>NW_026844700.1:7070415-7223368 GCF_025583915.1 Anolis sagrei ordinatus
CTACTCTTCTTCCTTCCCTCCCCTTTCTCTCTTCCTTCTTTTCTTCTTTTTTCCTTCTCTCCTTCCTTCTTCCTTCCTTCCTTCCTTTTTTCCTTCCTTCCTTTCTTCCTTCTTCTTTCTCTTCCCTTCTTTCCTTCTCTCCCTCTTCCTTCCTTCCTTCCTTCCTATTTCTATCCCTTCCTTCCTTCCTTCCTTCCTTCCTTCCTTCCTTCCTTCCTTCCTTCCTTCCTTCCTTCCTTCCTTCCTTCCTATTTCTAACCCCCTCCATCCTTCCTCTTTCTTTCTTTTTTTCCTTCCTTCCTCCATCCCTCTCTCGTCTATTCCTCCTTCCTTCCTTCCTTCCTTCCTTCCTTCCTTCCTTCCTTCCTTCCTTCCCTTCCTTCCTTCCTTCCTTCCTTCCTTCCTTCCTTCCTTCCCTTTCCTTTTCCTTCCTTCTCCCCTTCCTTCCTTTGTTCCTTTTCCTTCCTTCCTTCCTTCCTTCCTTCCTTCCTTCCTTCCTTCCTTCCTTCCTTCCCTTCCCTTCCTTCCTTCCTTCCCTTCCCTTCCCTTCCCTTCCCTTCCCTTCCTTCCCTTCCCTTCCCTTCCCTTCCCTTCCCTTCCTTCCTTCCTTCCTTCCTTCCTTCCTTCCTTCCTTCCTTCCTTCCTTCCTATTTCCTTCCTATTTCTAACCCCATCCATCCTTCCTCTTTCTTTCTTTCTTTCCTTCCTCCACCCCTCTCTCTCTCCTATTCCTCCTTCCTCCCTCCCTTCCTCTCTCCTTCTTTCCTCTTTTCAGCTTTCCCAGGATGTGGTGGGCCCCCTTTGCACTGGCCGCCCTCTTTCCGGCCACCATGGCCACCGGCTACCCAGACGAGACGCTGGACTCTCAGTGGCAGCTCTGGAAGAAAAGCCACCGGAAGGACTACAATGGCCAGGTGACCACAAGAGCATTTTCTATCCAGAGGCAAAGAACGGGGTGACAGGAGGCCACGGGTTCAAATCCTGCCATTTCCTTATAAGGTTGGGAAGGGTCTTGTAAAAAAACTCCAGATGGATGACTTAATCTCCTCCCACCAGCAAAGATTTTTATTATTATTATTTAGGAATTATGGGAGTTGATATTAATCCTCTGCCGTCCCAACTATTAAAATGTCCCGGTTTCTTTTCCTCCCTCATTGGTTCTCAGCTCACTTCCATTGCTGCAAATCTGAGTTCAAAAAAAATACTTTGCAGTTGATTCATTCAGAGATTAGAAGGAGCCATGGTGGCGCAATGTTGTGCCGGCTGAACTGCTGACCTGAATGTCGGCGGTTCGGATCCGTGAGACGGGGTGAGCTCCCATTTGTCAGCTCCAGCTTCCCATGCGGTGACATGAGAGAAGCCTCCCACAGGACGGTAACACATCCAGGCGTCTCCTGGGCAACATCTGTGCAGACGGCTGATTCTCTCACACCAGAAGCGACTTGCAGTTCGCCGAACACATTACGATCCTCAATTTTTTGTCGTTGATAGATGGAAGAAGTCTCCCGAAGACTGATATGGGAGAAGAACCTGAAGTACATCAACACCCACAACCTGGAATTTTCTCTGGGAAGGCATACTTTTGAACTGGCCATGAACCATTTGGGAGACATGGTAAGAGACATCTGTTTGTCATAGCATGTGATGTTCCTCATTTCTGCATCTTGCATTTCGCATGTTGTGTATGGCGCCAGGGGAGCAGAAGTTGAACACGGGCTATATTTGCAAATTTCACCATGCTATCCATCACATTGTGCATAGACTACGTTATCATCGGCATATTGGAATTCTATAACAGATGTTGTTGTGACCTTGGTTTTGGCTTTCGGTCTGCTGAGGTTAAAGAGCTTGCCTTCGTATGCTTCTGCAAAGGTTTTTAGAGGGGTTTGTAGGTCTTCTGAATGTGCACAGACTATGTTATCATCAGCATATTGGAGTTCAGTAACAGGCATTGTTGTGACCTTGGTTTTGGCTTTCGGTCTGCTGAGATTAAAGAGCTTGCCTTCGTATGCTTCTGCAAAGGTGTTTTGTAGAGTGGCTTGTAGGTCTTCTGAATGTGCACAGAATATGTTATCATCAGCATATTGGAGTTCAATAACAGGCATTGTTGTGACCTTGGTTTTGGCTTTCGGTCTGCTGAGGTTAGAGCTTGCCTTCGTATGCTTCTGCAAAGGTGTTTTGTAGAGTGGCTTGTAGATCTTCTGAATGCACACAGATTACATTATCATCAGCATAATGGAGTTCTGTAACAGATGTTGTGACCTTGATTTTGGCTTTCAGTCTGCTGAGACACAATATCTTGCCATCTGTTAATGTTTAATAAGAGGCCAAGCTTCTCATATGCTTCTGCAAAGGTGCGTAGGGTGAGTCTTCTTCTGAATGCGCACAGATGACGTTGTCATCAGCATATTGGAGTTCTATAACAGATGTTGTTGTGACCTTGGTTTTGGCTTTCAGTCTGCTGAGGTTCAATAGTTTGCCATCTGGGTTGCTGTGAGTTTTCCAGACTGTAATGGCCATGTTCCAGAAGCATTCTCTCCTGACGTTTTGCCCACATCTATGGCAGGCATACTCAAGAGTTTATGAGGTCTGTTGGAAACTAGGCAAGTGGGCTTTATATATCTGTCGAATGTCCAGGGTGGGACAAAGAACTCTCGTCTGTTTGCTTCCCCCTGGGCAGGAAGCAGCCAGGCTTTGAATCTGCAAGGCTATTCAATACTAATCAAGGTGGCCAATTGCAACCTTCACACTTGTTGTGAGGTGGGTGGGAAAAAAGAACTCTTGTCTGTTAGAGGCCACTGTGAATGTTGCAATTGGCCACCTTGATTAGCATTTAATGACATAGTTGTTTCAAGGTGTGGCTTCTTACTGCCTGGGGGAATCCTTTGTTGAGAGGTGATTAACTTGATTAGCATTGAATGGCCTTGCAGCTGACATGAAACAATCAGAGCTAGCTCACACCTCCCAACAAAGGATTCCCCCAGGTAGGAATCAGCCAGGCTTTGAAGCTGCAAAGTCATTCAATGCTAATTGCAACATTTGCACTTGCCTCAAGCAGACAAGAGTTCCTTCTCCCACCCTGGACATTACTCCACAGGTATATAAACAAGTATATAAACCCTACTTTCCTAGTTTCCAACAGACCTCACAACCTCTGAGGATGCTTGTCACAGATGTGGGTGAAATGTCAGAAGAGAATGCTTCTGGAACATGGCCAGACAGCCCGGAAAACTCACAGCAAGCTATTTAACCTCAGGAAACGAAACTCAAAACCAAGGTCACAACAACATCTCTTATAGAATTCCAATACATCGATGATAATGTAGTCTGTGTGCAATGTGATGGATAGAATGTGGACAAAACGTCAGGAGAGAATGCTTCTGGAACATGGCCATTACAGCCTGGAAAACTCACAGCGACCCAGATGGTAAGCTATTGAACCTCAGCAGACTGAAAGCCAAAACCAAGGTCACAACAACATCTGTTATAGAATTCCAATACGCCGATGATAACGTTGTCTGTGCGCAATGTGATGGATAGTTGGGAATATTTCAGGAAAACATTACAGGAAATTATCCTGATTTGTGATATCTAGTTTTCAATCCAAAGGTTATATTATATCCCTACAGCTGCCTATGGAATCGTGGGATTTGTAGTTTCCTGCAGGATGTAGAATTCACAGCCAAAGAGCGCTGGTGTGTCACAACTACAAATTCCATAGAATGGAACTCTGTCTTTTAGTCTGAACATTAAAGGTCAAAGGAGTGTCGATTGTCCTCCTGCACAAATCTTTCTCTTTCCGTTTCGTTTTCCAGACCAGCGAGGAGTTGGTGCAGAAGATGACCGGCCTCAAAGTCCCTCCATCCCGGAAGCCCAATAATGACACGCTATACATCCCAGACTGGGAAGAGCGGGTTCCCGATGCTGTGGACTATCGCAAGAAGGGCTACGTCACTCCCGTCAAGAATCAAGTGAGGCCTGGTTTTGGTCCTTGATAGATCCCCAAACTCTAGTTCGGTCTGACCCCAGTTTTAATACAACATATTGATCCCCAGAAATCTGATATATGAAACAGACTTATAGAAGAATTAATAAGCAAAGATGGGCATGGAGAGCTCCTTCCATTGGAAGTTGACCTTCAGATCATGGGGAAGACTTCTCTGAACATTTGTTGGTCCTTCAACCAGAAGCTATCAATAGAGCCATGCTGGAGGACCTAGACTTTTCTATTGAGACCATTTGTAGGGACCATTTGTAGGTCCCTCCATTGGAAGTTGACCATAGATTCATGCTCAAGGAGTTAGAGATCAGCGAAGACATCTCCTTCCGTTGGAAACGTCCTTCCATTGGAAGTTGACCATAGATACATGCTGGAGGAGATAGAGATCAGAAGAGAGGAGTCTCCTTCCATTGGAAACATCCTTCCATTGGAAGCTGACCATAGATACATGCTGGAGATCAGCAAAGAGAAGTTTCTCTCCACTGGAAACATCCTTCCACTGGAAGTTGACCATAGATACATGGTAGAGATGATCAGCAGAGAGAAGTCTCCTTCCATTGGAAACGTCCTTCCATTGGAAGCTGACCATAGATGCATTCTAGAGGATCTAGAGATCAACAGAGAGAAATCTCCTTCTGTTGGAAATGTCCTTCCATTGGAAGTTGACCATAGATATATGCCAGAGATCAGCAAAGTTTCTCTCCATTGGAAACATCCTTCCACTGGACGTTGACCATAGATACATGCTATAGATGATCAGCAGAGAGAAGTTTCCTTCCATTGGAAATGTCCTTCCATTGGAAGCTGACCATAGGTACACGATAGAAGAACTACAGCTCAGCAGAGAGAAGTCTCCTTCCATTGGAAACTTCCCTCCATTGGAAGTTGACCACAGATACATGCTAGAGATGAGTAGAGAGATGTCTTCTTCCATTGGAAACGTCCTTCCATTGGAAGTTGACCATAGATACATGCCGGAGGAGCTAGAGATCAGTAGAGAGAAGGCCTTCCATTAGAAGCTGACCATAGATACATGCTGGAGGAGATACAGCTCAGAAGACAGAAGTCTCCTTCCATTGGAAACGTCCTTCCATTGGAAGATGATCATAGATACATGCTGGAGGAGCTAGAGATCAGAAGATAGAAATCTCCTTCCATGGGAAACATCCTTCCATTGGAAGTTGACCACATATACATGCTAGAGATCAGAAGACAGAAGTCTCCTTCCATTGGAAACGCCCTTCCATTGGAAGCTGACCATAGATACATGCTCAAGGAGATAGAGATCAGCAGAGAGAGGTCTCCTTCCATTGGAAATGTCCTTCCATTGGAAGTTGACCATAGATACATGCTAGATATCAGCTGAGAGAAGTCTCTCTCCATTGGAAACATCCCTCCATTGGAAGTTGACCATAGATACATGCTGGAGGAGATAGAGATCAGAAGAGAGAAGTCTCCTTCCATTGGAAACATCCTTCCATTGGAAGGTGACCATAGATACATGCTGGAGGAGTTAGAGATCAACAGAGAGAAGTCTCCTTCCATGGAAAATGTCCTTCCATTGGAAGCTTACCACAGATACATGTGAGAGGAGCTAGAGATCAGAAGATAGGTCTCTTTTCGTGGAAACATCCTTCCGTTGGAAATTGACTATAGATACATTCTAGAGAAGCTAGAGATCAGCAGAGAGGTCTCCTTCCATTGGAAGTTGACCATAGATACATGATAGAGGAGCTAGAGATCAGCAGAGAGACATCTCCTTCCATTGGAAATATACTTCCATTGGAGGTTGACCACAGATAGATGCTAGAGATCAGAAGCGAGAAGTCTCCTTCTATTGAAAACGTCCTTCCATTGGAAGTTGACCATAGATACATGCTAGAGATCAGAAGAGAGAAGTCTCCTTCCATTGGAGAGGCTCTTCCATTGGAAGTTGACCATAGATACATGGTAGAAGAGCTACATCTCAGCAGAGAAAGGTCTCCTTCCATTGGGCACGTCCTTCCATGAGAAGTTGACCATAGATACATGGTAGGGGATCTAGAGATCAGCAGAGAGAAGTCTCCTTCCATTGGAAACATCCTTCCATTGGAAGTTGACCATAGATGGTAGAGGAGCTAGACATCAGTAGAGAGATTTCTCCTTCCATTGGAAACGTTTTTCCATTGGAAGTTGACCATAGATACATGATAGAGGAGCTAGAGATCAGCAGAGAGAGGTCTCCTTCCGTTGGAAATGTCCTTCTGGCAGGGTTTCCCTCATTTATGTCCTTCTCTGTCAGGGCCAATGTGGTTCCTGTTGGGCCTTCAGCTCCGTGGGAGCCTTGGAAGCGCAGCTCAAGATGAAGACGGGGAAACTTCTGAACCTGAGCCCACAAAACCTGGTGGACTGTGTCAGCAACAACGACGGCTGCGGTGGCGGTTACATGACGAACGCCTTTGAGTACGTCCACGTGAACCGGGGCATCGATTCGGACGATACCTATCCATACATTGGACAGGTGAGACAAGCTGTTGGTACCTGGAGTCCTTTTTTATTTGCATCCCACGTGTCCTCAGAAATGACATATATAGAAATGTGGATAGAGAAGGGTCGGAAGGTCTGTTTCAGCACATTGAAAGGATACTTTCCAAAACTCACCCCATCTTGTAGGACGAAAACTGTATGTACAACCCAACCGGCAAGGCGGCCAAGTGCCGCGGCTATAAGGAAATCCCCGAAGGCGACGAGAAGGCCCTGAAAAGAGCCGTCGCCCGGAAAGGTCCCGTGGCAGTGGGCATCGATGCCAGCTTGGCCTCCTTCCAGTTCTACAGCCGAGGTGAGTGTCATTTTCAACTTAATTGTTTACTTCCTCAAAGTTAGATTCAAATAAGTAAAGAACAAGGAGTTTATTCTTTGTAATGCAGAGCAACATAGATACAGCCATGTAAACAATTGCATTGACTCACACAATGCCCTTTGAGAGAGATTCAAATGATATTTAGGTGCCCACGTGGGAGATCTTCTTCCAGCAGCTCATGAAGGAAGAACTCAAACTAAAAATGTAACTGTTGCCAAAATTCCCAGGCTCAGCTAGTCTCTTGGGTGTAGCCCAACCAATCCACTTCGTGCTTTGCATTTTCAGTTAACAAACTCACCAACTGATCTTTTTACATACCCTAACAGTTTTTAAAGCACAGGATGGATGACCATCTATCGGGAGGGCCTGCCCCACGGCCTCGCTGGATGGCGAGAGTGTAAGGCAGACGAGGAGGGCTCTGCACGAGGCCAGGCCTCGCGTGGAGGACCCCTCACGTGTTTTGCACCCTCACCGAATGGCGAGAGCATGAGGCAGGCTTTGCGCGAGGCCAGGCTTCGTGTGGAGGACCCCTTGCCTGCCCCACGCCCTCGCTGGATGGCGAGAATGCGAGGCAGGCGAGGCGGGCTTTGCGTGAGGCCAGGCTTCGTGTGGAGGACCCCTTGCCTGCCCCACACCCTCGTTGGATGGCGAGAATGCGAGGCAGGCGAGACAGACTTTGCGTGAGGCCTGGCTTCACGCGGAGGACCCCTCGCCTGCTTTGCGCCCTCGCCGGATGGCGAGAGCGTGAGGCAGGCTTTGCGTGAGGCCAGGCCTCGTGTGGAGGACCCCTCACCTGCCCCACGCCCTCGCTGGATGGTGATAGTGTGAGGCAGGCGAGGCGGGCTTTGCGCGAGGCCTGGCCTCGTGCGGAGGACCCCTCGCCTGCTTCGCGCCCTTGCCGGATGGTGAGAGCGTGAGGCAGGCTTTGCGCGAGGCCAGCCCCGTGTGGAGGACCCCTCACCTGCCCTACGCTCTCGCCGGATGGCGAGAGTGTGAGGCAGGCGAGGCTGGCTTTACGCGAGGCCAGCCCTCGTGCGAAGGAGCCCTTGCCTGGCCCGTGCCCTTGGGGCGGGCCAACGAAGGCGGCCTCGCAACCCCTCCAAAATGGCCAGGCGACCCCCCTGGGTGTCGCGACCCCCAGGGTGAGAACCTCTGCTCTAAAACTTGAACAGGAGTACATGAACAGGAGGATAGAAAACTTCCAGGATGTTAAATCCAAAGCCAAAGGTTGACTTGAATCAGGTAAAAGAGCACTCAGGCTTAGCCTCTCACTTTAACACATTGTTGCCTGAACTGACTTTAAGGCAAACAACTTGATTGATAGACACCCATGAAATCATTCGGTTTCCCCTGGATTCCCTTCACAACTTTCCCACATAATCTCTCTGAACGACGTAATCTATTTTCGGCTCTGATTTGTCAACAACTTGTTGTTTGATAGACATTCATTTTTGACCACGTTTTCTACTATACGTTTTCTACTGTACGCCCTTTTAAAAAAATAGGAAGTCAATGAGAGTCACTTAAAGTCAACTTTTGGTTTCCAACATTAACCTTTCCGAGTTGAAAATAACCCTGGGGAGAAGGGCAAAATGGGGCACCCCAAGTGACTTCCCTTCTGTGACTTTACCAGGGGTCTATTATGATGAAAACTGCAACGCCGACAACATCAACCATGCTGTCCTTGCGGTGGGCTACGGGTCTCAGAAAGGAACCAAGCACTGGATCATCAAAAACAGGTGGGATGCATGAATGAAAAAGTAATTCCTCTATCTTCTTAACTCCTCAACATATGGCAGTACTGGTATGGGGCATGTACTGGCTTGTTCAGTAGACTCTCCTCTACAGTTCCATTTTGGTGAGAAGCCTTAGCATTGAATGGTTGTGTTGTTAAAGTGCAAAGTATGGAACCCTGCACAGACGGTCAGTCAATGCGACTTAAGCAACGTGCAGTCATTGAACTTTTGATAGCAGAAGGTGTCACCCCAAAGGAGATTCATCAGAGAATGCAAGCTGTTTATGGGGATTGTGTTGATGTCAGTACTGTGTGTTGTTGGGTGAGTAAGTTTAAAGATGTTGAGGTGGAAACATCTGACTTGCATAACAAAGAGTTGGACATCCTGTGACAGCAACCACCGGGTTTCACAAGAAAAAGATTGACAGATTGATTCAGGATGATCGTCGTATCACTCAGAGAGAAATTTCAAGCATAATCGGCCTTTCACAAGAATGTGTGGGTCACATTATTGCTTTGCTTGGCTATTGGAAGATCTGTGCACGATGGGTACCCAAGATGCTGACGCCTGAAATGAAAGCGCACAGACCTTTTCCATGACGGCTTCAGAAAACTTGTTAATCATTGGCAGAAATGTATCCAATTATCTGGTGATTATATGTGGGTCACATTATTGCTTTGCTTTGCTATCGGAAGATCTGTGTACGACGGGTACCCAGGATGCTGACGCCAGAAATGAAAGCGCAAAAACTTGAAGCTTCAGAGACTGGATCTCATCACCGTACGACATCCTCTATACAGTCCAGATTTAGCACCATCTGACTTCCATATGTTCCCGATAATGAAAGAAGATCTGCGGGGACATCGTTATACTTCTGATGAAGATGTTGAGAGAACTGTGAGACACTGGTTGAGGAAACAGAGTGTTGATTTCTTCCGTGACGGCTTCAGATAACTTGCTCATCGTTGGCAGAAACATATCCGATTGTCTGGTGATTATATGGAAAAGTGAATATTGGGTCACATTATTGCTTTGCTTGGCTATCAGAAGATCTGTGCACGATGGGTACTCAGGATGTTGTCGCCTGAAATGAAAGCGCACAGACTTCTTCCATGATGGCTTCAGAAAACTTGTTCATCGTTAGCAGAAATGTATCCAATTGTCTGGTAATGATGTGTGGGTCACATTATTGCTTTGCATGGCTATTGGAAGATCTGTGCATGATGGGTACCCAGGATACTGACGCTAGTTGTGGAAACAGACTGTCGACTTCTTCCGTGACGGCTTCTGAAAACTTGTTCATCATTGGCAGAATTGTATCCAATTGTCTGGTGATTATATGTGAGTCACATTATTGCTTTGCTTGACTATCGGAAGATCTGTGCACAATGGGTACCCAAGATGCTGATGCCTGAAATGAAAGTGCACAGACTTGAAACTTCAAAGACTGGATCTCACCACCATACAACATCCTTTATACAGTCCAGATTTAGGACTGTCTGACTTCCATCTGTTCCTGATAATGAAAGAAGATCTGCGGGGACATCATTATGCTTCTGATGAACATGTTGAGAGAACTGTGAGACGCTAGTTGAGGAAACAGGGTGTTGACTTCTTCCGTGACGGCTTCAGACAACTTGTTCATCGTTGGCAGAAACGTATCCGATTGTCTGCTGATTATATGGAATAATGAATATTAGGTAACATTATTGCTTTGCTTGGCTATCGGAAGATCTGTGCACGATGGGTACTCAGGATGTTGTCGCCTGAAATGAAAGCACACAGACTTCTTCCGCGATGGCTTCAGAAAACTTGTTCCTCGTTGGCAGAAATGTATCCAATTGTCTGGTGATTATGTGTGGGTCACATTATTGCTTTGCTTGGCTATGAGAAGATCTGTGCATGATGGGAGATGAGAGAACTGTGAGACGCTGGTTGTGGAAACAGAGTGTCGACTTCTTCTGCGACGGCTTCAGAAAACTTGTAAATCATTGGCAGGAACGTATCCGATTGTCTGGTGATTATATGGAAAAGCGAATAGTGATAGTTAAAGAGCACATTCTATCTAGGGATTATTTCTGGCGCACGAGCCGAAGCTGTGCAAATGCTCCTCTGGAAACCGCCGAGACTTGGGGTTCCAAGCTTAGCGAAGAATCCAGAGTCACACCCAAGCTGCGAACCTGCGTCTTCAGGGGGAGTGCGACCCCGTCCAACACAGGCTGTAACCCTATACCCTCGTTCGGCCTTTCGACTGACTAGGAGTACCTCTGTCTTGTCTGGATTGAGTTTCAATTTGTTCACCCTCATCCAGTCCGACACAGCGGCCAAGCACCGGTTCAGGACCTGGACAGCCTTCTTAGTAGCAGGTGGAAAGGAGTGACAGAGTTGGACGTCATCTGCGTACAGATAACACCTCACCCCGAAACTCCGGATGATCTCTCCCAACGGCTTCATGTAGATGTTAAACAGCATGGGGGACAGAATTGAACCCTGCGGGACCCCACAAATCAATGGTTGTGAGGACGAGCAGGTGTCCCCCAGCAACACCTTCTGGGTACGATCCTCTAGGAAGGACCTGAGCCACTGTAAAACAGTGCCTCCCAGGCCCATTCCCGCAAGGCGTCCCAGAAGGATACCGTGGTCGACGGTATCGAAGGCCGCTGAGAGGTCCAGCAGAACCAACAGGGACACACTCCCCCTGTCAAGTTCACGCCGGAGATCATCCACTAAGGCGACCAAGGCTGTCTCGGTACCATGCCCCGGCCTAAAGCCGTATCTTGGGAGGTCGGACTTGGCTACGGTAGTCCACGCTCTTGTCACATCCCGTATAGACTACTGCAACGCGCTCTACGTGGGGTTGCCCTTGAAGACTGCCCGGAAGCTTCAGATGGTCCAGCGCTCGGCAGCCAGGTTGCTAACGGAAGCGGCACTCAGGGAGCACACCACTCCTCTGTTGAGCCAGCTCCACTGGCTGCCAATTTGCTACCGAGCACAATTCAAGGTGCTGGCTTTAGCCTATAAAGCCCTACACGGTTCCGGCCCCACTTACCTCTCCGAACGCATCTCCTCCTACGAACCGGCGAGGATGCTAAGATCGTCCGGGGAGGCCCTGCTCTCGGTCCCGCCAGCATCACAAGTGCGGCTGGCGGGGACGAGGGACAGGGCCTTCTCGGTGGTGGCCCCTCGGCTATGGAATGCCCTACCAGGGGGACATCAGGCAGGCCCCTTCGTTACTGGTGTTTCGGAGGAGGGTGAAGACGTGGCTCTACGAGCAGGCTTTCGGCAACTAACTCAATAATGACGGCATCGGACAAGGAATGGAAAAAGGATCTTGAGATCGGAATCTGATTCTAAGTGTGGCGTTGATGATTATGTGTTTGTCTGTATTGTGTGTCTCATACATTGTTTAGTGTTGCTTTTTATTGTAAACCGCATTGAGTCGCCGCCTCAGGCTGATATATGCGGTATACAAATAGAGTAAATAAATAAATAAATAAATTTCTGCGTTTGGTTTATTAAAATATTCTCATCCAAACCCAAGTAATTACTTTTAATTCAATCCTCGTCAATTCAGTCGGACAGACAACTGGATTGTTGCTGGGGTTTGGAGGATGTTAATGGGAGGGATTACAACCTTTTCCTCCTCCTTTCATTTCCGTTCTCTCTTTCTTTCCCTTCCAGCTGGAGTGAAGATTGGGGCGACAAAGGCTACATCCTTATGGCCCGGAATATGAACAACGCCTGCGGGATTGCCAACCTTGCCAGCTTCCCGAAGATGTGAGACGCTGTTCCCCTCAATCCTTTGTGTCTGCAGAAGGCCGGACTCCTTCAGCGGACCTCCCGAAGCAGGAATCGGGGATTTGAAAGAAAGGCGTCAAGGCCCAATTGTATCTTGTCTGTCTTTTCTTTTTTGGCACCACGTTCTGTATCTTTTCTCTTTTAAAGAAATTGAGAACTTTGCTCAGAGTTTCCTTGTTTTTCATTCACTGGACCAAATCTGGCACAAATACCCCTTATGCCCAAATTTGAATACTGGTGGGGTTGGGGAGGGGATTGATTTTGTCAATTTGGGAGTTGTAGTTGCTGGGATTTATAGTTCACCTACAATCAGAGAGCATTCTGAATTCCACCAATGATGGAATTGAACCAAACTTGGCACACAGTTCTCCCAACACCAACGGAAATGATTTGGTGGGCATTGATCTGGAGTTTGGGAGTTGTTGTTCACCTATATCCAGAGACTCAAACAATGATGGATCTGGACCAAACTTGGCACAAATAATATGGCCACTGTGGACCCAAACAATGATGGATCTGGACCAAACTTGGCACAAATACTCAATATGTCCAAGTGTGAACACTGGTGGAGTTTGGGAAAAATAGACCTTGACATTTGGGAGTTGTAGTTGCTGGGATTTATAGTTCACCTACAACTAAAGAGCATTCTGATCTCCACCAATGATGGAATTGAACCAAACTTGGCACACAGAACTTCCCTGACCAATAGAAAATACTTGAAGGGTTTGGTGGGCATTGACCTTCAGTTTTGGAGTTGTAGTTCATCTACATTCAGAGAGCACTGTGAACTCAAAAAATAATGGATCTGGACCAAACTTGGCACGAATACTCAATATGTTCACATTTGGACATAACATGGTGTTTGGGGAAAATAGACCTTGACATTTGGGAGTTTAGTTGCTGGGATTTATAGTTCATCTACAATTAAGGCGCATTGTGAACTCCACCAACAATGGAATTGAACCAAACTTGGCACACAGAACTCCCAACACCAACAGAAAATACTGGAAGGATTTGGTGGGCATTCACCTTCAGTTTTGGAGTTGTAGTTCACCTACATCCAGAGATGACTGTGAACTCAAACAATGATGGATCTGGGCTAAACTTGGCATGAATACTCAATATGCCAATGTGTGAACACTGGTGGAGTTTGGGGAAAATAGACCTTGACATTTGGAAGTTGTCGTTGCTGGGATTTATAGTTCACCTACAATCAAAGAGCATTCTGAATTCCACCAATTATAGAATTGGGCCAAACTTCCCACACAGAACCCCCATGACCAACAGAACATACTGTGTTTTCTGATGGTCTTTGGTGACCCCACTGACACCTCCCTCAAGACCCTCCCCCAAGGGTCTCGACCCCCAGGTTGAGAAATGCTGCCTTAAGGGAAACAACTTCTTGTCTAATAGACACCCATTAAATGAAACAGAAACCATGAGAATGAACAAAATCTTGCTACCAGTATTCATGAACTCTAAAATCATAACCGCAAATAAAGAACAGTCAAAAACAGGGAAACTCCAGACAATAAACAATCAAGAACAGCTAATCACCTCTCAACAAAGAATTCCCCCTGGCAGTAAGAAGCCACACCTTGAAACTGCTAGGTCATTAAATACTAATGAAGGTGGCCAGTTGAAACATTCACACCTACCTCCAACAGACAAGAGTTCTTTCTCCCACCCTGGACATTCCACAGATATATAAACCCCACTTGCTTAGTTTCCAACAAACCTCACAACCTCTGAGGATGCCAGCCATACATGCAGGCGAAACAGCAGGAGAGAATGCTTCTGGAATATAGCCATACAACCCGAAAAGCTGACAACAACCCACCCATGAAATCATTCCGTTTCCCATGAATTTCCTTCCCAACTTTCCCATGAGGTCTCTCTGAACGACAAAAATTTTTTTCGGCTCTGATTTATAAATGAAATCTTTTGTTGACCTCTGTAGCGACAGGTGCGTTTCTCATGGGAGCCCTCCTTATCACTCAGCTCTTCACTCGTTTCCTTGTCTGCTGTTGCTACTTCTGACTCCCCTAAATGCCCTTGAGGTCCTTCACTTTTGGAGCGAGTTTTCTCACAGAGAGAAACATCATTTCCCAGACTCGAATATCAGCCAGACATCCTTATTACTCAGCTCTTCACTTGATTCCTTATTTGCTACTTCTGACTCTCCTAAATGCCCTTGAAGCCCTGCACTTTCCGAGCGAGTTTCTCACAGAGGGAACCATTTCCCAGACTTGAATTTCCCAGACGCGAGAGCCCATCACTTTGTGCCACAGGAAATAAGGGCATTATGAAGCTGTGATAGATTCCCCCAACTACTAAACTATCACTATTGTTGTTGATGGTACTGAAATTAGGGTGCATCTTACAATCAGTGATGTCTTAAGCTGAAGGAATACACAATCTATTTTCTGATCTGTAAACAAAGACTTTTCTTGATCTCCATAGCTTCAGGTGGGTTCTCATGGGAACCCTCCTTATTACTCAGCTCTTCACTTGATTCCTTGTCTGCTGTTGCTACTTCTGACTCCCCTAAATGCCCTTGAGGCCCTGCACTTTCCGAGCGAGTTTTCTCATAGAGAGAACCATTACTTTGTACAACAGGAAAGCTCACAATCCTCTCTAAACCATAAGTTAAACTCTCTGGTTGATCTACAACGCTTACTAACTATGAGAACTGGTTCCCAGCCTTCTTTTTTCCCCCTAGCCTCCAGCTGCCAAGCGAATGCAAGAAACTATCCTCATTTAAGATAGGTCTTTAACTCCAGTTCACATCTGGCAGAGGTCTAACAAACCACAAACCCGCTCGGAAAGTGCAGGGCCTCAAGGGCATTTAGGGGAGTCAGAAGTAGCAACAGCAGATAAGGAATCGAGTGACTTTCCATCAAGGAAGCCACAACCACTGTGGCTTTGGAAGACGTGAGAGCTTGTCTTAAAACAAGGATCGGTTGGAGGCCACCCTTTAGTAGGCTCTCCATAAACCTGAAGCCAACTACACAACACTCGTTCTTTGCTCACAAAATCCAGAGAGGAAGCAAACAAAAACAAAAAAAAAGAATGAGAGAAGGGAGGAAACTGTTAGCAGGCAGAAATGAAAGTTTTAGCTTTGAACGGTTCCTTAAAACGAGACAGTTTTGTTTCATTTGGTTTTGGAGGTAAATGTGGTTTTTCCAGCACCTGTGCCGGAAAAAGTGGGGTTGAAACTATATCAATGATACAAATGTACGAGGTTTGAAGGAAAAGTAATACCTCCACCTTCATTACTTGGGTTTGGATGGGAATATTTTTAATAAATCAAACGCAGAAATAATCCTTAGAATGTGCTCTTTAATTACCACTATTCACTTTTCCACATAATCACCGGACAATCAGATACATTTCTGCCAATGATGAACAAGCCGTCTGAAGCCATCACGGAAGAAGTCGACACTCCGTTTCTGCAACCAACATCAGCATCCTGGGTACCCATCGTGCACAGATCTGGACTGTATAGAGGATGTCGTTCCCGATAATTGGATACATTTCTGCCAAAGATGAACAAGTTTTCTGAAGCCATCATGGAAGAAGTTGACACTCTGTTTCCACAACCAGCGTCAGCATCCTGGGTATCCATCGTGCACAGATCTCCCGATAACCAAGCAAAGCAATAATGTGACCCACACATAATCACCAGACAATTGGATACATTTTTGCTAACAATGAACAAGTTTTCTGAAGCCGTCACGGAAGAAGTCGACACACCAGCATCTCACAGTTCTCTCAACGTCTTCATTAGAAGCATAACGATGTCCCTGTAAATCTTCTTTCATTATCTGGAACAGATGGAAGTCAGATGGTGCTAAATCTTGACTGTATGGAGGCTGTCATATGGTGATGAGATCCAGTCTCTGAAGTTTCAAGTCTGTGTGCTTTCATTTCAGGCGTCAGCATCCTGGGTACCCGTCGTGCACAGACCTTCCAATAGCTAAGCAAAGCAATAATGTGACCCACACAAAATCACCAGACAATTGGATACATTTCTGCCATCAATGAACAAGCCATCTGAAGCTGTCACGGAAGAAGTCAACACTCTGTTTCTGCAACCAGCATCAGCATCCTGGGTACCCATCGTGCACAGATCTTCCAATAGCCAAGCAAAGCAATAATGTGACCCACACATAATCACCAGACAATTGGATGCATTTCCAACAATGAACAAGCCGTCTGAAGCCGTCACAGAAGAAGTCAACACTCTGTTCCTGCAACCAGTGTCTCACAGTTCTCTCAACGTCTTCATCAGAAGCATAACGATGTCCCCGCAGATCTTCTTTCATTATCGGGAACAGATGGAAGTCAGACAGTGCTAAATCTGGACTGTATGGAGGATGCCGTACGGTGGTGAGATCCAGTCTCTGAAGTTTCAAATCTGTGCACTTTCATTTCTGGCGTCAGCATCCTGGGTACCCGTCGTGCACAGACCTTCCAATAGCCAAGCAACGCAATAATGTGACTCACACATAACCACCAGACAATTGGATACATTTCTGCCAATGATGAACAAGTTTTCTGAAGCCGTCACAGAAGAAGTTGACACTCTGTTTCCACAACCAGCGTCTCACAGTTCTCTCATTCTGGGTACCCATTGTGCATAGATCTTCCGATAGCCAAGCAAAGCAATAATGTGACCCACACATTCTTGTGAAATGCTGATTATGCTTCAAATTTCTCTCTGAGTGATACAACGATCGTCCTGAATCAATCTGTCAACCTTTTGCTTTTGCGGTGGTTGCTGTCACAGGATGTCCAACTCTTTGTTTGTCGTGCAAGTCAGATGTTCCCACCTCAACATCTTTAAACTTACTCATCCAACGACACACATTACACACATCAACACAATCCCCATAAACAGTTGGCATTCTTTGATGAATCTCCTTTGGGGTGACACTTTCTGCTGTCAAGAATTCAATGGCTGCACGTTGCTTAAGTCGCATTGACCAACAGTCTGCGCAGTTCCATACTTCGCACTTTCACAGCACAACCATTCAATGTTAACGCTTCCTGCCAAAATGGAACTGTAGAGGAGAGTCTACAGAACAAGTCAGTACCTCCCACAAACCAGTACTGCCATTTGTTGAGGAGTTACAAAGGTGGAGGCATTACTTTTCATTCAACCCTCGTAAATCCTGCCGAGCAGTTATTCAGTTCAGGGCCTTTGAACCCTTGGGTTTCCTGTTGCAACAATGGGAAAAGGTTCCTAATTTCAGTTCTTCTTTCTGAAGCAACAGCTGAGCCTATTTAAGTGACTCCATCAGCCTGGATTAATGGACACATGTATATGCTTGAGCTGAGTAATTTAAAATCCTTCGTTTGGCTGCCTGGAAGTTTATTGGGCAAAATCTCTGGGTTACTTTTGCAATCCAGCCACGTCGTTCCTTGTCCAGTAAATCTGAAATTGGGGTATATTTCATGACACACAGCTGGAAGAGACCCCAAGGGCCAGAATTGGACACGGTATTCCAGATGTGGTCTAACCAAGGCAGAATAGAGGGGTTGCATGACTTCTCTGGATTCTAGACACTATAGAGGCCATAATCCCGTTGGCTTTTTTGCTGCTGCATCACATTGTTGGCTCATGTTCAATTTGCACACATTCCAGCTTGTCAATATCTCTCTTGTGGTGCCCAGAATTGGACACAGTATTTCAGATGAGGTCCGACCAAGACAGAATAGAGGGGTTGCATGACTTCCCGGGGATCTAGACACTATAGAGGCCATAATCCCGTTGGCTTTTTTTGCCGCTGCATCACATGGTTGGCTCATGTTCAACCTGCACACATTCCAGCTTGTCGATATCTCTCTTGTGGTGCCCAGAATTGGACACAGTATTCCAAATGAGGTCCGACCAAGACAAAATAGAGGGGTAGCATGACTTCTCTGGATTCTAGACACTATAGAGGCCATAATCCCGTTGGCTTTTTTTGCCGCTGCATCACATTGTTGGCTCATGTTCAACCTGCACACATTCCAGCTTGTCGACATCTCTCTTGTGGTGCCCAGAATTGGACACAGTATTCCAGATGAGGTCTAACCAAGGCAGAATAGAGCATGGGGAGCATGACTTCCCGGGATCTAGACACTATAGAGGCCATAATCCCGTTGGCTTTTTTTGCCGCTGCATCACATTGCTGGCTCATGTTCAACTTGCACACATTCCAGCTTGTCGATATCTCTCTTGTGGTGCCCAGAATTGGACACAGTATTCCAAATGAGGTCTAACCAAGGCAGAATAGAGCATGGGGAGCATGACTTCCCAGGGATCTAGACACTATAGAGGCCCAAATCCCATTGACTTTTTTTGCCGCTGCATCACATTGTTGGCTCATGTTTACCTTGTTGTCTGTGAGGACCCCAAGATCTGTAGTTTTTTCGGGCTATATGGCCATGTTCTAGAGGCATTCCTCTAGAACATGAATGCCTCTAGAACATGGACATATAGCCCGAAAAAACTACAACAACCCAGTGATTCCGGCCATGAAAGCCTTCGATAATACATTGAACGACTCTTTTTCACATTCTGTATCCTTGCATATCCTTTTTTCTTGTCTGTTTTGGAGCTGAATTCATAAATGCAGTAATTACCGTATATTGAATTGCTTTTTGTGTCAATTTGTTGTGAAACATAATGTTTTGGTGCATAATTTGTAAAATCATAACGGAATTTAATAGGCTTTTCCTTAATCCCTCCTTATTATCCAACATTTTCGCTTAACCAACATTTATGTTGTGTAAGCAAGACTCTACTGTAATAATAATTTTATGTCTTACTCTCCTCGTGGCTCGAGGTGGGTTACAACATAGTTAACAACACATAATCATCACAAACATTCAAGGATGAAAACGAAATTAGGATGAAAATTAAGTAAAGAACTCAGTAACATTATTCATCGTGCAATATTCTGCTCCTGACGATGACATTTGATAATACCCAAGGCTAAAGACGTGACCAATCCATCTGAGTTGAACCCTCTAACAGGCCACGGTTAACAGTGAAAGCGAAAATCACAGCCCATTTCCTTGTTCTGGGGGAGGCTCATGTGATAAGTGTGTGAAATTGAAACTCCATTTCTTTGCGCTATTTAAGAGGGTGCAGCAGGAGCAGACTTGTGCCACACGTTGTTTGAAGAGTCGAGAAACAGGAAGAAAGTTCCCCAGAGAAAGAGAGAGACATCTGAAATCGGACAGCAGCCGTTGTGCCGACTGAAAAATATTCAGGTACGAACAGATCATCCGTTATCTCTCTCTAACACAAAGCAACGAGGAAGTGACTTTTGTGTTCCGTTCGGGAAAGCACACAATAGTCCATATCGATCAAAACTTGTGTTGTCTCTTGGAGATATTTGCATAGTTCTTACACCATGCTTAATGTGTACGTCTTAGTTTCAAAAGTGTATCTTATGTATTGTTGTAGAATCAGATGGTACTGAAATTGTGTTGCATCTTACAATCAATAGTATCTTACAGTTGAAGGAATGTGCCATCTATTTTCATAAACAAAGACTTTTGTTGATCTCCGTAGCTACAGGTGGGTTCTCGTGGGAACCCTCCTTATTACTCAGCTCTTCACTCGATTCCTTGTCTGGTGTTGCTACTTCTGACTCAATTTAAGAGAATTTAAGATAAACGAAGGAAAGTACTCAATCAATTATGGTAGTAGATATTTTTAGCTGAAGGGCAAGTAGTAGAGAAGGATGTATTAGTGTGATTTGTGTTTGTCCTTTTTGTATGTGTTTTTATATGTTGTCTGATTGTGTTGTTAAATGTTTTTTCTTATATAATGAAAATCAATAAAGTTTATTTAAAAAAAACCCCTTTCTACACGAAAAACAAAAGAAAGACCAGTTCACTATTAGTAGCTATTAACTACGTTATCAATTAAAAAAACCAAAAACAAAGACTTTTGTTGATCTCGGTAGCTACAGGTGGGTTCTCATGGGAACCCTCCTTATCACTCAGCTCTTCACTCAATTCCTTGTCTAGTGTTGCTACTTCTGACTCAATACACAATCTATCTTCTCATCTGTAAACAAAAACTTTGGTTGATCTCCGTAGCTACAGGTGGGTTCTCATGGGAACCCTCCTTATTACTCAGCTCTTCACTCGATTCCTTGTCTGGTGTTGCTACTTCTGACTCAATACACAATCTATCTTCTCATCTGTAAACACAGACTTTGGTTGATCTCCATAGCTACAGGTGGGTAGACTTAAATTTCCCAGACTCGAGAGTCCATCACTTTGTGCCACAGGAAATAAGGGCACTATGAAGCTGTGTTAGAGTCCCCCCATCTGTATTGTTGTTGATGATACTGAAATTAGGGTGATCTCTGTAGCTGCAGTTCAGTTTTCATGAGAACCCTCCTTATCACTCAGCTCTTCACTCAATTCCTTGTCTGGTGTTGCTACTTCTGACACCCCTGACTCCCCTTGAGGCCCTGCACTTTTCAAGCCAGTTTTCTCACAGAGAGAACCATCATTTCCTAGACTTGAATTTCCCAGACGCAAGAGCCCATCACTTTGTGCTACAGGAAATAAGGGCATTATGAAGCTGTGATAGAGTCCCCCGATCTGTATTGTTGTTGATGGTACTGAAATTAGGATGCATCTTACAATCAATGATGTCTTACAGTTGAAGGAATATGCAATCTATTTTCTGATTTGTAAACAAAGACTTTTCTTGATCTCCATAGCTTCAGGTGGATTCTCATGGGAATCCTCCTTATTACTCAGCTCTTCACTCGATTCCTTGTCTGGTGTTGCTACTTCTGACTCCCCGTGATTCCACTTTCCAAGCGGGTTTTCTCAGAGGACCATCATTTCCCAGATTTGAATTTTCCAGACTCAAGAGCTCATCACTTTGTGCCACAGGAAAGCTCACCGGAAATAAGGGTATTATGAAGCTGTGATAGATTCCCTCAACTACTAAACTACCTGAAGCCTGTGCTGAGAAAGCCTTACACTACTAAGAAAGGAATCAAAAAGAGGAAATATAACAAAGAGAGCAAGTTGTTAAGCCTTCTTTACATACTATATTTTTCTTTAAAATCTGTGC
This sequence comes from Anolis sagrei ordinatus, assembly GCF_025583915.1. Classification (NCBI taxonomy): domain Eukaryota; kingdom Metazoa; phylum Chordata; class Lepidosauria; order Squamata; family Anolidae; genus Anolis; species Anolis sagrei. Next base: position 7,091,889 of record NW_026844700.1, read on the forward strand.
CAGGTTGTATTTATTCTGCAGCAGTAGAAGTTATTGAAGGAGACCTTCTTGGCAGTGACTCCCAGGAATCTTTCTTATTGTTGTTGTTCATTCATTCAGTTGTTTCCGACTCTTCGTGACTTCATGGACCAGCCCATGCCAGAGCTCCCTGTCGGCCATCACCATCCCCAGCTCCTTCTAATTACATTTCATAGAATGACAGAATCATAGAGTTGGAAGAGACCTGGTGAGCCATCCAGTCCAACCCCATTCCTCCAAGAAGCAGGAAAATCACATTCAAAGCATCCCCAACAGATGGCCATCCAGCCTCTGTTTAAAAGCCTCCAAAGAAGGAGCCTCCACCACACTCAGGGGCAGAGAGTTCCACTGCTGAACAGCTCTAACAGTTAGGAAGTTCTTCCTAATGTTCAGATGGAATCTCCTTTCTTGTAGTTTGAAGCCAAACCCGTGAATCAACCATTAGACCCCCATAGGAGTCGCAACCCACCGGTTGAGAATGAGGAGGAAAGACAGGAGAAGGAATCGAAGCGGCAACCCTGTGAAACGACCATTCAAGCCCCACAGGAGTCGCGACCCACCGGTTGAAAACCGCTGTTCTAAAAGCCTCCAAAAAAGGAGCCTCCACCACACTCCAGGGCAGAGAATTCCACTGCTGAACACCTCTAACAGTCAGGAAGTTCTTCCTAATGTTCAGGCAGAATCTCCTTTCCTATAATTTGTTTCTTAGTCTTCAGGGCAGCAGAAAACAAGCTTGCTCCCTCCTCTCTATGACTTCCCCTCCCATATCGAAGGGCCCTCATCATGTCTGCTTGCAGCCTTCTCTTCTGAAGTCTAAACATGTCCAGCTCTTTCAGCCGCTCCTCATAGGGCTTGTTCTCCAAGTATCTCCTTGCTCCATGGATGGGTTTACCAGAAAGAGGAGCAAACTAGCAGTTGTGAAGTTATCCCTGCCCAAATACTGAATGTTTTTTTTTTATTTCTCTTTCGACAGGATGAAATGGTGGGCTTGGATTTTTCTGGTTTATGCAGCGGCTGTGACTGCGCACTGGGAGAAAGATTCGATGCTGGATAGACATTGGGAGCTGTGGAAGAAAAAATACAGCAAAGGATACCAACATAAGGTAGGAGCGCCCCGTACAGTAGCCTGTTGGGTTGGAGTAATGGTGGTTTATTTGGGGTTGCCAGATCTAAATAAATCCTAGCGTTGGAAAGAACTCCAAGGGCCATCCAGTCTAGCCCCAAATGTTTTAATTTCGCAGGGTGAAATCGGACATGATTGCAGTAATTCCTTCCATAAACATTGAGCTGAGTTTTGGCTTTGGTTTGCAGGAAGAGGAAGCAGTCCGCCGCGTGATTTGGGAAAAGAATCTGCGGTTCGTCATGTTGCACAACCTCGAACAGTCCCTGGGCCTGCATTCTTACGAGCTTGGCATGAATCATTTGGGTGACATGGTTAGTGGATATAGGGATTTATCTCCAGTGACAACGACTGTGTTGCCGTGTTAAGATCAGTTGATCTTGTTGGAGACAAACAAATAAGACAACTTGTCCCGACTTACTCTTTCGGGGTTGAGAAGGGCGGGATATAAGTGCGGAAAATTAAATTACTTTTTCCTTGCTAACTCAATGCAAACATAGCATGGAAAAAACTATTACGGGGTTACCTTTTTGGATTCAAACTCCCAGCCAGAGCTTTCGGGAATTTTTGGACACCACCTTGAGCTCATTGGACAAAAGACTGGACAGAAATGTAGGCTAACTCATAAATAAATAGGAATAGATTGCTTATTTATGAGCTACATTTCTGCCTAGTATTTCCTCCACCTAGCTCACTCTAGTGTAATAACACTCCCAGAATGAGAGCTATTGCAGTTTGTGATTTGAGTGTTGGACTTTGACTCTGGGCATAGCAACCATCTACTCCAATAATTTACCATCTAACGCAGTGTTTCTCAACCTGGGAGTGAGTTGTAGGTGAACTACAACTCCCAAACTCAAGGTCAATGCACACTAAACCCTTCCAGTATTCTCTGTTGGGAGTTCTGTGTGCCAAGTTTGGTTCAATTCCCTCATTGGTGGAGTTCAGAATGCTCTTTGGTTGTAGGAGGACAATAAATCCCAGCAACTACAACTCCCAAATGTCAAGGTCTATTTCCCCCAAACTCCGCCAATGTTCGCATTTGGGCATATCATGCCAAGTTTGGTCCAGATCAGTCATTGTTTGGGTCCACAGCCCTCTCTGGATATAGGTGAACTACAACTTCCAAACTCAAGGTCAATGCCCACCAAATCGTTCCAGTATTTTCTGTTGGTTATGGGTATTCTGTTTGCCAAGTTTGGTTCAGTTCCATTGTTGGTGGAGTTCAGAATGCTCTTTGACTGTAGGTGAACTATAAATCCCAGCAACTACAACTCCCAAATGTCAAGGTCTGCCTTCACCAAACTCCACCGGTGTTCGCATTTGGACATATCATGCCAAGTTTGATCCAGATCCATCATTGTTTGAGTCCACAGGTGCTCTCTGGATGTAGGCAAACTACAACTACCAAACTCAAGGTGTTCGGATTTGGGCATATCATTCCAAGTTTTGTCCAGATCAGTCATTGTTTAAGTCCACAGCTCTCTCTGGATGTAGGTGAACTACAACTCCCAAACTGAAAGTCAATGCCCACGAAATCTTCCCAGTATTTTCTCTTGGTCATAGGAGTTCTGTGTGTCAAGTTTCATTCAATTCCATCATTGGTAGGATTCAAAATGCTCTTTGATTGTAGGTGAACTATAAATCCCAGCAACTACAACTCCCAAATGTCAAGGTCTATTTTCCCCAAACTCTACTAGTGTTCGCATTTGGGCATATTGTGCCAAGTTTGATCCAGATCCATCATTGTTTGAGTCCACAGGTACTCTCTGGATGTAGGTGAACTACAACTCCCAAACTCAAGGTCAATGTCCACCAAACCCTTCCAATATTTTTTGTTGGTCACGAGAGTTCTGTGTGCCAAGTTCCATGGTTGGTGGGGTTCAGAATGCTCTTTGATTGTAGCTGAACTACAAATCCCAGCAACTACAACTCCCAAATGTCATGGTCTATTTTCCCCAAACTCCACTAGTGTTCACATTTGGGCATATCTTGCCAAGTTTGGTCCAGATCCATCATTGTTTGAGCCCACAGTTCTCTCAATTACCTCGTTGGTGGAGTTCAGATTACTCTTTGCTTGTAGGTGAACTATATCTCTCACTGTATGTAAGTGGCACATATTCATATACCAACCATTTTATCCTTTCTTCACTTAGACCAGCGAGGAGGTGACTGCTTTGATGACGGGATTGAAAGTCCATGTCTCCCAGACCAGGAATTCTACTTTGTACTGGGCAAGGCAAGGCGTCAGTGCCCCAGATACTGTGGACTGGAGGGAGAAAGGATGCGTCACAGATGTAAAGAACCAGGCAAGCAAGGCTGTGGGTGTGGATCTTGGGATACTATAACTCCCAGGACTGCATAGCATGGAGCGATGGTATTTAAAGTGGGGCCCAAGAGCATTCATTCCATAGTGTAAATGCATCAAGAGAGGAGTATGGACCTTGGGAAACTATAACTCCCAGGAGGACTCCATGGCACTTAAAGTCTTCTCCATCTGTTTTTCAGGGCTCTTGTGGGTCTTGTTGGGCCTTCAGCGCCGTGGGGGCCTTGGAGTGCCAGCTGAAGCTCAGAACAGGGAACCTGGTCTCCCTCAGTCCACAAAACTTGGTGGACTGCTCCTCCGCGTATGGGAACCACGGGTGTAACGGTGGCTACATGTCTGCCGCTTTCCAATATATCATCAGTAACAACGGGATTGATTCAGAAGCTTCCTATCCATACACGGGTCAGGTTTGTACCTTTTAAGAATGTGAGAATGATGTGACGTAATGTGAAACAAACCACGTGTAGTTCATGTTTGATCAGCCCACACACTGCCTTGCCAGAGAAAGAAAATATGCCACGTAGCTGATCAATAAAGAGCAAGTAGTTTACTCTTCGTAATTCAGAATAATGTATTTGGAGTAATGTAAAATAAACCATGTGTGGTTCATGTTTGATCAGCACACACACTGCCTTGCCAGAGAAAGAAAATATGCCACATAGTTAACCCATAAGGGCAAGTAGTTTACTCTTTGTAATTCAGAATAACATATTTGGAGTAATGTAAAATAACATATTTGGAGTAATATAAAATAAACCACATGTAGTTCATGTTTGATCAGCCCACACACTGCCTTGCCAGAGAAAGAAAATATGCCACGTAGTTGACCCATAAAAAGCAAGTAGTTTACTCTTTGTAATTCAGAATAACATATTTGCAGTAATGTAAAATAAACCACGTGTAGTTCATGTTTGATCAGCCCACACACTGCCTTGCCAGAGAAAGAAAATATGCCACGTAGTTGACCAATAAAGAGCAAGGAGTTTACTCTTCGTAATTCGGAATAACATATTTGGAGTAATGTAAAATAAACCACGTGTAGTTCATGTTTGATCGGCACACACACTGCCTTGCCAGAGAAAGAAAATATGCCACGTAGTTGACCCATAAAGAGCAAGTAGTTTACTCTTTGTAATTCAGAATAACATATTTGGAGTAATGTAAAATAACATATTTGGAGTAATGTAAAATAAACCACGTGTAGTTCATGTTTGATCAGCAGACACACTGCCTTGCCAAAGAAAGAAAATATGCCACATAGTTGATCAATAAAGAGCAAGTAGTTTCTTCTTTGTAATTCAGAATAACATATTTGGCGTGATGTAAAATAAACCATGTGTAGTTCATGTTTGATCAGCCCACACACTATCTTGCCAGAGAAAGAAAATATGCCACGTAGCTGATCAATAAAGAGCAAGTAGTTTACTCTTCGTAATTCAGATTAACATATTTGGAGTAATGTAAAATAAACCATGTGTGGTTCATGTTTGATCAGCCCACACACTGCCTTGTCAGAGAAAGAAAATATGCCACGTAGTTCATCAATAAAGAGCAAGTAGTTTACTCTTCGTAATTCAGAATAACATATTTGGCGTGATGTAAAATAAACCACATGTAGTTCATGTTTGATCAGCACACACACTGCCTTGCCAGAGAAAGAAAATATGGTAGTTGATTAATAAAGAGCAAGTAGTTTCTCTCTCTCTGATTCTCTCTTCAAAACTCTCTCTCTCTGCACTTGCATAGCTCAAGCCTGAACAAAAATGTAACAGTATCCAAAAGTCCCAGGCTCAGCCTGCTCCCTGGTCATTGTCTGATCAATCAACTTCATGCCTCTTATTTTGCAGTTGACACATACACACTCACTGATTCCTTGAATGCTCCAACAAATATCATCTTGGCTCCACAAGTGACCAAAAAAGGAAGCCCTTCTTGCTGTTTTTGGACCTCAACTCCCAGCAGCCCTGGGGCCAGAATCACCAATGATGTGGAATGCTGAGAGTTGGAGTCCCAACAATATTCACACACACACAAAAGAGCACATTGTCCTTAATGCGGGCATGGGCCAACATTGGCCCTCCGGGTGTTTTGGTATCTCTGCACTTGCATAGCTCAAGCCTGAACAAAAATGTAACAGTACCCAAAAGTCCCAGGCTCAGCCGTCCCAGGCTGATCTACAACAGGTGCGCTCCATTAACGCAGCAGGGTCATCTTGCTGAAATTTGAAAATTGAGCCTTCAATATCAACTAGGATCTGGTGCTTTGGAGATGTTTTGTCTGCTCACAACGCAGGCACAAGAGGTGATTCATCTTCTTCCGGTTTCTTTCAGAGCGGAACGTGTCGCTACAACCTGCAGGGAAAGGCTGCTACTTGTTCTAAGTATGTGAACCTTCCACCTGGAAGCGAAGCGGCCCTGAAGGATGCTGTGGCCAAGGTTGGCCCTGTATCTGTTGCTATAGATGCAAGCCGGCCTTCCTTCTTCCTTTTTAGGAAAGGTGAGTTATGTGGGACTTCCTGAAATAACGTGGATACTTCCAAAAGACGACAGACCATTCAGGTACCATGTACCTGTACTCTACGGGCCCTTCCACACTGTCCTATATCCCAAGATCTGGTCCCAGGTTTTCTGTTTATTCCAGACTAGCTGTACCCGCCACACATTGCTGTGGACAACCTTCCCCCTCTCTTTCTCTTCTTTTCTTTCTTTCTCTCCTTTCCTTCCCTCTTTCTTTCCTTCCCCACTTTTCTTTCCCTTCTTCTTCTTCTTCCCCTTCCCCTTTCGTTCCTTTCTTCCTTCTCTCCTTCCTTCCTTCCTTCCTTCCTTCCTTCCTTCCTTCCTTCCTTCCTTCCTTCCTTCCTTCCTTCCTTCCTTCCTTCCTTTCCCTCTTTCCCTCCCTCCTTCCCCCTTTCCTCCCATTCCTTCCCTCTAGACATGGGCTGGAAAACAGTTGGGCTCAGGCATCGCTTGTGAGAGGTGCATCCCTGCTCTTTGCAGAGCAAGGGCTCCACAGTTCGTAAGCCGGGCATCTGTATCTGTATTGTTATTTAGCTTTTGGGGGGTTTTAAGTCCTTTCTGCTGCCTTTTTGGGGGTTTTTATGGGTGATGGTCACTCATTGGTCTGTTAAGGGTATCGTGTTCAAATTTGGTGTCAATTCATCCAGTGGTTTTTGAGTTATGTTAATCCCACAAACAAACATTACAATTTTATTTATATAGAAGATTATCTGGCAGCGTGGACTCATATAATCCAGTTCAAAGCCAAAAACTTGGGATCAGGTTCTGGGATATAGGGCCTGTCTGGAAGGGCCCTATCAATAGCAGTTCGATCCCACTTGTTGTTGTTTGATAGACACCCATGAAATCATTCCGTTTCCCCTGGATTCTCTTCACAACTCCATGCCGGAGTGGAAGACCTAGAAATGTATAGAAAACTGTCCACGCAGATAAGAAAAATGCATACATGCCTCCCGTGCCGCTAACCTCAGCAAATATGAAGAGCTGACTGTCGTTCTAAATCCATTTTTGACATCTAGGTGTATATGATGATCCAAGCTGCTCTTCTACACATATCAATCACGGAGTCCTTGTTGTTGGGTATGGAACAGAAGACGGCATCGATTATTGGCTTGTGAAGAACAGGTACGAACACCTTTCCAACACCACTGTCCAGTTTGGTAGGGACAATCCCAGTCGAAGCATTTCATCGGCTACTTTCAGAGTATCTCATTTTTATATTTCTTCTTCCCATTTTCTCCTTGTTGATGCCACTTGCAAAACCAGTTGGTGGTATGCTCTTTTTTTCTCGTGGCAATTTCATTCCCAGCACCATGATGGTTGCAAAATTGTGTTGTCCTGTTAGATATGTGTCACCGGTAAGTCAATCTGTAGGTTTAGTACACTAATATAATAATACTAATAATAATAATATCCCATTTCTATCTCTCTAAAAAGGCCCACATTTCTCATAACAACAACAACAACGCATTACATTATTCATCTTCTAAATAACACCTAATTTTTAAGAACCGTGTAGTATGATACTAATATAATAGTAATAATAATAATATCCCATTTTATCTCCCTAAAAAAATGCCTACATTTCTAATAATAATAATAATAATAATAATAATAATATCCCATTTCTATCACTCTAAAACAACCTACATTTCTAATAATAATAATAGTAATAATAATATCCCGTTTCTATCACTCTAAAAAAACCCACATTTCTAATAATAATAATAATAATAATAATAACAACAACAACAACAACACATTACATTATTCGTCTTCTAAATAACATCTAATTTTTAAGAACCATGATACTAATATAATAGTAATAATAATAATATCCCACTTTATCTCCCTAAGAAGATGCCCACATTTCTAATAATAATAATAATAATAATAATAATAATAATAATATCCCATTTCTATCACTCTAAAAACACCCACATTTCTAAAAATAATAATAATAACAACAACAACAACACATTACATTATTCGTCTTCTAAATAACATCTAATTTTTAAGAACCATGATACTAATATAATAGTAATAATAATAATATCCCACTTTATCTCCCTAAGAAGATGCCCACATTTCTAATAATAATAATAATAATAATAATAATAATAATAATATCCCATTTCTATCACTCTAAAATAACCTACATTTCTAATAATAATAATAATAATATCCCGTTTCTATCACTCTAAAAACACCCACATTTCTAATAATAATAATAATAATAACAACAACAACAACAACACATTACATTATTCGTCTTCTAAATAACATCTAATTTTTAAGAACCATGATACTAATATAATAGTAATAATAATAATATCCCACTTTATCTCCCTAAGAAGATGCCCACATTTCTAATAATAATAATAATAATAATAATAATAATAATAATTTATTATTTATTTATTTATTTATTTACTGCATTTATTGACCGCCGCTCTCAGCCCTAGGGCGACTCGCGGCGGTGCACAACATATAAAAACAGTTTACAAAAAGGGCAAAACAGGGAATCAATACAACAATAATACACTATAATCTGGTTACACTAAATAATCCGCTCCGTCACATCATAGAATCATAACCAATATCGTAATCCGTATTCCGTTCCAGTTGTCAATTACCAGTTGCCGTAGCGCTCAGTTGAATGCCTTCTCAAATAGCCAGGTCTTCAGGCTCTTTCGGAAGGACAGAAGGGAAGGCGCCTGTCTGATGTCAGCAGGGAGGTCGTTCCACAGCCGGGGGGCCACCACCGAGAAGGCCCTTTCTCTCGTCCCCGCCAGACGTGCCTGTGAAGCAGGCGGGATCGAGAGAAGGGCCTCCCCAGACAATCTCAAGGTCCTCGTGGGCTCATAGGCCAAGATGCGGTCCGAAAGGTATTTATAATAATAATAATAATATCCCATTTCTATCACTCTACAAAAACCTACATTTCTAATAATAATAATAATAACACATTACATTATTCGTCTTCTAAATAACACCTAATTTTTAAGAACCATGATACTAATATAATAATAATAATAATAATAATAATATCCCACTTTATCTCCCTAAAAGGATGCCCACATTTCTAATAATAATAATAATAATATCCCATTTCTATCACTCTAAAAAAACCTACATTTCTAATAATAATAATAATAATAATAACACATTACATTATTCGTCTTCTAAATAACTCCTAATCTTTAAGAACCATGTGTAGTATAATACTAATATAATAGTAATAATAATAATAATAATAATAATAATAATAATAATAATAATAATATCCCACTTTATCTCCCTTAAAAGATGCCCACATTTCTAATAATAATCATCATCATCATCATCATCACAGTCCTAGATGCTTGGGAAGTGTTCGACTTGTAATTTTGTGATACAAAATCCAGCATATAGATCTCGTTTGCTGTGACATACTGTGTTTTTGTGTCAGTAAAATATCTTTCTAAAAAGACCCAATTTTCTAATAATAATAATAATAATAATAATAATAATAATAATAATGCATTATATTATTCATCTGTAAACATTTATACAAATCATCAGCCATTGCCAGAAAGGACAGAGTTCCATCTATGCTGACGATGACACCATCACCACTCAAGCAGGGAGCTTTGCAATGCTTGAACAGAAGCTCTCTGAAGCTTTAGGTGCTCTTACTGCCTATTACAGAGAAAACCAGCTGATTCCTAATGTAATCATCCACACAAATGACCAGCCACTGCCAGAAGGGACAGATACTTTCATCTATGCTGACGATTATGCCATCACTGCCCAAGCAGGGAGCTTTGAAATGGTTGAGCAGAAGCTCTCCAAAGCTTTAGGTACTCTTACTGTCTATTACAGGGGAAAACAGCTGATTCCTAATGTTTAACATTCACACAAATGGCCAACCACTGCCAGAAGGGACAGAGAGCTTCATCTATGCTGACGATCATGCCATCAATGCTGAAGCAGGTTGAACAGAAGCTATCTGAAGTTTTAGGTGCTCTTACTGCCTATTACAGGGAAAACCAGCTGGTTCCTAATGTTTACATTGACACAAATGGCCAGCCACTGCCAGAAGGGACAGAGAGTTTCATCTATGCTGACGATCATGCTATCATCACTCAAGCAGGGAGTTTTGCAATGCTTGAACAGAAGCTCTCTGAAACTTTAGGTGCTCTTACTGCCTATTACAGGGGAAACCAGCTGATTCCTAATCCATCTATGCTGACGATTGTGCCATCACCACTCAAGCCGGGAGCTTTGCAATGCTTGAACAGTGCTTTGAAGCTTTAGGTGGTCTTACTGCCCATTACAGGGAAAACCAGCTGATTCCTAATGTTTAATATTCACACAAATGGCCAACCACTGCCAGAAGGGACAGAGAGTTTCATCTATGCTGACGATCGTGCCATCAATGCTCAAGCAGGTTGAACAGAAGCTCTCTGAAGCTTTAGGTGCTCTTATTGCCTATTACAGGGAAAACCAGTTGGTTCCTAATGTTTACATTGACACAAATGGCCAGCCACTGCCAGAAGGGACAGAGAGTTTCATCTATGCTGACGATTGTGCCATCACTGCCCAAGCAGGGAGCTTTGAAATGGTTGAGCAGAAGCTCTAGACACTCTTACTGCCCATTATAGGGGAAAACAGCTTATTCCTAATGTTTACATTGGCACAAATGTCCAGCCACTGCCAGAAGGGACAGAGAGTTTCATCTATGCTGATGATTGTACCATCACTGCCCAAGCAGGGAGCTTGGAAATGGTTGAACAGAAGCTCTCCAAAGCTCTAGGTGCTCTTACTGCCTATTACAGGGAAAACCAGCTGATTCCTAATGTTTAACATTGACACAAATGGCCAGCCACTGCCAGAAAGGATAGAGAGTTTCATCTACGCTGACGATTGTGCCATCACCGCTAAAGCAGGGAGCTTTTAAGTGGTTGAGCAGAAGCTCTCTAAAGATTTAGGTACTCTTACTGGCCATTGCAGGGAAAACCAGCTGATTCCCAATCCATCTATGCTGATGATCTTGCCATCACCACTCAAGCAGGGAGCTTTGCAATGCTTGAACAGAAGCTCTCTGAAGCTTTAGGTGCTCTTACTGCCTATTACAGGGAAAACCAGCTGATTCCTAATGTTTAACATTGACAGAAATGGCCAGCCACTGCCAGAAGGGACAGAGAGTTTCATCTATGCTGACGATTCTGCCATCACCGCTCAAGCAGGGAGCTTTGAAAGAGTTGAGCAGAAGCTCTCCAAAGCTCTAGGTACTCTTACTGGCCATTACAGGGAATACCAGCTGATTCCTAATCCATCTAAAATGTAGACGTGTGCTTTTTACCTAAAGAACAAACAAGTATCTCGCGCTCTGAAGATTACCTGGGAAGGAATCCCACTGGAGCATTGCAACACACCCAATTACCTGGGAGTCACTCTGGTCCGTGGTCTGACTTACAAGAAGCACTGCTTGACTATCAAGCAAAAAAGTGGGTGCTAGAAGCAATATCGTACGACACAACCTGGGGAACTTTATCTCTCAAGAGGTTTGGGGGGAATTGGCCTTGATTGGACACCCCAGGGTTCCTTTCTCTCTCTCCATTGGTGTGGAATTTACATGACTCCACCCACTGCTTTTCCCTTTACTGTTTCCTACCCTTTCCTATGGCACACAGCGGACAGGAATTTATCAGGAACTGAACAAGATGTTTGGGAATTGACCTTGATTGGACACCCCGGGGTTCCTTTCTCTCTCCCCATTGGTGCGGAATTTACATGACTCAGCCCACTGCTTTTCCCTTAACCCTTTCCTACCCTTTCCTATGGCATACAGCGGACAGGAATTGATCAGGAACTGAACAAAAGATTTGGGGGGAATGGACCTTGACTGGACACCACAGGGTTCCTTTCTCTCTCCTCATTGGTGTGGAATTTACATGACTCAGCCCACTGGTTTTCCCTTAACCCTTTCCTACTCTTTCCTATGGCATACAGCGGACAGGAATTGATCAGGAACTGCACAAAAGATTTGGGGGGAATGGACCTTGATTGGACACCCCAGGGTTCCTTTCTCTCTCCCCATTGGTGTGGAATGTACATGACTCAGCCCACTGCTTTCCCCTTAACCCTTTCCTACCCTTTCCTATGGCATACAGCGGACAGGAATTGATCAGGAACTGAACAAGATGTTTGGGGGGAATGGACCTTGATTGGACACCCCAGGGTTCCTTTCTCTCTCCATTGGTGTGGAATTTACAACCAGATACATTCTCTGCTGCAGATGCACCCTTTGCCTTGTTCTCCTACCTAATGCCTCGTTGTTTTTGCTCTTTCAACAGCTGGGGCGTCTCTTTCGGCGAGCAGGGCTACATTAAGATTGCAAGGAACCACGACAATCGCTGCGGCATCGCTACCCAGGGCTCCTATCCGCTGATGTAGAGTGGAAATCCAGTTGGAAGTGGCCGATTAGGCCCCTAATCTGGGGCTTTTTCGACAAGGAGGAATGATTGGTCTCCGAGGACATCCGACCTTCCTGTGGGCTAGATCTAAGGAAACGCTACCCAAATGATGCTTTATCTTGGTTTAGCGTGGTATTTCCTCGCCGTCCCACGAGAGCCACGAGGCTTAAACCGTTCATAATGTAATGTCTGTACTTCGAGGCTTTGAACAAATCCGGTTTTATGCACCATCCCTGTCGCCAGCGCCGAGCTCCAGTCCAATCGGGTTCAATTGACGTGGGCCTCAATAATTTCCAGCTGTGTTGGTTTCTGATTTGCATAATTACATATTAAAATGGAATATTAAACCTATTCCCAAATATAGGGATTTGTCTCTTTCGTTATTTTCGTAACCTATAATTTTTGAGCTAGTATTATTATCTATCTATACACATCATAAAAGTGAAAATTGTGTATGTGTATATGTGGCGGAGGTGTCCACTTGATTGGACATCCCAGGGTTCCTTTCTCTCTCTCTCTCCAGTGGTGTGGAATTTACATGATCCCATCCACTGTCTTTCCTGTAACCCTTCCTTACCCTTTCCTATGGGATACAGCGGACAGGAATTGATCAGGAACTGAATTGACCTCAATTGGACATCCCATGGTTCCTTTTTCTCTCAATTGGTGTGGAATTTACATGACCCCGGCGACTGCTTTTCCCTTAACCCTTTCCTATTCTTTCCTATGGCATACAGTGGACAGGAATTGATCAGGAACTGAATTGACCTCGATTGGACATCCCAAGGTTCCTTTCTCTCTCTCCATTGGTGTGGAATTTACATGACCCCGCCCACTGCCTTTCCCTTAAACCTTCCCTACCATTTCCTATGGCATAAAGCAAACAGGAATTGATCAGGAACTGAACAAGTGGTTTGGGGAAAATTGACCTTGATTGGACATCCCAGGGTTCCTTTCTCTCTTCATTGGTGTGAAATTTACATGATCCCGCCCACTGCCTTTCTTGTAACCCTTCATTACCATTTCCTATGGCATAAAGCAAACAGGAATTGATCAGGAACTGAACAAGGTATTTGGGGGGAATTGATCTTGATTGGACATCCCAGGGTTCCTTTCTCTCTCTCCATTGGTGTGGAATTTATATGACCCCTGCCCACTGCTTTTCCCTTAACCCTTTCCTACCGTTTCCTATGGCATACAGCAAACAGGAATTGATCAGGAACCAAACAAGAGGTTTGGGAGGAATTGACCTCGATTGGACATCCCAGGGTTCCTTTCTCTCTCCATTGGTGTGGAATTTACATGACCCAGCCCACTGCTTTTCCCTTAACCTTTTCCTACCCTTTCCTATGGCACACAGCAAACAGGAATTGATCACGAATTGAACAAGAGTTTTGGGGAGAATTGACCTTGATTTGTAGGAGCTGTAGTTCACCTATATCCAGACAGCACAGTGAACCCAACCCACGATAGATCTGGACCACACTTGCCACGGATGATGGGATTTGCAGTACCTGTGACTTTAGTTTTGGCTTTCAGTCTGCTGAGGTTAAAGAGCTTGCCATCGTATGCTTCTGCAAAGGTGTTTAGAGTGGCTTGTAGGTCTTCTGAATGTGCACAGACTACGTTATCATTGGCATATTGGAGTTCTATAACAGATGCTGTTGTTAATTCCCTTTGGTTTCCTTCAGATTCAAATGTTGTCGGCCATTTCGTATCCGTCACGAAGTTGTTCCCAGTTAGGTTTCCAGTCTGGAATAACAACAAAATAGTACTAATAATAATGATAATAATAATAATAATATAAGAGGAAGGAAATGGCAGCAATTGGCACAAAAGCGGCCATTTTAAACAGGAGGGGAAAAGGCGGGAAAGAATAAAGCATCCTTTTGAGGCAACTCAATATGAGAGACTGAAGTAATTTGGCCTTTCTTGAAATAAAAGGCAATAAAACCTTTCTTTGGCTAAAAATGCCTCTTAATTAACCCTGTGCTTAACGAGGTTTTGATCCTTGTCCTTCCTTCCAGTTATTTTTATTAATTACTTTGTGTTTTGTTTGAAAATAGTCCTTTTTTTGGCCTTCAAGGCCTGTTTTCTCCCAGTCGGCCATCTTGGGCCTCTTCCCCTTCAGTCCCTTCTCTGGTTTTGTGAGCAGTTGGTTGGAATTTTCCCTTGTTTCTCTCCATTGGAGGCAAAATTAGGATGATTTACTTCCTTTTTACATAATTAGTGGTTTTTAAAAAGAATAATTTGGCTCAAAATCTCCCCAAAACTGCCTCAGATTGGCTCCATTGTCAAAGGACATTGTCAGAGTTGGTCTGCCTCAAAAGTCGCCTTTTCGGGTCTTTATTTTGCAATAATTCACCAAATAATTAAGCAAAATGGGGTTAGAGTTTGCAATAAGGGTTTATTTTCATTGTGTTTTTGGATTCGGCACATAAAATACATTAAAAGCAATAACTATGTAGACAAAAGTTTCTTTTTTTTCTATTACAGGCCTGTTGGAAACATATACTTCAAATTTGCTGGATCCAGTTGCTTTTACAAAGTATAATAATAATAATAATATATGTCATATATTATATATATCATACATTATTATTATTATTATTATACAATAATATTATATTAATATAATATATATTCTATTTTTTCTGTTAGATAATATATATTGTATATTATATAATAATAACATTATGTTAATATATATTGTGTTCTATTATATAATATATATTATACAAGAAAAATATTATATTAATATATATTATAGTATATATGTTAATATAATATATATTCTATTGTATTATTATATAATATTATATATTATATACAATATTATTATATTAATATAATATATATTATATGCTTTTACTATTATATATTTATATTAATAATAATATTATATTAATATAATATATTAATTCTATTTTTTCTGTTAGATAATATATATTGTATATTATAATAATAATAACATAGTTAAATCATAAATCTATTTTTTCTGTTAGATAATATATATTTTATATTTATTATGCTCATTCTTATTTTCTTATATTTATTCTTATTTTCTTATATTTATTATGCTCATTCTTATTCTTATTTTCTTATATTTAGTATTATTTTTATATTTAGTATTATTTTCTTATATTGGTATTATTTTTTCTTCTTCTTTTCTTTATTATTATTTTCTTATGTTTTATTATTAATTTATTATATTTATTATTATTAATATTATCTTACATTATAATATTTATTATTATACATATATTTTTATATTATAGTATATATAATATATGATTTGTATATTGTATTATTTTATACTATGTTATATATTATATCATATATTTATATTATATATTATTTTACATTATGCTTTTATATTATACTATATTATATATTAAATATTATATTATATACATTCATTTCTTTATATAGTTTATACTATATATTACATATTATACAAGAAAAATATTATATTAATATAATATATAGTCTATTCTATTATTATATAATATTATATATTATACAATAATGATATTATATTAATATAATAATATTGTATAATATATATATTATATAATAATAATAATAGAACAGAATACATATTAATATAATATCATTATTGTACAATATATATTATATTATATTACAGTAATAGAATAGAGTATATATTATATTAATAATATAATAATATTATTATTGTATGATACATACAATATCATACAATAATTGTTGATCGAAAGGTCACAGGTTCAATTCCGGGGAGCGGCGTGAGCTTCCGCTGTCAGCCCTAGCTTCTGCCAACCTTGCAGTTCGAAAACATGCAAATGTGAGTAGATCAATAGGTACCGCTCCGGCGGGAAGGTAACGGCGCTCCATGCAGTCATGCGCCACATGACCTTGGGGGTGTCTACAGACAACGCTGGCTCTTCGGCTTAGAAATGGAGATGAGCACCACACCCCAGAGTCAGACATGACTGGACTTAATGTCAGGGGACAACTTTTACCTTTACCTTATGATACATAATGTTAATATAATATGTATTCTATTCTATTATTACTATATAATATATGTATTATACAATATTATTATATTAATATAATAATATATATTCTATTCTATTCTATTACTATTATATAATATATATTATACAATAATAATATATTATGTTGATACAATATATATTCTATTATATTATTATATAATATAATATATATTCTATTATATTATTATTCTATAACATTATGTATCATATAATAATAATAATAATAATAATAATAATATATACTCTATTCTATTATTGTAATATTATATATATTATACAATAAGAACATTATTAATATAATATAATATATTGATTAGCCAGCTAATGGTACCTATTGATCTACTCATATTCATATGTGTTTGCACTGTCTTTTTTTCATAAGGCTAGCTGGTTAATCAATAAAAATTGTTGTTGTAATATAATATATATTCTATTCTATTACTATTATATTATATGATATATGTCATACAATAATATGTTGATATAATATATATTCTATTCTATTATTATTCTATAATATTATATATCATACAATAATAAAATAATTATATTAATAAAATATATAGTTTATTACTATTACTATTATACAATAATATATATTATACTATATATATATTACACAATCATGTTATTATTATTATATATAATATAATATATATGAATTAATATTTGTACTTTATTCGTCTATAATATTATATATCATACAATAATAATATAATTATATTAATATATATAGTCTATTCTATTACTATTATACAATAATATATATTATACTATATATATATATTACACAATCATATTATTATTATATAATAATATATTATATATTATATATATGAATTAATATTTGTGCTTCATTCGCAGCTAACCAAAAGGGCCGGTAATAATTGGAAAGAATGGCGACTGCTCAGAAACAAAGGACTTCTCTGGTAGGGTTCAATTAATTTTATTTCAAATTTTAAATATGCAAAGCGAAGCTGAAAACACAGGTTCACCGGATTGTAAGAGCAACGCTCTCTTTGTCACATTTCAGAGCGCGGCCATATTTCCCACTAAAATAACCACCGAGCAGCAGTCACTGGTATTAGTGAAGAGGTTACTGGCCATCGCCGTCTCCTGCATAACTTACCTGAGAGGCATCTTTCCAGAATGCGCCTATGGGACAAGATATCTGGACGGTAAGAAAATTTCCTACCTGGATAAAGGGTCCTTTACCTCTTGAGAAAAATGCAATGTGGTATTTGGAAGCAATAGACAAGTGGTGTCCAGGGCTTGATGGCCATCTGTCGAGAGCACTTTGTGCTTTTCCTTCATGGCATATAATTATACTGCCATATAATTCAATTTCTGAATCCAGATTATCTGCTTTGAACTGGATTATAGGAGTCTACATTGCCAGATAATCTGGGATAAGCAGATAATCTGGGATCAGATCCTGAGATATAGGGGCAGTGTAGAAGATCCTAAGATAGTGAATGACTATCGTACTTCAGAGCAGAAACACCTCTGACTTTAAGCACCATGCCAGCTTGGAAAAATCAGCAATCCGTTTATTGAAGATTATATGTAAGCAAAGCAGTAAAAAAAATAGCAAAACAGTAAAGATCCAATATGAGAAATATGAGAAATAGCCCATCAGCTTCAGAGGAGAACAAGATCCGTGAGTACATAAAAATCCATGGAACTAGGCACTTGAATCCACGTGTTATAGAACAGGAATTTAGGGGTCTTTGCCAGGAGGCAGAGACCAATCAGACTCTTTAAAGAGTTCGTTACCCTGGCAAGACAGAGAGAAGCACCCAATCCCAGATTTTTCCCAATAAAAGGTCTCACCAAGTGGAAGGAAGTGCCACCGAGATGTTTTATTTGCGATTCAGCTGAAAAGGATGCAGAGCAGCAATCATTCGCCAAGCAGAGCATGTGGTTACAGAAGTAAAGGCCATTTCTATAGAAAATACAGAGTTGTGAGTTTCAAAATTCCCGCTCCCCCCTCCCACCCAGCTCGAAGGGGATTGGCTGACGCACAAACAGCTGGGAGGAGGCTTGGCCGTCCCCCATGCATCAAGGCCAATCGCAGGGCTTTCGCGGGGCGCCAGAGCCTATCAGGAGGCTCCTGCTATCTCGATGCTCCAGCGAATCAGAAGGGAGGGAGGCGGGATGAAGGGAGACAATGCATTCTGGAGTAGATTATAGGATTTCAATGTCTTGATGCTTCTTGAGTCCGGAATCGGCCTTCTAAAGAAACTAACTTTATTGTCCTTAGATGGGGCAGTGATAAGTAATGATGACTTAATCCAGGTTTTCCTCTTACAATCAGATAGGGCACAAAGGGGAAACTTTTGTGAATGTCCTTAGTGGAAAGATTTGAAAGAAAAATGGCTTGGAGGAAAAGAGGACTTTCCTAAGGTCATATTCCCCCCCATCGTTATATGATTAAAAAGTCTGCCAGACAGGAACCCTTAAGATGGCCCAACTCTGAAGTCAAAAGGATGTCCTTTACTATGGTCCATGCAAAGAATGTCCAAAGAGAAGGGTCTTTTCATGATTGCTGATTGCTTTTCCAGAGGCAGGGCAGCTTCCTTGTAGATTTCCCCCAAGGAGAGGGGAAGGGGGCAAAAGGGTCAGGGCAAGGTCAAATACATGAAGGGAAATATAGAAATACAGGAGAAAATATGAAAATATAGAAATCATAATACAGAGTAAACCCAACTCCCTTCCCCCAGTGTCCATAGTTCATATTATTCATAGGAAGGTCCATAAACGGAAATATATCCCTGAGGGAGAAAGAGAGTCCCTTGTTTGTGAGATGGGGGACCATCAGGAGCCCAGGTGTGTCTCAGATGGAAAAAGTCAAATACTTTTGTGGCATGATTTTCAGTAATAAATGGGTTACCTTCTGCTGTAAACATATGAAAATAGGGCATAAAGCCTTGATTAAATGATACACACCAAATTGACCAAGGCTTAACCCTAGGACAATTGCAGCAATTCCTGGATGACACAGCTGGCCTGGACCCTTTCCAGTCAGGTTTTCGCCCGGATCATGGGACGGAGACAGTCCTGGTTGCCATTACGGATGAACTCCGTCGCTAGTCTGACAATGGTGGATCCGCACTACTGGTACTTCTCGACCTTACCGCAGCGTTTGACACCGTCAACTACGATCTAATGATTCACCGTCTTGCCATGTCCGGAGTTCGCGGTCAGGCCCTCAATTGGTTCAACTCATTTCTCCGGAACCGGAGTCAACGGGTGGAGTACATGGATCAAGTCTCCAATAGATCCCCCCTCCTATGTGGGGTCCCCCAAGGTGCAATTCTCTCTCCTCTTCTCTTCGACATCTACGTTAGACCCCTTGCTAGTTTGGCTCGGAGTTTCGGCCTGGACTGCTACCAATATGCGGACAACACCCAACTCCTTCTTCGCTTGGAGCTGGGAGCAACGCCAATTCCAGACACTTTCACCCGATGTCTGGAAGCTCTGTCAAACTGGCTACGTGCTAGCAGACTGAAGGTGAACCCGGCGAAGACTGAGATTCTCTGGCATGGCCGCCCGGCAGGTCTGTCTCCTCCATTACCTACCTTCGATGGTGCCACCCTATCTCCATCGACCACTGTTAAGAGCTTAGGTGTCGTTCTGGATTCACAGCTGACAATGGAAGCTCAGGTCGCTGCTGTCAGCAAATAGGCCTTTTTCCATCTACGACAAGCGAGGCAACTGGCACCCTACCTATCTGACGAGGCTCTGGCAACTGTCATCCATGCCATGGTCACGTCTAGGCTGGACTATTGCAACGCCCTGTATGTTGGCCTTCCGATGTCTACAACCCGAAAGCTTCGTATTGTTCAGAATGCGGCAGCCAGGTTACTCACAAGAATGCCCATGAGATGCCATATAACACCAGTGCTGCAACATTTACATTGGCTTCCAACTGAGTACCGTGGCCTGTATAAGAGGCTAGTTCTGACCTTTAAAACTCTTTATGGCCAGGGTCCATCGTATCTTAGGGACCACCTCTCCTTCTCCCATCATCGGAGGTCGCAACGACCAGCACAACGTGACTTACTCCATATGCCGGGTCCTAGAGAAGTGCCCTTGGAAAGGACCAGGCGCAGGTGGCCTTTCTCTATTTCTGCCCCTGCCTTGTGGAATTCCTTGCCGCCCTACATGAGAGCCATGCGTGACTTAAGGCCTTTTACTCTCACACTTAAGACCTGGCTTTTTACTAGAGCATTCGATCCCTGTTAATTTTTAATTTTTGTATGTATGTATTTTATCTTTTATAATTTAGCTGTAAATCGCCTAGAGCATTCTCGGATGGAGGGCGATTAATAAGTTATTAAATGATGATGATGATTATGATGATGATGATCCAGCCTGGTGTCCTTGCCCTTAGCAAAACTATAAGTTCTCTAATGGTGGGGAGGGGGGGGGGGTCATGTTCGACTTCAGATGCTCAATGAATATTAGTGCCGTCATTAGGCAGAGGCAGGCCCCAGAGAGAGATGATTTTAGGTGTCTTGAAAGCATAGCCAGCTGTTAAATATTTCATTTATTATTGACTTATTTTTTTCCCACCAGGCAATAGGAGAATAACTCCTAGGATTTTCTGCCTCTGGTGGCACAAGCCCTATTCTTAGCCTTGGGAGCATTCATTTCTGTCTGCAGCACCCCCGATGTGTACAAAATGCACTATTTCTTCAGTCTCTCAGGGTCGGAGATGTTTCTGGAGCAGAATCTCTTTGAATGAGCCAAAAAATTGGCAGTACGTTGTGGTTATGGTTTCTTTAAAACATCTTTTTGATTGTCTTTTAAGATTTCTGTGTGAAAATACTAAGGGAAGACAAAAACTGCCCTAGCTCCAGCCAGCTGGTGAAATGGTACGTAACCTGCAATTTCCAGAGCTTTTATGGGTTGTGGGACTATTGAGGGATAGATCTTCAACATGACAAGAGCAAAGGGTTGTCCAGATCACACATTGACATTTTGATGAGCCATTTTACTAAGAATGGGTGGTCGCCCCAAGGCAATGAATCTACAATCCCAGGTTAGCAGTAGAGGAAAGGAAGAGAAATAGAAGCATAAGGAGACACGTAAACAAACATAAGAAGGGTTTGGTGGGCATTGACCTTGAGTTTGGAGTTGTAGTTCACCTAGATCCAGAGAGCACTTTGGGCTCAAACAATGATGGATCTGGACCAAACTTGGCACGAATTCTCAATATGCCCAAATGTAAACACAAGTGGAATTTGGGGAAAATAGACCTTGACATTTGGGAGTTGTAGTTCCTGGGATTTATAGTTCACCTACAATCAAAGAGCATTCTGAACCCTACCAAAGAGGTTATAATCTATGGTCCTTCAGAACTTTTAGACTTCTGCTGTCCCAAACGTTGGGGAAATTGTTTGGTTTTGGAAGTTAAAGTCCAAAACAACCGGACCAAGGTTTGAAAACAATTGTGGGCCCATCTACACTGCCGTATAATCCAGTTTCTGAAACCAGATTATCCGCTTTGTGCTGTATTATATGGTAGTGTAGACTCATATAATTTAGTTCAAAGCAGATAATCTGGGATCAGATACCGGAT
Source organism: Anolis sagrei ordinatus (assembly GCF_025583915.1). Classification (NCBI taxonomy): domain Eukaryota; kingdom Metazoa; phylum Chordata; class Lepidosauria; order Squamata; family Anolidae; genus Anolis; species Anolis sagrei. The sequence continues at coordinate 7,113,960 of NW_026844700.1, forward strand.
TATATAGAAGTGTAGATCTAACCTTGGGCCCCTGGTGGTGCAGCGGGTTATACCGCTGAGCTGCTGAACTTACTGACCAAAAAGTTGGCGGTGCAAATCCAGGGAGCGGGGTGATTTTTTTAAAAAAAAAGCAAAATAGTGATGGATAATGTATATATCAACGAACTATGAAGCAGTAGTTTTATTTGATTTTTACAGGATGTTGGGGTGCTATGATGCGCTGCAGAAAAAATATGTAAGTTATTTATTTATTTACTATATTTATATACCGCCCCTATATATATATACCGCCCCTCTCAGCCCAGCAATTGCCTCAACAATTATGACAAGTAAAGACAATCAAATTCTGTTAAAAACAATAGCATATATAAAAATATGAAAACATTATCATGAGCGTCTCCATGTCAAATCGTTATTCCATTGCGTTATCAAGTAGATCCATGATTCCGTTTAGCTATGCCGTATTTGAGAAGGCCTGCTCAAAAAGCCAGGTTTTCACATTTTTTCAAAAAGTCTGGAGGGAGGCAGCTAATCTTATATCTCTAGGCAGGGCATTCCACAGCTGAGGGGCCACCACTGAGAAGGCCCTGTCTCTCGTCCCCGCCAGACGCATCTGGAAAGAAGGCGGGAGCGAGAGCAGGGTCTCCCAGATAATCTTAACATCCTAGATGGTTCATAACGAGAGATACATCCAGATAGGTAAACTGTGTGATTTAAGCTTGAAAGAACATGGAACACTTAGCTTGTTATTGTATTGGTTAAGCACATTTAAATCTTTCTGATTGCAATTCTGTCTTTTTCTTGTATTTTAAATAGCTGCGACTAATCATGCTGGCGGTAAGTTGCATGTGTGTGTGTGTGTGTGTGTACTGTAAACAGTGTTCCCTCACTACTTCACGGTTTGCTTTTCGACTCCCAGTTTATGCATTACTGTTATTATTACATTTATTACATTTATTACTATTAGAAGGATTCGTAAGAAGGTTAGAATAATGGTTTAATCAGAGCTGGACAGTCTTATCTTATATTACAATTTTATGTAAATATTCAAAAACATTTAACCTACTGATGCCTCAATTAATGTAATTGTATTGGTATCTATGTATATTTTGAAACTGACCCATAGCTGATGTATTTCCCACCCTCGGCTTAGACTCGAGTCAATCCGTTTTCCCGTTTTTTTGTGGTAAAATTAGGTGCCTCGGCTTATATTCGGGTTGGCTTATATTCGAGTATATATGATATATACCAACATGATTAACTATTATTTATTATTTATTTATTTACTCCATTTGTATACCGCATTTATCAGCCTGAAGCGGCGACTCAATGCGGTTTACAGTAAAAATAAACAACACTGACAATATATAAGACACACGTACACAAACGACACACATATAGTCATCAACGCCTCAATTAGAGTCAGATCCCGTTCTCACAGTCCTTTTTCGTTCCTTGTTCAAATGCCGTCTTACTGAGTTAGTTGTTATTGCATAGTTATCCGAATGCCTGCTCATAGAGCCACATCTTAACCCTCCTCCGAAACACCAGCAACGAAGGGGCCTGCCTGATGTCGACTGGTAGGGCATTCCATAGCCGAGGGGCCACCACCGAGAAGGCCCTGTCTCTCGTCCCCGCTAACCGCGCTTGTGACGCTGGCGGGACCGAGAGCAGGGCCTCCCCGGACGATCTTAACGTCCTCGCCGGTTCATAGGTGGAGATGCGTTCGGAGAGGTAAGTGGGGCCGGAACCGTGTAGGGCTTTATAGGCTAAAGCCAGCACCTTGAATTAAATTAAATTCAATTTAATTTAATTCAAATTAAATTAAATTTTCTGTGATGGTATTTGGCTTTGAATATTGTGTATTGTGTATTTTTTTATTGTAGGTCTACACTGACCAGGAGGACCCACAGGTAAATTAATGATGACATGTTTCATTTAGAACTATATGCTTAAACACACATATAGATATAATATTATAATATTGTATATACATATAATATTTATAATATTATAATGTAATGCAATATAATACTAATAATAATATGATATTACAATTATATATTTATATTACATGTAATATTACTAATAATATTACAATATAATGGTATAGTACAATATAGTAATATTTAATACTGATATTGTACTATGCTAATTTTATTTATTTATTTATTTATTTTTATTTTATTTCGAACACTTTTTACCCCGCCCTTCTCAACCCCTGGGAGGACTCAGGACGGCTTACAATTGGCAATAATTCAATGCCGCATCATAAAATACAGAATAACAAATATAACAATTAAACATCAACATTAATAAATAAAAATTAAAACCGAATACTTACACTCTGAGAGGGAAAGAAAGAAGGAAAGGGAAAAGGAAGGAAGGAAGGAAGGAAGGAAGGAAGGAAGGAAGGAAGGAAGGAAGGAAGGAAGGAAATAGGTAGAGAAGGAAGAAAGAGAGAAAGGGAGGAAAGAAAAGGGAGAAAAGTGAGAAGGAAGGAAGAGGAAGGAAAGGAAGGAAAGGAAAAAAAAAGAAAAAGGAAGGAGAGGGGGAAGGAGGGAGAGAAAGAGGGAGAAAGGAAAGAAAGGAAGAGAGAAGGAAAGAAAAAGGGAAGAAAGAAGAGAAAAGGGAAGGAAGGAAAAGAAGAGAAGAAGGAAGAAGAGAAGCGAAGGAAGGAAGGAAGGAAGGAGTAAGAAGGGAAAAAGGAGAAAAAGAGGGAAGGAAAAGAAAAGGGGAAGGAAAGATAGAGAAGAAGGAAAGAGAGAAGGAAAGAAGAAAGGGGAAGGAAGGGGAAGAGGAAGGAAGAGGAAGAGGAGGAAAAGGAGAAGGAGATGAGAAACGGGAAGGAAGGAAAGAAAGAAAGAGAAGGAAGAAAAGAGACAGAAGAAGAGAAAGAAAAATTGGGAAGGAAGGAAAGAGATGGAGAAGGAAGTAAAAAGAGAAGGAAAGACGGGAAGGAAGGAAGGAAAGAGGGAGTAAAGGAAGGAGGGAAAGAAGGAAAGAAAGATGGAAGGAAAGAAGAAAAGAAGAAGAAAGAAGGAAGAAGAAGGAAAGAAGGAGTGAAGGAAGGGGGAAGATGTAGAGAAAGAGGGAGGGAAGGAAAGAAGGAAAGAGAGAAAGAAGAAAAGAGGGACAGCAGAAGAGAAAAAGGGGGAAGGAAGGAAAGAGATAGAGAAGGAAGGAAGAGAAGAAAGATGGGAAGGAAGGAAGGAAGGAAGGAAGGAAGGAAGGAAGGAAGGAGGGAAAGAAGGAGAGAAAGAGGGAAGGTTGGTTACAGCAATGCGTGGTGGGTACAGCTAGTGTGTGTGTGTGTGTGTGTGTGTGTGTGTATATATATAGCCTGAGTCCCCTTTGGGGTGAGAAGCGCTGCATATAAATGTTGTAAATAAATAAATAAATGTTAACTACTGTACACCTTTAGGTTTCTAATGCTTTGCATTTGGTCAGAAGACACAATTATTTTCACTACACATGCTTAAGCACACCTATAGATACATATGGCTTGTTTAATCATTGCCATATGAGGGCCCACTTGTCATATTTTCCCTATTTTACCACTGTTTTATTTTCCTTCACCTTCTTTCTTCCTAACAGAAAGTCGGTGAAGGAGAGCAAGATGAAAAATGCTTCTAATGTATTTCTATTGGTTTGGAAGCAGTCTGTGTTTGAGGGTTGACCTCTGTCAAAGATGAAAGGGCCCCTGTAATGGAAATCATTAAAATAGCCGTTTGAAGGGAACGGTTTCCTATAATTAGGGTGCTTTTCTGCCACAGCTACATGCCAACACCTTCTCTCTTTCTGACAGTCTCCATCTCTCCCCGACACCTGACATCTCCCCGACACCCTTTTCCCACAATTCCCTGAGTCAAATATTGTATTTTCATAGGAATTTCTTGAAGTTGTTGTAATAGAGCATATTCCATTCAAAACTTGATTTCTCCTTTTTTGCCATTGGCATAAATATCAATACAGGAAGCTGGGGAAACTGCTATAGGTTTCAGTCCCCGAGAATAAATTTGTCCCTGTTTTCTATTTTGAAGCACGAAATGAAAATTAATTATGTGTTCCCAATTTTTTGTTTAGCTAGATTATCTCTTTTTTGTAAGATACCAACAAAACCTTTGTCGAATACACATTTCTGAGAATTATACTCAATCAGTCATCCGCTAGGTGTCACTCTCCCTCTATGGCAGTGTTTCTCGACCTTCCTAATTCTGTGACCCCTTAATACAGTTCTCATGTTGTGTTGACCCCCAACCATAAAATTATTTTTGTTGCTACTTCACAACTGTTATTTTGGTACTGTTACGATTTGTCATGTAAATATCATATGCAGGATGTATTTTCATTCAATGGACCAAATTTGGCACAAATACCCAATATGCCCAAATTTGTATACCAGCAGGGTTGGGGAGGGGGGGTTGATTTGGTGATTTGGAAATTGTCGTTTTCTCCAGTGGTTTTTGAGTTCTGTTAATACCACAAACGAACATTACATTTTTATTTATATAGACTAGCTGTCCCCTGCCACGCATTGCTGTGACCCAGTCTGTGTATATGTGTTTTGTGTGTGTATATATTTGTGTATATATATGTGTTTGTATATACGGTATATATGTGGTTTTGCACATATGTTGTTATGTAATTTTCTTTGCTTTTAAAGTCTCTTCTGTTGTGTTTTTCAGGGATGGTCACTCGTTGGCTTGATATGTGTTTTGTGTCTAAATTTGGTGTCAATTCATCCAGTGTTTTTTGAGTTCTGTTAATCCCACAAACGAACATTACATTTTTATTTATATAAGACTACCCGTCCCCTGCCACGCGTTGCTGTGCCCCACTCTGGTGGTCATGGGGGTTCTGTGTGGGAGGTTTGGCCCAACTGTATCGTTGGTGGGGTTCAGAATGCTCTGTGATTGTAGGTGAACTCTAAATCCCAGCAACTACAACTCCCAAATGTCAAGATTCTATTTTCCCCAAACTCCACCAGTGTTCACATTTGGGCATATTGAGTATTTGTGTAGAGTTTTGTCTGGATCCATCATTGTTTGAGTCCACAGTGATCTCTGGATGTAGGTGAACTACAACTCCAAAACCAAAGGACACTGCCCACCGAACCCTTCCAGTATTTTCTGTTGGACGTGGGAGAACTGTGTGCCAAGTTTGGTTCAATTCCATTGTTGGTGGGGTTCAGAATGTTCTTTGATTGTAGGTGAAGTTTAAATCCCAGCAATTACAACTCCCAAATGACAAAATCATTGTTTTTTTGAGTGATGGTCACTCCTTGGGTTAGTAGGTGTCTTGTGTCCAAATTTGGTGTCAATTCGTCCAGTGGTTTTTGAGTTATGTCAATCCCACAAACGAACATTACATTTTTATATATATAGATACTAGCTGTCCCCTGCCATGTGTTGCTGTGGCCCAGTCTGTGTATGTGTTTTGTGTGCGTATATATTTGTGTATATATGTGTGTTTGTACATACACACACACACACATATATTGGTATATATATGTGTGTGTATGTATTTGTGTATTTGTGTGTTTATATGTGTACATGCATATTGTGTATATGTGTGTTCTTGTCTATATGCATATTTGTGTGTATGTATGTGTATATGTATATATGTATGTGTGCATGCATGCGTATATATATATATGTGTGTGTGTGTGTGTGTATATATGCATATTTGTGTGTGCACGTGTATATGTATATGTATATGTACAACTCCTTTGTTGCGCCAGCTCCACTGGCTACCAATTTGTTACTGGGCCCAATTCAAAGTGCTGGCGTTGGCCTATAAAGCCCTAAACGGTTCTGGCCCAAGTTACCTATCCAAATGCATCTCCGCCTACGAACCCACTAGGACTTTAAGATCTTCTGGGGAGGCCCTGCTCTCGATCCCGCCTGCAACTCAGGCACGGCTGGTGGGGACGAGGGACAGGGCCTTCTCAGTGGTGGCCCCTCGGCTGTGGAACGCCCTTCCCACAGACATTAGATCGGCTCTCTCATTAATGGCATTTCGGAAGAAAGTGAAAACCTGGTTATTTGAACAGGTGTTTGAATAGGCAGTGCAATGAATTATAATGAATTATAGGAAATCGGAACTACGGATGACGAGCTTGGATTATGATTTTAGTTATGAGACGCTAATGAGTTGTTTATTGATATTTATTGATGTTAATTGCTTAGTGTATTATTGTGTTAATTGTTTTTAAATGGTTTGTATGATGCTAGCATTGAATTGTTGCTGCTGTTTGTTGTTAACCGCTCTGAGTCGCCTAAGGGCTGAGAAGAGCGGTATACAAATAAAGTAAATAAATAAATAAATGTGTGTATGTATGTGTGTATATATGATTTTATTTGTGTGTGTTTGTGCATATATATACGTGTGTATGAATGTGTGCATGTGTATATGTATATATGGTGTATTTTGGGGGGGTTTAAGTCTGCTCCGCTGGGGTTTTTGTGTATGTGTGTGTTTACGGGTGATGGACACTCGTTGGACTGTTAGGTGTATTGTGTCCAAATTTGGTGTCAATTCATCCAATGGTTTTTGATTTCTGTTAATCCCACAAACGAACATTACTTTTTATTTATTGTTGCTGGGGGGGAGAGGGCTCCCGACAGATGAGCCACTTATTAAAACACTTATTAAAATCACATTATTCAGATGTTTAACTGCTGTGCTTTGCATTTAGACCATTACGGAGTGCTACCAGTTCAAGTTCAAATACACCGAGAACGGCCCATCCATGGACTTCACAAGGTATTCCTTTATTTCCCTCCTGCTTTCACTCTCCAGCTTGGCCAGACATTGCTTTGCTTCTTCTTCCAAGCATGTTTTTTGCTTCTAGGAAGTGAATGTTAACACGCCCTCGGATTTGTAAAGAAAATGTGTTTTCTTGCTGCCGAACAAATGCTCAGTTAGTTGGTCTCTGAACACATTTCCTTGGCAGACGATGATGCGAAAGGCTCAGGAAATATCGTCAAACAGCAAATATACAACTTCATTGGTCCCCTGTTTCTCTCGCACAAACATCTCCAGTTAGATTTGCTTTCCAGAGTCGGGGGTATTTAAAGGTTGTAGTCGGCACTGGGAAATGTGTATATTTTAAGCAACAGAGGGATCTCTTGTTTCAACAGAGCAAATGTTGTTTCCTGGGATATATCCCAAGAAAAACTGCTAGTACAATACACTTAGCGCCAGCTGGCACCCTTGAATAGAAGGGCTCCGCTTCTGGGATTTGTACCAGGAAGAAATACTGGATTGGCTGAAATGTTATTTGCACCGTATGGACTCTCATGTCGCAATTGGCTGGGTTGTAGATTACTTTCAGCTCTGCGTTTCCAGAAACTTTGAAACCCATCTCGCAACGGGCTCCTGAATAGGTAGCTCATCCTAACAGGTTAATAGTTCGAATCTGAGGAGAGCGGGTTGAGCTCCCTCTGTCAGCTCCAGCTCCCCATGCAGGGACATGAGAGAAGCCTCCCACAAGGATGGTAAAATTTATTTCTTTATTTATTTACAGTATTTATATTCCGCCCTTCTCACCCCGCAGGGGACACATACATGGCAAACATTCAGTGCCATAGACACACAACATAGACACACAGAGGCCACTTTTCTGGCTGCCAGGGGAGCTGTCGCTTTCATCATCCATCTGCGACACTGATTAAGTACTTCCTCATTCCCCGCATACTTTGCTGGAGTGCTTTGCTGGCCTCATAAATTAGTTAAATTAGCCTCCCCACACATAGGTGATACCTAATTTTCCTACTTGACAGATGCAACTGTCTTTTGGGTTGCAAAGGTCGACAACAAGCTACACAATTGGTCGGAAGCTCACTCCGACCCGGGCTGGCTTTGAGCTGGAGTCTTTTTCATGGCCTCATAAATTAGTTAAATTAGCCTCCCCACACATAGGTGGTACCTAATTTTCCTACTTCATAGATGCAACTGTCTTTTGGGTTGCAAAGGTCGACAACAAGCTACACAATTGGTCGGAAGCTCACTCCGACCCGGGCTGGCTTTGAACACATGACCTTTCGGTCAGAAGTGATCTTAATGCAGCTGACACTTAGCCAGCTGCGCCACAGTCCCAAAACATCTGGACTTCTCCTGGGCAACGTCCTTGCAGACGGCCAATTCTCTCACGCCAGAAACGACTTGAAGTTTCTCAAGTCGCTCCTGACATGAAAAAAATTCCTAACATATGATTGCTTTGTGTTGTCAAAGGCATTCATGGCTGGAATCACCGGGTTGCTGTGAGTTTTCTGGGCTGTCTGGTCATGTTCCAGGAGCATTCTCTCCTGACGCTTCACCCACATCTATTGCAGGCATGCTCAGAGGTTGTGAGCTCTGTTGGAAACTAGGCAAGTGGGATTTATATATGTCCAGGGTGGGACAAAATACTCTCATGTGTTACTTCCCCCAGGCAGGAAGCAGCCAGGCTTTGAAGCTGCAAGGCTATTCAATACTAATCAAGGTGGCCAATTGCAACCTTCACACTTGTCTTAAACAGTCAAGAGGAACACTTGGTAAAGCATCAAATTGGTGGGTTGCTGTGAGTTTTCCGGGCTGTCTGGTCATGTTCCAGAAGCATTCTCTCCTGACGTTACACCCACATCTATGGCAGGCATCCTCAGAGGTTGTGAAGTCTGTTGGAAACTAGGCAAGTGGGGTTGAGATATCTGTGGGTGGGAGAAAAAACTCTTGCCTGTTTGAGGCAAATGTGAATGTTGCAATTGCCAACCTTGATCAGCATTGAATAGCTTTGCAGTTTCAAAGCCTGGCTGCTTCCTGCCTGGAGGAATCCTTGTGGGGAGGTGTGAACTGGTCCTGATTTATTCCTGCCTGGAATTTCCCTGTTTTCTAGTAAAAACCCAGAGAACAATTCCAATGTCACGTGCGTGGATACTAAGAAAGCCAGCATCCTACTGATTAGAAAGATTTATGTCCTGATGCAGAATTTGGGTCCGCTGCCTGATGATATCTGCCTCACGATGAAACTCTTCTATTATGACGAAGGTATGATATCAGTTCAAATCTGTCAAATTTAAGGGTATCCTCCCTGCCCTTCATTTAAAGAGTGTGTGTATGCCTTCCTATTCAATTCACAGCCTAGGTACATACATAATAATCTCAATATATTGCCAAAATATTGAGAGTATCTACAGATTATTATTATTATTATTATTATTATTATTATTATTATTATTATTATTATTTTAGTGACACAAAAGCACAGTATGTCACAGCAAACATGATCTATATGCTGGATTTCGTATCACAAAATCACAAGTTGAACTTTTCCCAAGCTTCTAGGACTGTGTGATTTATTATTATTATTATTATTATTATTATTATTATTATTATTATTATTATTATTTTACTGGCACAAAAGCACAGTATGTCACAGCAAACGAGATCTATATGCTAGATTTCGTATAAAAAAAAATCACAAGTTGAACACTTCCCAAGCTTCTAGGAATATGATATGTATTATTTATTTATTTATTTATTTATTTTACTGATACAAAACCACAGTATGTCACAGCGAACGAGATCTATATGCTGGATTTCTTATCACAAAATCACAACTTGAACTTTTCCCAAGCTTCTAGGACTGTGTGATGTATTATTATTATTATTATTATTATTATTATTATTATTATTATTCTGGCACAAAAGCACAGCATGTCACAGAAAATGAGATCTATATGCTGACTGCATGGAGTGATCTCACATTTGCATGTTTTAGGACTGCTAGGTTGGCAGAAGCTGGGACTAAAAGCAGGAGCTCATTCCACTCCCCTGATTCGAACTGCTAACATTTCGGTCAGCAAGTTCAGCAACTCAGCAGTTTTACCTGCTGTGCCACCGGAAGCGCCAGTTCATATGTATTCGTAGAATCATAGAATCATATTTTATTTATTTATTTATTTATTTACTTTGCTTCTATACCGCTGTATCTCAAGCCCGAAGGCGACTCACGGCGGTTCACAAACAGTAAAAACAGTAGAAACAGCAGTGGTTCCATACAACATATAACAATTGACTTAACACATTATCCATAAATTACCAATAAGCAATTACAATGCACAATTATTACAAAAAACAACCGTACCCAATCTTCTCATCATCCAAGCGTAGTCCAGGTTCGTCGTCCCTTGTTCCATTCCTATGTTCCATTACCAGATTGCACTAAATTACTCAAACGCCTGCACAAACATCCAGGTCTTCACCTTTATTTGGAAGAGACTTCATGGGCCATCCAGTCCAACCCCCTGCCAGGAAGCAGGAAAATTGCATTCAAAGCACACCTGATAGATGGTCATCCAGCCTCTGTTTAAAAGCTTCCAAAGAAGTAGCCTCTACCACACTCCAGGGCAGAGAGTTCCACTGCTGAACAGCTCCCACAGTCAGGAAGTTCTTCCTATATTCAAAATAACTGTTGACAAAACAAATATTTCCCACTATGGAAAAATGGTTAACCTGTCTCCTCAGTTACTCCGGCCGACTACCAGCCTCCAGGATTCAAGGAGGGCGAGTGTCAAGAGATCGCCTTTGAGGGGGAACCTACTTTCCTAAATGTGGGTGAAGTTCCCACCCCTTTCCATAAGTTGAAGGTCAAAGTGACGACGGACAAAGAGCGAATGGAGCGAGTGGATAAAACTATCCTGAGGCAAAGCAGCTCTTTGACTTCTTCCGATGGAGGACAGGAACAGGAAAGGGATGTAAGAACCTGGACAGGGCATGTCTTGCATGGCTCGTCTTTCAAAATGCCTTACCAAAACATTACCTGTTGCTTCAAATGTTCTTGTTTGTGTACTTCATGCAGGAAGATTTTATTGGCGAAGATAGGATAAGACAGCAGAAAATGGCACGCCGGTCTCTGTGTTCTGAAGGTACAGACTATATCCAGTTTAGATTCATGTGCAGAGTGGTGCGTTCTCCTCTAGCACCAATTCTGCACATCAGTTTAATTTTACAAGTATCTACATGCATTGGCATTTAAAAAAATATTATTATTATTATTATTATTATTATTATTATTATTATTAGGGTTGCGGTGAGCTTTCCGGGCTGTCTGGCTGGAAATTCAAGTCTGGGAAATGGTAGTTCTCTCTGTGAGAAAACTCGCTCGGAAAGCGCAGGGCCTCAAGGCATTTAGGGGAGTCAGAAGTAGCAACAGCAGATAAGGAATCGAGTGAAGAGCTGAGTGATAAGGATGTCTGGCTGGAAATTCAAGTCTGGGAAATGATGGTTCTCTCTGTGAGAAAACTCCCTCAGAAAGTACAGGGCCTCAAGGGCATTTAGGGGAGTCAGAAGTAGCAACATCAGATAAGGAATCGAGTGAAGAGCTGATAAGGATGTCTGGCTGGAAATTCAAGTCTGGGAAATGATTATTCTCTCTGTGAGAAAACTCGCTCGGAAAGTGCAGGGCCTCAAGGGCATTTAGGGGAGTCAGAAGTAGCAACAGCAGATAAGGAATCGAGTGAAGAGCTGAGTGATAAGGAGGGCTCCCATGAGAAACGCATCTGTAGCTATGGAGGTCAACAAAAGCCTTCATTTATAAATCAGAGCCAAAAATAATCTGCGTCGTTAAGAGAGACCTCATGGGAAAGTTGGGAAGGAAATTCACAGGAAACTGAATGATTTCATGAGTGGGTTGTTGTAAGATTTTCGGGCTGTCTGACCATTTTCCAGAAGCATTCTCTCCTGATGTTTCGCCCACATCTATGGCAGGCATCCTCAGATCTGCAAGATTAGTAAAAATATACCGTAGTTGAGGAGGGAGGGAGGGAGGGAATAATATAATCTACACCAGTGTAAATTAGCATAATGTCTTTAATATTTGTTGAATTACTCAGGATTTATTCGTATAACACTTTGAATTTGACTTGTTGGTTTGTGTTTATAATATAATAAAATATTGTATCTATCTATCTATCTATCTGTGGAATAATGTCCAGAGTGGGAGAAAGAACTATTGTCTGATTGATATAATATATTGTATATTCATATAAAATTGATAATATTATACTGTAATACAACATAATACTAATAATAATACTAATACTAATAATAATTGTATATTATATATTACATATTACTAATAATATTGCAGTATAGTTGTTGTTGTTCATTCGTTCAGTCGTCTCCGACTCTTCGTGACCTCATGGACCAGCCCACGCCAGAGCTCCCTGTCGGCCGTCACCACCCCCAGCTCCCCTTCAAGGTCAGTCCAGTCACTTCAAGGATGCCATCCATCCATCTTGCCCTTGGTCGGCCCCTCATCCTTTTGCCTTCCACTTTCCCCAGCATAATTGTCTTCTCTAGGCTTTCCTGTCTCCTCATATGTGGCCAAAGTACTTCCACTTTGTCTCTAGTATCTTTCCCTCCAGTGAGCAGTCGGGCTTTATTTCCTGGAGGATGGACTGGTTGGATCTTCTCGCAGTCCAAGGCACTCTCAGCACTTTCCTCCAACACCACAGCTCAAAAGCATCGATCTTCCTTCGCTCAGCCTTACCCGAAGGTCCAGCTCTCACATCCGTAGGTGACTACAGGGAATACCATGGCTTTGACTAGGATGGATCTTTGTTGCCAGTCTGATGTCTCTACTCTTTACTATTTTATCGAGACTGGACATTGCTCTCCTCCCAAGAAGGAAGCGTCTTCTGATTTCCTGGCCACAGTCTGCATCTGCAGTAATCTTTGTGCCTAGAAATACAAAGTCTGTCACGGCCTCCACTTTTTCTCCCTCTATTTTCCAGTTGTCAATCATTCTTGTTGCCATAATCTTGGTTTTTTTTTGTTTAGCTGCAACCCAGCTTTTGCGCTTTCTTCTTTCACCTTGATTAGAAGGCTCCTCAGCTCCTCCTCGCTTTCGGCCATCAGAGTGGTGTCATCTGCATATCTGAGGTTGTTAATGTTTCTTCCAGCAATTTTTACCCCAGCTTTGCATTCATCAAGCCCCGCACATCGCATGATGTGTTCTGCATACAAGTTAAAAAGGTTGGGTGAGAGTCTGCAGCCTTGCCGGACGCCTTTCCCAATCTGGAACCAGTCTCCTGTTCCGTGATCAGTTCTGACTGTGGCTCCTTGGTCCTTGTACAGATTCCTCAGGAGAGAGGGAAGGGGGCTTGGTATGCCCATCCCACCAAGAACTTGCCACCATTTATTATGATCCACACAGTCAAAGGCTTTAGAGTAGTCAATGAAGCAGAAATAGATTTTTTTTGCAGTATAGTACAATATAGTAATATATAATACTAATATTGTGCTATACTAATAATTATATTGTATGTACATATAATATTGATCATAATGTTGTAATACAATATAATATTAATAATAATACAATATTTTATAATATTATAATTATTATTATTAATGTCATTTTGATAATGTTGTTGTTGTCTGTTGTATATGCTTTGATATTATTGCTGTATTATGTTGTCTGGGGTAAGCCGCTCCGAGTCCCCATTGGGGAGATGGTGGCAGGTTAGAAATAAAGTTTATTATTATTATTATTATTATTATTATTAATAATAATAATAATAATAATATAACACTATAATTATATCTTTTATATTATGTGCAACATTACTAATAATATTGCAGTATGGTGATATAGTACAAAATAGTAATATATAATACTAATATTGTGCTATGCTAATACTATCATATATTGTATGTACATATAACTTGTAAGCCACTCTGAGTCCCCTTTGGGGTGAGAAGGGCGGGATATAAATGTTATAAATATATAAATTATAAATAAGTGTGAATGATGCAATTAATCACCTTGATTAGCATTGCAAAGCCTTGCAGCTTCAAGGCCTGGCTGAATCCTGCCTGGAAGAATCATTTGCTGGGAGGTGTTAGCTGGTCCTGATTGTTTCATGTGGATTTTCATAGCCAGAAACTTTGACGAAGGGAATGTATGCAGGTTCCTTATGCAATTAAAATGGATGCAAGGACCTTGGGAACAACTTGTGTCGTTCTTAGGAACAGTCTCTGCTTCGTTGGAACAGCGGAAACTAGTTCCTTCCCAATAGATCACTCTTTCTGTCAGTGTAATTTTAAGGATGGTGCAAATATAAATACTATAAATCATTTAATGCCATTTCCTGAGCATCTGTATAATTCATTTCAATGCTGTTCACAGAAGTAAACTTAATATACGAGGAACATGAGGAAGAAAACAGAAAAAGAGACGAAACTTCGAATGTCTCCAACCATAACGCTCAGGTATAAAGCTGTTTCCATTTTGTTCAGATTTTGGTTTATTTTTCTGGATTCCAAAGTTTGTGGCTGTAGACCAGGGGTCCACAAATCCCATCATCCATTGTCCATCCTCCCCCAAATTGTATCAGGATGTAGAGTGGTTCATGGGGGCTCTGTATGCCAAGTTTGGTGTGTATTGGTCATTGAATGAGGGTCGCAGTGCTCTCAAGATGTGAGTGAAACAATGTTCTATTCTTCTATCTTTCAACTCTTTTTAGGTGGCGCATCTCATAAATAAGACATCCGAACTCGAAGTGGCCGAGAGCAAGACCCGGAGCGGGAAGCAGTTTCAGGGGAATACAGTGAGTGTCCTGTTTTTCAAAAGACGGAGGAAAAAATTCTCTTCAAAGCTTAAAATATATTTACAATACTAACTTGCTTCTTAATGCATGGACCAAATGGTTAGCTCCGTTTCTGTACTGTCTCGAGGTTTGGAGATTAATTTATGACAGACTCAGAATGAAGTTTTAATTTGTTTCTACGGTACTTTTCTGTAGCATTCCCAATTGCGCTCCATTATCCTTTGCATGTGGCTGCATGCTGAGATGGGAAAGTGGAGTTCAGCATCCCAGAATTGTATTCCCAAGCATCCTATTGATCGTGCATATTAGAGTTCATTTCCATTTCACGTTATCATGCTCATTCATACCTAGCATGTTTGGATAGTAACTAAATGTGAAGCAGTTCAAACTTTGAACTCCATGTTATGGTCCCTTCCAACTTCCAAAAATACAGTATAATATAATATACATATCATATATATATATATATATATATATATATATATATATATATAATATACATATAAGATTTATAATAGTATAAGGTAATACAATATAATACTAATACAATATTATATTACACTTAATATTACTAATAATATTACAATATTATGATTATATATTTTATATTACATGTAATATTACGATATAATGGTGTAGTACAATATAGTAATATATAATACTGATATTGTACTATGCCAATAATTTAATATATTGTGTGTATATATATATCTTGTAAGCTGTATATATTCGAGTATAAGCCGAATACCGTCACTCATTCCTAGGCCCAATAGCAGTTTCCACGATTTTATATACTGTTTAGGCTGTCCAGGTCCTGAACCGGTGCTTGGCCGCTGTGACGGTCTGGATGAGTGAGAACAAATTGAAATTGAATCCAGACAAGACAGAGGTACTCCTGGTCAGTCGCAAGGCCGAACAGGGCATAGGGTTACAGCCTGTGTTGGATGGGGTCGCACTCCCCCTGAAGATGCAGGTTCGCAGCTTGGGTGTGACCCTGGACTCATCGCTGAGCCTGGAACCCCAGGTTTCGGCGGTGACCAGGGGAGCATTTGCACAGCTAAACTTGTGCGCCAGCTGCGCCCGTACCTTGGGAAGTCTGACTTGGCCACGGTAGTCCACGCTCTGGTTACATCCCGTTTAGACTACTGCAACGCTCTCTACGTGGGGTTGCCTTTGAAGACAGCTCGGAAGCTCCAACTAGTCCAACGCTGGGCAGCCATGATTTTAACAGGAGCGGAGCGCAGGGAGCATACAACCCCCCTGTTGCGCCAACTCCACTGGCTACCGATCTGCTACCGGGCTGAATTCAAAGTGCTGGCGTTGGCCTTTAAAGCCCTAAACGGTTCCGGCCCAAGCTACCTATCTGACCGCATCTCTGCCTATGAACCCACCAGGACTTTGAGATCTTCCGGGGAGGCCCTGCTCTCGATCCCGCCTGCTTCTCAAGCACGGCTGGCGGGGACGAGAGATAGGGCCTTCTCGGTGGTGGCTCCTCGGCTGTGGAATGCCCTTCCTACGGACATTAGACTAGCACCATCTCTAATGGTATTCCGCAAAAAGGTGAAGACCTGGATGTTTGTGCAGGCGTTTGAGTAATTTAGTGCAATCTGGTAATGGAACATAGGAATGGAACAATGGACGACGAACCTGGACTACGCTTGGATGATGAGAAGATTGGGTACAGTTGTTTTTCATAATAATTGTGCATTGTAATTGCTTATTGGTAATTTATGGATAATGTGTTAAGTCAATTGTTATATGTTGTATGAACCACTGCTGTTTCTACTGTTTTTACTGTTTGTGAACCGCTGTGAGTCGCCTTCGGGCTTGAGATACAGCGGTATATAAGCAAAGTAAATAAATAAATAAATAAATAAATAAATATACGGTATATTCTCGAGTATAAGCCAACCCACTAAACTTCCCACTTCCAAGCTGTGGAAATAAATGTATAATACCGTCACTCATTCCTAGGCCCAAAGGCGGTTTCCATGATTTTATGTACCGTATATATTCGAGTATAAGTCAAATACCGTCACTCATTCCTAGGCCCAAAGGCGGTTTCCACGATTTTATGTACCGTATATACTTGAGTTTAAGCCAACCCACTAAACACAAGGAGTGACCATCACTCAAAAAATTATGATTTTGTCATTTGGGAGTTGTAGTTGCTGGGATTTATAGTTCCCCTACAATCAAATTGCATTCTGAACTCCACCAATGGTGGAATTGAACCAAACTTGGCACACAGGACTCCCATGACCAACAGAAAACCCTGGAAGGGTTTGGTGGGCATTGGGAAGGAAGAAAGGAAGGAGGGAAGGAGAGAAGGAAGGAAGGAAAGAAAGAGGTACCAAAGGAAGGAACAAGAGAAAGTAGAAAGGAAAGAAAAGGGGAGGGAAAGGCAGGAAAGAAGTAAAGAAGGAAGAAGAAAAGGAAATAAAAAGTGAAAGAAGGAAGGAAACAGGGAGGGAAGAAAAGAGACAAAGGAAGAAGTAGAGGAAGGGGGGGGGGCAATGAAGGAAAGAGAGAAGGAAGGATGAAACCAAAGAGTGGAAGAAGGAATGAAAGAAAGAAAGAGGCAGAGAAGGCAGAAAGAAGGGGAAGGGGAAGAAAAAGGGGGAAGGAATAGGTAGGTACCTCTCTTTCATAATAGTGCAGATATCTACCTCTACTTTGAAAAGTCTTACTATAGGCTACAGCAGTGGTTCTCAACCTTCCTAATGCCACGACCCCTTAATACAGTTCTTCGTGTTGTGGTGACCCCCAACCATAACCCTAACATTATGAATCGCCATGTAAATAATGATCTGCAGGATGTATTTTCATTCACTGGAGCAAATTTGGCACAAATACCTGGTGTGCTCAAATTTGAATACTGGTGGGATTGGCGGGGAAATTGCTTCTGTCATTTGGGAGTTGTAGTTGCTGGGATTTATAGTTAACATGTAAACAAAGAGCATTCCGAACCCCACCCACAATGGAATTGAACCAAAGTTGGCACAGAGAACTCCCATGATCAACAGAAAGTACTGGAAGGGTTTGGTGGGCATTGACCTTGAGTTTGGGAGTTGTAGTTCGCCTACATCCAGAGAGCACTGTGGGCTCAAACAATGATGGATCTGGACCAAACTTGGCATGGATACTCAATATGCCCAAATCTGAACACTGATGGGGTTTGGGGAAAATAGACTGACATTTGGGAGTTGTAGATACTGGGATTTATAGTTTACCTACAATCAAGGAGTGTTCTGAATCCCACCAATGATAGAATTGGGCCAAACTTCCCACACAGAACCCCCATGACCAACAGAAAATACTGTGTTTTCCGATGGTCTTTGGTGACCCCTCTGACACTCCTTCGTGACCCCCTCAGGGGTCCCGACCCTCAGGTTGAGAAACACTGGGCTACAGCAACGTGTGGCAGGGCACAGCTAGTATACCATATATACTTGAGTATAAGCCGACCCACTATACTTCCCCTCTTCCAAGCAGGGGAAATAAATGTATAATAGCGTCACTCATTCCTAGGCCCAAAGGTGGTTTCTACCTTTCCATTTCCCAGTCCTGGCTCTTTGTGCAAACTCGGATGCACCTTGCGTTACCGGCAAACAAATCTGCTTCCCCTCCGAGCCTGGTGGGGAAGATTCTGCTGGGCTCAGCAGCCCAGGACATGTCCTTCAAGAACGTACCGTGGTGGAAGTAAATCATACCTTGTCAGGACCAAGCCCAGGCTTGCCCTGACTGTCGCCACTCTGAGAGAGTCCTTCATTAATTTTTTAACGCCAGTTGAGGAAGACTAACAGCCTGCGGATGCAGAGCGAGCGCCTTAATAGCTCTCTGCAGGACTCTCTCCCAGGGCTAACGGTTCCTCTGTCTCTTGTCAAGGTGGGTGTCGAAAGCAGCAGGAAGACGCCGCCAGCAGCAAAGGCCAAGAAGAGGGCCAGCACCGAGTCAGGCAAACCAGTAAGTCACTGGCCCGATCAGGAAAAAATAGCTCACGCCAGCATCCTTGGGATAGGTCTCGCTTGCCTTTCAATCCAGTTTTTCTGTCCAAAATAAAGGAATTGTGGGAGTTGAAGTCCAAAACAACTTCTGTCCCAACTGTGGTAAAACCATTGAAATTATTCAATCACACTGGTTTCAAATGGGCCAAACATGAATTTGGTCTCAAGGAGAAAAATCAGATATAATTGAGAAATATTATTATTATTATTATTAACTTTATTTGTACCCCGCTAGCATCTCCCGCAGGACTCGATGCGGCTTACACAGGCCGGAGCCTCAAAACACAATACAATAAAACATAACACAACAATAAACAAAGCAAATCAAAACAATTAAGCAAAATAACAACAATAACTACATCAAGACACAATTAAAACTGGTTCGGCCGGCGCAATGGGGTACAGGGGTTAAAATGCTGAAATGGCAGGAGGAACATGGATTAAAAGGTGCGGTGTGCAGTAACATCGGTTGTGCTAAAGTGCTTCTAGGACTTGGGATGGGGGATTCCTAATCTGAGAAGGCACATCGGAACAGCCAGGTTTTTAGGTTCCTTCTGAAAACTGCTAAAGTAGGGGCCTGTCGGAGATCTTTTGGAAGGGCATTCCAAAGTCGGGGGGCCGCCACAGAGAAGGCCCTGTCCCGTGTCCCCACCAAGCGCGCTTGCGACGTGGGTGGGATCACGAGCAGGGCCTCCCCAGATGATCGGAGTGAGCGTGTGGGTTCGTAGATGGAGATGCGGTCACGCAGGTAGGGTGGTCCCAAACCGTTCATATATGGACATCTATAGGATGTAAGCTGGACATCTATAGGACGTAAGTTGGTTGCAATGCCATAGCTGTGCTTAACTTTATCTCAGGCCCCATTTGCATTGCCATATAATGCAGTAAATTGCATTATTTTATATGGCAGTGCCTTGGTATTAAGCTATTATTAACTTCTGATTTTCCCCTGATTGTATATCAATCGTCTTTGCCTGAAATTATTAATTGAAAATTCATTAACAAGCCCAGCATGGGTTCATAATAAAACCCACATTTCTATTTTCTTACTAACTATTTAATGTTGGTGAACTAAAGCAACATATTCTAGTTTTCTTCAGGTTCAATTTAAATCAGTTGAACTTGCCTATGTCAATCTTATTTTATTATTTTATTTTATTTTAGGTTATTTTTTTAATTTTTATTTTAAATTGTATTATTTTATATTTTTTATTTTAAATTGCTATTATTTTATTAATATTTTAAATTATATTATTTTATATTTTTATTTTAAATGTTATTGTTTTATGTTTTTTATTTAATAATTTCTTATCTTATTTTTTATTTCAAAACATATTGTTATTTTTATTTTAAATTATATTATTTTATATTTTTATTTTAAATTGTTATTATTTTAAGTTATTAATATTTTAAATGATATTATTTTATATTTTTATTTTAAATGATATTATTTTATATTTTTATTTTAAAAATAAATTTTTTATTTTATTGTTTTATGTTATTTTTATTTAATAATTGCTTATTTTCTTATTTTTTATTTTAAAACATTATTTTATGGGTTGTTGTAGGTTTTTTTGGGCTATATGGCCATGTTCTAGAGGCATTCTCTCCTGACGTTTCGCCTGCATCCATGGCAAGCATCCTCAGAGGTAGTGAGGTCTATTGGAACTAGGGAAAAGGGTTTATATATCTGTGAAATGACCAGGGTGGGACAAAGGACTCTTGTCTGCTGGAGCTAGGTGTGAATGTTTCAACTGACCACCTTGATTAGCATGTGATGGCTTGGCAGTGCATGGAGGAAACTTTTGTTGAGAGGTGATTAGATGTCCTTGTTTGTTTCCTTTCTTTTAGAGTTTTTTAATACTGCTGGGGAATCAGACAGGGCTCTATTTTTTCCATAATTCTATGCAAAATAAGTCTCTCCAGAACTTTGTAGAGGTGCCACAACAGGGAGATTGGTCTGTAGCTTTTTGGATCATGACGGTCTTTGCCTGGCTTCAAGATGGCAACGACTCTTGCTTTCCTCCAGATTTTGGGGATCTGACAGGATGCAGTGCAGTTGTTCATCAGCTCCAGCAGCCAGCGCCTTGCTTTTGGCCCAAAGTTCTTGATTCGTTCCATCCGTAGATCGTCCAATAATGTATATGTTTATTTTACTGTGTATGTATGTTCACATGGCATCAATATATGCCTATATATGTAAGCCACCTTGAGTCCCCTACGAGGGATCAAATGCAACATTCAGCCTTGCCTCCAACAGAAATGAGTTCTTTCTCCCACCCTGGACATTATCCCACAGCTTGCATAGTTTCCAACAGACCTCACAACCTCTGGGGATGCCTGCCATAGATGTGGGCGAAATGTCAGGAGAGAATGCTTCTGGAACGTGGCCAGACAGCCCGAAAAACTCACAGCAGTGATTCCGGCCATGAAAGCGTTTCGACAACACAAGGGTTCTATTTGTTTTCGAAATAAGGATGTTATTATTTATTTAAAGCACTTCAATGCTGCTCGTGTATCGATACATTTTCCCAAAGCACTTTAGAAGCACAGAAAGCCGACCTTTAATTTGAGTTTGCAAATAATTAAGCTGTATTGAAAAATATATATATACAAAATTTTAAAACGGTGGGAGAGGGAAGAATAGCAATTGAACATTTGTATTTGTTTGTCATGTGTAGCATTCTATACTATACCAAGCTTGTTACTTTTTCTTTTTTTCCAGGTCTATCATATTGACTTCTCTTCGAGTCAAGAATCCGGGTGCAAACGGCGAAAAATTAGTGAACCGAGGAAAAAAATTTAGATATAAGTTTCCTGATGTTTCGTTTTCCTTCCCTTCCTGCAGCTTGTTTCACAGGAAGAATATATTTAAATAAGTTAATAATATTGAATGTTCTTCAATGCTTTACAGTGAAAAATACAAGATTTTAATTCAGATAGACTTGATAAAATTCAGTACATGTTTTGCCTTGTTGGAAAAAGAGAAGCTGTAAATATTTTAGTTTGGAACTAAGCATGGCAAAAATAAAATAACAAAATAACAATAAAATAAAATATTTCAGTATGGAACTAAGCATGACAAAAAAGAAAATAAAAACATAACAAAATAACATAATAAAATAAAATATTTTAGTTTGGAACTAAGCATGACAAAATTAAAATAAAACATCATAATATAATATAATATAATATGAATACCATAAAACAATAAAATTTAAAATAACAACAGAAATAACATAAAATAATAAAAGTTTAAAATAAATTTAAATTTATTTTAAACTTTTATTATTTTATGTTATTTTTATTTTATGCTATTTTTATTTTTTATTTTAAATAATAAAATTTAAAATAACAAAAGAAATAACAAAATAATAAAAGTTTAAAATATATTTAAATTTATTTTAAACTTTTATTATTTTATGGTATTTTTATTTTTATTTTAAATAATAAAATGTAAAATAAATGTGTTATTTTTTAAATAATAAAATTTAAAATAAATTTATGTTATTTTTATTTTGTTATTTTTATTTTAAATAATAAAATTAAAAATAGAAATAAAATAAAATAATACGTTTTAAAATAAAAAATAGGAAATTATAAAATTAAAATAATATAAAACAATAACATTTAAAATAAAAATATAAAATAATATCATTTAAAATAAAAATATAAAAATAACATAAAAATTAGCATAGCAAAAATAAAACAAAAACATAACAAAATTACATAATAAAATATATTTGTTTGAAACTAAGCATGACAAAATTAAAATAAAACCATCGTAACATAACATAACATAACATAATATAATATGAATATCATAAAATAATAAAAGTTTAAAATAAATATAAAAGATAACCTAAAATAATAAAATTAAAATAAAAAATATGTTTTAAATTAAAAAATTAAGAAAATAAGAAATTATTAAATAAAAATAACATAAAACAATGACATTTAAAATGAAAATATAAAATAATATTTAGAATAAAAATATAAAATAGTATTTAAAATATTAATAACATAAAATAATAACATTTAAATAAAAATATAAAATAATATCATTTAAAATTTAAAAAATAACATAACAAAATAAAATAATAAAATAAGATTTACATAGGCAAGTTCAACTGATTTAAACTGGACCTGAAGAAAACGAAAACAAATTGCTTTAGATCATTAACATTAAATATCTAGTAAGAAAATAGCAATTTTGGGTTTATTATGAACCCATGAACGCTGGGCTCATTAATGAACTTTCAATTAATTATTTCAGGCAAAGACTATTGATTAGAAAATAGTTTAATACCACTGACATATCAAAATAATACAATTTACTCCATAATATGGCAATGTAAATAAGGCCTTGGTATTAAGCTATTTTCTAATTTTTTTACCATATTCTATATCGATAGATGACGTTAAGCACAGCTATGGTATTACAACCAACTTATGTCCTATATATGTCCATATTTCTCAATTATATCTGATTTTTCTCCTTAATTATTGGGTCTTTACTAGAGATGTTTACCCAAAATTTAAGAAAACCCGTTCCTAATTTTTAATGCCGTAACATTCTTGAAACATAATGGGAGTGTTATTTTTGACTCAGAAAAAAGGTATTGATTTTGGATGATGCTTTAGAGGCGCCTGCCCGGGCTTTCTGTTTCAGATCCTCCGGTTTTACGACCCACAATAAAATATTTACAGTTTGAAGACGTTGTTTCTTTTGAGCATGTTTATTCTAAAGATCGATGGCTGTTTCATCGCTGGGTAATTTTCGGGGCACTCCCCAGCATTGGAATAATTCAAAATATTACGAGGAGTGAAAGCAACGGCCCATTGGTTGCCACAAAAGCCAGATCTGGTCCCGCCATTGGCTCGTTGGAAATGATGTCAAGTAAGAGAAAGAAGTAATCATTTCCCTGCTAATGTCCCAAAAATGAAAACCTGGATATGTGTAGCCAAATAATATCATAATGTTGAAGTCGAAAATGACCCCCCCCCCCCCCATAAAAGATAGTAACTTATAGTTTTGCTAAGGACACCAGACTGGATAATAAGAGTTGGCCCCCCAGAGGAAGTGGTCATTTGGCAATTATGATCATATCTCAATAGGATGGAGGGGGTCTTCGAAAAGCCGCACCTTGTCCTAATCTGTCACCCATTCAACTTTTCAGAAAACAGGTGAAAACCTGGCTATGGGGTTTCGACGAGTGAATCAATATTTCTGTGATCGGATAGATGACGATGAATGATGGACAACGAATTCACTATGACGACTGACCATTGTTATTATGTGATTGCATTTTGCTATTATAACGTTTTAATTGAATATGCCATATGATGTTTTTAATTATTGTTTTGTGATTTTATTGTTGGAAACCGGCCCGAGTCCCCCAATAGAGGGGAGAAGACCGGTATACAAAATTGCTAAATAAATAATAAATAATTCTTTCACTAAAGACTTCAGCCCAAGTTCCCCATTGTTCCCATATGTACGCACTGGAAAAATCCGGATCTTGGCAGGATTGTCAAACATCAATGTTTATTGCAGCCACTCAATGACAATAGGAATGGCTGGCTCACAGGCCCCAGGATTCGCTGGCCACTTGGATATTTCCTATCTCCATAATCCTCTCAAGAATCCATTGTTTCTCTCTCGTCCCGCCTCCCTCTCTCCTGATTCGTCAGGACGCCGAGACGGCAGAAGCCCAGTGATTGGCCCAGGCGCTCAGGAGGTGGCCAAGCATCCTCCCAGCTGTAGAGCATCAGCCAATCACCATCGAGCCGGCAGAGGGGTGGGGAGCAGGAAATTCAAACTCCGGATGATCTCACCCAGCGGCTTCATGTAGATGTTAAACAATATGGGGGACAATACTGAGCCCTGAGGAACCTCACAAGACAATGGTAGGGGGGCTGAACAGGTGTCTCCCAGTAACACCTTCTGGGTACGACCCTCCAGGAAAGACTGGAGCCACTGCAGAACGGGACCCCCAAGACCCATCCCCGCGAGGCGCCCCAGAAGAATAGTGTGGTCTACGGTATCGAAGGCCGCTGAGAGGTCCGGAGAACCAACAGGGACACACTCCCCCTGTCCAGCTCTCTGCGGAGATCATCCACTAAGGCGACCACGGCTGTCTCAGTTCCATATCTACTTTGAACTGTATTATTTGAGACTGCACTCTAAGCCTCCAAAGAAGGAGCCTCCACCACACGCCGGGGCAGAGAGTTCCACTGCTGAACGGCTCTCACAGTCAGGAAGTTCTTTTTATGTTCAGGTGGAATCTCCTTTCATAGAATCCTAGGCTTGGAAAAGACCTGTTGGGCCATCATCCAGTCCAACCCCATTCTGCCAAGAAGCAGGGAAATCACCTTCAAACCACCGCGACAGATGGCCATCCAGTCTCTGTTTCAAAGCCTCCAAAGAAGGAACTTCCATCACACTCAGGGGCAGAGAGTTCCACTGCTGAACGGCTCTCACAGTCAAGAAGTTCTTCCTCATGTTCAGGTGGAATCTCCTTTCATAGAATCCTAGAATTGGAATAGACCTCGTGGGCCATCATCCATTCCAACCCCATTCTGCTAAGAAGCAGGGAAATCGCATTCAAAGCACCCCCGACAGATGGCCATCCAGCCTCTGCTTAATACCCTCCAAAGAAGGAGCTTCCATCACACTCAGGGGCAGAGAGTTCCACTGCTGAACAGCTCTCCCAGTCAGGAGAAAGAACTCTTGTCTGTTGGAGGCAAGTGTGAATGTTGCCATTGGTCACCTTGATTAGCATTGAATGGCCATGCAGCTTCAAAGCCTGGCTGCTTCCTGCCTGGGGGAATCCTTTGTTGGGAGGTGTGTGGGAGAAAGAACTCTTGTCTGTTGGAGGCAAATGTGAATGTTGCCATTGGTACCTTGATTAGCACTGAATGTTCTTGCAACTTCAAAGCCTGGCTTCTTCCTGCCTGGGAGGGGAGATCCTTGGTTGGAACGTGCTAGCTGGTCATGATTATTTTCTGTCTGGAGTTCCCCAGTTTTCTGAGTGATGTTTGTTATTTACTGTCCTGTTTATTTGCTGTCCTGTTTATTTATTATCCCTCCATGGTTGGGAGGTGTTAGTTGGCCCTGATTATTTCTTGTCTGGAATTCCCAGTTCTTTGCTTACTGTCCTGATTAATATTACTGTCCTACGTAAGTGAGGTTTATATATCTGTGGAATGACGTCCAGAGTGGGAGAAAGAACTCTTGTCTGTTGGAGGCAAGCGTGAATGTTCCAGTTGGCCACCTTGATTAGCATTGAATGGCCTTGCAGCTTCAAAGCCTGGCTGCTTCCTGCCAGGGGGAATCCTTTGTTGGGAGGTGGTTGGGAGAAAGAACTCTTGTCTGTTGGAGGCAAGTGTGAATGTTGCAGTTGGCCAGCTTGATTAGCATTGAATGGTCTTGCAGCTTCAAAGCCTGGCTGCTCCCTGCCTTGGGGAATCCTTTGTTGGGAGATGGGTGGGAGAAAGGACTCTTGTCTGTTCAAAGAAACCTTCTTTCTTCCTGGCTTGAGCAACAAAATGGAGTCGTGGGAGTCCTTTTAGTCACACAAAAAATGGCCTTCCCTCCCTTGGCCTGGCTGCCGGCCTTTGGGGTCCCCCCGCCTTCCTCGTGCAAAGGGCCGAAGCACGAGGATGGTGAGCGGCCTTTTCCGTGTCTGGCTTCCCTCAGGCCTCAGCGTGGCCAGCCATTTTGGACTAGGCCTCAGCCCAGATTGGAGAGCCACGGCTGAGGCGGGAAAAGGCCTGAGGCTGACAGGAATGGTGGGAGTTGGAGTCCAAAGTTAGGCCATACTCGAGGCAATCCATATGATATCCTTGGAACTGGATTGTGGGAGTCTACACTGCCGTATCATCCAGTTCTAGGCAGATCATCTAGCAGTGTAGAAGGGGCCTTTGTGGAGATACGCGTGGATTTCTTGCACACACCCCATTGTTTTGGATTTATTTATATTTTTATCGATAATTTACATGATTTAAATGGTATTATGACATTATTTTGTTAACCTAATGTATTTATTATATTATTTATATTTTTATTGATTATTTACATTATATAAATTGAATCATGACATTATTTTTATTTTTATTAACCTAATGTATTTATTATATTATTTATATTTTTATTGATTATTTACATGATTTATAATATTTTATTTATACTTTACAGTTTATTATATTATTTTAATTATAATGGAAGATATTTATATTTTATTTATAATTTGTAGTTTATTTTATTTTATTTTTAATTATAATGGAAGATATTTATAATATTTTATTTATACTTTACAGTTTATTGTATTATTTATATACAGTTTATTATATTATTTTAGTTATAATTTAAGATTTATATTTTATTTATAGTTTATAGTTTATTTTATATTATTGTAATGTAAGATATTTATAATATTGTTTATAGTTTAGTTTATATTTTTAATAATGCAATAAATGTATAATTTTATATATTTTATTCCAATTATAGTTTATAATTTATTTTATAAATATATTATTGTTTTATGTTTTATTTCATTTATCATTTATTTCATTTTTTAATTTAAATTTTATTTCATGTATAGTCTTATTATTTACAGCATACATTTGATTTCATTGATAGTTTATTTTATATTATTTGTATTTTGTAATATTTTATAGTTTATTTTATATTATTTGTAATTTGTAATATTTTATATTATTCGTAACAATGCATATTATTTTTTGTTTTATTTCATTTATCATTGATTTCATTTTTTATATTTAAATTTGATTTCATTTATAGTCTTATTATTTATAGCATATATTTTATTTCATTTATAGTTTGTATTTTTAATAATGTAAGAAATTTATATTTGTATATATTTTATTTCATTTATAGTTTAATTTATTTTATATTATTTATTTCATTGATAGTTTAGTTTATATTACTTTAATTACAATATAGTTAGTATTTTTTTAATAATGTAAGAAATTTATATTTTTACATATTTCATTTCATTTATAGTTTAATTTATTTTATATTTATTTTTTATATTAAATATATTTTATATTTAATTTATTTTACATTTATATATATAGTTTTATATTATTTTATATATTGATTTCATTGATAGTTTACTTTATATTACTTTAATTACAATATAGTTTGTATTTTTTTTAATAATGGAAGAAATTTATATTTTTATATATTTTATTTCATTTATTTCATTAATTTTATATTATTTCTTTCATTGATAGTTTAGCTTATATTATTTTAATTATATTATTTCATTTATTTCATTAATTTTATATTATTTATTTCATTGATAGTTTAGTTTATATTATTTTAATTATATTATTTCATTTATAGAATTTATTTTATATTATTTATTTCATTGATAGTTTAGTTTATATTATTTTAATTATATTATTTCATTTATTTCATTAATTTTATATTATTTCTTTCATTGATAGTTTAGTTTATATTACTTTAATTATATTATTTCATTTATTTCATTAATTTTATATTATTTATTTCATTGATATTTTACTTTATATTATTTTAATTATATTATTTCATTTATTTCATTAATTTTATATTATTTATTTCATTGATAGTTTAGTTTATATTATTTTAATTATATTATTTCATTTATAGAATTTATTTTATATTATTTATTTCATTGATAGTTTAGTTTATATTATTTTAATTATATTATTTCATTTATTTCATTAATTTTATATTATTTATTTCATTGATAGTTTAGCTTATATTACTTTAATTATATTATTTCATTTATTTCATTAATTTTATATATTTTATTTCATTTATAGTTTAATTTATTTTATATTTATTTTTTATATTAAATATATTTTATATTTAATTTATTTTATATTTATATATATAGTTTTATATTATTTTATATATTTATTTCATTGACAGTTTACTTTATATTACTTTAATTACAATATAGTTTGTATTTTTTTTAATAATGGAAGAAATTTATATTTTTATATATTTTATTTCATTTATTTCATTAATTTTATATTATTTATTTCATTGATAGTTTAGTTTATATTATTTTAATTATATTATTTCATTTATTTCATTAATTTTATATTATTTATTTCATTGATATTTTACTTTATATTACTTTAATTATAATATAGTTTATATTTTTTAATAATGGAAGAAATTTATATTTTTATAAATTTCATTTCATTTATAGAATTTATTTTATATTATTTATTTCATTGTTTAGTTTATATTATTTTAACTATAATTTATGTAATTTATGGTTAAGATTGTCTTTCCTATTGATTTATATTTTATGTTTATTTAGAATATTGCATATTATTTGCATTTTAGATTTTGCTGAATGTGATATGTTAATCACCCCTTCCTCCCTATTTGTTCCCCAGCCAAGGAAAGAGAAGCCTTCTCTGGCTCCCCATTGGTCCCCTGGGCTGTCAACTTGACAAGCCCCTCCCCTCCTTTGTAATGGCCTGAATGTCTCTCCCTTTTGCAAGGTTGCCTGTTTCAACACAAAGGGGAGGGAGGAGAGGGAGGAGGGCCCGCCTCCCCGAGGAGCTGATTGGCCCTCTCCCTCCAGGCGGCCCTTCTCATTGGCCCTTTGTGATCCAGACCAGGGTAGGTTTCCCTGAGACACCAGGAAGCTGATGTGTGAGCTCTCTCTTTTCATTTTTTCCTAGATGAACCAGGAAGTAAAGTTTCTTCTGGTTGGGTCTCTCCAGCTTCCTTGGTAAGAGAGAAGCCAAGCAGGGACTTGAGCAGCAGAGGGAACCCCAGGTGAGTCTGGCAAAATTTGGGATTTGGGGAGCTGGGATCATGGCCTGGGAGTTAGGAAATAGAGTTCATTTCCAAGAAAGGGCATCTTGCTCTTGTTGCTCCTCTTCCTGCTTATTTTCCTGATCCAGGAATGCAGAATAATCTGGATTAAAAGGGTCAGGAAATGGGTTTTGTTTCACACCAAGGTGTTGGTTTAATTGGCCAGGGTGAGTTTGTTTGGTAAAGAAATAATAATAATAATAATAATAATAATAATGTATTATTATTATTATTATTATTATTCCCAAGTATTAATATAATATAATATAATATATATAATATAATAATATAATTATATTATATTTATTTATTTATTTATTTACTGCGTTTATATACTGCAATTCTCAGCCCAAGGGCGACTCATTGCGGTGAACAACATAGAAAACAAGTGCAAATTACAAACATAGTGTAAAAATAATCCACAATTCCTCATTGTCAGAAAAACATCTCATTAAAACAAAACAAAACTAACCCTAACCCTAACCCTATTATATTATAATATATTAATACTTGGAAATAATACTAATACATTATATATATATATATATATATATATATATATAATAATAATACATAATAATAATATATATAATATGTTCAAGAAGCTCTACTGGCTGCCATTTATTTTCCGAGCCCAATTCAAGGTGCAGGTGCTTACCTACAAAGCCCTAAACGGTTTGGGACCACCCTACCTGCGTGACCACATTTCCATCTACGAACCCACACGTTCACTTCGGTCATCTGGAGAGGCCCTGCTCGTGATCCCACCGGCGTCACAAGCGCGCTTGGTGGCGACTCGGGACAAGGCCTTTTCCGTGGTGGCCCCCCGACTCTGGAACACCCTCCCCAAAGACCTTAGACAGGCCCCTACATTGAAGAACTTGAAGACCTGGCTTTTCCGATGCGCCTTCCCAGATTAGGAAATCTCCACTACCAAGTCCCATAAGCACTTTATCAGAACCAATGATTGCTGCACATCGCACATCGCACTTGCCCTGGAAGCCCTATATACACCTCCTGTCACATCAGCACTTTTAATCTTGTACCCATTGCTCTGGCCTGGCCCAGTTTTATTGTGTTTAGTGTATTGTGCCTGTTGTTTATTTTGCTTTATTCTGTTTTTAATTGTTTGATTTGCTTAGATTGTATTGTTGTGTTGTGTGTTGAGGCCTCGGCCTGTGTAAGCCGCATCGAATCCTTCGGGAGATGCTAGCGGGGTACAAATAAAGTTTAATAATAATAATAATAATAATACATAATAATAATATATATAATATAATAATACATAATAATATATATAATATAATAATACATAATATATATATATTATTATTATTATTATTATTATTATTATTTGCTTTACTTCTATACCGCCTTTCTCAGCCGGAATGGCAACTCAAAGCGGTTTACATAGTAGGTTATCATAACAATATCAAAGAAGACAATTAAAAACACATTATACAAGATATACAGATCAAAAACAATCATTATCATAAGCCTCAGCAGCAAATCAGAATCAGAATCCGTAATCATAATCCTATACCAAGTCCTATGTTCGGTTGTACACTCTTCATGAATTCATTGCACTATTTAGCCAAACGCTTGTTCGTAAAGCCAAGTCTTAACCTTCCTCCGGAATAATATAATAATAATACATAATAATAATATATATATAATATAATAATATATAATATAATAATATAATAGGAGCCCCCGGTGGCGCAGTGGGTTAAAGCGCTGAGCTGCTGAGCTTGTTGATCGAAAGGTCGCAGGTTCGATTCTGGGGAGCGGCGTGAGCTTCCGCTGTCAACCCTAGCTTCTGCCAACCTAGCAATTCGAAAACATGCAAATGTGAGTAGATCAATAGGTACCGCTCCGGCGGGAAGGTAACGGCGCTCCATGCAGTCATGCCGGCC
This sequence comes from Anolis sagrei ordinatus, assembly GCF_025583915.1. Taxonomy (NCBI): domain Eukaryota; kingdom Metazoa; phylum Chordata; class Lepidosauria; order Squamata; family Anolidae; genus Anolis; species Anolis sagrei. Next base: position 7,145,332 of record NW_026844700.1, read on the forward strand.
ACATGACCTAGGAGGTGTCTACGGACAACGCCGGCTCTTCGGCTTAGAAATGGAGATGAGCACCACACCCCAGAGTCAGACATGACTGGACTTAATGTCAGGGGACTACCTTTACCTTTTTAAATAATATAATATAATAATTATAATATATATTATAATATATTATATTATAATCAAAGGCAAGATGGATGGCTGGCATCCTTGAAGTGATTGGACTGTCCTTGAAGGAGCTGGGGGTGGTGACGGCCAACAGGGAGCTCTGGCATGGGCTGGTCCATGAGGTCACGAAGAGTCGGAGACGACTGAACGAATGAACAACAACAATATAATATATTATCAGTATATAATATAAAATAATATATTATTATTATTCCCAAGTATTAATATAATATATTACTAATATATAATATAAAATAATTATATTATGCTACAAGAGAGGAGATTCCATCTGAACATGAGGAAGAACTTCCTGACTGTGAGAGCCGTTCAGCAGTGGAACTCTCTGCCCCGCAGTGTGGTGAAGGCTCCTTCTTTGGAAGCTTTTAAACAGAGGCTGAATGGCCATCTGTCAGGGGTGATTTAAATGCAATATTCCTGCTTCTTGGCAGGCGGTTGGACTGGATGGCCCAGGAGGTCTCTTCTGACTCTTTGATTCTACGATTATTATTCCCAAGTATTAATATAATATCTTATCAATATATAATATAAAGTAATGTATTATTATTATTCCCAAGTATTAATATAATATATTATGAATATATAGTATAAAATAATGTATTATTATTATTCCCAGGTATTAATATAATATATTATCAACAACAAGTGTAGTAAGATCAAGTGTAGTATATTATCAATATATAATATAAAATAATATATTATTATTCCCAAGTATTAATATAATATATTATCAATATATAACATAAAATAATATATTATTATTATTCCCCCCCCCCCCAGTGGGTTAAAAGGCTGAGGTTGTTGACCGAAAGGTCGCAGGTTCGATTCTGGGGAGCGGCGTGAGCTTCTGCTGTCAGCCCCAGCTTCTGCCAACCTAGCAGTTTGAAAACATGCAAATATGAGTAGATTAATAGGTACCGCTCCAATGGGAAGGTAACAGCGCTCCGTGCAGTCATGCTGGCCACATAACCTTGGAAGTGTCTACGGACAACACCGGCTCTTGGGCTTAGAAATGGAGATGAGCACCAACCCCTAGAGTCAGACACAACTGGACTTAATGTCAGGGGAATACCTTTACCTTTTATAATTATAACAGTATTTATATTTGCATTTTAAATGTACTAAATGTACCAAGTTCGTATGAAACTGTGACTTTTATTTCCTGTGCTGGTCTATGACCAAAATAAATGATTTGATTTGATATAATAATATATAATAATAAAGTAAAATACATATAATGTAATTATAACAACAAATATTTATATCTATATTTATATTCCGCCCTTCTCACCCCGAAGAGGACTCAGAGCCACTTACAAGATATATATACATACAATATATTATATTATTAGGTAAAGGTTTTCCCCTGACATGTAGTCCAGTCGTGTCCAACTCTGGGATTGGTGCTCATCTCCATTTCTAAGCCGAAGAGCCAGCATTGTCCATAGACACCTCAAAGGTCATGTGGCCGGCATGACTGCATGGAGCATCCTTACCTTCCCACCGGAGCAGTACCTATTGCTCTACTCACATTTGCATGTTTTTGAACTGCTATGTTGGCAGAAGCTGGGGCTGACAGCGGAAGCTCATCTCGCTCCCTTGATTTTAACCTGCAACCTTTCGGTCAACAAGCTCAACAGCTCAGCGCTTTAACCCTCTGCGCTACCGGGGATTCCATATATATATATATATATATATATATATATATATATGCCACCCTTCTCACCCCGGAGGGAACTCAGAGCGGCTTATAAGATATATATATACACACATACATACAATACATTATATTATTAGCATAGTACAATATCAGTATTATATATTATTATATTGTACCATACCATTATATTGTAATATTATTAGTAATATTACATGTAATATTATATATCTGTATTATGTATGTATGTATGTTTGTGTGTGGAGCCCCCACTGGCGCAGTGGGCTAAACTGCTGAGCTGCTGAACTTGCTGATCGAAAGGTGGCAGGTTCGAATCCGGGAATTTAGATCCAAGGCTTGTGGATATGACGCCTGACTTGAAAATGTCCTTTCATGCTGGCCACATGACCTTGGAGGTGTCTACGGACAATGCCGGCTCAATAGATGACAGCATAAGAACTTTCAAAATAGTATAACATACGTCAAAATCAAGAAAGTGAAGGTATTTTGAAGAGCGGCGGAAAAGGCCTATAAAATGCAAGCACATTTAGTAATATTTTGGTTTTAAAAGAGGAATCTTTGCAAACTGATGGAGAAAACGTTAGCCACGTTTGCAAGGGGTTGTCCTCCTTATTTCTGCATCGAAAGTCCCCAGTGTTAGGTGTACAACCAAGGGCTTGTGAAAGATGCTGGAGCAAAATAACTGAAAACACAACAATAGACAAGTTGTGAATGTCGGTGGGAGAAAGCAAAGAGAGGATCTTTTCTTACAGGAAGTGGTTCGGGGATGTTTTCCGCCCAGTTCCTGCCACGCTGAATTTTTGCCGGCTCCCTTGGAAAAGTAAACAACCCTGACACGTGAAGGCCTGGATTTATCCCTGTCTCCTTAGGACTATTATTGATTGACAGTATTTATATTCCTCTATAAGATCATTTTTAAAAGATAAATGCTGTCAATAAATAAATAATATAATATAATAACCAATTAAATAAATAATATAATAACAAGGCCTCTATCGAACAAGTTAGGGACAGGTTCTCTAAGTTTGGTCTTATGCATGCAAGTTGGAACAGGTTTTGTTAAGTTGTGTCTCCAGCCAAAAATATATATAATTTTAGCTTTGGGTGGCATAGTTTTAGTTAACACCTTTCCTTTGCTGTCTGCACCCCTGTTCACGTTCTGTCGCTGTGATCGTTGGAATTTGAAAAAGTTGGCTTGTTGTGGGAACAAGGATTGGAGATACAGCTTCAGTGGAGACCCCCTTTTCCCCATGATGATGATGATGATGATGATGATGATGATGATGATGATGATGATGATGATAATAATAATAATAATACATCACACAGTCCTAGACACTTGCCCGACGTGTGATCCAATTCAACAGCCAACATAGTGTCTGCTGTGGACTCATCTTGTTGTGTTTCTAATAATAATAATAATAATAATAATAATAATAATAATAATAATACATCACACAGTCCTAGGCACTTGGGAAGTGCCCGACGTGTGATCCAATACAACAGCCAGCAGAGTGTCTGCTGTGGGCTCATCTTGTTGTGTTTCTAATAATAATAATAATAATAATAATAATAATAATAATAATAATAATAATAATAATAACAACAACAACAACAACAACTCTAGGCACTTGAGAAGTGTCTGATGTGTGATCCAATTCAACAGCCAGCAGAATGTCTGCTGCGGTCTCATCTTGTGTTTCAAATAATAATAATAATAATAATAATAATAATAACTCTAGACACTTGGGAAGTGTCCGACATGTGATCCAATTCAACAGCCAGGTGAGTGTCTGCTGCGGACTCATCTTGTTGTGTTTCAAATAATAATAATAATAATAATAATAATAATAATAATAATAATAATAGACACATGGGAAGTGTCCAAGGTGTGATCCAATACAAGAGCCAGCAGAGTGTCTGCTGTGGACTCATCTAGTTGTGTTTCAAATAATAATAATAATAATAATAATAATAATAATAATAATAATAATAGTCCTAGACACTTGGGAAGTGTCTGACATGTGATCCAATTCAACAGCCAGGTGAGTGTCTGCTGTGCACTCATCTAGTTGTGTTTCAAATAATAATAAAAATAATAACAACAACAACAACTCTAGACACTTGGGAAGTGTCTGACGTGTGATCCAATACAACAGCCAGGTGAGTGTCTGCTGCGGACTCATCTTGTTGTGTAATAATAATAATAATAATAATAATAACAACAATAATCTCTTCCAGGAGATTTCTCTCACTTCCTGTTGTCTCACCCCCGTATTGTAGTTTTTACTTTCTCGATTCCCTCTCTACCTTTCTTGTTTTCGCATTGTGACCTCTGTTTTAGAGTCATTTTGGGAAGTTGTCTTGATTTTGGTGGGTTGCTGTCAGTTTTCCAGGCTGTCTGGCCATGTGCCACAAGCATTCTGTCCTGATGTTTCTCCCACATGTATGGCAGGCATCCTCAGAGGTTGTGAGGTCTGTTGGATACTAGGCAAGTGAGGTTTATATATCTGCAAAGGTGAATGTTGCAATTGACCACCTTAATAAGCATTGAATGGTCCTGCATCTTCAAAGCCTGGCTGCTTCCTGCCTGGGGGAATCCTTTGTTGGGAGGTGGGTGGGCGAAAGAACTCTTGTCTGTTTGAGGCGAGGCTGAATGATGCAATTGGCTGTCTTGATTAGCATTAAATGGCCTTGCAGCTTCAAAGCCTGGCTGCTTCCTGCCCGGGGGAATCCTTTGTTGGGAGGTGGGTGGGCGAAAGAACTCTTGTCTGTTTGAGGCAAGGCTGAATGTTGCAATTGGCTGTCTTGATTAGCATTGAATGGCTTTGCAGCTTCAAAGCCAGGCTGCTTCCTGTGTGGGGGAATCCTTTGTTGGGAGGTGGATGGGTGAAAAAACTTTTGTCTGTTTGAGGTGAGGCTGAATGTTGCAACTGGCCACTTCGATTAGCATTGAATGGCTTTGCAGCTTCAAAGCCTGGTTGCTTCCTTCCCAGGGGAATCCTTTGTTGGGAGGTGAGTGGGAGAAAGAACTCTTGTCTGTTTGAGGCAAGTGTGTATGTTGCCATTGACCACCTTGATTAGCATTGAATGGCCATGCAGCTGCAAAGCCTGGCTGCTTCCTGCCCAGGGAAATCCTTTGTTGGGAGGTGGTTGGGAGAAAAAACTCTTGTCTGTTTGAGGCAAGTGTGAATGTTGCAATTGGCCACCTTGATTAGCATTGAATGGCCATGCAGCTGCAAAGCCTGGCTGCTTCCTGCCCAGGGGAATCCTTTGTTGGGAGGTGTTGGGAGAAACAACTCTTGTCTGTTTGAGGCAACGGTGAATATTGCAATTGGCTGTCTTGATTAGCATTGAATGGCCTTACAGTTTGAAGACCTGACTGCTTCCTGCCTGGAGGAATCCATTGTTGGAGGTGTTAGCTGGCCCTGATTGTTTCCTCTCTGGAAGCAAGGTCTTCCAATGCTAATCAAGGTGGCCAATTGCAACATTCACACCTTCTACGGACACGAGTTCTTTCTCCCACCCTGGACATCATTCCACAGATATATAAACCTCACTTTTCCAATGAATGGCCTGTTTACATTACATACGATTACATAGTTATTGCATCAAAACTGATTTGTTTTAGAAGGAAGGATGTGTCAAAAAGTGTTCTTAGAGCACTTTAGAAACAAAAAAGCCATTCATTTGAGTTTGCAAATAAAGCTACTGTATATTGCAAAAAGATACAAAATAAAAAAGTGGTGGGAGAGGGAAGAGTCACACTTCCTTGCTTGTAACTGAATGCTTATGTTTATTTTCGTCATGAAGGAAGTCATTATGTGCGTATAGCGTTACATTCTATTGTTACCTTTTCTTTGCTTCAGGCCTATCATTTTGACTCCTTTTCTAGTCTAGAATCCAGTTGCAAAAGGGATTCTGAGAGTTGTAATTTGGTGAGGCAAAGGACCTTGATAAGATGCAATCCCCAGACTTCCATAGCATTTGACTTCATAGGAAATCGGCTACAAAACAGGAGCTTTTTTGTTGAGTTCAGGGATAGAGAAGCAGATGACGTAAACAGAAGAGCGGCCTGTCTCAGGGGAGTGTGTGTTTGCTCCGTCCATGTTTAACATTTACACAAATGACGAGCCATTACCAGAAGGGACAAAGTCTTTCATCTATGATGACGATCGTGCTATCACTGCCCAAGCAGGGAGCTTTGAAATGGTTGAACAGAAACTCTCTGAAGCTTTAGGTGGTCTTATTAAAGGGAAAACTAGCTGATTCCTAATGTTTAACATTCACACAAATGACCAGCCACTGCCAGAAGAGACAGAGAGTTTCATCTACGCTGATGATCGTGCCATCACCGCCCAAGCAGGGAGCTTTGAAAGGGTTGAACATAAGCTCTCTGAAGCTTGAGAGGCTCTGACTGCCTATTACAGGGAAAACCAGCTGATTCCTAATGTTTAACATTTACCCAAATGACCAACCACTGCCAGAAGAGACCGAGAGTTTCATCTACGCTGATGATCACGCCATCACCATCCAAGCAGGGAGCTTTGCAATGGCTGAACAGAAGGTCTCCGAAGCGTTGGATGCTCTTACTGCCTATTACAGGGAAAACCAGCTGATTCCTAATGTTTAACATTGACACAAATGACCAGCCACTGCCAGAAGGGATAGAGAATTTCATCTACGCTGACGATCGTGCCATCACCACTCAAGCAAGGAGCTTTGAAATGGTCGAACCGAAGCTCTCTAAAGCTTTGGATGCTCTTACTGCCTATTACAGGGAAAACCAGTTGATTCCTAATGTTTAACATTTACACATAGGGGTCCCTTTCAAATCTATGATACTATATCTGTCATATACACGTGTGTGTGTGACTCATATCTATCTATCTATCTATATCTATGGCTGGATGGCTCTTTGTCAGGAGGGCTTTGATTATGTTTTCTTGCCCTGGTGAAGAGAGTTGGACTGGATGGCCTTAAAGCAGCATTTCTCAACCTGGGGGTTGGGACCCTTGGGGGGAGGGTCATGAGGGGGTGTCAGAAGGGTCGCCAAAGACCACAGTATTTTCTGTTGGTAATGGGGGTTTCTGTGTGGGAGGTTTGGCCCTATTTTATCGTTGGTGGGGTTCAGAATGCTCGTTGATTGTAGGTGAACTATAAATCCCAGTTAGTACAACTCCCAAATGTCAAGGTCTATTTCCCCCAAACTCCATCTGTGTTCACATTTGGGCGTATTGAGTATTTGTGCCAAGTATGGTCCAGATCCATCATTGTTTGAGTCCACAGTGCTCTCTGGATATAGGTGAACTACAACTCCCAAACTCAAAGTCAATGCTCACCAAACCCTTCTAGTGTTTTTGGTTGGTCATGGGAGTCCTGTGTGCCAAGTTTGGTTCAATGCCATAATTGGTGGAGTTCAGAATGCTCTTTGATTGTAGGTGAACTATAAATCCCAGCAACTACAACTCCCAAATGACAAAATCAAAAAAAATTGAGTGAAGGACATACATTGGGTTGTTAGGTGTCTTGTGTCCAAATTTGGTGTCAATTCCCCCAGTGGTTTTTGGGTTCTGTTAATCCCACAAACAAACATTACACTTTTATTTATATAGATGTGTGGGTGTATATCTGTGTGTGTATATATAGATGTGTGTATATATTTGTGTATTTGTGTGTTTATATGTGTACATGCATATTGTGTTTATGTGTGTGCTTTTCTATATGCATATTTGTGTGTATATATTTGTGTATGTATATGTGTGTATATTGTGCAAATATATATGTGTGTGTATGAATGTGCATATGTATATGAGTGTGTATATGTATATGAGTGTATATGTATCTGTATATATGGTGTATTCTTTGGGTTTTTAAGTCTGTTCCACTGGGGTTTTGTGTGTGTGTGTTTATGTGTGTGTATATATTTGTGTATGTGTGTGTGTGTGTGTATGTGTGTATATATATATGTATTTGTGTCTTTATATGTGTACATGCATATTGTGTTTATGCGTGTGCTTTTCTATATGCATATTTGTGTGTATATATGTGTGTATGTATGTGTATATGTATATGTGTGCATGTGTATATGTATATATGTGTCTATGTATGAGTGTGTATATATGTATATTTGTGTGTGTTTGTGTATATATATATACATGTGTGTGTATGAATGTGTGCATGTGTATATGTATATGAGTGTATGTGTATATGTATATATGGTGTATTTTTGAGGGTTTTAAGTCTGTTCCACTGGGATCTGTGTGTGTGTATTTGTGTTGGCCCACTGGTTTTTGAGTTCTGTCAATCCCACAAACTAACATTATATTTTTATTTATATCGATATATATAGATTTTGTTGGGTTTTGGGTAGAGCGTCATAGCCAACCAGGTTAGGAATTAAGGAGGTTAGAATTCAAAAGGTGCCATGCGTAACTCATGTTTTCCTTCCCAGGTGCGGCAGGGAGACCATGACCACGTTAATTCACCGGGGACGGCGGGCGGACGTTGGCCGGAACGGCGACAAGCGAGCGGAGGGCGAGGAGGACTCTGTGCTGGACAAGAGCCTCGGGGAGGAAGACCCCGGCGACTGCAAAGACATCCGCCTCACCCTCATGGAGGAAGTGCTGCTCTTGGGCCTGAAAGACAAGGAGGTAGAGAAAGAGTATTCCAGATCCCCATCTGAGAGGGCAACGCTGAGATTGAGAAAACCGGGTTCTTGTAGGTTTATGTGGCCATGTTCTTGAAGCATTCTCTCCTGACGTTTCTCCCACATCTATGGCAGGCATCCTCAGGGGTTGTGAGGTCTGTTGGAAACTAGGAAAATGGGGTTATATATCTGTGGAATGTCTAGTGTGGGAGGCAAGTGTGAATGTTGCACTTGGCCACCTTGATTAGCACTGAATGGCCTTGCAGCTTCAAAGCCTGGCTGCTTCCTGCCTGGGGGAATCCTTTGTTGGGAGGTGGGTGGGAGAAAGAACACTTGTCTGTTGGAGGCAAGTGTGAATGTTGCCACTGGCCAGTTCGATTAGCACTGAATTGCCTTGCAGCTTCAAAGCCTGAGAGGGCAAAGCTGAGCTTGAGGAAACTGGGCTGCTGTAGGTTTTTCGGACTCTGTGGCCACGTATCAGAAGCATTCTCTCCTGACGTTTCTCCCACATCTATGGCAGGCATCCTCAGAGGTTGTGAGGTCTCTTGGAAACTAAGAACATGGGGTGATATATCTCTGGAATGTCTAGTGTGGGAGAGAAAAAAACTCTCGGTTAAAAAAACTCTTGCAGCTTCAAAGCCTGGGGGAATCCTTTGTTGGGAGGTGGGTGGGAGAAAGAACTCTTGTCTGATTGAGGCAAGTGTGAATGTTGCAATTGGCCAGCTTGATTAGCATTGAATGGCCTTGCAGCTTCAAAGCCTGGCTGGTTGCTGCCTGGGGGAATCCTTTGTCCAGGGTGGGAGAAAGAACTCTTGTCTGCTTGAGGCAGGAGTGAATGTTGCAGTTGGCCCGCTTGATTAGCATTGAATGGCCTTGCAGCTTCAAAGCCTGGCTGGCTCTTGCCTGGGGGAATCCTTTGTTGGGAGGTGAGTGGGAGAAAGAACTCTTGTCTGCTGGAGCTAGGCGTGAATATTTCAATTGGCTATGGGTTAAAACCTTATGCCGGCAGGATTGAAGACCGACAGGTCGGAGATTCAAATCCGGGGAGAGCGCAATTGACCTCCTCTTTCAGCTCCAGCTCCCCGTGCGTGGACAAGGATGGTAAAACATCAAAACATCTGGGTGTCCCCTGGTCAATGTCCTTGCAGACGCCCAATTGTCTCACACCAGAAGCAGTTTCTCAAGCTGCTTCCGATGTGAAAAAAAAAAACACCTTGATTAGCATTTATCAGGAAGTGCTAGGGTGTCTCCCAATTAGCTCAGCGTTTTTAGCAGCTCTCCTAGCTGAACGCTGTTTGTGCTCTGTCTCCTTTCGTCTCTCTAGAAATGTGGGCATCTATAAAACCTCATTGTCTGATTCTTCTTCTCCCTCCAATTCCTGAGCACTTCCCTACTCGTCTTCTGAAAATGAGGAATCCCTAACACTAATCACCCCCCAACAAAGGATTCCCCCAGGCAGTAAGAAGCCACACCTTGAAACTGTCAGGCCATTAAACGCTAATCAAGGGGGCCAATTGAAACAGTCACACTTGCCTCCAACAGACAAGAGTTCTTTCTCCCACCCACCTCCCAACAAAGGATTCCCCCAGGCAGGAAGCATCAGGCTTTGAAGCTGCAAGGCCATTCAATGTAAATCAAGGTGGCCAATGGCAACATATCCACTTGCCTCCAACAGACAAGAGTTCTTTCTCCCACCCTGGACAAAGGATTCCACCAGGCAGGAAGAAGCCAGGCTTTGAAGCTGCAAGGCCATTCAGTGCTAATCAAGGTGGCCAATGGCAACATTCACACTTGCCTCAAGTAGACAAGAGTCTCCTTCCTACGTCCTAACAAAGGATTCTTCCAGGCAGGAAGCAGCCAGGCTTTGAAGCTGCAAGGCCATTCAGTGCTAATCAAGCTGGCCAATGGCAACATTCCTACTTGCCTCCAACAGACAAGAGTTCTTTCTCCCACCCTGGACATCATTCCACAGATAGTTTCCAACAGACCTCACAACCTCTGAGGATGCCTGCCATAGATGTGGGCGAAACGTCAGGAGAGAATGCTTTGGGAACATGGCCAGTTAGCCCAGAAAACCTACAACAACCCAGTGATTTTGGCCGTGTTAGCCTTTGACAATATGTTGAGGAAACTGTTTGAGATCCAGGAGCGCTTTCGGACGCGCTTTCCCTGCGCGGGCGGAGAGTGCGGCTTGAGATGGAGTGCTAGCTTGGCGTATTACGTAAGTAACTCCGTGTCCTTTGGGGAAACCTTTTAAATTAAGTTGTGGCAGCGTAACGCCGGCTGCACCTGCTCCCTGACTCTCTCTCCTCCCTCGGGGCCATTCATTTCCGACTCGGCTGTAACCGGAGCCGCCGCTTTGTGCAAGCGCACCAAACAAGCCCGTCCTGTGGATTGGCGGCTGACTTGGCTCGAGGGAAACAAGCGCTGGAGGCCAGGGGGAGATTTTATTATTATTCCCTCCCCTTCACACTCTCCATCCACAATCCCACTGCAGGGATTTATTCCACACTTGATGCGCCTGAAAGATGGCATTTGAGCCCCCGTTGGGCCTGGTGGGTGTTGGCCCCCAAATCGTACAGGATCCACTGTCTTAGTTTGTTTTTCCTGTTCAGCGGTGTGTCTCAAGACAGGTTTGTCAACTGGGCTTTCTCTGCCCATGTGACGCATTCCTCAAACAGATTGCCTATTAACTTTATGGAGAACTAGCTGTACCCGCCAGGCATTGTTCTGGCCAGTCTTTCCTCCCTCTTTCTCTCCTTTTTTCCTTCCTCTCTTTCTTTCCCTTTTCTTCAGCCCTTCTCTCCTTCCTTCTCTACCTCTTTCCTTCCTTCCCCCCCTTTTTCTTTTCCTTCCCTTTCTCTCCTTCTTTCCTTCTCTACCTCTTTCCTTCCTTCCTTCCTTCCTTCCTTCCTTCCTTCCTTTACTTTTTGCTTCCATCCTTCCTTCTCTTTCTTTCCCTCCCTCCTTCCTTCGCTCCCTCTTTTCTTCCTTCCCTTTTTTCCTTTCCTTCTCTACTTTCTTCCTTCTCTACCTCTTTCCTTCCTTCCTTTACTTTTTTTTGCTTCCACCCTTCCTTCTCTTTCTTTCCCACCCTCTTTCCCTCCTTCCTTCGCTCCTTCTTTTCTTCCTTCCCTTTCTTCTTTCCTTCTCTCCTTCCTTCCTTCTCTACCTCTTTCCTTCCTTCTCCTTCCTTCCTTTCTTTCCACCTCTTTCCTCTTCCTTCACTCTCTTTTCTTCCTTCCTTTTTTCTTTCCTTCTCTCCTTCCTTCTTTACCTCTTTCTTCCTCCCTTTTTCTTTTTCTTTCCTCCCCTTTCTCTTCTTTCTTCCTTCTCTACCTCTTCCTTCGCTTTTCTTCCATCCTTCTTCTCTTTCTTTCCCACCCTCTTTCCCTCCTTCCTTTGCTCCCTCTTTCTTCCTCCCCTTTCCCTTTCCTTCTCTACATTCTTCCTTCTTACCTCTTTCCTTCCTTCCTTCTCTTTCCTTCCACCTTCTCCTTCTTTCTCCCTTTTCTTCCCTTTTTTCTTCCTTTTCTTCCTTCCCCTTTTTTTCCTTCCTTCCTTCCTTCCTTCCTTCCTTCCTTCCTTCCTTCTTTACCTCTTTCCTTCCTTCCCCCTTTTTCTTTATCACCTCTTTCTTCCTTCTCTAACTCTTTCCTTCCTTCCTTCACTTTTTGCTTCCATCCTTCCTTCTCTCTTCCCTTCCTTCCCTTTTTTTCTTTCCTTCTCTCCTTCTCTACCTCTTTCCTTCCTCTCCCCTTTTCCTTTTCCTTCCCCTTTCTCTCCTTTCTTCCTTCTCTACCTCTTTCCTTCCTTTCTTCCTTCGCTTTCTTTCCCACCCTCTTTCCCTCCTTCCTTCGCTCCTTCTTTTCTTCCCTTTTTTCTTTCCTTCTCTCCTTCCTTCCATCTTTACCTCTTTCCTTCCTTCCCCTTTTTCTTTTTCTTCTTTCTTCATTCTCTACCTCTTTCCTTCCTTCTCTACTTTCCTTCACTTCTTACTTCCTTCTGTGGCTTCACTCCTTTCTTCCTGCTTCCTTCCCTTCCTCTTTCCTTCTCTTTCTTTCCTTCCTTTCTTCCTCTCCTTTCTTCCTTCTCTACCTCTTTCCTTCCTTCCTTCACTTTTTGCTTCCATCCTTCCTTCTCTCTTTCTTTCCTTCCTCTTTCTCCCTTCCATCTCTCCCTCTTTCCTTCTTTCTTTTCTTCCCTCTTTCTCTCCTTCCTTCCTTCTCTACCTCTTTCCTTTCTTCCTTCACTTTTTGCTTCCATCCTTCCTTCTCTCTTTCCTTCCTTATCCTCTTTCTCCTTCTCTTCTTTCTTCCTTTTTTTCTTTCCTTCTCCTTCCTTCTTACCTCCTCCTTCCTTCTCTCTTTCTTTCCTTCCCTTCTTCCTTCCCTACCTTTCCTTCCTTCCTTGCTCTTTCTCTTCATCCTTCCTTCTCTCTTCCCTTCTTTCCTTCCCTCCTTTTTATGCTTCTTTCCCTCCTTCCTCTTTCTTCCTTTCCTTTTTTCTGTCCTTCTACCTCTTTCCTTCCTCCTTTTCCTTTTCCTTCCTTTCTCTCCTTCTTTTTCTCTACCTCTTCCTTCCTTCATTCGCTTTTTTCTCCCATCCTTCCTTCTCTCTTTCCTTTCTTTCCCTTTTCTTTCTTCTCTCTCTCTTTCCTTTTTTTCTTTCTTTCTCTCCTTCCTTCTCTACCTCTTTCCTTCCTTCTCTCTTACTTTTCCTTCCCCTTTCTTCCTTCCCTACCTCTTTCCTTCCTTCCTTCGCTCTTTGCTTCCATCCTTCCTTCCTTCTCTCTTTCTTTCGTTCCATCCCTTTTTTTCTTCCCTTCTCTCCTTTCTTCCTTCTCTACCTCTTCCCTTCCTTCCTTCGCTTTTTGCTTCCATCCTTCCCATTCTCTTTCCTTCCCTCCCTTTTTTCTCCTTCTTTCCCTCCTTCCTTCTTTTCTTTCCTTCTCTCCTTCCTTCCATCTTTACCTCTCTCCTTCCTTCCTCCTTTTCTTTATCTCCTCTTTCTTCCTTCTCTACCTCTTTCCTTCCTTCCCTCGCTTTTTGCTTCCATCCTTCCTTCTGTCTTTCCTTCTGGAACATGTCCAGACAGCCTGGAAAACTCACAGCAACCTAGTGATTCCGACCATGAAAGCCTTCGACAACACAAAGGAGAGTCCATTTGTCCTTTTGGGGTTTTTTTATGTGAAGTCTTTTCATTTTGAGTTGTTGTACGTTTTTCAGGCTATCTGGCCATGTTCTGGAAGCATTCTCTCCTGACGTTTTGCCTCCATCTCTTTTCACTTTGGGTTGTAGGTTTTTCAGGCTATCTGGCCATGTTCTGGAAGCATTCTCTCCTGATGTTTCGCCTCCATCTCTTTTCACTTTGGGTTGTAGGTTTTTCAGGCTCTCTGGCCATGTTCTGGAAGCATTCTCTCCTGACGTTTCGCCTCAATCTCTTTTCATTTTGGGTTGTTGTAGGTTTTTCAGGCTATCTGGCCTTGTTCTGGAAGCATTCTCTCCTGACATTTCGCCTCCATCTCTTTTCATTTTGGGTTGTCAGCTTTTCAGGCTATCTGGCCATGTTCTGGAAGCATTCTCTCCTGACATTTCACCTCCATCTCTTTTCATTTTGGGTTGTTGTAGGTTTTTCAGGCTCTCTGGCCATGTTCTGGAAGCATTCTCTCCTGACGTTTCGCCTCCATCTCTTTTCATTTTGGGTTGTAGGTTTTTCAAGCTGTCTGGCCATGTTCTGGAAGCATTCTCTCCTGACATTTCGCCTCCATCGCTTTTCATTTTGGATTTTTTTCCAAAAAGGAAGGCTCTTTCTCAGCTTTCCTTGTCAATCGTGTGTTTCACGAGGAAGTGAAAGTTTGTTTGTTTTTGAAGGTAAAGAAAAGATGAAATGCTAGTTGTGAAATATTTGCCAAGGCTCACCGTATCAACGCAAGCAGGCATCTCGCCCTTTCCTGTCCTTGGGTGCAGCACGGGATGGCATGCACGCCAAGAAAGCATATAAAATGTGGGCTTGGTGTTTGACCAGGAAGTTCCGGTTGACCCCCCACCCCACACCCGCTCGCCTTTGTGTACAAAGGAATCTGGGTTGTTCATTGTCAACTTGGAGCAGCTTTATTAGAAGTTAATCCCTAACAGAGACGAATTCGAAATGCTTTCACTGGCAAATGCAGTTTGGATTACACACCTTCCTGTCTTAAGCAGCTTTGATAGAACCAGATCCAGTCCAGGTCCAATGTCAACTGGGTTCAGGGCTCTCTGAATGCGGGTGAACTATAGCTCCCCAAAACCAAGGTCAATTCCCCCCTGCAATATGTTGAGTTGGTCATGGAGCTTCTCTGTGCCAAGTCTGGTCCCGGTCCATTGTCGGTGGGGGTCACAGTATCTCTGGATGCAGGTGAACTACAAGTCCCAAAATCAAGGTCAACTGCCTCCCCCACCAACCCTGCAATATGTTGAGTTGGTCATGGGGCTCCTCTGTACCAAGTCTGGTCCCAGTCCATTGTTGGTGGGGGTCACAGTATCTCTGGAGGGAGGTGAACTACAACTCCCAAAATCAAGGTCAACTCCCTCCCCCCAAATCCCTGCAATATGTTGAGTTGGTCATGGGGCTTCTCTATACCAAGTCTGGTCCCGGTCCATTGTCGGTGGGGGTCACAGTATCTCTGGATGCAGGTGAACTACAACTCCCAAATTCAATTTGCCCAGACCCCTGCCATATGTTCCGTTGATTGTTGGGCTTCTCTGTGCCAAGTCTGGTCCCGGTCCATTGTCGGTGGGGTTCACAGTATCTCTGGATGCAGGTGAACTACAACTCCCAAAATCAAAATCAATTTGCCCAAACCTGTACCATATGTTGAGTTGGTCATGGGGCTTCTCTGTGCCAAGTCTGGTCTTGGTCCATCGTCGGTGGGGGTCACAGTATCTCTGGATGCAGGTGAACTACAACTCCCAAATTCAATTTGCCCAAACCTGTACCATATGTTCAGTTGGTTGTGGGGCTTCTCTGAGCCAAGTCTGGTCCTGGTCCATTGTCAGTGGGGATCGCAGCATCTCTGGATGCAGGTGAACTACAACTCCCAAATTGAATTTGCCCAGACTCCTGCCATATGTTCAGTTGGTGATGGGGCTTCTCTGAGCCAAGTCTGGTCCTGGTCCATTGTCAGTGGGGGTCACAGCATCTCTGGATGCAGGTGAGCTACAACTGAATTACCTGGATCAGTCACAGTCTGGCTTCAGGCCTGGCCACGGCACCGAGACGGCTTTGGTTGCCTTGGTGGATGACCTCATAGAGAGCTGGACAGGGGGAGTGTGACCCTTCTGGTTCTCTTGGACATCTCAGCGGCTTTCGATACCATCGATCATGGTATCCTTCTGGGACGGCTCTCTGGGATGGGTTTCGGGGGCACAGTTTTGTCGTGGCTCCGCTCCTTCCTGGAGGGTCAATCCCAGATGGTGAAGCTGGAGACGCCTGCTCGGACCCCTGGCCCTTGACCTGTGGGGTCCCGCAAGGCTCTATTCTGTCTCCCATGCTTTTTAACATCTACATGAAACCGCTGGGAGAGGTCATCCGGAGTTTTGGAGTTGGGTGCCATCTCTACGCAGATGACACACAACTCTACTACTCTTTTCCACCTAATTCCAAGGAGGCCTCTCGGGTGCTGGACGAGTGCCTGGCTGCTGTGGCTATCTGGATGAGGAAGAACAAGCTGAAGATCAATCCCGACAAGACAGAGGTCCTCCTGGTCAATCGTAAACCGGATCGGGGTATAGGGTGGCAACCTGTGCTGGACGGGGTTACACTCCCCCTGAAGCCACAGGTCCGCAGTTTGGGCGTCCTCCTGGATTCATCACTCACGTTTGAGGCTCAGGCGTCGGCGGTGTCTGGGAGGGCTTTTGCACAACTGAGACTCGTGCGCCAACTGCGACCGTACCTCGTAAAGGCTGATCTGGCCGGGGTGGTCCATGCCTTGGTCACCTCTAGATTGGACTACTGTAATGCACTCTACGTGGGGCTGCCCTTGAAAACGGCCCGGAAATTCCAACTGGCCCAATGGGCGGCAGCCAGGATGTTAACTGGGGCCCCTTACAGAGAGAGGTCAACCCTCCTGTTCAAGGAGCTCCATTGGCTGCCGTTCATTTTCCGGTCCCAATTCAAGGTGCAGGTGCCCACCCTAATTATTATTATTATTATTATTATTATTACTTTATTTGTACCCCGCTAGCATCTCCCGCAGGATTCGATGCGGCTCACAATAGGCCGAAGCCCAACACAATACAACAATACAATATCTAGCAAATAAAAACAGTTAAGCAGAAAAACAATAACAATAGCAATACGACAAGACATTATTAAAAACTGAGTCAGCCGGAGTAGGGGTACAAGGTTAAAAGTGCTGATGTATCGGAGGGGTGTGGGATTATGATATAAGTGCGGTGTGCAGTGTGCGGTGATTTGGTACTAAAGTGCTTCTGGGATTTGGTAGTGGGAGATTCCTAATCTGAAAAGGCACATTGGAACAGCCAGGTTTTCAAATTCTTTCTGAAGACTGCCAGTGTAGGGGCTTGTCTGAGATCTTTCGGGAGGGCGTTCCAGAGGCGGGGGGCCACCACAGAGAAGGCCCTGTCTCGCGTCCCCACCAAGCGCGCTTGTGACGCGGGCGGGATCACGAGCAGGGCCTCTCCAGATGACCGAAGTGAACGTGTGGGTTCGTAGACAGAGATACGGTCACGCAGGTAGGGTGGTCCCAAACCGTTCAGGGCTTTGTAGGTAAGCACTGCACCTTAAATTGGGCTCGGAAAATAAACGGCAGCCAGTGGAGCTCCTTGAACAGGAGGGTTGACCTCTCTCTGTAATGGGCCCCAGTTAACATCCTGGCTGCTGCCCGTTGGACCAATTGGAATTTCCGAGCTGTTTTCAAGGGCAGCCCCACGTAGAGCGCATTGCAGTAATCCAGTCTAGAGGTGACTAAGGCATGGACCACTCCGGCCAGATCAGCCTTAGCGAGGTACGGACGTAGCTGGCGCACAAGTCTCAGTTGTGCAAAAGCCCTCCCGGTCACCGCCGAAGCCTGAGCCTCAAGCGTGAGCGATGAATCCAGGAGGACTCCCAAACTACGGACCTGTGACTTCAGGGGGAGTGTAACCCCGTCCAGCACAGGTTGCCACCCTATACCCCGATCTGGTTTACGATCGACCAGGAGGACCTCTGTCTTGTCGGGATTAATCTTCAGCTTGTTCTTCCTCATCCAGATAGACACAGCGGCCAGGCACTCGTCTAGCACCCGAGAGGCCTAAACAGTTTGGGACCCATCTACCTGTGTGACCACATCTCCATATATGAATCCACACATTCCCTCCGATCATCGGGAGAGGCCCTGCTCACGATCCCACCTGCGTCGCAGGCGCGTCTGGTGGGGACGAGGGACAGGGCCTTTTCTGTGGTGGCCCCCCGACTCTGGAACTCTCTCCCCAAGGACATCAGACAAGCCCCAACATTGGCAATCTTTAGGAAGAGCCTGAAGACCTGGCTGTTCTGGTGTGCCTTTCCAGAATAGGAAACTCTTGGCATCATGTCCCAAATGCACTTTGTTAGTTTTAGGATTGTCTGCACATTGCGTCTACCTCCAAAACCCTCTGCGTTTCACCTGTAATGTCCAGCACTTTTTAAATTGGTCCATTACATTTGGCCCGGCCTTTAGGTTTTTAAATGCGTCATGGTGTCATTGTTTTTAGTGTTGTATTGTTTTGCTCGATGTCGAGTCCTTTGGGAGGTTTTGCGGGGTATAAATAAAGTTAATCTATACACATAATAAAAGTGAAAATCTGTATGTGTGTATGTGGCATAGGTGTCTGTTCACACAGACAGCCTTTGGCCTCCACAGATAGGCTATTGTTCCCAGTGCTGAGAAGACAGCAAGTCACTCTGTCGAAGGACATTGCTGGTTATAGCAAGCACATCCCAGTGTTCCTTTCTCTCTTCATTTGCATGACCCTACCCACTGCTTCTCCCTTATCCCTTTCCAACCCTTTCCTATGGCACACAGCAAACAGAGGCATTGATCAGCAACCGAACATACTGGAGACGTTTGGAGAGAATTCACCATGATTTATAGTTGTAGGGACCGGGATGCATAGTTCACCTGCAATATAAGAGCACTCTGAACTGCACCAACAATGGACCTGGAACTCACTTGGCACACAGACCCAACATGGGCAATTGTCCATACTTGCAGAGTTTAGGGGTGATTACCCTGGGAGTTGTAGTTCACCCTTATCCAAAGAACAGTGATCCCAGCCAACAATGGATCTGGACCAAACTTGCCACACAGAACCAACATGGCCAATTGTGCATACTGGCTGGGCTCGGGGGTGATTGCCCTGGGGATCTGGGAGTTGTAGTTCACCCTTCTCGAGATATCACTGAACCCAGCTGCTGTCAGATCTGGACTAAACTTGGCACACGGACCCAACATGGCCAACTTTAAGTAATGGCAGGGTTTGGGAAGGACTGACCCACGATTCTGGAAATTGTAGTCCACCCACAATCTTGTGCATTTTCTAATCAGACCATTCATTTAAAAAAAAACAAACCAAAAAAGTAAGACTGTTTTTCCCTAAGAAATAGCATTACACATGACCAAACTGATATTACCAAACTTCACAAAACAAACAATGCCTTCTCAAATAACCCGGGCACCGCCGGGTCCCCAAGCTAGTAATTAATAATAGTAACTCCCAGCGAGTCTGCAAAAAGTGATCCGCAAAGTAGCGCGGGAACACTCTATGGGGATTGTAGTTGTCCGGTCCTGATGCCCGTCCCTTCCCTTCTCAGGGATACACCTCTTTCTGGAACGACTGCATCTCCTCGGGGCTGCGTGGGGGCATCCTCATTGAGCTGGCCATGCGAGGGAGGATACAGCTGGAGCCTCAGACCATGAGGAAAAAACGGCTGCTGGACCGCAAGGTGAGCTCCTGGTCTCTCTGCAACGCCTCTGTTTGGAACAGGGGAACGGCAGCACCTTTGGCCTCTCTTCCTTTGCCTTCCAGGTGCTCCTGAAGTCAGACGCCCCGACCGGAGATGTGCTTCTGGATGAGACGCTCCGCCACCTCAAAGCCACCGAGCCTGCGGAGACGGTGCAGACGTGGATCGAGCTGCTCACAGGTGATCCAATCCTCGATTATCTGCTTATCCCAGATTATCTGGCAGTGGAGACTCATATAATCCAGTTTAAAGCAGATACCGTATATACTCGGAGTATAAGCCGGCCCGAATATAAAGGTGAGGCACAATAAAACAATAATAATGAGATTTAAATAATAAATGTAATAATAATAATAATAATAATAATAATAATAATAATAGAGTAAAATAATGGAAAAGTAATAATCACAGTAATAATAGAGTACAATAATAGAAATGTAATAATAACAGTAATAGAGTAAAATAATAAATGTAATAATAATAATAATAATGTAATAATAATTACAGACTAAAATAATGGAAATGTAATAATATCAGTAGTAATAGAGAAAAATAATAAGTGTAATAATAATAGAGTAAAAGAATAAATGTAATAATAATAAATAGTGTAAAGTAATAAAAGTAATAAAATAATAATAATAGTTATAGTGTAAAAGAATAAATGTAATAATAATAATAACAGACTAAAATAATGGAAATATAATCATTACATTTATTATTACTTTACTCTTTATTATTCTTATTATATATTTTTTTCTTTTACTATATTATTATTACATTTATTCTTTTACTCTATAACTGTTATTATTATTTTATTACTTTTATTACTTTACACTATTTATTATTACATTTATTCTTTTACTCTATTATTATTACATTTATTCTTTTACTCTATAACTGTTATTATTATATTTTCATTATTTTACTGTTATTATTACATTTATTCTTTTACTCTATAACTGTTATTATTATTTTTATAACTGTTATTATTATTATTATAGAGTAAAAGAATAAATGTAATAATAATAAATAGTGT
The DNA here is from genome assembly GCF_025583915.1 of Anolis sagrei ordinatus. NCBI lineage: Eukaryota > Metazoa > Chordata > Lepidosauria > Squamata > Anolidae > Anolis > Anolis sagrei. The sequence goes on from NW_026844700.1 coordinate 7,165,855, forward strand.
GAAGTAATAAAAGTAATAAAAATAATAATAACAGTTATAGAGTAAAAGAATAAATGTAATAATAACAGAGTAAAATAACAAATGTAATAATAATAGAGTAAAAGAATAAATATAATAAGAATAATAAAGAGTAAAGTAATAATAAATGTAATGAAAATAATTGAGTAAAATAATAAAATATAATAATTCAGTAAAATAATAAGTGTAATAAAAATAATAATAAAGTAAAATAATGTAAATGTAATAACAAGAATAAATAGAGTGACATAATAAATGTAATAACCAAAATAGAGTAAAACAATAAATGCAATAATAATAATAACAGAGTAAAATAATGAATGTAATAAAAATAATAATAAAGTAAAATAATGTAATGTAATAATATTAATAATAAATAGAGTAAAGTAATAAATGCAATAAAAACAATAAAGTAAAATAATGTAAATGTAATAATAATAAATAGTGTAAAGTAATAAAAGTAATAAAAATAATAATAACAGTTATAGAGTAAAAGAATAAATGTAATAAGAATAATAAAGAGTAAAGTAATAATAAATGTAATGATAATAATAGAGTAAAATAATAAAATGTAATAATTCATTAAAATAATAAGTGTAATAAAAATAACAATAAAGCAAAATAATATAAATGTAATAAGAACAAGAATAAATAGAGTGATATAATAAATGTAATAACCAAAATAGAGTAAAACAATAAATGCAATAATAATAACAGAGAAAAATAATAAATGTAATAAAATAATAATAAAGTAAAATAATGTAATGTAATAATAAAAACAATAAATAGAGTAAAGTAATAAATGCAATAAAAACAATAAAGTAAAATAATGTAAATGTAATAATAATAAATAGAGTGAAATAATATAATAATTCGGTAAAATAATAATAAAAATAATTATAAAGTAAAATAATGTAAATGTATTGATAAGAATAAATAGAGTGATATAATAAATGTAATAACAAAAATAGAGTAAAACAATACATGCAATATTAATAACAGAGTAAAATAATAAATGTAATAAAAATAATAGTAAAGTAAAATAATGTAATATAATAGTAATAATAAATCGACTAAAGTAATAAATGTAATAAAAAGAATAAAGTAAAAAAAATGAAAATGTAATAATAAGAATAAATTGAGTGATATAATAAATGTAATAACCAAAATAGAGTAAAACAATACATGCAATATTAATAACAGAGCAAAATAATAAATGTAATAAAAAATAATAAAGTAAAATAATGTAATATAATCATAGCAATAATAAATAGAGTAAAGTAATAAATGTAATAAAATTATAAAAGTAAAATAATGTAATGTAATAATAATAATAAATAGAGTCAAATAATAAATGTAATTCAGTAAAATAATAAGTATAATAAAAATAATTATAAAGTAAAATAATGTAAATGTAATAATAAGAATAAATAGAGTGATATAATAAGTGTAATAACAAAAATATAGTAAAATAATATATGCAATAAAAATAATAATAAAGTAAAATAATGTAATGTAATAATAGCAATAATAAATATAATAATTCAGTAAAATAATAAGTATAATAAAAATAATAAAAGTAAAATGATGTAATGTAATAATAACAATAACTAGAGTAAAATAATAAATGTATTAAAATAATAATAAAGTAAAATAATGTAATGTAATAATAAAAACAATAAATAGAGTAAAATAATAAATGTAATAAAAATAATTGCAATAACAGAGTAAAATAATAAATAACTTTGACTCGAGTATAAGCCGAGGGGGGCTTTTTCAGTCTTAAAAAAGGGCTGAAAAACCCAGCTTATACTCAAGGCAGAGATTAATCTTGTGACCACCATCTTCTCCCACAGGCGAGACCTGGAACCCCTTCAAGCTGCAGTACCAGCTCCGCAACGTCCGCGAGCGGATCGCCAAGAACTTAGTGGAGAAGGGCATCCTGACCACCGAGAAGCAGAACTTCCTCCTCTTCGACATGACCACCCACCCGGTGACCAACACCACGGAGAAGCAGCGCCTGGTGAAGAAGCTGCAGGAGAGCGTCCTGGACCGGTGGGTCAACGACCCCCATCGCATGGAGAGGAGGACCTTAGCGCTGCTGGTGCTGGCCCACGCCTCCGACGTCCTGGAGAATATCTTTGCCAGCCTGGTCGACGAGCAGTACGACGTGGCTATCAACCGGTCCAAGGACCTGCTGGAGAGGGACCCTGAGGTCGAGGCGGCCAAGGCGAGCGGCACCGAGATGGTCTGGGCCGTCCTGGCGGCGTTCAACAAGTCCTAAATCCTCCTCGTTGGTTTCCGAGTGGGTTTGTCCCCTTCCTCTCTAGGACTGGACCTTTCACTCTGTGGATCCTTCCTGTGCCCTTTGACGGCAGGCTTTGGTGACTTCCTGGGGTCACACCCACCTGGAGTGAAGGGACACAGCGGGTAGCATTCTGTTATAGGAAAACTTACACATTCACCGCCTCCTCTTCCTTCTCCTCTTCCTTGGATTTGGGGATTTGCTCGGTTGCAAGAATGAGTAAAGAAGTGTTTGCGGCTCCTTTTCCTTTTCTGTCCTGCCCTTTGGGTTACACACACCCCCTCGAGTTAAAATGAAGGTTTGCGTCTGTTAGAAAATGAACATTTTTCTCTCCCTTTTTAAATTTCAAGCTCTCTTCCTCGTTTCCTTATTTTTTTTTTGTGTGTGTACGTTTTGGGAAGGAATGAATTGCAGTGTGTATTCTGTTGGTTTATTATGATTTTTTTAAAAATCTGGACTCTGACCTCAGTTTGTTTTGCTTCTCGATCCAGATTCCGCTGGATGGTTTCTCTTCTCCTGTGCTGTTTTCCTTGTGTTTGTTTGGAAATACCATTACAGCACAAATCTCTATGCAATCTCCTGTGTGTTTTTCCTTTCAGAAGGTTCTCCTCTCAACCTGATTTACAGATAATTTGTGGTAAATAGAGAATACTCAATTATAGTACTAACTAAAAGTAAAGGTTCTCCCCTGGCATTACATCCAGTGTGTCCGACTCTGGGAGGTGGTGCTCATCTCCATTTCTAAGAGCCGGTGTTGTCCGTAGACACCTCCAAGGTCAGGGGCCTCAAACTATGGCCCGTGGGCCACATGCGGCCCACCGAGGACATTTATCTGGCCCGCCGAGGAGGAGGCCCAAATTTAGTTGAGTGCCATCGATGGTGGAATTCAGAATGCTCTTTGATTGTAGGTGAGCTATAAATCCCAGGAACTACAACTCCCAAATGACAAAATCAACCCCCCAGACCACCAGTACTCAAATTTGGACTTATCGGGTATTTGTGCCAAATTTGGTCCAGTGAATGAAAATACATCCTGCATATATTTACACTCAGAAAACAGGGGAATTCTAAACAGGAAATACTCAGGGCCAGCTAACTCCCAACAAAGGATTCCCCCAAGCAGGAAGCAGCCAGGTTTTGAAGCTGCCAGGCCATTCAATGCGAATCAAGGTGGCCAGTTGCAACATTCACATTGGCCTCAAACAGACAAGAGTTCTTTCTCCAGCCCTGGACATCATTCCACAGATTTTGATTATCATATATTGGCCTCGCAGCTTCAAAGCCTGGCTGCTTCCTGCCTGGGGAAATCCTTTGTTGGGAGGTGCTAACTGCGGTGAGTTTTCCGGGCTGTCTGGCCATGTTCCAGAAACATTCTCTCCTGACTTTTCGCCCACATCTATGCTCTGTAGTGTGGGTCTGTTGGAAACTAGGCAAGTGGGGTTTTTATATATCTGTGGAATGATGAGAGTGAGAGAAACCTCGTTTTCCTAGTTTCCTTTGTTGGGAGGTGTTAGCTGGACCTGATTGTTTCCTGTCTGGAATTTCCCTGTTTCCTGAGAGTTGTTTTTTATTTACTGTCCTGATTTTAGACATTTTCAAAACTGAGAGCCAGGTTTTGTTCATTTTCATGGTTTTCTCCTTTCAGATGAAATGGTCCACGTGGATTTAAACAGAGGCTGGATGGCCATCTGTTGGGGGTGCTTTGAATGCGCTTTTCCTGCTTCTTGGCAGAATGGGGTTGGACGAGATGGCCCATGGGGTCTCTTCCAACTCTATGATTCTGTGATTCTATGATCTGTGTAGTCTGACACAGGATTCTTCCTAGGCAGGAAGCAGCCCGGCTTTGTAACTGCAAGGCCATTCAGTGCTAATCAAGGTGGCCAATTGCAACATTCACACTTGCCTCAAGCAGACAGGAGTTCTTTCTCCCACCCTGGACATCATTCCACAGATATATATAGTTTCCAACAGGCCCTCACAATCTCTAAGGATGCCTGGCAGAGATGTGGGCGAAACGTCAGGAGAGAATGCTTCGGGAATATGGTCAGGAAGCCCGGAAAACTCACAACAACCCACCAATTTAATGCTTTACCAACCCAAACTGGCACCCCAACCCAAGCAATCATCACCAATCTATATAAGTAAAAATGTAATGTTCGTTTGTGGGATTAACATAACTCAAAAACCACTGGACGAATTGACACGAAATTTGGACACAATATACCTAAACACACACACACACACACATACACAAAACTCCAGTGGAGCAGACTTAAAAAAAAMCCCAAAATGCACCATATATACATATACACATACACTMATATACATATACACAGGCACACATTCATACACACACACACGTGTATGTATATATATATATATATATATATATATATATATATATGCACAAACACACACAAATATACACATATACACACATACATATACATACACACATATATACGCATGCACACATATATATACACATGCACACACATATATATACACATACTACACACACATATACACACAAATATGCATATAGACAAGCACACACCTAAATACAGTATGCATGTACACTTAAACACACAAATATATACACACATATATATACACACACATATATACACACAAATATGCATATAGACAAGTACACACATAAACACAGTGTGCATGTACACATATAAACACACACATATATATACACCCAAAAATACACCCCCAAAAATACACCATATATACACATACACTCATATGCATATACACATGCACACATTCATACACACACATGTATGTATATATATATATATATATACACAAACACACACAAATATACATATATACACACTCATACATAGATACATATATACACACAATATGCATGTACACATATAAACACACAAATACACATATATATACACACACATATATGTATGTCCTTCACTCAAAAAAATTGATTTTGTCATTTGGGAGTTGTAGTTGCTGGGATTTATAGTTCACCAACAGTCAAGGAGCATTCTGAACTCCACCAGTGATGGAATTGAATCAAACTTGGCACACAGTTCTCCCATGAGCAACAGAAAACACCAGAAGGGTTTGGTGGGCATTCACCTTGAGTTTGGGAGTTGTAGTTCACCTTCATCCAGAGAGCACTGTGGACTCAAACTATGATGGATCTGGACCAAACTTGGCATGAATATTCCATATGCCCAAATATGAACACAGATGGAGTTTGGGGAAAATAGAATCCTGACATTTGGGAGTTGTAGTTGCTGGGATTTGTAGTTCACCTACAACCACAGAGCATTCTGAACCCCACCAACGATGGAATTGAACCAAACTTGGCACACAGTTCTCCCAGGACCAACAGAAAATACTGGAAGGGTTTGGTGGGTGTCCTTTGGTTTGGGAGTTGTAGTTCACCTACATCCAGAGATCACTGTGGACACAAACAATGATGGATCTGGACCAAACTCTACATAAATACTCAATATGCCCAAATGTGAACACTGGTGGAGTTTGGGGAAAATAGAATCTTGACATTTGGGAGTTGTAGTTGCTGGGATTTATAGTTCACCTACAATCACAGAGCATTCTGAACCGCACCAGCGATAGAATTGGGCCAAACCTCCCACACAGAACCCCCATGTGGGCCACAGCAACGCATGGCAGGGGACGGCTAGTATATGTGTATATGTAAACACACACACATATATACACACCCAAAACACATATACACAGACCGGGCCACAGCAAAGCATGGCAGGAGACAGCTAGTCAAAGATAAATCACTCTGGTTGCGTTTCGATTAAGGACGTTTACTTTTTTTTGTGAATAACATTTCACCACAAACAGGTACAGGATGAGGTATCCGAGAAGGAAAAGAAAAGGGAGGAAAAACCCTTTGGTAGAAAAGGTACAGCTTCATTTTTTTTCTTCATTTTCTTTACAGGCAAAACGGGGGGAAAAAAGGACTTTGGTTTTCTTTCTCTTTTTATAGCACGGTCGACAAACAAAGAAGAAACATTCAATTTATTAATATAGAGTAATGCACTGCTTTGATTAAAAACATATTGACCACACAACTCAGCTTGCGCCGGGCAGAAAGGGGAGAGGAGATGGGGACGATGGGAGAGGGAGTTGTGGTTCGCGTTTGGTTTGCGTACCTCTTGAGGGCAGGAGCTGGGGCTAACAGCAGGAGCTCACCCCGCACTCTTACCTTCCCGCAAATGCGGCACCTATTGCATGTTTTCGAACTGCTAGGTTGGCAGGAGCTGGGGCTAACAGCGTGAGCTCACCCCGCACTGTTACCTTCCCGCAATGTGGTACCTATTTCATGTTTTCAAACTGCTAGGTTGGCAGGAGGTGGGGCTAACAGCAGGAGCTCACCCCGCATTGTTACCTTCCCACAGTTGCGGTACCTATCGATCTACTCACATTTGCATGTTTTCGAACTGCTAGGTTGGCAGGAGCTGGGGCTAACATCGGGATCTCACCACGCACTGTTACCTTACCACAGATGCGGTACCTATCGATCTACTCACATTTGCATATTTTCAAAATGCTAGATCGGCAGGAGCTGGGGCTAACATCGGGATCTCACCACGCACTGTTACCTTCCCACAGATGCGGTACCTATCGATCTACTCACATTTGCATGTTTTCGAACTGCTAGATCGGCAGGAGCTGGGGCTAACAGCGGGAGCTCACCCCACACTGTTACCTCCCCGCAGATGCGGTACCTATTGATCTACTCACATTTGCATGTTTTCGAACTGCTAGGTTGGCAGGAGCTGTGGCTAACAGCGGGAGCTAACCCCGCCCTGTTACCTTCCCGCAGAGGTGATACCTATTGATCTACTCACATTTGCATGTTTTTGAACTGCTAGATTGGCAGGAGCTGGGGCTAACAGCGGGAGCTCACCTCGCACTGTTACCTTCCCGCAGATGCGGTACCTATCGATCTACTCACATTTGCATGTTCTCAAACTGCTAGGTTGGCAGGAGCTGGGGCTAACAGCGGGAGCTGCTTTGAGTCTCCTTCAAAAGAGATAAAACATAATAATGTGTTGTTGAAGGCATTCAGGGCCGGACTCACTGGGTTACAGTGATATTTCCAGGCAGTATAGCTATGTTCCGGAAGCATTCTCTCCTGACGTTTCTCCCCCATCTATGGGAGGCATCCTCTGAGGTTGGAAATTAGGAAAATGGGGTTTGTATATCTGTAGGTGGGAGAAAGAACTCTTGTTGGTTTGCTTCCCCCAGGCAGGAAACAGCCAGGCTTTGAAGCTGCAAGACCATTCAATGCTAATCAAGCTGTCCAATTGCAACATACACCCTTGCCTCAAAGCCTGGCTGCTTCCTGCCCAGGGGAATCCTTTGTTGGGAGGTGTTAGCTGGCCCTGATTGTTTCCTGTCTGGAATTCCCATTTTCTGAGTGTTGTGATTCCCCACTAAAGGATTTCCCCAGGCAGGAAGCAGCCAGGCTTTGAAGCTGCAAGGCCATCAAAGTGGCCAGTTGCAGCACTCATCCTTGCCTCACAGCTTGGCTGCTTCCTGCCCAGGGGAATCCTTTGTTGGGAGATGTTAGCTGGCCCTGATTGTTTCCTGTCTGGAAATCCCATTTTCTGAGTGTTAGCTTCCCCATTAAAGGGTTCCCCCAGGCAGGAAGCATCGAGGCTTTGAAGCAGCAAACCCATCAAATTGGTCAGTTGTTGTGAGCATCGGATGGCCTTGCAGCTTCAAAGCCTGGCTGTTTCCTGCCTGGGGGAATCCTTTGTTGGGAGGTGTTCGCTGTCCCTAAATGTTTCCTGTCTGGAAATCCCATTTTCTGAGTGTTGGGTTCCCCACTAAAGGGTTCCCCCAGGCAGGAAGCAACCGGGCTTTGAAGCTGCAAGGCCATTCAATGCTAATCAAGGTGGCCAATGGCAACATTCACACTTGCCTCCAGCAGACAAGAGTTCTTTCTCCCTCCTACCTCCCAACAAAGGATTCCCCCCAGGCAGGAAGTGGCCAAGCTTTGAAGCTGCAAGGCCATTCAATGCTAATCAAGGTGACCAATGGCAACATTCACACTTGCCTCAAGTGGACAAGAGTTCTTTCTCCCACCCACCTCCCAACAAAGGATTCCCCCAGGCAGGAAGCAGCCAGGCTTTGAAGCTGCAAGGCCATCAAAGTGGCCAATTGCAACATTCCCACTTGCCTCCAACAGACAAGAATTCTTTCTCCCAACCACCTCCCAACAAAGGAATCCCCCAGGCAGGAAGCAGCCAGGCTTTGAAGGTGCAAGGCCATTCGATGCTAATCAAGGTGGCCAATGGCAACATTCGCACTTGCCTCCGACAGACAAGAGTTCTTTCTCCCACCCTGGACATCATTCCATAGATATATATAGTTTCCAACAGACCTCACAACAGCTGAGGATGCCTGCCATAGATGGGGGAGAAACGTCAGGAGAGAATGCTTCTGGAACGTGGCCACACAATCTGGAAAACTCACCGCAACCCATTGCCGAAATGATTTGTTGTTTCTGCTGAGTGAGGGATTGTATTCCTGCTTCGAACCCTGTGCCGTAATCACTAAAGTGCATATTATTGGGAACCGGATGGTAGGAAAGACCAAGTAGGAAAGGGTCAAACGTGGTTTGGGTGGTGGAAAAATGAGACGTGGTGCCTTTGGTCTCTCTCTCTCTCTCTCTCTCTGCCCAGAGCAAGCTGAGGGTTCGGACACAAAACAGAGTACTTTTTGAGAAGCCATGCAAAAAATATATAGAAATATAGCTATATTACGAGGGGGACACATCCATCCACCCACCCAGCCACGCATCCTGGCCCACGTGCCCACCCACACGGACGGACGGACAGACGGACGCACAGAAAGACTTCCCGGGCGAAACGGAACGAAAGAATCATCTTTGGTATCTTTTTTTTTCTTTTTCTTTTGGTGCAAGAGACAAAGTGAGGTAGAAGTTTCTATTTTTCTTTTTTCCGGCGATTGCAACACATTTGGTAAAGCAGGAACACCTAACGGGGAAAAAAGGGGGAAAGAAGAGGCAGCGGTTGCGGCAGGGTGCAAAAATACCCAACCATCATCATTTTTCAAGCCTTCGGAGGGTTGAAAGAATTCCTTCTCCTATCCTGTACTATTCAATTAACTGAATACAAACTCTTTTTTCCCACTTTGAGCTCGATTTGCAGCATTGGAAGGAAACTGAGGACAAAGGCGGAGGAATGGTGAGAAACCGGGACATTCTAAACAACGCTTGAAAGCATGGGAAGGGAGGGCATTAAAGGCAAACATCTAAATGCTCATTCTGGCCCTATTGAATTTTTTTCCACTTCCCGCTCGGTTTACAGCTGAGGACAAAGGCAGAGGAACAACGAGAAACCGGGACATTCTAAACACCGCTTGAAAGCATGGGAAGGAAGAGCATTAAAGGCAAACACCTAAATGCTCATTCTGGCCCTATTGATTTTTTCCCCACTTCAAGCACATTGAATATTTTTTCACTTCAAGCTCAGTTTCCAGCATTGGAAGGAAGCTGGGGACAAAGGAGAAGGAATGACGAGAAACCGGGACATTCTAAACACCGCTTGAAAGCATGGGAAAGGATAGCATTAAAGCCAAACATCTAAATGCTTATTCTGGCCCTACTGATTTTTTTCCCCACTTCGAGTTCAGTTTCCAGCATTGGAAGGAAGCTGAGGACAAAGGCGGAGGGATGGCGAGAAACCAGGACATTCTAAACAACTCTTGAAAGTATGGGAAAGGATAGCATTAAAGGAAACATCTAAATGTTCATTCTGTCCCTATTGATTTTTTTCCCACTTCCAGCTCGGTTTACAGCTGAGGACAAAGGCAGAGGAACGAGAAACCGGGACATTCTAAACAAGGCTTGAAAGCATGGGAAGGGAGAGAATTAAAAACAAACATATAAATTCTCATTCTGGCCCTATTGAATTTGTTTACCACTTCAAGCTCGGATTGTAGCAATAGAAGGAAGCTGAGGACAAAGGCGGAGGAACGACGAGAAACCAGGACATTCTAAACAGCACTTGAAAGCATGGGAAGGGAGAGCATTAAAGGCAAACATCTAAATGCTCATTCTGACCCTATTGATTTTTTTCCCACTTCAAGCTCAGTTTGCAGCAATGGAAGGAAGCTGGGGACAAAGGCGGAGGAATGGCGAGAAACCGGGACATTCTAAATGATGATTGAAAGCATGGGAAAGGAGAGCATTACAGACAATCATCTAAATGCTCATTCTGGTCCTATTGAGTTTTCCCCCCCCACTTTGAGCTTGGTTTGCAGCAATGGAAGGAAGCTGAGGACAAAGGTGGAGGAATGACGAGAAACCGGGACATTCTAAAAACCGTTTGAAAGCATGGGAAGGGAGAGCATTAATGGCAAACATCTAAATTCTTATTCTGGCCCTTCTGACTCTACCTTTTTAAATAATCCAACCCTTGACCTTAAAGAGGCAGCAAAGAAAGGGCCGAAAGCACAAAAAGGAGAGGTATAAATAACAACAGGACAGAACCAGATAGACCGGTTTCGAGGCCGAGCGATTGAAGCTGCGTTTTGAACCCTGGATGACGACAACTTGACCATGGAACCAGGGATGGTCTTTAACACAACAAACAACTGAATTCTTACAATGTGTTGTTGAAGGTTTTCATGGTTGGAATAATTGGGTTGTGGTGAGTTTTCTGGGCTGTTTGGCCATATTCCAGAAGCATTCTCTCCTGACGTTTCACCCACATCAATGGCAGGCATCCTCAGAGGTGGTGAGGTCTATTGGGAACTAGGAAAAGGGGGGTTCATATACCCGTGGAATAATGTCCAAGGTGGAAGAAAGAACTCTTGTCTGTTGGAGGCAAGTGTGAATGTTGCCATTGTCTACCTTGATTAGCATTGAATGGCCTTGCAGCTTCAAAGCCTGGCTGGTTGCTGCCTGGGGGAATCCTTTGTTGGGAGGTGGGTGGGAGAAAGAAGGAATTCTTGTCTGAGGCATAGATGTGCCTTCCATAGATGTGGGCGAAACGTCAGGCCTAGCTTCTTACTCGAAAGCCAACGTTGCCTGAACTAACTTTAAGGTAAACAACTGGCTGTTTATAAGCACTCATGAAATCATGTCGTTTCCCCAAAATTTTCTCTTTGGCCTACAAAGTCTGTTTTCTGCTCCGATCTCCAAACAAAGACTTTTGCTAATCTCCATAAGACCAGGTGCTTTCCTTTTGTGGGTGTTTTTTTTGGACACCTTATCTAATGATGTTTTTTCTGGCTCCTCTGACTGACCTTGGAGCTAAACACTGTCGGAACCAGTTTCATTTCTTCACGGCTTTGAACCTCAGGAAATATTCCGCAGATATATAACCCCCCTTTTCCTAGTTCCCAATAGACCTCACAACCTCTGAGGATGTCCGCCATGGATGTTGGCGAAACGTCAGGAGAGAATGCTTCTGGAACATGAAAACACAAAATCTGTTTTCTGCTCTGACTTCCAAACAAAGACTTTTGCTAATCTTTGTAATACCAGGTGCTTTCCCTTGGTGGGTTTTCCATTTCACTTAGGTCTTTACTGGACACCTTATCTAATGATGTTTTTTCTGGCTCCCCTGACTAACCTTGGACCTCAGCCCTGTCGGAATCAGTTTCATTTCTTCATCACTTTGAACCTCAGGAAATATTCCACAGATATATAAACCCCCTTTTCCTAGTTCCCATGGAGACCTTATCTAATGATGTTTTTTCTGGCTCAGCACTGTTGGGACCAGTTTCATTCCTTCATCACTTTGAACCTCAGGAGATATTCCACAGGTATATAAACCCCCTTTTCCTAGTTCCCATGCACACCTTATCTAATGATGCTTTTTCTGGCTCAGCACTGTCGGAACCAGTTTCATTTCTTCATCACTTAGAACCTCAGGAGATATTCCACAGGTATATAAACCCCCTTTTCCTAGTTCCCAATAGACCTCACAACCTCTGAGGATGCCTGCCATAGATGTGGTCGAAATGTCAGGCCTAGCTTCTTACTCAAAAGCCAACGTTGCCTAAACTAACAACTGGCTGTTAATAAGCACTCATGAAATCATGTCGTTTCCCAAAATTTTTCTCTGTCTCTTTCCGACGTGATCTCTCTGATCTACAAAGTCTGTTTTGTAGACTTTGTAGTGTAAATATTCCATGACCTCACAACCTCTGAAGATGCCTGCCATGGATGTGGGCGAAATGTCAGGACAGAATGCTTCTGGAATATGAAAACACAAAGTCTGTTTTCTGCTCCGATCTCCAAACAAAGATTTTTGCTAATCTCCGTAATACCAGGTGCTCCCTTGTGGGTTTTTTTTTGGACACCTTATCTAATGATGTTTTTTCTGGCTCCTCTGACTGACCTTGTTGCTAAACACTGTCGGAACCAGTTTCATTTCTTCATAACTTTGAACCTCAGCAGATATTCCACAGATATATAAACCCCCTTTTCCTAGTTCCCAACAGACCTCACAACCTCTGAGGATGCCTGCCATAGATGTGGGCGAAACGTCAGGAGAGAATGCTTCTGGAACAGGAAAAAAAAAGTCTGTTTTCTGTTCCGATCTGCAAACAAAGATTTTTCCTAATCTCCGTAATACCAGGTGCTTTCCCTTGGTGGGTTTTCCATTTCACTTAGGTCTTTGCTGGACACCTTATCTAATTATGTTTTTTTTCTGGCTCCTCTGACTGACCTTGGAGCTAAACACTGTCAGAACCAGTTTCATTTCTTCATCACTTTGAACCTCAGGAGATATTCCACAGGTATATAAACCCCCCTTTCCTAGTTCCCATGGACACCTTATCTAATGATGTTTTTTCTGGCTCAGCACTGTCGGAACCAGTTTCATTTCTTCATCACTTAGAACCTCTGGAGATATTCCACAGATATATAAACCCCCTTTTCCTTGTTCCCAATAGACCTCACAACCTCTGAGGATGCCTGCCCTAGATGTGGGCGAAACATCAGGAGAGAATGCTTCCGGAACACGAAAACTCACAACAACCCAGCGATTCCGACCATGAAAGCCTTCGACAATACAGAGGTTTTGATCGTGGAGAAGGAATGCATTTCAACCCTCCTTCTTGGCCTTGTAATTTTTGGCATTTAGCTCTTTGGATACACAATTTTGATTGTTTTTGTCCAGGGTGGAAAGGAAGGAAAGATACTTGAGTCCTTTTCTCCTCCCTTAAGCCAAAGCAAAGCATCCTTTCGTGACACTCGGCTCGGATTTCTTTCCCGCTGCCTGGAACCGCTAGATGGCATTGCCTCCCCGGAAGGAACAAAACACAGAAAGGAGTTGCAAAGGGGAACAAAGAAGCAAACCAAGTTCTGGACTGTCGGACATGCGGACATGCCAACAGCCGTCCCGGAGGAGAGGTGACTCCTCTTTCCTCCCCTCGTTCCCCTCCATTTTTTTTCAGCGTAGCCCTCCTCAAAGTCTTGGCGGTGGGTTTGGGGTCGAATCCAAAGGGAAAGACGACCTCCGAACCCTCCCAAAACCTCGAGCCAAGTCTTGTTTGGCCTCATCCTTGGCCAAAGCTCATTGTGCCACTCGTCCGTTTTGTTTTGAGCCGTTCCACCATCTTGGCAACGCGGTTGGCCAACGTTGACCCGCCGTTGCGACGGAACGTTCCCGCCATCTTTGGTATCGAAGGAGAGCCAGAAGGGAAAGGGTGGCGGCACCGGTCGGTTATGCTTTGGGACAGGTGACGGCGTTGGCGGCATTGGCGCCGTGCCCCGTCGTGGTGGACGGAGAGCGGCCTTCCTCCATCCATTTGTCCAGGCTCCGTCGCCGAGCGTTCATGAAGAAGTTGCTGACGGTGGAGAGCTCCAAGCCCAACTGCTGGGCGATGGTGATCTGAAGGTCTTTGGAAGGCCGCTGGTTTTCGTGGAAGATGGCGTGGAGGGTGCGGCGCTGGATGTCGGTGAAGACCAGCCGGTGGCGCTTAGGGACGTGGTTTCTGTCGGCCTTGCTTTGATCTTGCTCTTTCCTTTTGCAGGCTGCCGAGGGTGAGAAGAAGGAGGGAAACAAGACAAGGGTCAGCCAAGAAAGGAAAGCAGAAACAACCCCGAAAACTCTCGTCTCGCTTCGAATTCTGGGCACCAAGAAAATATACAATCCATACTGTAGACTACAAACCAACAAAGGATTCCCCCAGGCAGGAAGTGGCCAAGCTTTGAAGCTGCAAGGCCCAATTGTCTCACACCAGAAGCAGTTTCTCAAGCTGCTCCCAATGTGAAAAACAACACCTTGATTAGCATTTAGCAGGAAGTGCTAGGGTGTCTCCCAATTAGCTCAGCATTTTTAGCAGCTCTCCAAAATACAAATTTGAAGCTGCAAGGCCCAATTGTCTCACACCAGAAGCAGTTTCTCAAGCTGCTCCCAATGTGAAAAAAACAACACCTTGATTAGCATTTAGCAGGAAGTGCTAGGGTGTCTCCCAATTAGCTCAGCATTTTTAGCAGCTCTCCAAAATACAAATACAGGGAGGGAGGGCTACAAACCAACAAAGGATTCCCCCAGGCAGGAAGTGGCCAAGCTTTGAAGCTGCAAGGCCCAATTGTCTCACACCAGAAGCAGTTTCTCAAGCTGCTCCCAATGTGAAAAAAACAACAACACCTTGATTAGCATTTAGCAGGAAGTGCAAGGGTGTCTCCCAATTAGCTCAGCATTTTTAGCAGCTCTCCTAGCTGAACGCTGTGTGTGCTCTGTCTCCTTTCATCTCTCTAGAAATGTGGGCATCTATAAAACCTCATTGTCTGATTCTTCTTCTCCCTCCAATTCCTGAGCACTTCCCTACTCCTCTTCTGAAAATGAGGAATCCGTAACACTAATCACATCCCAACAAAGGATTCCTCCAGGCAGTAAGAAGCCACACCTTGAAACTGTCAAGAAAGGAAAGCAGAAACAACCCTGAAAACTCTCGTCTCGCTCCGAATTCTGGGCACCAAGGAAAAATACAATCCATGGCGGACTACAAACCAACAAAGGATTCCCCCAGGCAGGAAGTGGCCAAGCTTTGAAGCTGCAAGGCCCAATTGTCTCATATCAGAAGCAGTTTCTCAAGCTGCTCCCAATGTGAAAAAAACAACAACACCTTGATTAGCATTTAGCAGGAAGTGCTAGGGTGTCTCCCAATTAGCTCAGCATTTTTAGCAGCTCTCCAAAATACAAATACAGGGAGGGAGGGCTACAAACCAACAAAGGATTCCCCCAGGCAGGAAGTGGCCAAGCTTTGAAGCTGCAAGGCCCAATTGTCTCACACCAGAAGCAGTTTCTCAAGCTGCTCCCAATATGAAAAAAACAACAACAACTTGATTAGCATTTAGCAGGAAGTGCTAGGGTGTCTCCCAATTAGCTCAGCATTTTTAGCAGCTCTCCAAAATACAAATACAGGGAGGGAGGGCTACAAACCAACAAAGGATTCCCCCAGGCAGGAAGTGGCCAAGCTTTGAAGCTGCAAGGCCCAATTGTCTCACACCAGAAGCAGTTTCTCAAGCTGCTCCCAATGTGAAAAAAACAACAACACCTTGATTAGCATTTAGCAGGAAGTGCTAGGGTGTCTCCCAATTAGCTCAGCATTTTTAGCAGCTCTCCTAGCTGAACGCTGTGTGTGCTCTGTCTCCTTTCGTCTCTCTAGAAATGTGGGCATCTATAAAACCTCATTGTCTGATTCTTCTTCTCCCTCCAATTCCTGAGCACTTCCCTACTCCTCTTCTGAAAATGAGGAATCCCTAACACTAATCACATCCCAACAAAGGATTCCTCCAGGCAGTAAGAAGCCACACCTTGAAACTGTCAAGAAAGGAAAGCAGAAACAACCCTGAAAACTCTCGTCTCGCTCCGAATTCTGGGCACCAAGGAAAAATACAATCCATGGCGGACTACAAACCAACAAAGGATTCCCCCAGGCAGGAAGTGGCCAAGCTTTGAAGCTGCAAGGCCCAATTGTCTCATATCAGAAGCAGTTTCTCAAGCTGCTCCCAATGTGAAAAAAACAACAACACCTTGATTATCATTTAGAAGTGCTAGGGTGTCTCCCAATTAGCTCAGCATTTTTAGCAGCTCTCCAAAATACAAATACAGGGAGGGCAGGCTACAAACCAACAAAGGATTCCCCCAGGCAGGAAGTGGCCAAGCTTTGAAGCTGCAAGGCCCAATTGTCTCACACCAGAAGCAGTTTCTCAAGCTGCTCCCAATATGAAAAAAACAACAACAACTTGATTAGCATTTAGCAGGAAGTGCTAGGGTGTCTCCCAATTAGCTCAGCATTTTTAGCAGCTCTCCAAAATACAAATACAGGGAGGGAGGGCTACAAACCAACAAAGGATTCCCCCAGGCAGGAAGTGGCCAAGCTTTGAAGCTGCAAGGCCCAATTGTCTCACACCAGAAGCAGTTTCTCAAGCTGCTCCCAATGTGAAAAAAACAACAACACCTTGATTAGCATTTAGCAGGAAGTGCTAGGGTGTCTCCCAATTAGCTCAGCATTATTAGCAGCTCTCCTAGCTGAACGCTGTGTGTGCTCTGTCTCCTTTCGTCTCTCTAGAAATGTGGGCATCTATAAATCATCGTCTGATTCTTCTTCTCCCTCCAATTCCTGAGCACTTCCCTACTCCTCTTCCGAAAATGAGGAATCCCTAACACTAATCACCTCCCAACAAAGGATTCCTCCAGGCAGTAAGAAGCCACACCTTGAAACTGTCAGGCCATTAAACGCTAATCAAGGTGGCCAATGCCAACATTCACACTTGCCTCCACCAGACAAGAGTTCTTTCTCCCACACACCTCCCAACAAAGGATTCCCCCAGGCTGCCGAGGGCGAGAAGAAGAAGAAGGAAAACAAGACAAGGGTCAGCCAAGAAAGGAAAGCAGAAACAATCCCGAAAACTCTCGTCTCGCTCGGAATTCTGGGCACCTAGGAAAAATACAATCCATACTGTAGGTCAGGGAGGGCAGGCTACAAACCAACAAAGGATTCCCCCAGGCAGGAAGCGGCCAAGCTTTGAAGCTGCAAGGCCCAATTGTCTCACACCAGAAGCAGTTTCTCAAGCTGCTCCCAATGTGAAAAACAACACCTTGATTAGCATTTAGCAGGAAGTGCTAGGGTGTCTCCCAATTAGCTCAGCATTTTTAGCAGCTCTCCAAAATACAAATACAGGGAGGGCAGGCTACAAACCAACAAAGGATTCCCCCAGGCAGGAAGTGGCCAAGCTTTGAAGCTGCAAGGCCCAATTGTCTCACACCAGAAGCAGTTTCTCAAGCTGCTCCCAATGTGAAAAAAACAACAACACCTTGATTAGCATTTAGCAGGAAGTGCTAGGGTGTCTCCCAATTAGCTCAGCATTTTTAGCAGCTCTCCTAGCTGAACGCTGTTTGTTCTCTGTCTCCTTTCGTCTCTCTAGAAATGTGGGCATCTATAAAACCTCATCGTCTGATTCTTCTTCTCCCTCCAATTCCTGAGCACTTCCCTACTCTTCTTCCGAAAATGAGGAATCCCTAACACTAATCACCTCCCAACAAAGGATTCCTCCAGGCAGTAAGAAGCCACACCTTGAAACTGTCAGGCCATTAAACGCTAATCAAGGTGGCCAATGCCAACATTCACACTTGCCTCCACCAGACAAGAGTTCTTTCTCCCACACACCTCCCAACAAAGGATTCCCCCAGGCAGGAAGCAGCCAAGCTTTGACGCTGCAAGGCCGTTCAATGCTAATCAAGGTGGCCAATGGCAACATTCACACTTGCCTCCAACAGACAAGATTTCTTTCTCCCATCCACCTCCCAACAAAGGATTCCCCCGGGCTGAAGCGGCCGAGCTTTGGAGCTGCAAGGCCATATATAAACCCTCTTATCCCAGTTCCCAATAGACCTCACAACCTCTGAGGATGCCTGTCACACATGTGGGTGAAACGAAAAACCAATGTTTCACCCATCCACCTCCCAACAAAGGATTCCCCCAGGTGGAAATGACCAAGCTTTGAAGATGCAAGGCCATTCAATGCTAATCAAGGTGGCCAATGGCAACATTCACACTTGCCTCCAACAGACAAGAGTTCTTTCTCGAACCCACCTCCCAACAAAGGATTCCCCCAGGCAGTAAGCAGCCAGGCTTTGAAGCTGCAAGGCTATTCAATGCTAATCGAGCTGCCCAGTGGCAACATTCACACTTGCCTCCAACACACAAGAGTTCTGTCTCCCGCCCACCTCCCAACAAAGGATTCCCCCAGGAAGGACACAGCCAGGCTTTGAAGCTGCAAGGCCATTCAATGCTAATCAAGGTGGCCAATGGCGACATTCACACTTGCCTCCAACAGACAAGAGTTCTTTCTCCCACACACCTCCCAACAAAGGATTCCCCCAGGCAGGAAGTGGCCAGGCTTTGGAGCTGCAGGGCCATATATAAACCCCCTTTTCCTAGTTCCCAATAGACCTCACAACCTCTGAGGATGCCTGACATAGATGTGGGTGAAACGAAAAACCAACGTTTCACCCATCCACCACCCAACAAAGGATTTCCCCAGGCAGGAAGTGGCCAAGGTTTGAAGCTGCAAGGCCATTCAGTGCTAATCAAGGTAGCCAATGTCAACATTCACATTTGCCTCCAACACACAAGAGTTCTTTCTCCCATCCACCTCCCCACAAAGGATTCCCCCAGGCAGGAAGCGGTGAAGCTTTGAAGCTGCAAGGGCATTAAGGGCTAATCAGGGTGGCCAGTGGCAACATTCACACTTGCCTCCAACAGACAAGAGATCTTTCTCCCACCCACCTCCCAACAAAGGATTTCCCCAGGCAGGAAGTGGCTAATCTTTGAACCTGAAAGGCCATTCAATGCTAATCAAGTGGCCAATGGCAACATTCACACTACTGTTGCCCTGAGGGGAGTGAGTAGGATACAGCCTGTTAGAGTTAGTGGGCCAAAACCAGTGTCACCCTGAGGAGAGTGAGTAGGCCGAAGCCTTTTAGAGTCAGTGGGCCAAAGCGAGTGTCATCCTGAGGAGAGTGAGTAGGCCGAAGCCTTTTAGAGTCAGTGCGCCAAAGTTAGTGTCATCCTGAGGAAAATGAGTAGACCGAAGCCTGTTAGAGTCAGTGCGCCAAAGTTAGTGTCATCCTGAGGAGAATGAGTAGGCCGAAGCCTGTTAGAGTCAGTGAGCCAAAGTTAGTGTAGTCCTGAGGAGAATGAGTAGGCCGAAGCCTGTTAGAGTCAGTGAGCCAAAGTTAGTGTAGTCCTGAGGAGAATGAGTAGGCCGAAGCCTGTTAGAGTCAGTGAGCCAAAGTTAGTGTACTCCTGAGGAGAATGAGTAGGCCGAAGCCTGTTAGAGCCAGTGAGCCAAAGTTAGTGTCGTCCTGAGGAGAATGAGTAGGCCGAAGCCTGTTAGAGTCAGTGCGCCAAAGGTAGTGTCGCCCTGAGGAGAGTGAGTAGGCCGAAGCCTGTTAGAGTCAGTGCGCCAAAGTTAGTGTCATCCTGAGGAGAATGAGTAGGCCGAAGCCTGTTAGAGTCAGTGAGCCAAAGTTAGTGTAGTCCTGAGGAGAATGAGTAGGCCAAAGCCTGTTAGAGTCAGTGAGCCAAAGTTAGTGTCGTCCTGAGGAGAATGAGTAGGCCGAAGCCTGTTAGAGTCAGTGAGCCAAAGTTAGTGTACTCCTGAGGAGAATGAGTAGGCCGAAGCCTGTTAGAGCCAGTGAGCCAAAGTTAGTGTCGCCCTGAGGAGAGTGAGTAGGCCGAAGCCTGTTAGAGTCAGTGGGCCAAAGCTAGTGTCTCCCTGAGGAGAGTGAGTAGGCCGAAGCCTGTTAGAGTCAGTGGGCCAAAGCTAGTATCGCCCTGAGGAGAGTGAGTAGGCCGAAGCCTGTTAGAGTCAGTGCGCCAAAGTTAGTGTAGTCCTGAGGAGAATGAGTAGGCCGAAGCCTGTTAGAGTCAGTGAGCCAAAGTTAGTGTAGTCCTGAGGAGAATGAGTAGGCCGAAGCCTGTTAGAGTCAGTGAGCCAAAGTTAGTGTAGTCCTGAGGAGAATGAGTAGGCCGAAGCCTGTTAGAGTCAGTGAGCCAAAGTTAGTGTAGTCCTGAGGAGAATGAGTAGGCCGAAGCCTGTTAGAGCCAGTGAGCCAAAGTTAGTGTCGTCCTGAGGAGAATGAGTAGGCCGAAGCCTGTTAGAGTCAGTGCGCCAAAGTTAGTGTCGCCCTGAGGAGAGTGAGTAGGCCGAAGCCTGTTAGAGTCAGTGCGCCAAAGTTAGTGTCGTCCTGAGGAGAATGAGTAGGCCGAAGCCTGTTAGAGTCAGTGCGCCAAAGTTAGTGTAGTCCTGAGGAGAGTGAGTAGTCCGAAGCCTGCTAGTCTTAATTTGCCTCAGTGAGGGAACTCGTCAGTGTGTGTGAGGTAAACATCTGTGTGAGAAGCTTCGGTGAAAGAAGCCCCAGG
This sequence comes from Anolis sagrei ordinatus, assembly GCF_025583915.1. Classification (NCBI taxonomy): domain Eukaryota; kingdom Metazoa; phylum Chordata; class Lepidosauria; order Squamata; family Anolidae; genus Anolis; species Anolis sagrei. Next base: position 7,186,619 of record NW_026844700.1, read on the forward strand.
TTAAAGGCCTTCCGTGTGAAGCTGTGTATAAGGCTACTATGTATTTGTTTAGTTGTGTTATGGAAACCTTGTTATTGTAAATTATTTTACTACGAAGACAAGCTTCCTAAGGAAGAGAGAACGTTGGTCTGTGTGTTTTAGTTCTTTTAGTCACTTAAGGCACCCATAAGGAAAATGAAAAGAAAAGAAAAATGCCGGCAGAGGAAGATTACGAACAAACCCGGAATCTCTGGGTTGTTATAAGTTTTCCGGGTTGTCTGGCCATATTCCAGAAGCATTCTCTTCTGACGTTTCACCCACATCTATAGCAGGCATCCTCAGAGGTTGTGAGATCTGTTGGAAACTAGGATATAGTTTCTAATGGTGTAACATTAGAAAATGTCGACAATTTCGCTACCATGGCAGCCACCTCTCCACAAAAGTCAACATTGCCTGAGCTCTGCAAGCGCAGCATTCTTCCAAACAAAGCAGAGAGTGTTTGAGGACCGGGACATCCGTAGGGATACCAAGGGGCTTGTTTATAAAGCTATTGTCCTCCCAATTCTGCTATACGCCTGTGAAACATGGACTGTCTACAGACGTCAACATTGACACTGAAATACAACACCATCTGAGCTCTGCGAGTGCAGCATTTTTTCTGAAAGAAGCAGAGAGTGTTTGAGGACCAGGACATCCGTAGGGATACCAAGGTGCTTGTTTATAAAGCTATTGTCCTCCCAACCCTGCCATACGTCTGTGAAACGTGGACTGTCTACAGACGTCAACATTGACACTGAAATACAACACCACCTGAGCTCTGCGAGTGCAGCATTCTTCCGAATGAAGCAGAGAGTGTTTGAGGACTGGGACATCCGTAGGGATACCAAGGTGCTTGTTTATAAAGCTGTTGTCCTCCCAACCCTGCTATTTGCCTGCGAAACGTGGACTGTCTACAGACGTCAACATTGACACTGAAATACAACACCGCCTGAGCTCTAAGAGCGCAGCATTCTTCCGAATGAAGCTTGGGTGTTTGAGGACTGGGATATCCGTAGGCACACCAAGGTGCTTGTGTACTGTAGACGGTAAACCTGCAAAACATGGACTGTCTACAGACGTCAATATTGACACTGAAATACACCACCGCCTGAGCTTTGCGAGTGCAGCATTCTTCCGAATGAAGCAGAGAATGTTTGAGGACCGGGGCATCCGTAGGGACACCAAGGTGCTTGTGTACTGTAGACAGTACACCTGCGAAACGTGGACTGTCTACAGACGTCAACATTGACACTGAAATACAACACCGCCTGAGCTCTGTGAGCGCAGCTTTTTTCCGAATGAAGCAGAGAGTGTTTGAGGACCGGGACATCCGTAGGGAGACCAAGGTGCTTGTATATAAAGCTATTGACTGTAGACAGTACACCTGCGAAACGTGGACTGTCTACAGACATCAACATTGACACTGAAATACACCACCGCCTGAGCTCTGCGAGTGCAGCATTTTTCCGAATGAAGCAGAGAGTGTTTGAGGATCGGGACATCCGTAGGCATACCAAGATGCTTGTGTACTGCAGACAGTACACCTGCGAAACGTGGACTGTCTACAGACGTCAACATTGACACTGAAATACAACGCCGCCTGAGCTTTGAGAGTGCAGCATTTTTTCCGAATGAAGCAGAGAGTGAGTGTGTAACGACATTGAATGTTTGCCGTATATTGTTCTGGGATCTGGATTTTATTTTCCCATTTGGAACTTATCCATTGTAAACCGGAGCTCTGAACTGGAAATAAGGAAAGAAAGGAAGAGAGAGAGAGAAGGAGGAGGAAAGAAAGGAAGGAGAGAAGGGAGGGATGACTTTAAAGCCTTGCACTTTGGCTCTTATGCATTTAACTGCACAGCCAGGAGAGCGAAGGGGAGAGTTTGTGGGGTTGGAAGAAAGGAAATTTAATGCCAAATCAATAGCTCTGGTGACTGAGATCTTCTGTCTCCTTCCTTGCCTTCCAGACGTTGCCCTCGCCAGTCCCGTATTGCTACCTTTCCTCTGCAAAGAAACCTTCTTCGGGGTCCCGAGTGAGCCATCCAGAGCTTCCTGGTTGCTTCTCCGCACATTTCCTGGAATCAGAACCCTCGGCACCTGGGATTTGCCCTTCACTCGCTCCGACGTCCTGGGGGACCATCTGTCAGGGGAGCTTTGATTGTGCTTTTCCTGCATGGCTTTCTATTATTATTATTATTATTATTATTATTATTATTATTATTATTATTATTATTAGGATTTTTTTGTTTTTGTCTCCTGACACGATTTCTAAGCTGAATGAGCGCAGTTGTCGCATGAGACCGCAAGATCTCATAGGTCTATGTGGCCTGCATTACTAGCATGGAGCGCGGCATTACTTCCTATGATAGTACTATGCACTTTTCTTAGGTAAGGTGGCATGGTGCCATGGCAATTAGTGGTATCAAAGTGTTATGATGGTGTAGTGTGGAGACATTTTATTAGGAGAGGACATATATAATGCAGTCCCCCAATATTGTTGGGTTGCAAATCAGCCCTAAAGGTAAAGGTAAAGGTTGTCCCCTGATATTAAGTCCAGTCATGTCTGACTCTGGGGTGTGGTGCTCATCTCCATTTCTAAGCTGAAGAGCTGGCGTTGTCCATAGACACCTCCAAGGTCATGTGGCCGGCATGACTACATGGAGTGCCATTACCTTCCCGTATAGGTATCACTTTTCAGGTAAGGTGCAGGTTTTCCCCTGACATTAAGTCTAGTTTATTTGATTCTGTGGGGTAGTGCTCATTTCCATTTCTAAGCCCAAGAGTCGGCGTTGTCCATAGACACCTCCAAGGTCATGTGGCCTGCATGACTACATGGAGCGCCATTACCTTCCCGTATAGGTAGCACTTTTCAGGTAAAGTAAAGTTTCCCCCTGACATTAAGTCTAGTTGTGTTTGACTCTGGGAGGTGGTGCCCACCTCCATTTCTAAGCCCAAGAGCCGGCGTTGTCCATAGACACCTCCAAGGTCATGTGGACAGCATTACCTTCTCACCAGAAGTACCTATTGATCTACTCACATTTGCATTTTTTCGAACTGCTAGGTTGGCAGGAGCTGGGGCTAACAGCAGGAGCTCACCTGACTCCCCAGTTTTGAACCACCAACCTTTTGGTCAGCAAGTTCGGCAGTTCAGTTGTCTAACCTGCTGCACCACCAGGGGCTCTGTGTTTTGCATGTATGTAAATAATCACATAATAATAATAACAATAATAACTATTTTATTTATATCCTGCCACCATCCCCCAGGAGGGTCCCCTGGTGGCGCAGCGGGTTAAACTGCTGAATTGCTGTTTAATCTACTCATATTTGCATGTTTTTGAACTGCTAGGCTGGCAGGAGCTGGGGTGAACAATAGGAGCTCACTCTGCTTCCCAGATTCGAACTGCCAACCTTTTGGTCAGCAGGTTCAGCAGCTCAGCAGTTTAACCTGCTGCGCCACCAGGACCCCCTGTTTTTTGCAGATATGTAAATAATAACGTACCTAAGAATATTAACTATAATAACTACTTTATTTATATCCTGCCACCATCTCCCAGGAGGGTCATGTTCCAGAAGCATTCTCTCCTGACGTTTCGCCCACATCTACGGCAGGCATCCTCAGAAGTTGTGAACTCTGCTGGAAACTAAGCAATGTATCTGTGGAATAATGTCCAGGGTGGGAGAAAGAACTCTTGTCTGTTGGAGGCAAGTATGAATGTTGCCATTGGCCACCTTGATTAACACTGAATGGCCTTGCAGCTTCAGAGCCTGGCTGCTTCCTGCCTGGGGGATTCCTTTGTTGGGAGGTGGGTAGGAGAAAGAACTCTTGTCTGTTGGAGGCTAGTGTGAATATTGCAATTGGCCACCTTGATTAACATTGAATGGCCTTGCAGCTTCAGAGCCTGGCTGCTTCCTGCCTGGGGGATTCCTTTGTTGGGAGGTGTGTGGGAGAAAGAACTCTTGTCTGTTGGAGGCAAGTATGAATGTTGCCATTGGCCACCTTGATTAACACTGAATGGCCTTGCAGCTTCAGAGCCTGGCTGCTTCTTGCCTGGGGGATTCCTTTGTTGGGAGGTGGGTAGGAGAAAGAACTCTTGTCTGTTGGAGGCTAGTGTGAATGTTGCAATTGGCCACCTTGATTAACATTGAATGGCCTTGCAGCTTCAGAGCCTGGTTGCTTCCTGCCTGGGGGATTTCTTTGTTGGGAGGTGGGTAGGAGAAAGAACTCTTCTCTGTTGGAGGCTAGTGTGAATGTTGCAATTGGCCACCTTGATTAGCACTGTATGGCCTTGCAGCTTCAAAGCCTGGCTGCTTCCTGCCTGGGGGAGTCCTTTGTTGGGAGGTGTTAGCGGGCCTTGTCTGAAATTCCCCTTTGTTTTGAGAGCTTCTGTTCAACCGTTTCAAAACTCCCTGCTTGAGCGGTGATGGCACAATCATCAGCATAGATGAATCTCCCCATCTCTTCTGACAGTGGCTGTTCAAGTGTGAATGTTGCAATTGGCCACCTTGATCAGCACCTTGATTAGCCTTGCAGCTTCAAAGCCTGGCTGCTTCCTGTTGGGGACTCCAACACTCAAAAACATAGGAATTCCAGACAGGAAACAATCAGGACCAGCGAACACCTCCCAGCAAAGGATTTTCCCCCAGGCAGGAACCAGCCAGGCTTTGAAGCTGCAAGGCTTCAAAATTTGAAACAAAAGAAGAAGTATAACCTAATTTGCAAGCCCACTGACTTCCTCTGGTCATTGACCGTAATGACTTGTAATTGAGTGTTGGATTCCCCAACAAAGGATTCCCCCAGGCAGCAACCAGCCAGGCTTTGAAGCTGCAAGGCTTCAAAATAATAATAATTTGCAAGCCCAGCAATCCCACTGACTTCTTCCTTCTAATTTAAACCAAATCCTGGTCATATAAAAGATTCTCAAGCTGCCAGATGAGATCCACCAAATCCTGAATCTGTTCATCTCTTGTTTCAAAGCAGGTGAGCGCACAGATTGGCGTTCCTTGTCATCAGTTGGCAACCCTTTCTGCCCATTTCCCCAGTCTTGGCATCTGCAAAGAGCGGGCACGCAACCAGCCGTGATGAGAGGAAAAGCCAAGGTAAGAAGGAGGCAAACAAGAGCCGCGGCCGCAGAGGTCCAATTCATAATATTAGAACAAGATGTAATTTTGCAACGCTCCGATGTTATTAAGCAACCTGGCGGCAGGTCTCCATTAACATTTAATGGGCTGAGATTTTATCGGCCCGTGTTAAAACCTTGCACGTGCCCGTCTTCCTAAACGACTTTAATTTTAATTAGCAGTTTGGTGGCGGAAACTTTTTGGAGACGGCTCAGAGGAGTGGGAGGAAATATCCAGGAAAGCTTGGGGCCATTCCACATTGCACAGCCATAATAATAATAATAATAATAATAATAATAATAATAATAATAATAATAGATTGAAAGATTGTAGTAAAGGATTCCCCTGATATATGAAGTCTAGTCGCGTCCGACTCTGGCAGTTGGTGCTCATCTCCATTACTAGTCCAAAGAGCCGGCATTGTCCGTAGACACCTCCAAGGTCATGTGGCCGGCATTACCTTCCCGCTGGAACAGTACCTATTGATCTACTCACATTTGCATGTTTTCGAACTGGATTGACAGAAGCTGGGGCTAACAGCAGGAGCTCACCCCACACTGTTACCTTCCCACCGGTGCGGTACCTATTGATCTACTCACATTTGCATGTTTTCGAACTGCTAGGTTCCCAGAAGCTAGGGCTAACAGCGGGAGTTCACTCCGCACTGTTACCGTCCCCCCGGAGTGGTACCTATTGATCTATTCACATTTGCATGTTTTCGAACTGCTAGATTGGCAAAAGCCGGGGCTAACAGCGGGAGCTCACCCCACACTGTTACCTTCCTGCTGGAGCGGTACCTATTGCTCTACTCACAATTGCATGCTTTCAAACTGCTAGGTTGGCAGAAGCTGGGGCTAACAGCGGGAGCTCACCCCTCCCACCAGAGCGGTACCTATTGATCTAGTCACATTTGCATGTGATTGGCAGAAGCTGGGGCTAACAGCAGAAGCTTACCCCGCACTGTTACCTTCCCGCCAGAGCGGTACCTATTGATCTACTCACATTTGCATGTTTTCGAACTGCTTGATTGGCAGAAGCTGGGGCTAACAGCGGGAGCTCACCCCTCCCACTGGAGCAGTACCTATTGATCTACTCACATTAGCATGTTTTTGAACTGCTAGGTTGGCAGAAACTGAGGCTAACAGCGGGAGCTCACCCCTCCTGCCGGAGCGAGACCAATTGATCTACTCACATTTGCATGTTTTCGAACTACTAGATTAGCAGAAGTTGGGGCTAACAGCGGGAGCTCACCCCGCACTGTTACTCCCCCCGCTGGAGCGGTACCTATTGATCTACTCACATTTGCATGTTTTCGAACTGCTCGGTTTGCAGAAGCTGGGGCTAACAGTGGGAGCTCACTGCACCATGTTACCTCCCCACTGGAGCGGTAACTATTCATCTACTCACATTTGCATGTTTTCGAACTGATAGGTTGGCAGGAGCTGGGGCTAACAGCAGAAGCTCACCTTGCACTGTTACCTTCCCGCTGGAGCAGTACCTATTGATCTACTCACATTTGCATGTTTTCGAACTGCTAGATTGGCAAAAGCTGGGTCTAACAGTGGGAGCTCACCCCGCACTGCTGCCTTCCCACCAGAGCGGTACCTATTGATCTACTCACATTTGCATGTGATTGTCAGAAGCTGGGGCTAACAGCAGGCGCTTACCCCACACTGTTACCTTCCCACCAGAGCGGTACCTATTGATCTACTCACATTTGCATGTGATTGTCAGAAGCTGGGGCTAACAGCAGGTGCTCACCCCGCACTGTTACCTTCCCGCCGGAGCTGTACCTATTAATCTACTCACATTTGCATGTTTTCGAACGGCTCGATTAGCAGAAGCTGGGGCTAACAGCAGGAGCTCACCCCGTTCCCCGGGTTCGAACCTTTCGGTCAGCAAGTTCAGCAGCTCAGCGGTTTAACCCACTGCACCACCAGGGCCTCTTTAATCCCTCTTTATTATCTGACATTTTCGCTTATGCAACGTTCCGCCGGCTTGTTTACGTTGGATAAATGAGATATCCAGTGAGATTTGGTCTACTAATAACGATGGCGAATAATATCGGGATATATTGGCAAGTCTTGTGGCCCTGAAACGTGACAGGCGGCCTTTTGGCTCCCATCTGCCTCCTTCCCTCCCCAGCTCTTCCCCGACCGACCGAGTTGATCATGTCCCCCCCCCCCCCCGCCTCGTTCCCCGCCTTTGCTCCCTCCAGTTTGGCCGCACGCTGATAGAAAATATTGATCAGATCCAAGCTACGCTCGCTCTCGCTGCAAAGAACAGCCAGTTTCGCGTTAACCCTTCCCGGCCGGGATCCGGAGACGGAGAAGAAAAGGGAGTCCCATTTCTGGATACGGGGAAACCCGGTTCTATTGCGGGCAGGCTCCTCTTAGAGGTGTGCCTCAGTGCCATATTGGAAGGGAGTCCCATTTCTGGATATGGGGAAGCCCGGTTCTATTGTGGACAGGCTCCTCTTCGAGGTGTGCCTCAGTGCCGTACTGGAAGGGAATCCCATTTCTGGATACGGGGAAGCCCGGTTCTATTGTGGGCAGGCTCCTCTTCGAGGTGTGCCTCAGTGCCATATTGGAAGGGAGTCCCATTTCTGGATACGGGGAAGCCCGGTTCTATTGTGGGCAGGCTCCTCTTCGAGGTGTGCCTCAGTGCCGTATTGGAAGGGAGTCCCATTTCTGGATACGGGGAAGCCCGGTTCTATTGTGGGCAGGCTCCTCTTCGAGGTGTGCCTCAGTGCCGTATTGGAAGGGAGTCCCATTTCTGGATACGGGGAAACCCGGTTCTATTGTGGGCAGGCTCCTCTTCAAGATGTGCCTCAGTGCCGTACTGGAAGGGAGTCCCATTTCTGGATACAGGGAAACCCGGTTCTATTGTGGGCAGGCTCCTCTTCAAGATGTGCCTCAGTGCCGTACTGGAAGGGAGTCCCATTTCTGGATACAGGGAGACCCGGTTCTATTGTGGGCAGGCTCCTCTTCGAGGTGTGCCTCAGTGCCGTATTGGAAGGGAGTCCCATTTCTGGATACAGGGAAACCCGGTTCTATTGTGGGCAGGCTCCTCTTCGAGGTGTGCCTCAGTGCCGTATTGGAAGGGAGTCCCATTTCTGGATACAGGGAAACCCGGTTCTATTGAGGGCAGGCTCCTCTTCGAGGTGTGCCTCAGTGCCATATTGGAAGGGAGTCCCATTTCTGGATACGGGGAAGCCCGGTTCTATTGTGGGCAGGCTCCTCTTCGAGGTGTGCCTCAGTGCCATATTGGAAGGGAGTCCCATTTCTGGATACGGGGAAACCCGGTTCTATTGTGGGCAGGCTCCTCTTCAAGATGTGCCTCAGTGCCGTACTGGAAGGGAGTCCCATTTCTGGATACAGGGAAACCCGGTTCTATTGTGGGCAGGCTCCTCTTCAAGATGTGCCTCAGTGCCGTACTGGAAGGGAGTCCCATTTCTGGATACAGGGAGACCCGGTTCTATTGTGGGCAGGCTCCTCTTCAAGATGTGCCTCAGTGCCGTATTGGAAGGGAGTCCCATTTCTGGAAACAGGGAAACCCGGTTCTATTGAGGGCAGGCTCCTCTTCGAGGTGTGCCTCAGTGCCGTATTGGAAGGGAGTCCCATTTCTGGTTACGGGGAAACCCGGTTCTATTGTGGACAGGCTCTTCTTCAAGATGTGCCTCAGTGCCGTACTGGAAGGGAGACCCATTTCTGGATACAGGGAGACCCGGTTCTATTGCGGGCAGGCTCCTCTTCGAGGTGTGCCTCAGTGCCATATTGGAAGGGAGTCCCATTTCTGGATACGGGGAAGCCCGGTTCTATTGTGGGCAGGCTCCTCTTCGAGGTGTGCCTCAGTGCCGTATTGGAAGGGAGTCCCATTTCTGGATACGGGGAAACCCGGTTCTATTGTGGGCAGGCTCCTCTTCAAGATGTGCCTCAGTGCTGTACTGGAAGGGAGTCCCATTTCTGGATACAGGGAAACCCGGTTCTATTGTGGGCAGGCTCCTCTTCAAGATGTGCCTCAGTGCCGTACTGGAAGGGAGTCCCATTTCTAGATACAGGGAGACCCGGTTCTATTGTGGGCAGGCTCCTCTTCAAGATGTGCCTCAGTGCCGTATTGGAAGGGAGTCCCATTTCTGGAAACAGGGAAACCCGGTTCTATTGAGGGCAGGCTCCTCTTCGAGGTGTGCCTCAGTGCCGTATTGGAAGGGAGTCCCATTTCTGGTTACGGGGAAACCCGGTTCTATTGTGGACAGGCTCTTCTTCAAGATGTGCCTCAGTGCCGTACTGGAAGGGAGACCCATTTCTGGATACAGGGAGACCCGGTTCTATTGTGGGCAGGCTCCTCTTCAAGATGTGCCTCAGTGCCGTACTGGAAGGGAGTCCCATTTCTGGATACAGGGAGACCCGGTTCTATTGTGGGCAGGCTCCTCTTCGATGTGCCTCAGTGCCGTACTGGAAGGGAGTCCCATTTCTGGATACGGGGAAACCCGGTTCTATTGTGGGCAGGCTCCTCTTCAAGATGTGCCTCAGTGCCGTACTGGAAGGGAGTCCCATTTCTGGATACAGGGAAACCCGGTTCTATTGTGGGCAGGCTCCTCTTCAAGATGTGCCTCAGTGCCGTACTGGAAGGGAGTCCCATTTCTGGATACAGGGAGACCCGGTTCTATTGTGGGCAGGCTCCTCTTCGAGGTGTGCCTCAGTGCCGTATTGGAAGGGAGTCCCATTTCTGGATACGGGGAAACCCGGTTCTGTTGAGGGCAGGCTCCTCTTCGAGGTGTGTCTCAGTGCTGTATTGGAAGGGAGTCCCATTTCTGGATTTGAGGAAACCCGGTTGTGTTGAGGGCAGGCTCCTCTTTGAGGTGTGCCTCAGTGCCGTATTAGAAGGGAGTCCCATTTCTGGATACGAGGAAACCCGGTTGTGTTGAGGGCAGGCTCCTCTTCGAGGTGTGCCTCAGTGCCGTATTAGAAGGGAGTCCCATTTCTGGATACGAGGAAACCCAGTTGTGTTGAGGGCAGGCTCCTCTTCGAGGTGTGCCTCAGTGCCGTATTGGGAGTCCCATTTCAGGATACAGTGAAACCCGGTTCTGTTGAGGGCAGGCTCCTATTTGAGATCTGCCTCAGTGCCGTATTGGAAGGGAGTCCCATTTCTGGATACTGGGAAAACCCAGTTCTATTGTGGGCAGGCTCCTCTTCGAGGTCTTCCTCAGTGCCATATTGGAAGGGAGTCCCATTTCTGGATACGGGGAAACTGGGTTCTATTGCGGGTAGGCTCCTTTTCGAGGTGTGCCTCAGTGCCGTATTGGGAGTCCCATTTCTGGATACGGGGAAACTGGGTTCTATTGTGGACAGGCTCCTCTGTGAGGTGTGCCTCAGTGCCATATTGGAAGGGAGTCCCATTTCTGGATACGGGGAAACCCGGTTCTGTTGAGGGCAGGCTCCTCTTCGAGGTGTGCCTCAGTGCTGTATTGGAAGGGAGTCCCACTTCTGGATATGGGGAAACCTGGTTCATGTTGCTTCCTCTGAAATATAGCCATAATACGTGGCATTTGTTGGGAATCTCCTCTCCAAATACTAATCTGAATTTCTGTTTCCAAGATCAGAAGGGATTTGATGACTTTTGGGTACATGGGCACCAAAAGCAGTGGCTCCCAACCTGTGGTCCGTAGATCACCAGTGGTCTGCAAGAATGACAATATGGTCCACAGCCTCACCATTACTACACCGTTGCAACAAGAGCGGGTGGTCTCACAAAGCCATCATATAGTGCCAAAGCTTATTAAATATGGTTCTCTGTGGGCGAGCAGATGCTGACTACTGGATGTTCAGTATCAGAAGCGAGAGCTGATGAGGTTTATCCAATGCAATTTTCTGAATCAGCAGCCCAAAGAACTAAATTGAATCCAAAGTTGACCAAAAACTGATTCACAACCCTTTTGGGACTGATGTGGTCCCTAGTCAAAGGGGTCCTTGGTCAATGTGGTCCATGGTCAAAGAGGTCCCTGGACCAAGTGGTCCCTGGTCAAGTAGTCCCTGGTCAAGTGGTCCCTGGTTAAAGTGGTTCCTGGTCAAAGTGGTCCCTAGTCAAAGTGGTCCCTGGTCAAAGTAGTACCTGGTCAAAGTGGTCCCTGGTTAAAGTGGTCCCTGGTCAAGGTGGTCCCTGGTCACAGTGGTCCATGATCAAAGTGGTTCATGGTCAAAGTGGTCCCTGGCCAAGTGGTCCCTGGTCAAAGTGGTCTGTGGTCAAAGTGGTCCATGGTCGAAGTGGTCTGTAATCAAAGTGGTCAGTGTCAAAGTGGTCCCTAGACAAAGTAGTCGATGGTCGTAGTGGTCTGTGATCAAAGTGGTCCATGGTCAAAGTGGTCTGTGATCAAAGTGGTCTGTAGTCAAAGTGGTCCCTAGACAAAATAGTCCATGGTCGAAGTGGTCTGTGATCAAAGTGGTCTGTGGTCAAAGTGGTCCCTTATCAAGTGATCCCTTGTTAAGTGGTCCATGATCAAGGTGGTCTCTGGTCAAGGTGGTCCCTGGTCAAGATGATCCCTAGTCAAAGTGGTCTGTGGTCATAGTGGACCATGGTCAAAGTCCATGGGAACCACTGCTTTACAGGAATTTAAAATTTGTGGCAAAATGTCCTGCCCATTTTTTTTTTTTGCAAATTTCATCCTTTTTGGGCACTCAATTTTGCAGCAATCAGAAACAATGCATAGCTCCCAGATATCTCTGCCTCTATCAGAGGAGGCCAAAATTACAGATTTGTTAGTTTTGTTTTTCTAATGAACATGGCTTTGCTCGCTCACTTTGGGTTTCTCCGGAAGAGGAAGACCCCCGTGGTCCGAATGTGGAAACTGTGCGCTTGGGGAATACTGGAAAGGTTTTGCACAAAGAATTGGGTCACCCCATCCAGAAATGTACAACCCGTCCCCCCGTCCTCGCCCGCTTTCTCTCCGTCGCTCCCTCCGCCCCACATCATGGAAAAAGACATGCACCGGGAGGGGGTCCAAAGAGAGAAAGGGGCAATTTTGGGCCAATCAAAACAGGGGGAGGGGGGAAAAATCAATTTTTTGCTTTGCAGAACAAAACACCCTGGGGACCGGAGCGGAGGGAATTCTGGGGGACCGTACCGCCAGCTCGCTTGCAACCGCCTCTGCCTCAGAAAATAAAAATCAATGGCTGCGCTCATATGAAGTCCCTCAGTAGGTCGAGGGCTGGGGGTGGGGTGGGTGGGTGGGGGTTACAACACAGCAACGCTTTCCCATCCACCCCCCAGCAATGCCACTTAACTGCCAGATTCGGGAAGGGTTGAGGGAAATACCCTACGCCTTCGATATAGTAATATGCATCCCCAATTTATGCTGATACTGCGTGATAATAAACATCCATTTGGGTTTGGCTGAAACGTGTGACCGAAATGTCCCAAAACAACCCTGAATATTTGGGTTTGGCCAAAATGTGTGACCGAAACGTCTCAAAACAACACTGGATATTTGGGTTTGGCCGAAATGTGTGACCAAAAAGTCTCAAAACAATCCTGGATATTTGGGTTTGGCTGAAATGTGTGACCGAAACGTCTCGAAACAATCCCGGATATTTGGGTTTGGTCGAAATGTGTGACCGAAATGTCTCAAAACAAACCTGGATATTTGGGTTTGGCTGAAATGTGTGACAGAAACATCTCGAAACAATCCTGGATATTTGGATTTGGCCAAAATGTCAGACCGAAACATCTTGAAACAATTTTGGATATTTGGATTTGGCCGAAATGTGTGACTGAAACATCCCAAAATGACCCTGGATATTTGGATGTGGCCGAAACATGTGACCGAAATGTCTCGAAACAATCCTGGATATTTGGGTTTGGCTGAAATGTGTGACTAAAACGTCTCAAAACAACACTGGATATTTGGGTTTGGCTGAAATGTGACCAAAACATCTCAAAACAACCCTGGATATTTGGGTTTGGCCAAAATGTCTGATCAAAACATCTCAAAACAATCCAGGATATTTGGGTTTGGCCGAAACATCTCAAAACAACCCTGGATATTTGGGTTTGGCAGAAATGTCTGACCGAAACGTCTCGAAACAACCCTGGATATTTAGGTTTGGTTGAAATGTGTGACCGAAACATCCCAAAACAACCCTGGATATAAGGTGTCTCCCAGCTCTATGATTCTATGAATGCTTCTGTAACATGGCCAAATAGCCATGTATCAGAAAATACTCTCCGAAAAGCAACATGGATTTCATTTGTCCAATATCAGAAGGTATGGAATTCTGTGGTTTGGAGCTTTGACCATTGTGACTGGGGACGATGGGAGCTGAAGTCCAGAATGCACCAGGCATCTGGGAGCAAAAGGAAACAGCGAAACGAAGCAGGTCAAAACGGCATTTGATAAAAAGTATTTGGCAACGGTGTCCATTTGATTAATTTTGGATTACAGACCCACAGTGTCAGTCCAACACTTGGTGAACAAGAGACAAAACGCAGCGGCGGCGATGCCTCCCCCCGGCTTGCCTTTGTGACCAACTTAATGATTGCTCTCTTGCCGCCAAAGACACACGCACGCACAAGCACACACGGGGACAACTTCATTAGCGACTAATAAGCCAGCGGTCACTCCCGGCACAAGTGACGAGGCCCCATGCAAGGCCCCGAAAGCTGCAGGAACAAGGCGAGCGATGGGGGGTCGAGAAAACCAACGTGATGCTCGGGATTGGAGTTTGGCCCCAAAGACCAGGGTTCGGATCCCTGGTTGGCCATGGAAACTCACCGGATGAGCTTCGGCCAGTCACAGGATGCATCTGTACTGTGGAATTAATGCAGTTTGGTACCACTTTGGCTAGAGTCAGTGCTATGGGATCTGGGAGTTGTACTTTGATAAGGCCCTAGCACTCTTTAGAGCAGTGTTTCTCAACCTTCCTAATGCCACGACCCCTTAATACAGTTCCCCATGTTGTGGTGACCCCCAACCATAACATTATTTTCGTTGCGACTTCACAACTGTAATTTTGCTACTGTTATGAATTGTCATGTAAATATCTGAGATGCAGGATGTATTTTCATTCCCTGGACCAAATTTGGCACAAAGCCCCACCAAATTTGAATACTGGTGAGGCTGATTTTGTGATTTGGGAGCTGTAGTTGCTGGGATTTATAGTTCACCTACAATCAAAGAGCATTCTGAACCCTATCGACGATAAAATTGGGCCAAACTTCCCACACAGAGATCCCCATGACCAACAGAAAATACTGTGTTTCTGATGGTCTTTGGTGACCCCTCTGATATCCAGTGGTCTATAGTCAAAGTGGTCCATCGTCAAAGTGTTCCCTGGTCAAAGTGGTCCCTGGTCAAAGTGGTCCATCATCAAAGTGGTCCATGGTCAATGTGGTCCATGATCAAAGTGATCCCTGGTCAAAGTGGTCCATTGTCAAAATGGTCCCTGTTCAATGTGGTCCATGATAAAAGTGGTCCATGATCAATGTGGTCCATGATCAAAGTGGTCCCTGGTCAAAGTGGTCCCTGTTCAATGTGGTCCATGATAAAAGTGATCCATGGTCAATGTGGTCCATGATCAAAATGGTTCATTATCACAGTAGTCCTTGATCAATGTGTTCCCTGGTCAAAGTGGTCCCTGGTCAAAGTGGTCCATGGTCAATGTGGTCCATGATCAAAGCGGTCCCTGGTCAAAGTGGTCCGTTGTCAAAGTGATCCATGCTCAATGTGGTCCATTTTCAAAATGGTCCCTGTTCAATGTGGTCCATAATCAAAATGGTTCATTATCAAAGTGGTCCTTGATCAATGTGTTCCCTGGTCAAAGTGGTCCCTGGTCAAAGTGGTCCATCGTCAAAGTGGTCCATGGTCAATGTGGTCCATGATCAAAGTGGTCCCTGGTCAAGATGGTCCCTGGCCAAAGTGGTCCATTATCAAAGTGGTCCTTGATCAATGTGGTCCATGATCAAGTGGTCCCTGGTCAAAGTGGTCCCTGGTCAAGGTGGTCCATGGTCAAAGTGATCCCTGGTCAAAGTGGTCCATGATCAAAGTGGTCCATGATCAAAGTGGTCCCTGGTCAAAGTGGTCCTTGGTCAAAGTAGACGCTGGTCAAAGTGGACCCTGGTCAAAGTGGCTCCTGATCAAGGTGGTCCCTGGTCAATGTGGTCCTTGGTCAAAGTGGTCCCTGGTCAAGGTTGTTCCTGGTCAAGAAAAGGTTGGGAACCACTGCTCTAAACCACCAAGGAAGACCAAGCAAACCCTATGAGTAGCCATGAGTTGAAAAAGGAGCACATGTCAAAGGAAGATGCTATTGTGGAGATGGGACTCTTATCTTGAGTCTCTTCTATCCGAAAATCTTGTGACCAAACGTATTTGGGATTTCCCCTCAGATTTTGGCACACCTGCATTTGTATACATCACGAGATATCTTGGAGAGATGGGACTAAATATGAGCACGAAATCCGTTTATGTTTCATATACACCTTTCACGCATTTGATACACCATATTTCTAAGAATGTGCATGAAACAAAGTCTGGGTGCATTGAATCACTAGACAGTGTAGGTGTCCCTATCTCAGAGGCTTATTTTCGCATGCGTTTTCATGGATTTGCATCCACTTCTCCCAATATTGGCTTTGAGTGAATTGGTTCAAAGTGAATGAGCGAAAGAGAGACGGAGAGAGCGCGCTCTAAGTGATCTTTCTTTTTAAAGAAAATCTTTTAATTTCCCATCAAGGCAGGCCCGGCCATTACCCATCCTTTGCGACGGTCAGCAGAGTAAAGCTTGTGTTTATGGCCGTCGTCTGACAGGGCTCACCACCACGCTGGAAATATTATTAGAAGAAGGGCGGCTCAGCATATCTAAGTATAGAGGCATCGATTCCTCGGGGATGTTCTTTCCCTGCCGCCTTCCTTTCTTGGCGTGGGTTCCTTCTGCGTATTCGGCGGGCAGAGCAGTCAGATGGGGATGGGTTGGCGGAGATGCCTTCGGATTTGGGGAGGCGGGAATAATTTAGCGTGTCCTCACATCATAACGGGCACATTCAACTATGTTTTGAACTAACCTGGTTCCCATCATGATGGGCATATTAAACCATCATTTCAACCAATGTGGTTCAAGTCAACCAACCCTGGTTTCCTTCAAGGTGGGCCTATTAAATCCTGGTTTCCTTCAAGGTGTGGCTATTAAACCCTGGTTTCCATCATGGTGGGCCTATCAAACCCTGGTTTCCATCATGGTTTGCCTATTAAATCCTGGTTTCCATCATGGTGTGCCTATTAAACCCTGGTTTCCATCAAGGTGGGCCTATTAAACCCTGGTTTCCATCAAGGTGGGCCTATTAAACTCTGGTTTCCATCATGGTGTGTCTATTAAATCCTGGTTTGCATCATGGTGTGCCTATTTGACCCTGGTTTTCATCATGGTGGGCCTATAAAACCCTGGTTTCCATCATGGTTGGCCTATTAAACCCTGGTTTCCATCCAGGTGGGCCTATTAAACCCTGTTTTGCATCATGGTAGGCACATCAAACCCTGCTTTCCATCATGGTGGATCCATTAAACCCTTGTTTGCATCATGGTAGGTGCATTTAAATCCTGGTTTCCATCATGGTGTGCCTATTAAACCCTGCTTTACATCACACTGAGTCTATTAAACCCTGGTTTGCATCATAGTGAGCATATTAAATCATCGTTTGAACCAACCCTGGTTGATACTATGATGGGCACATTGGATTTACATCATAGTGGGGCATAGTGAACCATGATTTGCATCATGGTGGACACACTGAACCATTGTTTATATCATAGCAGTTTGAATCATGGTTTACATCATGGTGGGCATATTGGTCCATGATTTACATCATGGTGGGCACATTGAACCATGGTTTACCTCAGGGTGGGCACATTGACCCATGGTTTACATCATGGTGGGCATATTGAACCATGGTTTACATCACAGTGAGCATACTGACTCATGCTTTACATCGTAGTGGGCATACTGAACCATGATTTGCATCATGGTGGGCACATTGAACCATGGGTTACATAATGGTTGGCACATTACACCATGGTTTGCATCATAGTGGCTACATTGAACCATGGTTTATACCATGATGGGCATATCGAACCATGCTTTACATCATGGTGGGCATATCAAACTATGGTTTATATCATCATGGTGGACACATTGGATCATGGTTTATATCGCAGTGAGCATAATGACTCATGGTTTATATCATACTGGGCATACTGAACCATGATTTGAATCATGGTGGGCACATTGAACCATGAGTTACATAATGGTTGGCACATTACACCATGGTTTGCATCATAGTGGCCACATTGAACCATGGTTTACATCATGGTGGGCATATCAAACTATGGTTTACATCATGGTTGGCACATTGCACCATGGTTTACATCATGGTGGGTACACTGAACCATGGTTTACATCATGGTTGACACATTACACCATGGTTTACATCATGGTGGGAAAATTGAACTATGGTTTACATCACAGTGAGCATACCGACTCATGGTTTATATCATAGTGGGCATACTGAACCATGATTTGCATCATGGTGGGCACATTGAACCATGGATTACATCACGGTTGGTACATTGCATCATGGTTTGCATCATAGTCATCACATTGAACCATTGTTTACATCATGGTGGGCATATCAAACTATGGTTTATATCATGGTTGGCACATTGCACCATGGTTTACATCATGGTGGACACATTGAATCATGGTTTATATCACAGTGAGCATACTGACTTATGGTTTATATCATGCTGGGCATACTGAACTATGATTTGTATCATGGTGGGCACATTGAACCATGGGTTACATCATGGTTAGCACATTGGACCATGGTTGGCATCACAGTGAGCATACTGACTCATGGTTTACATCATGGTGGACACATTGAATCGTGGTTTATATCAGAGTGAGCATACTGACTCATGGTTTATATCATACTGGGCATATTGAACCATAATTTGCACCATGGTGGGCACATTGAACCATGGTAAACAACATGGTTGACACATTGCACCATGGTTTACATCATAGTGGCCACATTGAACCACGGTTTACATCATGGTGGGCATATCAAACTATGGTTTATATCATGGTGGACACATTGAATCATGGTTTATATCACAGTGAGCATATTGACTCATGGTTTACACCATAGTGGGCATATTGAACCATAATTTGCACCATGATGGGCACATTGAACCATGGTTTACATCATGGTGGGCATATCAAACTATGGTTTACATCATGGCGGACACATTGAATCATGGTTTATATCATAGCGAGCATATTGAACCATGGTTTACATCATAGTGGGCACACTGATCCATGGTTTGCATCATGGTTGGCACATTGAACCATGGTTTACATCATAGTGGCCAAATTGAACCATAGTTTACATCATGGTTGGCACATTAAACAGTGGTTTAACCCAAACTGGTTTAACGCAGCCAACTCTGGCTTCCATCATGGTGGACATATCACATTGTGGTTGAAACTAGCCAACCTTGGTTGATATCGTGGTCGGCACATTAAACAATGTGTTCCAATACAGCCAACTCTGGTTGAGATCATGGCTGGCACATTAAGCTGTGATTTCGACAGACCTAGTTTAAACCAGCCAATGCTGTTTTGCATCAGGGTGGCCATATTTAAACCCTGGTTAGCATCACAATGGAGCAAGATTTGAACCTTTCCTTCAGAATCCAAGTGGCTATTTGCTTGGAACCTCTTTGCATGTGCTTGCTAATGCCATAACATTTAAATAAGTATGCAAAAGCACAATTTGGCCAAATTCTGCATTCGGAACAGGGGAATATTCATTCCACATTTGGAGGAATACAAACAGGGTGTGAAGCCGAAGGCCTTTTGGGCAAACATGGGAGGGAGGGGGGGGAAAGACAATTTGAGGGCGGTTTGGAACAATACAAGGAAAGATGGAGCAGACCGATCTATAAATAATCCGCGCAAAGATTGCCTTGTCTTTTTGCCGGCGCTCCCTCGACCCCCACCCTGCCGCCTCTCCCATATAGATATTGGACCCTTCTCTATTGCAAAAAGCCTAATCAATAGCGATTCATATTACCGGGGAATAATGGATCCAAGAGGGTGATTATTCATTCAGCGTCCCAATATTCAAGACTTAACAGTTTGCAAGGAGTCGCCACAATGGTGACCTTTCGCCTCTCCCGGGCGCTTTCCTCTCTGCTTTGAAGAAAACGAAATAGAATTAACCCGGCTAAGCTGGAGGTTTTCCCCCCTTTCCAGGCGTCTCCATCACTCTGTGGTTGCCTATACGAAAGACGGCGGGGCCCAATTTCAGTGGGAAGAGACCCCCAGAGAGCAGTGGGGTTGAGTGCTCCAGCCAAGCAAAGACAGTTCTCTCTTTCCCCCATCCATATTGTACATCTGTTGCGGCTTCCTCGGAGGCACTGGGCAACCAGTTTGCCTCCCAGTTTCATCCAAGGACCCTGTGATCCTTTCCCACCACTCCCATCAGCTCCACTCACGAGGGGATGATGGGAGTTGTTGTTAAGCAACACCTGGGACACCAATGGATCATCATGCCTGCTGGGATGACAACTAGCAGCTTTGGGGTCAAATGTGGCTGAGTATGACAGCTCTGGATTGACCTTGAAGGAGCTGGGGGTGGTGACGGCTGACAGGGAGCTCTGTCGTGGACTGGTCCATGAAGTCACGAAGAGTCGGAAACGACTGAACGAATGAACAACAACACGACAGGTCTGGGTTTTAGTCTGAACTTCAATGGAACCGTTTGAGGGAGTGAGAAATAGCTCTGGATTGACCTTGAAGGTGCTGGGGGTGGTGACGGCCAACAGGGAGCTCTGGCGTGGACTGGTCTATGAAGTCATGAACAGTTGGAAACGACTGAACAAATGAACAACAACAACATGAGTGGTCTGGGTTTTAGTCTGAACCTCAAAGGAGCTGTTCAAGGGTGTGAAAAATAGCTCTGGATTGACCTTGAAGGAGCTGGGGGTGGTGACAGGTCTGGGTTTTAGTCTGAACTTCAAAGGAGCCGTTCGAGGGAGTGAAAAATAGCTCTGGATTGACCTTGAAGGAGCTGGGAGTGGTGACAGGTCTGGGTTTTAGTCTGAACTTCAAAGGAGCCGTTCGAGGGAGTGAAAAATAGCTCTGGATTGACCTTGAAGGAGCTGGGGGTGGTGACAGGTCTGGGTTTTAGTCTGAACTTCAAAGGAGCCGTTCGAGGGAGTGAAAAATAGCTCTGGATTGACCTTGAAGGAGCTGGGGGTGGTGACAGGTCTGGGTTTTAGTCTGAACTTCAAAGGAGCCGTTCGAGGGAGTGAAAAATAGCTCTGGATTGACCTTGAAGGAGCTGGGAGTGGTGACAGCCGACAGGGAGCTCTGGTGTGGACTGGTCCATGAAGTCACGAAGAGTTGGAAACGATTGAATGAATGAACAACAACAACATGACAGGTCTGGGTTTTAGTCTGAACTTCAAAGGAGCCGTTTGAGGGAATGAAAAATAGCTCTGGATCGACCTTGAAGGAGCTGGGGGTGGTGATGGCTTACAGGGAGCTCTGGCATGGAGAAGGAAAACAAAATATAGAAAAGGTAGAATTGTTTATCCTCTTCTGTTTTGTATATTTGTATAAACGAGCAGCAAGGAAGTGAAAAAGTAAACTTAGTTATAGATAGGTAAGGAAAGGAAGGAAAGAAAGAAAAGAAGAAAAAAGAGAAGGAAGGAAGAGAAAGTAAAGAAAGAAAGAAAAAAGAGGAAAGAAAGAGAAGGAAGGAAAGAAAGAAAGAAAGAAAGAAAGAAGAAAGAAGGAAGGAGAGAAAGAGGGAGGGCAGGTTGGGCCACAGCAACACATGGCGGGTACAGCTAGTCTATATAAATAAATGTAATGTGTTCATTTGTGGGATTAACAGAACTCCAAAACCACTGGAGGAATTGACACCAAATTTGGACACAAGACACCTAACAACCCAATGTATGTCCTTCACTCAAAAAAATTGATTTTGTCATTTGGGAGTTGCGGTTGCTGGGATTTATAGTTCACCCACAATCAAAGAGCATTCTGAACCCCACCAACGATGGAATTGAACCAAACTTGGCACACAGTTCTCCCATGACCAACAGAAAATACTGGAAGGGTTTGGTGGGCAGTGTCCTTTGGTTTTGGAGTTGTAGTTCACCTACATCCAGAGAGCACTGTGGACTCAAACAATGATGGATCTGGACCAAACTGCAGTTTGGGAAAAATAGACCTTGATGTGAACACTGGTGGAGTTTGGGGAAAATAGAGCTTGACATTTGGGAGTTGTAGTTGCTGGGATTTATAGTTCACCTACAATCAAAGAGCATTCTGAACCCCACCAACGATGGAATTGAACCAGACTTGGCACACAGTTCTCCCATGACCAACAGAAAATACTGGAAGGGTTTGGTGGGCAGTGTCCTTTGGTTTTGGAGTTGTAGTTCACCTACATCCAGAGATCACTGTGGACTCAAACAATGATGGATCTGGACCAAAATCTACACGAATACTCAATATGCCCAGATGTGGAGTTTGGGGGAAATAGAATCTTGACATTTGGGAGTTATAGTTGCTGGGATTTATAGTTCACCTACAATCACAGAGCATTCTGAACCCCACCAACGATAGAATTGGGCCAAACCTCCCACACAGAACCCCAATGCGTGGCAGGGGACGGCTAGTATTACTAATAATATTACAATATAATGGTGTGATACAATATAGTAATATATAATACTGATATTGTACTATGCTAATAATATAATATATTGTATATATATATATTTTGTAAGCCGCTCTGAGTCCCCTTCGGGGTGCGAAGGGCAGCATATAAATGTCGTAAATAAATAAATAAATAAACGTTGTTCCCAGTTCAGACTAAAATCCAAAGTGGGTTACGTAAACATTGCGTAAACGTGAAAACTCATAGGTATTGTAGTCTGGCAAGCCTCAGAGGATTTTTCCGAATGTTCAGAGAACGATGGGTTTCAAAGTGAAGAGTCTGTGAGTGATCGGAGGGAATTGCAGGCAAATGAGGTGGAAGTTTTTAATAGTAATTAGTTATTATGATTTCTTTGCGTACTGTACGTTGGGATTGAATTTGTGCCATTAGTGTGTTGTGTAAACTGCCTTGAGACCCTCAAGGAGTGAGAAAGGCGGTATGTGTATTTACATTACAATGTATTGTCATTCACGGGACCAAATTTGGCACAAATACTCAATACCTGCAAATTTGAGTACTGGTGAGATTGGGGTGGGGGTGTGTGTTGGTTTTGTCATTTGGGAGTTGTAGTTTTTGGGATTTATAGTTCACCTACACTCCAAGAGCATTTTGGACCCCACCAATGATAGAATTGGGCCAAACTTCCCACACAGAACCCTCATGACCAACAGAAAATACTGGAAGGGTTTGGTGGGCATTGACCTTGAATTTGGGAGTTGTAGTTCACCTACATCCAGAGAGCACTGTGGACTCAAACAATGATGGATCTGGACCAAATTTGGCATAAATACTCAATATGCCTAAATGTGAACCACAGTGGAGTTTGGGGAAAATAGACCTTGACATTTGGGAGTTGTAGTTGCTGGGATTTATCGTTCACCTACAATCAAAGAGAACTGTAATGTAAATATCTGATATTGACATTACAATGTATTGGCATTCACTGGACCAAATTTGGCACAAATACCCAATACCTGCAAATTTGAGTACTGGTGAGGCTGGGGGGGATTGGTTTTGTCATTTGGGAGTTGTAGTTGCTGTGATTTATAGTTCACCTACAATCAGAGAGAATTGTAATGTAAATATCTGATATTTACATTACAATGTATTGTCATTCCGTGGACCAAATTTGGCACAAATACTCAATACCTGCAAATTTGAGTACTGATGAGGTTGGGAGGGGATTGGTTTTGTCATTTGGGAGTTGTAGTTTTTGGGATTTATAGTTCACCTACAATCCAAGAACATTTTGGACCCCACCAATGATATAATTGAACAAAACTTGGCACACAGAACTCCCATGACCAACAGAAAATACTGAAAGGGTTTGGTGGGCATTGACCTTGAGTTTTGGAGTTGTAGTTCACCTACATCCAGAGAGCACTGTGGACTCAAACAATGATGGATCTGGACCAAACTTGGTACAAATCCTCAATATGCCCAAATGTGATCACTGGAGTTTGGGGAAAATAGACCTTGACATTTGGAAGTTGTAGTTGCTGGGATTTATAGTTCACCTACAAACGAAGAGAATTGTAATGTAAATATCTGATATTTACATTACAATGTATTGTCATTCACTGGACCAAATTTGGCACAAATACCCAATACACCCAAATTTGAGTTGGAGGGAATTGGTTTTGTCATTTGGGAGTTGGAGTTTCTAGGATTTATAGTTCACCTACAACCCAAGGTCATTTTGGACCCCACCAACGGTATAATTGGGCCAAACTTTCCACACAGAACCCCAAGAGAAACAAAAAATACTGGGTGCTGGTGAGGTTAGGGGGGATTGATTTTTCATTTGGGAATTGTAGTTGCTGGGATTTATAGTTCACCCACAATCCAAGAGCATTCTGAACCCCACCAAAGATAGAATTGGGCCAAACCTCCCACACAGAACTCCCATGTGGGCCACAGCAATGCGTGGCAGGGTAGTGGGCATTGACCTTGAGTTTGGGAGTTGTAGTTCACCTACATCCAGAGAGCACTGTGGTCTCAAACAATGATGGATCTGGACCAAACTTGGCACAAATACTCAATATGCCCAAATGTGAACACTGGTGGAGTTTGGGGAAAATAGACCTTGACATTTGGGAGTTGTAGTTGCTGGGATTTATAGTTCACCTACAATCACAGAGCATTTTGGACCCCACCAGTAATGGATCTGGACCAAACTTGGTACAAATACCTGAAATGCCCAAACGTGAACACTGGTGGAGTTTGGGGAAAATAGACCTTGGAAGTTGTAGTTGCTGGGATTTATAGTTCACCTACAATCCAAGAGCATTTTGGACCCCACCAACGGTATAATTGGGCCAAACTTCCCACACAGAACCCCACGAGCAACAAAAATACTGTGTTTCCTGATTATCTTTGGTGACCCCTCTGACACCTCCCTCGTGACCCCCCAGGTTGAGTAACACTGCTATTGATGATAGATAACAAGGCAACCTACAATCGAGTCGACACGTAACATGTATCCACCATTTCTGAAAAGCATGGGTGGTGTGTCATTCCGTTTGGAAATGGGTCCTCATCGTCTGACTCTTGAGCCAAGCATGAATAGAATCATACAATGCTAGTGTATCCCCCATTTCTGAGAAGCATGGTCGGTGTGTCATTCCATTTGGAAATTGGCCCTCATCGCCTGACTCTTGAGCCAAGCATGAATAGACTCATACAAGGACAAGAGTTGGAGGAGACCACATGGGCCATCTAGTCCAACCCGGTTGGCCTTTGTCTTGGACCCGGAGACCCGATTCCTTGTATTGTTCCATCCGCCCTCCCCAATTCCTGTCCGTGTCTAAAAATTATCTTACCTTCTAACCTTAAAGCTGCCATCCGCTGGAACTCGGGCTCTTGCAGCCAGCGCCACATCCTCTTGAAGGTCTCCCGCCCGGACTTGAGCTTGCTCCAGGGCTTGGGGTTCCTCAGCAGGTCCGAGAGGGTCCCCTGGGAGCGGCAGAGGACCCTCTCGGCGAAGATGGCTTGCGGGATGCTGTAGCGCTTCAGCTCGGCGATGATGCGCTGGGCCACCTCCTTGGTGTTGATCTCCTCCAGCTGGCTGGAGAGCACCGTAGTCTGGCTGGCGATGGGCTGGCTGGGCCGGGCGCCCATCTCGGAGCGCGGGTGGCCGTAGGGGGTCTGGCTCATGGCGTTGGGGGAGGCCATAGTGGAGCTCTGGGAGGGGGACATCTCCCGGGGGAAGTGCTGCTCCATCCGACCAAACATGGCGGTCGAGTGGGCCTCGAAGCCATTGCCGAGCATCATCTTCTCGTTCCCCAAGGTCCCGGCGGCCGAATGTGCGGGGTAGTTGTGCATCGGCGCCAGCTGTGGGCTGGGCAGCGAGGAGAGGCTCTGTCCCATGCCAATCTCCTTGTGGTAGGGGCTGTAAAAGTTCCCCCCGGTGCCCAAGCTCCGGTCTTCCCGCATGAGGGTGAAGCTCCCGATGACGTTGCCCATGGGCAAGCACTGGTGGTGGTGGTGATGGTGGTGGTGGTGGAACTTCTCATGCAAGGGCTGGAGCGGGGTCAAAGTGGTATAGCTGTTGCCGGCACCCGAGGTGGGAGAGTCGCCCCCGAAGCCCAGCCCCGGGTGCAAGGAGGTGGCCAAAGCGTGCTCGGCCCGGTGGTAGTCGCTCCCGTCCAGGACGGAGGCCACCAAAGAGGGCCGCTGCAAGGCCGAATGCAAGGCCCGACTGTCGCTGTGCATCAGCTCCTGCTCCTGGGCCGACATCTCCCCGCTCCCGCCGTTCTCCAAGCCCAGCTGGACATTCATGGTGCCACCCTACTTGGCCACCATCTTGGCCAAACTTGGTCACTCGAGCCAGTTGAGACGTTCACCTCTGGACACGGATCTAGGTTGGGATCCTAGGACAGAAGTAGAGGAGGAAAAAGAAATATATATATATCCCAATGTGGGATTCAAGACAGTGTGGAAAACATAGCACTAAACAAAAACCTATGTACCCACTTCAATACACTGAAAACGCAGCGAAATAGGAGCACAACACACTTACAACAGAATAGAATATGTGTACAACACTAATTCCATCTGCTATGGCATGGCTTGGTGTGCATCTCCAAGACCTTATTACTTGGCTCAGTTGGTTCAGAAGCGTTTCTTCTGAGGCTGAGAGACTGTGACATGCGAGGTCACCTACTATGGATTCCATAAGAGCACAACACACGACGTAACCAAATAGGAGCACAACACTAGCTCCGTCTGCTGTGGCGTGGCTTTGTGTGCGTCTCCAAGACCCATTGTGGGGTTTCTTGGCTAGGTTGGTTCAAGACCGTTTCCTCTGAGGCTGAGAGACTGTGACATGTGAAAGGTCACCTCCTGTGGATTCCACAGGAGCACAACACACTTACTACGTAGGAGAATAGGATCACAACAGTAACTCCATCTGCTATGGCATGGTTTTGTGTGTGTCTCCAAGACCCATTGTGGGGTTTCTTGGCTAGGTTGGTTCAGGAGCATTTCCTCTGAGGCTGAGAGATTGTGACATGTGAAAAGTCATCTACTGTGGAATCCATAGGAGCACAACATATGACATGACACAATAGGAGCACAACTATCGTCTGTCTGCTGTGGCGTGGCTTTGTGTGCGTCTCCAAGACCCATTGTGTGGTTCCTTGGCTAGTTTGGTTCAGAAGCATTTGCAGTTGCCTTCCTCTGAGGCTGGGAGACTTTGGCATGCCAAAGGTCACCTACTGTGGATTCCAACACACTTCAACACACTTAAAACACAGTGAAATAGGAGCAGAACACACTTACGGCATTATAGAATAGGAGCACAACACTAGCTCTGTCTGCTGCAGCATGGCTTTGTGTGCGTCTCCAAGACCTATTGTTGGGTTTCTTGGCTAGGTTGGTTCAAGACCATTTCCTCTGAGGCTGAGAGACTGTGATATGTGAAAGGTCACCTACTGTGGATTCCACAGGGGCACAACACACTTACGACATAAGAGAATAGGAGCACAACACTAACTCCATCTGTTGTGGCATGGCTTTGTGTGCATCTCCAAGACCTATTGTGCGGTTCCTTTGCTAGGTTGGTTCAGAACCATTTGCAGATGCCTTTTGATGAGGCTGAGAGACTGTGACATGCCAAAGGCCACCTATTGTGGATTCCATAGGAGCACAACACACTTAAGACATAAGAGAATAGGAGCACAACACTAACTCCATCTGCTATGGCGTGGCTTTGTGTGCATCTCCAAGACCTATTGTGGGGTTTCTTGGCTAGGTTGGTTCAAGACCATTTCCTCTGAGGCTGAGAGACTGTGACATGCCAAAGGCCACCTATTGTGGATTCCACAGGAGCACAACACACTTAGGATATAATAGAATACGAGCACAACACTAGCTCCATCTGCTGCGGCATGGATTTGTATGCGTCTCCAAGACCTGTTGTGAGGTTTCTTGGCTAGGTTGGCTCATGACCATTTCCTCTGAGGCTGAGAGACTGTGACATGCCAAAGGTCACCTACTGCGGATTCCAACCCTGGTCTCGAGAGTCATAATTTTGCTCTAAAAGCCACTATACCATGCTGGCTCTCTTTGGCAAATTAAAAAAAAACAAATGCCTCTGTATATATGGGAAAGCAAGGAAGGGACCAAGAGGATCTGCCGGGGTAGGGAGTTCCCCAAATTGGGAGCTCACACCTAAAAGGCCCTGCAAGGGAAAGCTTTGTGTTGACTTTCAGCTCCATATCATGGACGGAAAATGTACCAGCTTTTTGCACCCTCGAAACGAACCATTCTGAAATGGAGACGGCGACAGGGACGGAAAATGTTCCAAAAGGCTCCATCCTTTTGCACCCTCGAAACAAACCCTTCTGAGATGGAGATGGCGACAGGGGCGGAAAATGTTCCAAAAGGCTCCATCCTTTTGCACCCTCGAAACAAACCCTTCTGAGATGGAGATGGCGACAGGGGCGGAAAATGTTCCAAAAGGCTCCATCCTTTTGCACCCTCGAAACAAACCCTTCTGAGATGGAGATGGCGACAGGGGCGGAAAATGTTCCAAAAGGCTCCATCCTTTTGCACCCTCGAAACAAACCCTTCTGAGATGGAGATGGCGACAGGGGCGGAAAATGTTCCAAAAGGCTCCATCCTTTTGCACCCTCGAAACAAACCCTTCTGAGATGGAGATGGCGACAGGGGCGGAAAATGTTCCAAAAGGCTCCATCCTTTTGCACCCTCGAAACAAACCCTTCTGAGATGGAGATGGCGACAGGGGCGGAAAATGTTCCAAAAGGCTCCATCCTTTTGCACCCTCGAAACAAACCCTTCGGAGATGGAAACGGCGACAAGGCTCTCCCAATTTTGGACCAAACTGATGCCACCAACGGCAGGCACGTCTGAAGAGAAATCCCTTCCTCGCTCCCCACACAATGCAAGACAGCCGGGAAGCATCGGATGCCTTCCTAACAGCCCCGTGCAAAAGTCTGAGTGCAAACCTCTCCCAGTCCTCTGAGCATGCACAAATAAAATAGGACTTACCTAGCACCAGAGGGTGTATTTCCTGGGCATTTTGGAGCTGTGACGGACTGCAGGACGGAGAGAGCTTGGAGAGAGAGAGAAGGAGGAGACAACAATTCAGACCTTTGCATCAAACGAATTCTGAGACAGATGTTTAGTCCGAGCATCCAACAATTGGTTAGACCTCGGCATCACAATTTTGCAATGCTGGCACCAACTAATTGTTTACGCATTTGCATCCAATAACTGTTTGACATTACTTTCTTAGACTTTAGTATCACAGGATAATTTTTAAGCATCCGAAGCATCACGCTTTCTACGAATACATCCTGCCCTGTCCAAAAAAGGAGCTCCTTCCTTCGTTCTTTGCGACCGTACAAACCTTTTTTCTTCGCTGCGTTTGGCAAAATCCTCTTGCAGAAGACAGACATGCAAACTCCAATAGATAAATAGATAAATAGATAGAGAAACAATCTAGATCTGATTCTATAAGATTCATCAAAGCCACAAAAAAAAGTCTCTGCCTTGGAAATCTTCCAACTGGATGGAATGAGACAAATGCATCAATATGCAATCTCTCTCTTGCTTTCAAAGGCAGCAATTTAATTTTGTCTCTTTCTGAGGAGGTTCAGCTTGGACTAACCTTCTCCTCTTTGTGTGTGCATCTCTCTCTCTCTTTCTCTCTTTCTGGCTTTCTCTCCTCTGGCTTTCCGATGCCTTCTTTCCCCCCCCACTCTCTCTCTAGAGAGCTTTCCCCAGCTTGCTTCTTTTCAGCCCAAAGCCACTGGTATCGATTCCACAGCCCGAACCCTTTCGCGCCGACTGCCTTTCCCACGTCACCAGCCGAAAAAACCTGACAGATCGCAATCAGGAGCCAACCTGATTTAACCCAGTCAGCCCTGGATCAGCGGAATACGCTGGCGAGGAAGAAAGAAAGATTGGTTCATTCGGAGACCTTTGCGGGTGTGCCTTTGTGCACTTGTGGACAAGTGCGTTCCAGTTTTGCGCACTCTTGAATGGGAAAATCCAATACGCAACATCCAAACGTTTGCACTATTTCATTCCATCCTCGCCGTGCCCTTGTTTCAACTTTGGCCAAATGGGTGATACTCATGACTCCAAAGTTGACTACACCTTCTTCTTCTGAGAATTGCATAAAAATAGGCCTTTTGGACTATTTGGGATCCTACTGTCCAACAAATGGAGCCACAGTGGCACAGTGGGTTAAACTTGCTGACCGAAATGTTGCAGGTTCGAATCCGGGGAATGGGATTCGCTCCCACTGTTAGCCCCAGCTTCTGAGATTTTCTCAGAGGCTCAGAGATAAGTCCAAGAGGAGATCCAGGTGCGTGAGGCATGATGTCATGGGTGGTTTGGATTACTGCTATTATGTATTTTCTATTCTACTGACCCATGAACCCCCATTTGTGCAGCGGGTTAAACCACTGAGCTGCTGAACTTGCTGACCGAAAGGCTGCAGGATCAAATCCGGGGAACGGGATTCGCTCCCACTGTTAGCCCCAGCTTCTGAGATTTTCTCAGAGGCTCAGAAATAAGGCCGAGAGGAGATCCAGGTGCGTGAGGCATGATGTCATGGGTGGTTTGGTTTACTGCTATTTTGTATTTTCTATTCTACCCATGAACCCCCGTTTGTGCAGTGGGTTAAACCACTGAGTTGCTGAATTTGCTGACCAAAAGACTGCAGGTTCGAATCCGGGGAACAGGATTCGCCCCCACTGTTAGCCCCAGCTTCTGCCAACCAAGCAGTTCAAAAACACGCAAATGTGAGTAGATCAAAAGGTAACATAGGCAGGATGTTAAAAGTTAAAAGTCGGCAAATGAGATTATCTCAGAACCTCTGAGATAAGGCCAAGAGGAGATCCAGGTGCATGAGGCATGATGTCATGGGTGGTTTGGATTAGTGCTATTTTGTATTTTCTATTCTACTGACCCATGAACCCCCATTTCTGCAGCGGGTTAAACCACTGAGCTGCTGAACTTGCTGACCAAAAGGCTGCAGGTTCAAATCCGGGGAGCGGGATGAGCTCCCACTGTTAGCCCCAGCTTCTGCCAACCAAGCAGTTCAAAAACATGCAGATGTGAGTAGATCAATAGGTACCATAGGCTGGATGTTAAAAGTTGGCAAACGAGGCTCAGCAATAAGACCGAGAGGAGATCCAGGTTCATGAGGCATGATGTCATGGGTGGTTTGGAGGGCTTAAATTAGTGGATTGTTTTGAGGTCATTCAGAGGAGACAACATTGCTATAGGAGATGGTTCTGCTGTGTCTACTATCAAGTTCTTAGTTCAAGTATTCTCAAGTTTCCTGTTCTTGTCTATGCCTGTGTTTCCTTGGAGAGTTTACCTTGGGAAAGTTCCTTTTTTCATGTTCATGGATGTATGTACTTCTGTGGCTTTTGGTTTCCTTGGCTTTATGCTCCTTGTCATTTTTGGATTATGGCAATTTTGTATTTTCTATTCTACTGACCCATGAACCCCCGTTTGTGCAGCGGGTTAAACCACTGAGCTGCTGAACTTGCTGACCGAAAGGCTGCAGGTTCGAATCCGGGGAATGGGATTCACTCCCACTGTTAGCCCCAGCTTCTGCCAACCGAGCAGTTCAAAAACACGCAAATGTGAGTAGATCAATAGGTACCATAGGGAGGATGTTAAAAGTCGGCAAACGAGATTTTCTCAGAGGCTCAGAAATAAGGCCGAGAGGAGATCCAGGTGCGTGACGAATGATGTCATGGGTGGTTTGGATTACTGCTATTTTGTATTTTCAATTCTACTGACCCATGAACCCTCGTTTGTGCAGTGGGTTAAACCACTGAGTTGCTGAACTTGCTGACCGAAAGGCTGCAGGTTCGAATCCGGGGAACGGGATTCACTCCCACTGTTAGCCCTAGCTTCTGCCAATCAAGCAGTTCAAAAACATTCAAATGTGAGTAGATAAAAAGGTAACATAGGCAGGATGTTAAAAGTCGGCAAACGAGATTTTCTCAGAGGCTCAGAGATAAGGCCGAGAGGAGATCGAGGTGCGTGAGGCATGATGTCCTGGGTGGTTTGGAGGGCTTAAATGAGTGCAAATGTGAGTAGATCAATATGTACCGCTCTGGTGGGAAGGTAGCAGCGCTCCATGCAGTCAAGCTGGCCACATAACCTTGAAGGTGTCTATGGACAACACTGGCTCTTTGGCTTAGAAATGGAGATGAGCACCAACCCACAGAGTCAGACACGACTGGACTTAATGTCAAGGAGAAACATTTACCTTTTTACTGCCCAACAAACAGGAATTGCAGATGCCATAGACCAGTGTTTCTCTTGGCCTTCTCTAAGATAGACTGCTATTGAACGTGGGGGCTCCATTCAGCAATGGCCAGCCCTTCCATGCATTTGTTTCCTTTTTGAAACCATCTGAGCATGCAAACACTACGTTTAGGTCTTACTCTTTCTCCAACCTCAATTTCTTGGGAAGGGAAAAGGTCACAAGCAAGACATGTCTGTAAACAATCCCTGGGTTGACAAAGGCTTTCATGACCAGAATCACTGGGTGGCTGTGAGTTTCCCAGGCTGTCTGGCCGTGCTCTAGAAGCATTCTCTCCTGACGTTTCTCCCCCATCTATGGCAGACATCCTCAGAGGATGTGAGGTCTGTTGGAAACTAGGAAAATTGGGTTTATATCTCTGTGGAATGATGTCCAGGATGGGAGAAAGAACTCTTGTCTGTTGGAGCCAGGAGTAGATGTTGCAACTGGCCACCTTGCTTAGCATTGAATGGCCTTGCAGCTTCAAACGCTGACTGCTTCCTGCCTGGGGGAATCCTTTGTTGGGAGGAGGGTGGGAGAAAGAACTCTTGTCTGTTGGAGGTGATTGTGAATGTTGCAATTGGCTGGCTTGATTAGCATTGCAGCTTCAAAGCCTGACTGCTTCCTGCCTGGGGGAATCCTTTTTTGGGGGGTGTTAACTGGCCCGGATTTTTTTCCTATCTGGAACCCCCCTGTTTTTTTTTTCAAGGGCTTCTCTGTGTAGCCTGGCATGGTGATTGTCAGAGTGGTCCAGCATTTCTGTGTTCTGAATAATAACACCTCCCAACAAAGGATCCCCCCAGGCAAGAAGCAGCCAGGCTTTGAAGCTGCAAGGCCATTATGCTAATCAAGGTGGCCAATTGCAACATTCACACTTGCCTCCAGACAAGAGTTCTTTCCTCACCTCCCAACAAAGATTCCCTCAGGCAGGAAGAAGCCAGGCTTTGAAGCTGCAAGGCCATTCAATGCTAATCAAGGCTGGCCAATTGCAACATTCACACTTGCCTCACAGACAGAGTTCTTTCTCCCACCTCCCAACAAAGGATTCCCCCAGGCAGGAAGCAGCCAGGCTTTGAAGCTGCAAGGCCATTCAATGCTAATCAAGGTGGCCAATTGCAACATTCACACCTGCCTCCAACAGTCTGTTTTAACGCCTCCCAACAAAGGATTCCCCCAGGCAGCAACCAGCCAGGCTTTGAAACTGCAAGGCCATTCAGTGCTAATCAAGGTGCCAATTGCAACATTCACACTTGCTTCAACAAACAAGAGTTCTTTCTCCCACTCTAGACATATATATATATATATATAGATATATTAACCCCATGTTCCTAGTTTCGAACAGACCTCACAACCTCTGAGGATGCCTGCCATAGATGGGGGAGAAACATCAGGAGAGAATGCTTCTGGAACAAAAACTCACAACAACGCAATGATTCCGGCCATGAAAGCCTTCGACAACACATCCTTTGTTTTGTAAGAAAAATAAATGCCAACTATGGATTTTCCTGGGTCGTTGTAGGTTTTTCGTGCTATATGGCTATGTTATTGTTTATATGTGATGTATATTAATTGTATTGTATGTATTGTTTTTGTTTATTGATGTGTTGTTGGGCTTGGCCTCATGTAAGCCGCTCCGAGTCCCTTGAGGAGATGGTGGCGGGGTATAAATAAAGTATTATTGTTATTATTATTATTACTATTATTATGTTCTAGAAGCATTCTCTCCTGACGTTTCTCCTGCATCTATGGTAAGCATCCTCAGAGGTTGTGAGGTCTGTTGGAACTAGGAAAATTGGGTTTATATATCTGTGGAATGAGCATGGTGGGACAAAGAACTCTTGTCTTTTGGAGCTATGTGATTATTATTATTATTAATATTATTATTATTATTATGTTCTAGAAGCATTCTCTCCTGACGTTTCTCCTGCATCTATGGCAAGCATCCTCAGAGGTAGTGAGGTCTGTTGGAACTAGGAAAATTGGGTTTATATATCTGTGGAATGACCAGGGTGGGACAAAGAACTCTTGTCTGTTGGAGCTATGTGTAAATGTTTCAAATTTTCGGGCTATATGGTTATGTTCTAGAGGCATTCTCTCCTGACGTTTCGCCTGCATCTATGGCAAGCATCCTCAGAGGTAGTGAGGTCTGTTGGAACTAGGAAAATTGGGTTTATATATCTGTGGAACGACCAGAGTGGGACAAAGAACTCTTGTCTGTTGGAGCTAGGTGATTATTATTATTGTTGTTATTATTATTATTATTATTATTATTATTATTATTATGTTCTAGAAGCATTCTCTCCTGACGTTTCTCCTGCATCTATAGTAAGCATCCTCAGAGGTTGTGAGGTCTGTTGGAACTTGGAAAATTGGGTTTATATATATGAATTTTCTCCTTTTGATAGTCTATCGAAAGCCTGCCTCGGATCCATCTTCGTATATAGGCCGGTTATAAATCAAAATTGGTCTTTTGGAGTGACATGGAAAATATTTTCTGGGTCTCCAGCTATATATATATGAGTGTGTGTGTGTACTCCCAAGAACCTTTTGTTTCGGTGACTATTGCGCTTACAACAACCAGCATTTCCATATGGAATGGGCATGTTGCCTCTCTGTATCCGCCTTGCAGAGACAAAAGAAGGGAGAAAACAGATGGATCTTTCAATGATTTGTGTCGACCCAGTGAAATCAATGACACTACGGAGGAGCAAAATTGCAGGGATGGTGCATCCAAAGTGCAAGAACCAAACGGGCACGGAGATCTATATTTGGGAGTATATTTGGGGATGCATCCTTGCAAATATTCGCTCTCCAAGGCTGTCGCCGGGCAGAACAGCCATGTCACCGACCCAAATCCCAGCTTTCGAGTGTCAGAAATGGCAGCAATTTTTTTTAAAAAATCCCAAAAACAAACCAAAGACTATGGGAAATGTGGGCCACGGATAAGATCTTGTATTCCAACTGATCCACCAAAGTAAAATGATTGATTATTGATTATGATTGATTATTGATCACGATTGATGCAAGGTGACCTCTCTGTGTCATGCCTGGAAGTCATAACCTTTTTACACAATTTACTTATTTATTAATTTACAGTATTTCTATTGCCGTGGCTCCATACATACTATTTATTTACTTACTTATTTACAGTATTTATGTTGCTGTGGCTCCATACATACTATTTATTTACTTATTTATTTATTTGGCTCCATACATACTATTTATTTATTTACTTATGTATTTACAGTATTTATATTGTCATGGCTCCATACATACTATTTATTTACTTACTTATTTATTTACAGTATTTATATTGCCCTGGCTCCATACACACTATTTATTTACTTATTTATTAATTTAAAGTCTTTATATTGCCGTGGCTGCAAGCACTGAATGGCCTTGCAGCTTCAAAACCTGGCTGCTTCCTGCCTCGGGGAATCCTTTGTTGGGAGGTGGGTGGGAGAAATAAATAAATAGTAAATAAATACTATTTATTTACTTATATATTAATTTACAGTATTTGTATTGCCGTGGCTCCATACATACTATTTATTTACTTTGCTCTATACATACTATTTATTTACTTTGCTCTATACATACTATTTATTTACTTTGCTCTGTACATACTATTTATTTACTTATTTATGTATTTACAGTATTTGTATTGCCATGGCTCCATACATACTATTTATTTATTTGTTTGTTTATTTGTTTGGCTCCATACATACTATTTATTTATTTACATATTTACTTATTTACATTATTTATATTGCCGTGGCTCCATACAAACTATTTATTTACTTATATATTTATTTACAGTATTTATATTGTCATGGCTCCATGCATACTATTTATTTACTTATTTATTAATTTACAATATTCATATTGCTGTGGCTCCATACTATTTACTTATTTATTAATTTACAGTATTATATTACCATTTATAATGATCGAATCGCCGGCATTTTTATGGCATTTCCTTACAGTTGCCTTAAATTCCTCTCTGCTTAAAGCGGTACCTATTTATCTACTCACGTTGCTGTTTTCGAAACTGCTAGTTAGGCAGAAGCTGGGCAAAAGGCCAGGAGCTCACCCTGACCCGGGCTTTGAACTGTCAACCATTTGGTTGTCAAGATTTACTGCAGCTGGTGATTAACCTGCTGTGCTAAAGCCTGGCCCAATAATAATAATAATAATAATAATAATAATAATAATAATAATAATAGAATCCTATAGTTGGAAGGGACTCCAAGGGTCATCCAAAGTCCAACCCTCTTCTGCCATAAAGGAAGACACAATCTAAGCCCTCCGAACAGAAGCCCATCCAGCCTTAGCTTCAAAACTTCAATCATCATCACTATTATTATTATTACACAGTATATCATACCATACGAGATATAGATGCTGGATTTCGTATCACAAAATTACAAGTCGAACACTTCCCAATAATAATAATAATAATAATAATAATAATAATAATAATAATAATAATTTGAAACATTATTATTATTGTTATTATTATTATTATTACTATTACTATTAGGAGCCCCTGGTGATGCAGCAGGTTAAGCTGCTGATCTGCTGAACCTGCTGACTGAAAGATCAGCGGTTTGAATCTGGGAAGCGGGGTGAGCTCCCACTGTGAGCTCCAGCTTCTGCCAACCTAGCAGTTCGAAAACATGCAAATGTGAATAGATCAATGGGGCTGCTGAACCTGCTGACTGAAAGGTCAGCGGTTCTAATCTGGGAAGCAGCGTGA
This sequence comes from Anolis sagrei ordinatus, assembly GCF_025583915.1. Lineage (NCBI taxonomy): Eukaryota > Metazoa > Chordata > Lepidosauria > Squamata > Anolidae > Anolis > Anolis sagrei. The sequence continues at coordinate 7,223,092 of NW_026844700.1, forward strand.
GCTCCCACTGTGAGCTCCAGCTTCTGCCAACCTAGCAGTTCTAAAACATCCAAATGTGAGTAGATCAACGGGTACCACCTTGTGGGGAGGTAAACAGTGCTTCATGCAGTCATGCAGGCCACATGACCTTGGAGGTGTATATGGACAACGCCGGCTCTTCGGCTTAGAAATGGAGATGGGTACAAACCCCGCAGAGTCAGACACAACTAGACTTAATGTCAGGGGAAACCTTTACCATTATTATTATTATTATTATTATTATTATTATTATTATTAT
>NW_026844700.1:7224301-7239301 GCF_025583915.1 Anolis sagrei ordinatus
TAATAATAATAATAATAATAATAATAATAATAATAATATTTCCCTGGTGCTTTGAGAAATGCATCTAAAATAGAAGAGGACTCAGGCCATTTGAGAGGAAAGGGAAACCTTTTCTCCATTATATGCCACTAATCTGATAATAGCAGGGAAATGGAGCGAGATTTCTCCAACCTGATCCCTTTTGCATCTTTGGCTGAAAGGTGCAAAAAAAAGAGAGCAATATTTTGCATTGATAACATCCTTCTTGTCTTTGCATTGTCCAGAAAATGCTTTGCTAAGCAACAAAACCTTGAGGTCTTGATCCTAAGGAACAATCTCTCTTCTTCCAACATTCAATGGAAAGCAGAGAGAAGAAAGAAGCAAAAATATCATCCATCCTCTGAATGTGATATTATTTCATTTGGAAGCCTTCCGTGCCAGAAAATAGATAATTTATAGAGACCAGAAATAGATAATTTATAGATAGATGGTAAGTAGATTGATAATAGATAAGTAGATGATAGATGGATAGCTGATAAATAGATGTATAGATGAGAGAGAGATATAGATGATAGATGATACATAGATTATAAATAGATAATAGATAAATTGATGATAGATTTATAGATGATAAATAGATGATAGATACATAGATGATAGATATATATAGAGATATATCAATGATAGAAAATAGAAGATGATAGATGGCTAATCGATAGCTGATAGAAAACAGAGATTTGTAGATGATAGAAAGATACATAGATAGATGATTGATAGATAGATAAGTAGGTTGATGGGTGATAGGTTTGGTAGATAGAGGGATAGATGATAGATAGATGACAGACTGATAGATATTAACTAGATTGATAGTTGATAGATAATAAATAATTGTATAGATTATAGATAGCTAATAAACAGATTGATAAATAGATATCTAATAAATAGATTGATAGATGATAGATTTGGTAAATAAAGGGATAGATGATAGATAGATAGATAGATAGATAGATAGATAGATAGATAGATATTAAATAGATTGATAGTTGATTGATTTATAGATTATAGATTTATAGATTATAGATAGCTAATAAACAGATTGATAGATGATAAATAGATAGCTAATAAACAGATAGATGATAGATTTGGTAGATAGAGGGATAGATTGATAGATATTAAATAGATTGATAGTTGATTGATTTATAGATTATAGATTTGTAGATTATAGATAGCTAATAAACAGATTGATAGATGATAAATAGATAGCTAATAAACAGAGATGATAGATTTGGTAGATAGAGGGATAGATTGATAGATATTAAATAGATTGATAGTTGATTGATATAAATAGATGTATAGATTATAGATAGATAGCTAATAAACAGATTGATAGATGATAAATAGATAGCTACTAAATAGATTGATAGATGATAAATAGTTAGCTAATAAACAGATTGATGGATGATAGATAGCTAATAAATAGATTGACAGATGATAGCTAATAAATAGATTGACAGATGATAGACAGACAATAAATAGATTTAAATAGATTATATTGACAGATGATAGATAGCTAATAAATAGATGATAGATATCTAGCTAATAAATAGATTGATAGATGATAGATAGCTAATAAATAGATGATATATAGATACATAGCTAATAAACAGATTGATAGATAATAAATATATAGCCAATAAACACATTGATAGATGATAGATAGCTAATAAATAGATGATAGACAGATAGTTATTAAATAGATTGATAGATAGCTAGATGGATAGATGATAGGTAGATAGATGATAAATAGATATAGATATATTGATGATAGATAGAAGATGACAAATGGGTGATAGATAGATAGATAGATGGATAGATAGCTGCTAGAAAATAGTGATAGAAAGATAACTAGATAAATGAAAGAGATAAATAAATAAGATATCTATTTATATATATGTATAGGGAGAGAGAGATCCTGAAAATGGAGTAAATTAAAAGCAGAAGAGCAGATTCCTAAATACTGAGGACACTTCAGTCCTTCAAATAATTATAAACAAATTGGGAAATAAGAGGAACTTTACCCTCTTTTTTTGGTTGGAGGGATGGCTGGGGAGCTGCCTCAAAAAAGCTGTCATAGCAGAAATTTTAGGTGAGGAAAAAACACAATTCAGGTGTTCCCATAGAGAAGGGGAAGAGCAGGCTCCTGTCCCTTTAAATCCAGGAGGAGCTGTCCATCCCTTTGGGTGCTGAAAGGAGGAGAGCTTGGGAACCTCATTGGAAAGCCTTCTCCCCAAACCCACTGCTTTGGGAGCTATTATTATTATTATTATTATTATTATTATTATTATTATTGTTATTATTATTATTATTATTATTATTATTACAAAGTCAACCCCACACTTTTTGGGGAGCCCATTTCAACTTAGACACTGAATTCCTTGTGGGTGACCATGTTTGTTGTCTCTGAAGGATGAGATGTTGGTTTGTTGTCTCTAAAAAACTTGCATCTGAGATGTTGGTTTGTTTCCAAAATTCATTATCAATGAACCCTCTTCTTCTATAGATCTATACGTAATACATTTAGTCTCTAAATTGGGATGAACTACTACAGAAAGGTCTGTGTGTACATTGCATACATATACTTGTCTGGGAATGCATTTAAGTCACTTGTGAGTCATGGCTTTCCTCCCAACGCCTACAGTTTAAATTGTCTCTCTATCTATCTATCTATCTATCTATCTATCTATCTATCTATCTGTGAATACATTTAGTGTCTTAATTTGGATTGAACTACTCCAGAAAACTCTCTCTATATATATATGTATATATATATGCATATATTTCATATCTAAGTTGGGAAGTTCATGTACCTGTATGAATATGTTTGTGTGTGTATCTATATAAACATATATATGTATGTGTGTACCTATATATAAATATGCAATGTATATGTATATGTGTGTATGTATATATATATATACACACACATAGATATGTTTATATATAAACATATATATAATACCTATATAAAAGCATATAATGTATATACAGTATAAACATATATATGTATGTTTGTGCCTATATATAATCTATCTGTATAAACATATAATGCATATATCAAACATATATATGTTTATATATACATTCCATGTTTATATATAGGTATTATATATATGTGTGTGTGTGTGTATATGCTTATATATATAACACATGTATGTATGTTTGTGCCTATATAAAACTATATATGTAAGTGTATATATAAAACATATATATGTTTATATGCATTATATGTTTATATATAGACATTATTTGTGTGTGTGTGTGTATATATATATATAAACACATATATATGTATATATATATTTATGTTTGTGCCTATTTATAAACATAGAATATATATATATATATATAAACATATAAACATATAAACGTTTATATATATAACACACATATATAATGCCTATATATAAACATATAATGTGTGTGTGTGTGTGTATGTGTATATATATATATTTGTGTTTGTGGATAGACAAGTATCCATAGGATAGATAAATAGATAGGCATATATCCATAGATAGATATAGATAAGTGTGTAAATACAAAGTTTACCAAAAGTCTCAATTCATAGGAAAAATAAACAAACCTGTCTTATAATATATGTCATATTTATACTAGATAGATAGATAGATAGATAGATAGATAGATAGATAGATAGATAGATAGATAGACAGAGATAGTATAAATACACACACACAGAGAGACATATAGGTATAGGTATATATTAATGAAGAGTTTAGCATAATTGTGTCATAAAGGTGCATTTAGCTCCAGCTTCCCCTATGTATGGTCACCTTTGGGACACCCTCTCTGCATGTGTTTATATATATATGTATGGTCACCTTTGAGACACCCTCTCTGTATATATATGTGTGTGTGTGTGTGTGTGTGTGTGTGTGTGTGTGTGTGTATATAGAGAGAGAGTCACTTTTGGGACACCCTCTCTGCATGTGTGTGTGTGTGTGTGTGTGTGTGTGTGTGTGTGTGTGTGTGTGTGTGTATATATATATATATATATATATGGGTCACCTTTGGGACACCCTCTCTGCATGTGTGTGTGTTTGTGTATCTCCCTATTCCACGCTTTCTTGCAGAACTGCAAAGCCTCTTCCTTGCAATGAGAAAACCCAACCCATTTCCTTCCAGTCTGAAGAAATCTATTATTATTATTATTATTATTATTATTATTATTATTATTATTATTATTATTATTATGACAGAAGAAGGGGAAAAATAAACCTATAAACAGATGAACAAAAGAGGGGGAAATGGATGTAAATGTTTGGGATTTCTCTCCCAAGAGGGAAAGGCATGCAGCTTTTCCAACTTGAGTATCCAAGAATTATTTCCTTTTTGATCCATATTCTGATTTAACCCAATTTGGAAACACTAGGCAATCAAGAGGCGCAGAGGCGGCTCCTTCATAACTCTTTCCATGCACTTGTCACATCAATTGGGTACATATATTTATATATATATCCATATTTCCTTCCTTAACCTCCCTTGGATAGAGTTTAAAACACCATTGGGTTGATTAATTGTCTTGTATTGATCAATCTCCAATTTGGCACAGGCCTGGGCCTACCCGCTGCATAGATTTCAATACATTTCCCAACCATTAAGAGACACACAAGAAAGACTCTGGGGGGGAGGAAAAAATAAATACACAGATATGAAAGAGAGGAAGTTTTCCCTGTTTCTCCCCCTGTCCTCTCCTCCTTGGTGCCTGGGCAAGAAAGATGGCCAGCCCCCCATCCTTCACCCGTGAGGAAATGAACGCGCCTTTAATGCAATCACAGGCCCTTTTAACAGCATGGAAATTGCATTATGGACATTTAATCTTTTTCTCTTTTTCTTGGGGAAGGAAGGGAAGGACCAAGGACCAAGGAGAGAGAGAGAAAAGAAAGAGAGAGAAACAACAAGTCACCAGCTGAGGATAATGAAATGCCAGCCAAACAAATGGGCCAAAGAGGAGCAAACAAACTTGCTCCCCTTTTCTTGATCATACAGTTGAAAATGACCATCTATTATTTATTACTTCGATTATAATTTATTCTGGAGATCAAAGACGACCCAGGAATAAAAAAAAAAGGAGAGATAGAGGGATAGAAAGATAGATACAGAGAAAGACAGATAGATAGAAAGAGATAAATAGAGAGATAGAGAGATAAATAGATATAAATAGACAGATATAGATAGATAGATAGATAGATAGATAGATAGATAGATAGATAGATAGATAGAGATAAAAAGATAGAGAGAGAGAGAAAAATAGAAAGAGATAAATATAGATAGATAGATAGATAGATAGATAGATAGATAGATAGAGATATTAGAGAGAAGGAGATAGATAGAGAGATAAATAGATATAGATAGATAGATAGATAGATAGATAGATAGATAGATAAAGAGAGAGAAAAAGATAGATAGATAGATAGATAGATAGATAGATAGATAGATAGATAGATAGATAGATAGAGATAAATATAGATTGATTGATTGATTGATCGATAGAGAGAGAAATAGATAGAAAAATATATATATATATATATATATATATATATTAGAGAGAAGGAGAAAGAGAAGGAGATAGATAGAGAGATAAATAGACAGATTTAGATAGAGAGATAGAGATAGATAGATAGAGAAAGAGATAGAAAAATAGAGAGAGAGAGAGAGATAAATATAGATTGATTGATTGATTAATAGAGAGAGAAAATAGAGAGAGAGAGAGATAGAAAGATAGAGATAGATAGATAGATAGAGAAAGATATTAGATAGATAGAGAGAGAGAGAGAGAGATAGATAGATATAGATATATAGAGATAGAGAATTAGAAAGATAGAGAGAGAGAGAGAGAGATAGAATTAGATAGATAGATAGATAGATAGATAGATAGATAGATAGATAGATAGATAGATAGATAGATATTATAGATACAGAGAGAGAAAGACAGACAGACGGGCAGACAGACAGAGAAATAGAATGATTAGATAGATAGATAGATAGATAGATAGATAGATAGATAGATAGAGATAGAGAGAAAGATAGAGAGATAAATAGATATAGATACATACATACATAGAGAGAGATACATTAGAGAGATAGAGAAATAGATAGATAGATAGATAGATAGATAGATAGATAGATAGATAGATAGATAGATAGATAGATAGATAGATAGATAGATAGATAGATAGATAGATAGAGAAAGAGAGAGAGAGAGAGAGATTTGGGTTAAATTACAGGGTTGCTTTGTCAAGGCTGGTTTCTCTCTCCTCTCTAATAAGTCCACATTCTTTCCCCTAAAAAAGACAAGATGCTGCATCTCATCCAAACCAGAACAGCAAATAGAAATGGGAATATTTTAGTCTATTTCTCCAAACTGCAGGGACTTTCAAACCTCCAAAGCAGCAAGCTTGAGATTAAACAAGGCAAATCGGTTAATTTAAAGGTGTACACACACACAACACGATCAAAACCTGGTTTTTGGAAACCACAAGGCAGATAGATAGATAGATAGATAGATAGATAGATAGATAGATAGATAGATAGATAGATAGATAGATAGATAGACAGACAGATAACAGACTGACGGTGGATATATAGATAGATTCAGCTTAATATATGTTTAAAAATAATTATTTCTCTCCCCCCCCTCTCTCTATATATACCATATATGTATGTATGTGTGTATATAATATAATATGCCATATATGTATGTGTGAATATGATACAACATATATAATACCATATATGTATGTGTGTGATATAATATAATATAATATAAAATAATATAATATAATATAATATAAAATATAATATAATATAATATAATAATATAATATAATATAATATAATATAATATAATATAATATAATATAATATAATATAATATAATATAATATAATATAATGGCGCTCCATGCAGTCATGCCGGCCACATGACCTTGTTTTTAAATGAATGAAGCCTGGAGCTTAAAGAGAAAGAGAGAAAAGGCGCATCCCTTCCCAGCCCTGTTTCCAAGCACCATTTTGGGCCGAAATCCTTTCCAATTACTCCCGAGGCGACCCCCTTCCCAATACCATTTCTCCAAGAAAATCTACTCCAAACTAAAGATTATTTTGCAAAGGTCATTGGAAGCAAAAAATCTCTTTTTTCTTGCTCTTTTCTGCTTCGGAGATGTAAAAGGAGTATTCCCTTCTCCAAGCCTCGGAGATGGCGAAGCGGTTTGATTTTCTCTCTCTCTCTCAAGAGCAAAAAAATTGCAAGCAATGGCAAACAAGATTATTTTTCCTTGGCTTCCTCTGTGTTATTTATTTTCTTTTTTTAAATGCGATTTTGGAGGCTTAAATATAAAGCGAAACGTGGTTTCTTGGCGACCCCCTCCTCCGCCTAAAGCCCTGTTTTGAGGTTTCAAAGGGCCCCTTCCACCTCAAAATAGGCGCCTTTTTAGGTCGATTTACTCGAAAGGAGACTCCATCTAAACCTTGGATATAGAGAGGAAGGTTAGGAAAGGGGTTAGGAACCGATCCGACTCCAATTTTGCCTCATTTCCAAGGCGCTTGGAAAGCTTTGTTTTGCTCGTGCGTAAAAGCTGTCTTAGGACGCGGCGCCTTTTGGATCCCATTTCTTCCGACAAGGAAAAGGGGGAGAAAGAGAAATAAAGGCCTGTCTCCATCTGGATGGTTGAGAAAAGGGTTTGAAATCGATCCCGACCCCTTTTTGCCCCATTTCCAGAGCGTTTAGTCGATTGGAAAGCCTTGGAAAGTCCCCTGGAAAGCTTTGTTTTGCTCGTGCGTAAAAACTGTCTTAGGACGCGGCTCTTTTTGGATCCCATTTCTAACGGCAAGGAAAAGGGGGAAAAAGAGAAATAAAGGCCTGTCTCCATCTAGAAGGATAGGAAAAGGGTTTGAACCCGTTCCCGACCCTCTTTTGTCCCGTTTCCAGGGTGTGAAGCCCCTTGGAAAGCCTTGCAAAGTCCCCTCGAAAGCCTTGCAAAGTCCCCTGGAGAACCTCCTTTTGCTCGTGCGTAAAAGCTGTCTTAGGATGCGGCTCCCTTTGGATCCCATTCCTTACGACAAGGAAAAGGAGGAGAAAGGGAAGTAAAGGCCTGTCTCCATCTAGAAGGCTGGGAAAGGGGTTTGAAATCGATCCTGACCCCTTTTGTCCCATTTCCAGAGCGTGAAGTCCTTTCGAAAGCCTTGCAAATTCCCCTGGAAAGCTTTGTTTTGCTCGTGCGTGAAAGGTGTCTTAGGATGCGGCTCCTTTTGGATCCCATTTCTTACTACAAGGAAAAGGAGGAGAAAGGGAAGTAAAGGCCTGCCTCGGTCTAGAAGGGTGGGAAAGGGGTTTGAAATCGATTTCGACCCCCCTTTTGCCCCATTTCCAGAGCGTTTAGTCCACTGGAAAGCCTTGGAAACCTTTGTTTTGCTCGTGCGTAAAAGCTGTCTCACTTAGTATGCGACTACTTTTGGATCCCATTTCTTCTGACAAAGAAAAGATGGAGAAAGATACATAGAGGCCTGTCTCCATCTGAAAGGTTGGGGAAAGGGTTTGAAACCTATCCCGGCCCCTTTTTGCCCCATTTCCAGAGCGTGAAGCCCCTTGGAAAGCCTTGCCAAGTCCCATCGAAAGCCTCCTTTTGCTCGTGCGTAAAAGCTGTCTTTTTTAGGACGCGACTTCTTTTGGATTCCATTTCTTACGACAAGTAAAAGGGGGAGAATGAGAAATAATGGTCTGTCTCCATATAAAAGGTTGGGAAAAGGATTTGAAACCGATCCCGACCCCGTTTTGTCCCATTTCGAGAGCGTTTAGTCCATTGGAAAACCTCCTTTTGCTCGTGCGTAAAAGCTGGCCTACTTAGGACGCAATTCATTTCGGATCTCATTTCTTCCGACAAGGAAAAGAGGGAGAAAGAGAAATAAAGGCCTGTCCCCATCTAAAAGGTTGGGGAAAGGGTTTGAAATCGACCCCGACCCCTTTTTGTCCCATTTCCAGAGCGGTGAAACCCCTTGGAAAGCCTTGCCAAGTCCCATCGAAAGCCTCCTTTTGCTCGTGCGTAAAAGGTGTCTTAGGACCCGGCTCCTTCTGGATCCCATTTCTTAGGACAAAGAAAAGAGGGAGAAAGAAAAATAAAGGCCCATCTCCACCTAAAAGGTTGGGGAAAGGGTTTGAAACCGATTCCGACCCCTTTATGCCCCATTTCCAGAGAGTTTAGTCCCTTGGAAAGCCTCCTTTTGCTCGTGCGTAAAAAATTGAGCCTTACTTAGGATTCAATTCCTTTCGGATCTCATTTCTTACGACAAGGAAAAGGGGGAGAAAGAGAAATAAAGGCCTGTCTCCATCTAGAAGATTGGGGAAAGGGTTTGAAACCTATCCCGACCCCCTTCTGCCTCGTTTCCAGAGCGTGAAGCCCCTTGGAAAGCCTTGGAGAGCCTCCTTTTACTCGTGCGTAAAAGGTTTCTTAGGAAGCGGCGCCTTTCGGATCCCATTTCTTGAGACAAGGAAAGGGAGGTGAAAGAGAAGTAAAGGCCTGTCTCCACCTAGAAGGTTGAGGGAAGGGTTTGAAACCGATTTCGACCCCATTTTGCCCCGTTTCCAGGGCGTTTAGTCCCTTGGAAAGCCTTGGAAAGCCTCATTTTGCTGTCTTAGGAAGCGGCTCTCTTTGGATCCCATTCCTTACGACAAGGAAAAGGAGGAGAAAGAGAAGTAAAGGCCTGTCCCCATCTAAAAGGTTGGGGAAAGGGTTTGAAATCGACCCGACCCCTTTTTGCCCCATTTTGCTTCATTTCCAGAGCGTTTAGTCCCTTGGAAAGCCTTGGAAAGCCTCCTTTTGCTCGTGCGTAAAAGCTGTCTTAGGACGCTGCTCCTTTTGGATCCCATTTCTTTCGACAAGGAAAAGGGGGAGAAACAGAGGCCCATCTCCACCTAAAAGGTTGGGGAAAAAGTTTGAAACCGATCCCGATCCCCTTTTGTCCCATTTTGCTTCATTTCCAGAGCGTTTAGTCCTTTGGAAAGCCTTGGAAAGCTTTGTTTTACTCGTGCGTAAAAGCTGTCTCACTTCGTATGCGACTACTTTTGGATCCCATTTCTTCCGACAAAGAAAAGAGGGAGAAAGATAAATAGAGGCCTATCTCCATCTAAAAGGTTGGGGAAAGGGTTTGAAATCGACCCCGACCCCTTTTTGCCCCACTTCCAGAGCGTTTAGTCTATTGGAAAACCTTGCAAAGTCCTTTGGAAAGCCTTGGAAAGCTTCCTTTTGCTCGTGCGTAAAAGCTGTCTTACTTAGGACGCGACTCCTTTTGGATCCCATTTCTACCGACAAAGAGAAGAGGGAGAAAGAGAAACAGAGGCCTGTCTCCATCTAAAAGGTTGGGAGAAGGGTTTGAAATCGACCCTGACCCCTTTTTGCCCCATTTCCAGAGCGTTTAGTCGATTGGAAAACCTGGCAAAGTCGTTTGGAAAGCCTCCTTTTGCTCGTGCGTAAAAGCGGTCTCTAGTTCGGATGCGACTCCTTTCGGATCCCATTTCTTCCGACAAGGAAAAGGGGAAGAAAGAGAAATAAAAGCCTGTCTCCATGGAAAAGGTTGAGGAAAGGGTTTGAAACCGATCCCGACCCCTCTCTGCCCCTCTTTTCCCCATTTCCAGAGCGTTTACTCAATTGAAAAGCCTTGCAAGGTCCCTTTGAAAGCCCTGGAAAGCCTCCTTTTGCTCGTGCGTAAAAGCGGTCTCTAGTTCGGATGCGACTCCTTTCGGATCCCATTTCTTGAGACAAAGAAAAGGAGGAGAAATCAAAACAAAAGCCTGTTTCCATGGAAAAGGTTTGGGAAAGGGTTTTAACCCGATCTCGACCCTCTTTTGCCCCTTTTCGAGAGTGAAAACACCCCTTAGAAACCCACCCTTTCCTCGCGCGTAAAAGCTGGCTCAGGAACGGCGCGTTGGATGAGCTCCCCTTCGGATCCTATTTATTAAGGAAATAAAAAGGGGGATAAACTAAAATAAATGTCTGTCTTCACCTAGAAGGTCGGGAAAAGGGTTTCAAACCGATCCGAGACCACTTTGGCCTCGTTTCCAAGGCGCAATCCCTCTTGGAAAGCTTTTGTTTTGCTCGTGCGTAAAATGCTCCTCTGGATGGCATTCTTTTTTGGACAAAGAAGGGAACAAAGAGAGAGAACAACAAAGACGAATCGTTTAGTAATTCACCTTTTGAAATATATATATTTATTTTCATATGTGTGTGTGTGTATGTGTGTAATATATATATATATATATATATATATATATATATATATATATATATATATATATATATATTATATACACACACAGATTTATCGATTATGGTTGTGTGTGTGTGTGTATTGAAATCCATAATCGATCATTCTCGATTTTTTTCGAGACCTCTATAGAAAATTTCGCCTGGAGATGGCATGTTGGAGGGAGAGATGGATAGATCATTATACGCATAGCCTAGATATTATAATAATAACAACAATAAAAACAACAAAAACAATAATAATAGTGTTGTTTTATAGGCGGTATACTATTATATCCCTATTTATCTAAGTCTTAAAAACTGCAATTAAAACGGATTAATTCCCCCCACAAAGCTTGCTCTCTGAAAATGTAATTTCCTCGACTTTTATTTGAGGCAAAACTCACTTTCTCTCTCTGGGAAACAGGGCTGGGAACCTGTAGAATACTGGCCTCACCAAACAGAATGTTTACCTTGATATTATAACAACAACAACAACAACAACAACAACAACAACAACAATAGTGTTGTTAAAAAAAAAAAAAAAAAAAAAAAAAAAAAAAAAAAAAAAAAAAAAAAAAAAAAATAAAAAAAAAAAAAAAAAAAAAAAAAAAAAAAAAAAAAAAAAAAAAACAACAACAACAACAACAACAACAACAACAATAGTGTTGTTTTATAGGCTGTACAGTATTATCTCCTTATAAATGTAATTTCCGCGACTTTTATTTGAGGCAAAACTCACTTTCTCTCTCTGGGAAACCTGTGGAATACTGGCCTCACCAAACAGAATATTTACCTAGATATTATAACAACAATAACAACAATAGTGTTGTTTTATAGGCGGTATACTATTATCTCCCTATTTATCTAAGCCTTAAAAACTGCAATTAAATCCGATTAATCCCCCCCCCCCCCTCCACAGCTTGCTCTCTGAAAATGTAATTTCTGCGACTTTTATTTGAGGCAAAACTCACTTTCTCTCTCTGGGAAACCTGTAGAATACCCGCCTCACCAAACTCTCAAGTGTCTTCCCAACTCCCCTTTTTATTGGGTCCCTCAGGAAAGCAGCTCCAAATAATTTCCAGTTGGGTTGCTGTGAGTTTTTCGGGCTGTCTGGCCGTGTTCCAGAAGCATTCTCTCCTGATGTTTCTCCCGCCCCGGATATTATTCCCCAGATATATAAACCCCACTTTCCTACTTTCCAACAGACCCCTCAACCTCTGAGGATGCGTGCCATAGATGTGGGAGAAATGTCAGGAGAGAATGCTTCTGGGATATGGCCAGACAGCCCGGAAAACTCACAGCTAACCCAGTGATTCCAGCCTTGAAAGCCTTCGACAACACATTAATTTCGAATTCTTTGAAGAAGAAATGAGCATTCATCAAGGGGTTTTTTTTCCAGCCTTAAAACTGCCCCCTGGCAATGTTATTCCAACCTAATTGTTCAGCCTTTCTTCTTCTTCCTCTTCTTCCTCTTCTTCTTTTTCCTTCTCCGTCTCCCTCTTTTTTTCCTCTTCCTCCTCTTCCTCTTTCCTTTCTTTTTTCTCTTCTTCATCTTCCTCTTGCTTCTTCTCTTCCTTCTTCCTCCTCTTTTCCTTCTTCTTTTCCCATTCTTCTTTCTCTTCCTCTCTCCTCCTCTTTTCTCCTGCTTCATCCTCCTCCCCTTTTCTCTCTCTCTCTTCCAGTTTTTCCTCTTTCCTCTTCTTTTTCCCCCTCTTCTCCTTAATCTTCTTTCCCCGTTCTTCTTTCTCATCCTCCTTCCTCCTCCCCTTTTCTCTCTCCTTTCTTGTACTTTCTCTTCCTCTTCTTTTTCCTCCCCTCTCCTCCTCCTCTTTCCTTTCTCTTCTTTTCTTCTCTTCTTCTCCTTCTCCTCTTTCTCCTCCCCTTTCTTTTCTCTTTTTCTTTCTTCTTCTCTTCTTCTCTTCCTCCTCCTCCTCCTTCTTCCTCTCTTCTTCCTCCTTCTTTCCCTTCTTCTTCCTCCTCCCTCCTTTCTTTCTCCTCCTCTTCCCTCCTCTCTCTCTTCTCCTTCTTCCCCTTCCTCTTCTTCTCTTCTTCCTTTCTCTTCTCTCTTCCTTCCTTCTTTTCCTTCCTCCTTCTCCTTCACTTTCTCCTTCACTTTCTTTTTTCCTCTCTCCTTTTTCTCATTTTCTTTCCTTTCTTCCTCCCTTCCCCTCCTACATCCTTATTGTCCTTTTTCTTCTTCTCTCCTCCTCCTCCTCCTCTTTTCTCCTCCTACTCTTCCCTTTTTCTCTCTCCTTTTCCTCTTCACTTCTTCTTTCTCTTCTTCGTCTTCCTCAGCCTCTTCTTTTCCTCTTGCTCCTTCTCCTTCCCCCTTCCTCCTTCTTTCTCCTCTTCTCCTTTCTTCTTCCCCTCTTCTTTTCTTCCTCATCCTCCTCCACCTTCTCTCTCTTTCTTCCACTTTCCTCTTCCTCCTCCTTTTCCTCTTCACTTTCTTCTCCTCTTTGTCTTCATCCACCTCTTCTTTTTCCTTTTGCTCCTTCTCTTCTTTTTCCTCCTTCTCCTTCCTCCTCTTTTCCTTCTTCTTTTCCCAGTCTTCTTTCTCTCCTCCCCCCTTCTTTCTCTCTTTTCTTCCACTTTTTTCTCCTCCTCTTCCCTTTCTTCTTTCTCTTCTTCTTCTTCCTCAGCCTCTTCTTTTCCTCTTGCTCCTTCTCTTCCTCCTTTTCCCCCTCTTCTCCTTAATCTTCTTTCCCCGTTCTTCTTTCTCATCCTCCTTCCTCCTCCCCTTTTCTCTCTCCTTTCTTGTACTTTTTTCTCCTTCTTCCTCCTCCTCCTCTTTCCTTTCTTCTTTCTCTTCTTCATCTTCCTCTGCCTCTTCTTATTCCTCTTTCTCCTTCTCTTCCTCCTCATCCTCCTTTTCCCATTCTTCTTTCTCTTCATCCTTCTCCTTTTTCCTCCTCTTTTCCTTCTTCTTTTCCCATTCTCCTTTCTCGTCTTCCTCCTTCTCCTCCTCCCCTTTTCTCCTGCTTTCTCCTCCTCCCCTTTTCTCTCTCTTTCCTTCCACTTCTTTCTCCTTCTTCCTCTTCCTCCTCTGTTTGTGGAAGTGGGAACCTGTCTGGGTAAATGGACACCCCAGACATACACACACACTTACATATTTTCACTTTTATTCTGTGCGTAGGTAACATAGCAAATTATTTTAACCTCTTGTAGAAAGAGGGTATGCTGAGATGATAAACTACATCGCCCAAGGTAATTCCCTTCCAGAAACAAGGCCTTGGGGAAGCAAAATAGCATTCTTTTCCTCTCCTCCTCTCTTCTCTTCCTTAATATTTTTTTCCATCCTTTAAAAAAAAGGAGTGTGAATTCTCACCCAAGCCGTGCAACTTTTAATTTTATTTCCTTCCATCCGTAGATCCGACCAGCCGCCCAGGATAAATGGGAGACGGGTCTCTTGAAGAAGGCGAAGTGGAGAGAGAAATTAACTCGATTAGGCCTAATGAACATTATTTAAAGGATTCCCAGAGGTCTGTCCCCAATGAGGTTTCCCTCGCAGATAAAAGGAAGCGGAAGAGGGCCCAATCGAATTACATCCCTGGGTTTGACAGGAGGAGAAGAGAAGGTAGATGGGGAGCAAAGAAAGAGAGGGAGGGATGGAGGGAGGAATGGAGGGATGGATGGATGGAGGAAACAAGTGCTGAGTCCCTGCCTGGCAAGAAGGCATTCTCTCCAGCAGTTTGGTCCCTCTTTGG
>NW_026844700.1:7246801-7254301 GCF_025583915.1 Anolis sagrei ordinatus
TCACCTACATCCAGAGAGCACTGTGAACGACGGATCCAACGAGAGAGCACTGTGAACGATGGATCCAATGACGGATCTGGACCACAGGGAATCTGGGAGTTGTAGTTCACCCTTATCCAGAAAGCACTGAACCCAGCTAATATCAGATCTGGGCCACACTTGGTACACAGACCCAACATGGGCAACTGTGCATACTGGATGGGTTTGTGTATAATTGTCTTGGGAATCTGGGAATTGTAGTTCACCCTTATCCAGAGAGCACTGAACCCGGCAGATATTGGATCTGGGCTACACTTGGCACACAGACCCAACATGGGTAACTGTGCATACTGGCTGAGTTTGTGTATGATTGTCCTGGGAATCCGGGAGTTGTAGTTCACCCTTATCCAGAGAGCATGGACCCATCTAATATCAGATCTGGACCACACTTGGCACACAGGCCCAACATGGGTAACTGTGCATACTGGATGGGTTTGTGCATGATTGCCCTAGGAATCTGGGAGTTGTAGTTCACCCTTATCCAGCTGATATCAGATCTGGACCACACTTGGCACACAGACCCAACATGGGTAAATGTGCATACTGGATGGGTTTGTGTGTAATTGTCTTGGGAATCTGGGAGTTGTAGTTCACCCTTGCATAGAAAGCACTGAACCCATCTAATATCAGATCTGGACCACATTTGGCACACAGGCCCAACATGTCCAACTTTGAATAATGGCAGGCTTTGGGGAAGGATTGACCCACGGTTCCGGGAAATATAGTTCACCCACATCCTTATGCATTTTCTATTGGGAGCATTGATTTAAAAAAAATTCGAATAAATTATGTTTTACATTACCAAACTGATATGACCGAACTTCAAAAAACAAACAATGCCTCAAATCAACAGCCTAGCCCTGGGCTTGGGATATTTCTTGAGCATCACAACGCTTCAATTCCCCGCAAACTCTTCCCGGAGTCCCATCATCCACGACCCTGCCATTTCCGCATGCCCGCCAGCCTGTTAATGAGCAGCCTCTCTAATTAATAGGCCCGATAGTCCAAGCGGGCCGATATGAGTCCTTCAGTCTGGCTTTTCCCAGGCCGCCCTTTGCCCGTCGTTCTCACCCCGGCTAATGGAAACAAATCCCCTTGATGGCTTCCTCGGACAGTCCAATTTAATTACGGGCCCTGAACCAGATATGAGCCTTTCCAGAGCGAAAAACCCGAGGAAATCCATCCCRSTGGGAGGCAGCTGGGCTTTTTATTTCACTCCAGATGCCGGCACACCAAACGCCTACGGCTCCAGCATTGGACTACAATGCCCATCATCCACCAAGGATAGGGACGGTTTTGGCCTACACCTTCYAGCACCCACACAACAGAATTATAGCASTCCAGTGGCMCTTTAACTCCCTGGGATTTGTAGTTTGGCTCCAGCATTGGACTACAATGCCCATCATCCACCAAGGATAGGGACGGTTTTGGCCTACACCTTCTAGCACCCACACAACAGAATTATAGCACTCCAGTGGCCCTTTAACTCCCTGGGATTTGTAGTTTGGACTACAATGCCCATCATCCACCAAGGATAGGGACAGTTTTGGCCTAYASCTTCYASCACCCACACAACAGAATTATAGCAGTCCAGTGGCACTTTAACTCCCTGGGATTTGTAGTTTGACTCCAGCATTGGACTRCAATGCCCATCATCCACCAAGGATAGGGACGGTTTTGACCTACACCTTCCAGCACCCTCAYAACAGAATTATAGCACTCCAGTGGCCCTTTAACTCCCTGGGATTTGTAGTTTGGACTACAATGCCCATCATCCACCAAGGATAGGGACGGTTTTGGCCTACACCTTACAGCACCCACACAACAGAATTATAGCAGTCCAGTGGCACTTTAACGCCCTGGGATTTGTAGTTTGGCTCCAGCATTGGACTACAATGCCCATCATCCACCAAGGATAGGGACGGTTTTGGCCTACACCTTCCAGCACCCTCACAACATAATTATAGCAGTCCAGTGGGACTGGGCATTTGTGTGTGTATGATTGCCCTTAGAATCTGGGAGTTGTAGTTCACCCTTATCCAGAGAGCACTGGACCCAGCTGATATCGGATCAGAATTATAGCAACCCAGTGGCACTTTAACTCCCTGGGATTTGTAGTTTGCTGCAGCCCCAGAGCTCTTAGATGGAAATGCAATTTTTGCACTCTTTTAAGTACTAATTTCTGGGTTGCGGTGAGTTTTCCAGGCTGGACATGTTCCAGAAGCATTCTCCCCTGACGTTTCACCCACATCCGTGGCAGGCATCCTTGGAGGTTGTGGGGTCTGTTGCAAACTAGGCAAGTGGGGTTGATAATAGTAATAATAATACTGGATTGCTGTGAGTTTTCTGGCCTATCTGGTCATGTTCGAGAAGCATTCTCTCCTGATGTTTCTCCCCCATCTATGGCAGACATCCTCAGGGGCTGTGAGGTCTGTTAGAAACTAGGCAAGTGGGGTTGATAATAGTAAAAATAATAATGGATTGCTGTGAGTTTTCCGGCCTATCTGGCCATGTTCCAGAAGCATTCTCCCCTGACATTTCTCCCCCATCTATGGCAAGCATCCTCAGAGGTTGTGAGTTCTGTTAGAAACTAGGCAAGTGGGGTTGATATTTCTGTGGAATGACGTCCAGGGTGGGAGAAAGAACTCTTGTCTATTCGAGGCAAGTGTGAATGTTGCAATTGGCCTCTTTGATTATCATTGAATGGCCTTGCAGCTTCAAAGCCTGGCTGCTTCCTGCCTGGGGGAATCCTTTGTTGGGAGGTGTTAGCTGGTCCTGATTTTTTTTTCCCCTGTCTGGAATTCCCCTGTTTTATGAGTGTTGTTCTTTATTTACTGTCTTGATTTTAGAGTATTTAAAAATATTGGTAGCCAGATTTTGTTCATTTTCATGAATCATTTTTTGGTCAACTTTAGGGTTGATTTGGTTATTTGAGGTGCTGATTCAGAAAACTGCATTGGATAGACCACATCAGCTCTCGTTTCTGATACAGAGCATATGCCATCCAGTTGTCGCTTAAAGAAAATCATGTGTAATAAGCTTTGGCACAATAAGAGGATTTTGTGAGACCAGTCGTTCTCGTTGTAACAGTGTAGTAGTGGTGAGGCCACGGACCGTATTTTAGTTCTTGCGGACCACTTGTGGTCCACAGGTTGGGAAGCACTGTTTGGGAATTGGGTCGGCTAACTTATCATTGGGCCCACTGTTGACGTGGCGGATCAAACTGCTGAGCTGCTGAACTTGCTGACTGAAAGGTCGGCAGTTTGAATCCGGGGTAGCGGGGTGAGCTCCCACTGTTAGCCCCAGCTTCTGCCAACCTAGCAGTTCGAAAGCATGCAAATGTGAGTAGATATTGGTACCACTTCTGCAGGAAGGTAACAGCGCTCCATGCAGTCCACATGACTTTGGAGGTGTCTACGGACAACGCCGGCTCTTCAGCTTGGAAATGGAGATGAGTACCACTCCCCAAAGTTGGACACAACTAACGTCAAGGGAAACCTTTACTTTTATGTTTGTCTTTGACCTTTGTGTTCCTATTTTGGAATCTGGAATCTCCCATTTGGAGGAAGGGATTCCCTTTTCCTACCTAGATGGATATCTAAAAGGGAGAAGAAGAAACTGGAATCATGGTTTGTTTAGAGTCGCTGGAAAGACTTTTCTTGGACTTCTTTGGAGGGCCTTGATTCTTGTTGTAGCTCACTTTGAGCCTGAGTTTCATCAGGACGAGGAGGATGATGGGTTACAGGTTTCTGAACCTGTTCCTGTTATTGCGGCAGACTTTGTTGATTCTGAAGAAGTGACGGCATTTCTGTTCCCCAGGGAAAGGAATGTTGTTTTAGATGAAAGATAGTGAAACTTCACGGCTGCAAGTGGAAGAGTCGGCCCCATCTGGGAGTTCAGGGCCTCTCGGTTCCCAGGGTGACCGGTCTCAGGATAATGAGGTATCCGGCCTTGGAGATGGAGATTTGATTAAGGATTTGTCGAAGTCCGCGCCTTGCCAACAACCATGAAATTGGAGGTCAACGTAATGCTTTCATGTTGGGGAAACATATTTAACGATCTGATTGAACTCTGTCTGTTGTCAGTGCAATGTTGCTTATACTCTGTTAACTTCTCTGAAATTACCTCGGCTTTTGGGGAAAGCTTCTAGCTCTTTGGGACTTTGGTTTTGCTCTTGATTTTTTGGGGGACTTTGTCATGCTGCCATGGATTCTTGTTTAATCAATGCTACAGGAGTATACTTCATGTTATTTGACTCAGGAACTTGGGAACGACCCTGTCTTGGCTGTTAAACTTTTGCAACTCTACTTCTATGTTTTTGATTTTGCTTTTTCTCAATAAACTACAAAACCTTGGTGTGTGGTGGTGTCTTGAGCAAGGTGAATCTATCCAGAGTTGCGACAATTCTTCTCACCCAGAAAGTTGGGGATTTCATTTCGCCTCGATAAGGTCTCGCTAACGTTTCCTGTTCCGAAGCCTTTTCCGACTGAGTTGTGGGCCGCGTCACGTCTCCAACTTTGCGGCTCCTTCTTCTGCCCCGTCGGAA
This sequence comes from Anolis sagrei ordinatus, assembly GCF_025583915.1. Lineage (NCBI taxonomy): Eukaryota > Metazoa > Chordata > Lepidosauria > Squamata > Anolidae > Anolis > Anolis sagrei. The sequence goes on from NW_026844700.1 coordinate 7,251,387, forward strand.
GACATCCCGGTCTCCGAAGATTCCCTCTGGAACTGACTCCTTCCATTTACCGCCGTCTCGGTTTCCATCTTTGGCCCGGCGATAATACAACCGGGGTGTAAATCAAGGCCCCCCTCTCTTTATACCATCCAAGAAAGGCTCTTAATGGCATTAGCATTAGCTGCTTATCTTGGAGAAAGTGCCGGCGGTGCTCCCTGCTTGTCAGTATCAGCATAATGGCATCTGTAATGCACCAGTGTTACTTTTCCAGGGTTCCCTTCCCCCAAGTAAACAACACTGAAAGATATCCCGGCTTCTCCTCTTAAGCCCCAAAGTACTATTTTCATACGCCGCAAGTAAATATTCCTTGTGACGGAGAATAGGAGCATCATGCAACAGATAGAGTGCTTCCGTGTAATTTCGTGGAGGACGAGACGGCTTTGCTGGCACATAGGTTAAGGTAAACATTTCCTCTGACATTAAGTCCAGTTGTGTCGAACTCTGGGGTTTGGTGCTCATCTCCATTTCTAAGCCGAAGAGCCGGCGTTGTCCGTAGACACCTCCAAGGTCATGACTGCATGGAGTACTGTTATCTTACCTACTGATCTACTCACATTTACATGTTTTTGAACTGCTTGGTTGGCAGAAGCTGGGGCTAACAGTGGGAGCTCATCCCGCTCCCCGGATTCGAACCTGCAACCTTTTGGTCAGCAAGTTCAGCAGCTCAGCGGTTTAACCCACTGCATAAACAGAGGCTCGTGGGTCAGTAGAATAGAAAATACAAAATAGCAGTAACCCCAAAATGACAAGGAACATAAAGCAAAGGAAACCAAAATCCACAGAAGTACATGAAACAATGAACATGAAAGAAGGAACTCTCCAAGGAAACACAGACATAGACAAGAACAGGAAACTTGAGAATACCTGAACTAAGAACTTGAGAGCAGACACAGGAAAACAATCTCCTATAGCAATGTTGTCTCCTCTGAAAGGCCTGAAAACCATCCACTAATTTAAGCCCGCCAAACCACCCATGACATCATGCCTCACGCACCTGGATCTCCTCTCAGCTTTATCTCTGAGACTCTGAGATAATCTCGTTTGCCAAATTTTAACATCCTGCCTATGGTACCTATTGATCTACTCACATTTGCATGTTTTTGAACTGCTTGGTTGGCAGAAGCTGGGGCTAACAGTGGGAGCTCATCCCACTCCCTGGATTAGAACCTGCGACCTTTTGGTCAGCAAGTTCAGCAGCTCAGCAGTTTAACCCACTGCACAAGCGGGGGCTCGTGAGTCAGTCGAATAGAAAATACAAAATAGCAGTAATCCAAAAATGACAAGGAACATAAAGCCAAGGAAACCAAAATCCACAGAAGTACATGAATCTGTGAACATGAAAGAAGGAACTCTCCAAGGAAACACAGGCATAGACAAGAACAGGAAACTTGAGAATACTTGAACTAAGAACTTGAGAGTAGACACAGCAGAACCATCTCCTATAGCAATGTTGTCTCCTCTGAAAGGCCTGAAAACAATCCACTAATTGAAGCCCTCCAAACCACCCATGACATCATGCCTCACGCACCTGGATCTCCTCTCGGCTTTATCTCTGAGCCTCTGAGATAATCTTGTTTGCCAACTTTTAACATCCTGCCTATGGTACTTATTGATCTACTCACATTTGCATGCTTTTGAACTGCTTGGTTGGCTCAGTGGGAGCTCATCTCATTCCCTGGATTCGAACCGGCAACCTTTTGGTCAGCAAGTTCAGCAGCTCAGCAGTTTAACCCACTGCACAAACAGGGGCTCATGGTTCAGTCGAATAGAAAATACAAAATAGCAGTAACCCAAAAATGACAAGAAACATAAAATAAAGGAAACCAAAATCCACAGAAGTACATACATAAGGAGTTCCACTGGCTGCCGTTTATTTTCCGGTCCCAATTCAAGGTGCAGGCTATCACCTATAAAGCCCTAAACGGTTTGGGACCCGCCTACCTTTGGGACCGTATCTCCCTCCATGAACCAACTCGGGCCCTCCGATCCTCTGGGGAGGCCCTTCTTTCATCCCTGCCAGTCTCTCAAGCTCGCCTGGTAAGTACAAGGAAGAGAGCTTTTTCCTCTGTGGCCCCCCGACTCTGGAACTCACTACCTGGAGAAATGAGGAAAGCCCCTACCTTAGGAACCTTTAAAAAGGACCTTAAAACCTGGCTCTTCAGTTGTGCCTTTGGTGAGTAGGTATATAATTTCACATTATTGCTCAGCCCCAAACTTCTGTCATTGGAGTATACGTCCCCCACCTTGTGGGAAAACCTGATTCCACAACCCCCGCTATAATGAGCCCTCCTCCACAAATAACTTGCTTTCCTTTATCTCGCCCGAGTTTTTAATTAGTCTTAATCAGTTCATCTTGTAATCATTACATGTAGCCCGCCCATTGTGCCTGTATTTATTGTAATCTTTTTTTACGTTGTTATGTATTCACATGTTTTATGTAACTATGATGTCGTTGTTCATTCTTTGCGGTTTTGGTCTTTCTTTATTGTAATTGTTGTTTGGGCTGGGCCTCATGTAAGCCGCTCCGAGTCCCCATCGGGAAGATGGTGGCGGGGTATAAATAAAGTTTATTATTATATGATTATTAATGTAAAATGTTTCCAAATGCTAAAGAAGAGGGCCGCGGTAGCACAGCCGCAGGAAAAGCTGCTGGCCGGAGGGTTAGCAGTATGAAGCCGCGAGTCCGGGTGAGCTCCCAACCGTCAGCCCTAGCTCCTGCCAACCTAGCAGTTTGAAAGCATGCAGTGGGCTATGGGAGCATTATGGATCTAGTAGATGCTTTGCCTTGCTGGGAAAACTAAGGTTGTGTAGATACCAGATTGATATAAATTTGCTCCAGAGGAGTCCCAGATGTACTGATTTTAGGGCTGGTGTTT
>NW_026844700.1:7259301-7411801 GCF_025583915.1 Anolis sagrei ordinatus
GACATTTGGGAGTTGTAGTTGCTGGGATTTATAGTTCACCTACAATCACAGAGCATTCTGAACCCCACCATCATAGACTCATTGAATCATAGAGTTGGAAGAGACCTTGTGTCCAATTCCCTGCCAAGAAGCACAAAAACCACATTCAAAGCACTCTGGACAGATGGCCATCCAGCCTCTGCTTAATGGCCATCTGTCGGGGGTGCTTTGAATGCAATTACAGGAGATCTCATACTGTCCTTCTTCCAAGTTTCCTTTCTTCACTTGTGTATGAAGAATCAATTTGAGAAAAGGTGCAAAGTTTGGGCGGGATTGATCATCCTCTCACCTGGAGGGGGCGGAGATTATGCAAATTCCGGGGGGCCAATTCCGACACCAGATTGGTCGAATCCGGAACCGCTTTGTGTAGAGGACCCCTCCCATTCTGGATAAAAGAGGCCCTGTGCCTTTAAGATGCAGCAGTGGCTTGGTCGATATGTGGCCGAGGGCAAGTGACCTGGGGGTAGCTGGAGGGATCAAAGGTCAGAGGTCCCTTCTGTTGCCCTTTGGACCAGAGGAGCTAATTAGAGCCCGGCCTTTCTTTTGAAGGAGGAGAAGAGAGGTTGCCCACACATGCGTCCATCCAGAGAGAGAAAGCCAGAAAATCGGCACAGAAATCCACAAACATCCGAAAATCCTTCGCTTTTGCTTTGGGGGTGTTCTCCACATGCGTATCTTGGAAATATTACCCAAGACTAAACACAAAATTTCAATTATTATTGTATTTACATGCCACTTGTATCTCTGGACTGAGATGCAAAGCAGCTCACAATATTAAGAAACCATTGCGCAACTTGTGTATTGCACCTCGTAATATTAAGAAACCAATAGAATCCCAAGATTCCATTATTATTATTATCATTATATGATGATGATGATTATTACTATATTTCCATACCAATTTTATCTCTTGACTGAGACGCAAAGCAGCTCTCGACATTAAGTAACCATTGCGCAGCTTGCGTATTGCACATCACAATATTGCAATTTGCAATAGTAAGAAACCAATAGAATCCCAAGATAGTATTGTTGTTGTTGTTATATTTACATACCACTTTTATCTCTTGACTGAGATACAAAGCAGCTTCATATTAAGAAACTATTATGCAGGTTGTGCATTGCAGCTCGCAATATTGCACCTCGTAATATTAAGAAACCAATAGAATCCCAAGATTCCATTATTATTATCATCATTATATGATGATGATGATGATTATTATTATTATATTTACATACCAATTTTATCGCTTGACTGAGATGCAAAGCAGCTCACAATATTAAGAAACCATTACGCAGCTTGCGTATTGCACATCGTAATATTAAGAAACCAATAGAATTCCAAGGTTCTATTATTATTATTATTATTATTATTATTATTATTATTATTATTATTATCATTAGATGATGATGATGATGATGATGATTATATTTACATACTACTTTTATCTCTTGACTGAGATGCAAAGCAGCTCACAATATTAAGAAACTATTGCGCAGCTTGCATATTACAGATCACAATATTGCAATATTAAGAAACCAATAGTATCCCAAGATTCTATTATTATTATTATTATTATTATTATTATTATTATATTTACATACCACTTTTATCTCTTGACTGAGATGCAAAGCAGCTCACAATATCAAGAAACCATTACGCAGCTTGCGTATTGCAAGCGCTATATTGTACCTCACAATATTAAGAAACGAATAGAATCTCAAGATTCTATATTATTATTATTATTATTATTATTATTATTATTATTATATTTACATACCACTTTTTATCACTTGACTGAGATACAAAGCAGCTCACAATATTAAGAAACCATTACACAGCTTGTGTATTGCACCTCGCAATATTGCACCTTGAAATATTAAGAAACCAAATAGAATTCCAAGACTCTATTATTATTATTATTATTATTATCATCATCATTTAATGATGATGATATTTACATACCAATTTTATCTCTGGACTGAGATGCAAAGTAGCTCGCAATATTAAGAAACCATTGCCCTGCTTGCATATTGCAGCTCACAATATTGCACTTCGCAATATGAAGAAACCAATAGAATCCCAATATTCTATTATTATTATTATTATTATATTTACATACCATTACATACCATTACATACCATTATCTCTTGACTGAGATGAAAAGCAGCTTGCAATATTAAGAAACCATTATGCAGCTTGCGTATTGCACTTCACAATATTAAGAAACCAATAGAATCACAAGATTCTATATTATTATTATTATTATTATTATTATTATTATTATTATTATATTTACATACCACTTTTTATCACTTGACTGAGATACAAAGCAGCTCACAATATTAAGAAACTATTGCGCAGCTTGCATATTACAGATCACAATAGCAAGGGAAGGCGAGGAGGAAAGAGGACGGGAGTCCCAAAGAAGGGGGAGGAAAAGGAAAGGAAAAGAAAGAGGAAGGAAGGAAAGAGAGAAGGGGAAGGAAGGAAAGAAAGAAAGAAAGGAAAGAGAAGGAAGGGAAAGAGAAGGAAGGAAGAGAAGGAAGAGAGGAAGGAAGGAAGAAGGAAGGAAGGAAGAAGGAAGGAAAGGAGAAAAGGGGAGGAAAGGAAGGAAAAAAAGGAAGAGAAAGGGAAGGAGAGGAAGAAAAGAAGGAAAGAGGAGAAGAAGGAAGGGAAAAGAAGGGAAGAAAGAAAGAAAGAAAAGGAAGAGAAAGGAGAAAGAAGGAGAAGAAAGAAAGAAAAGAAGGGAAGAGAAAAGAAGGGAAGTGAGAAGGAAGAAAAGAGGAGGGAGGGGAAGTAAGAAGGGAAGAAAGAAAAGAAGGGGAGCAAGAATGAAGAAAAGAAGAGAAGAGAAAGAAAAGGAAGCAAGAGATAAAGAAAGGAAAGAAAGAAAAGGGAAGAGAAAGGAAAGGGAGCAAAAAGGGATGAAGGAAGGAAAGGAAGAAAAGGAAAGAAAGTAAAAGCAAATAAAGAAAGGAAGAAAGATAGAGACAAACGAGGGAAAAGTAGGGAGGAAAGAGAAAGAAAGATGATAAAGGGGAAAAGGTGTGAGGGGAGGGAAAGGAAGAAAGGAACGGAAAAGAAGCGATAAAAGAAGGAAGGAGGAAGAGAGAAAAAGAAGAAAGAGGGGAATGTATATCAGAGGAAGCAAGGGAAGAAAGAAAGAAAGAAAGAAAGAAAGAAAGAAAGAAAGAAAGAAAGAAAGAAAGAAAGAGAGAGGAGGGGGTGTATAAGGGAAATGCAAGGGAGGGAGGAGGGAAGGAAAGAATGAATGAAAGAGGAAAAAGAAGGGAAAGAAAGAAAGGGAGGGAGGAAAGAAAGAAAGGGAAAGGGAAGGGAAAAGATCTGAGGGGAGGAAAGGAAAGAAAGAGAAAGGAAGGGAAAAAGAAGGGATGAAGGAAGGAAGGAGGAAGAGAAAAAGAAGAAACAGGGGAAGGTATATGAGAGAAACAAGGAGAAGGAAGGAAGGAAGGTATATGAGAGGAAACAAGGGAAGGAAGGAAGGAAGGAAGGAAGGAAGGGGAAAGGGAAAAGATCTGAGGGGAGGAAAGGAAAGAAAGAGAAAGGAAGGGAAGAAAGAAGGGACGAAGGAAGAGAGAAAAAGAAGTGATGAAGGAAGGAAGGAGGAAGAGAGAAAAAGAAGAAAGAGGGGAAGGCATATGAGAGGAAACAAGGGAAGGAAGGAAGGAAGGAAGGAAGGAAGGAAGGAAGGAAGGAAGGAAGGAAGGAAGGAAGGAAGGAAGGAAGACAAGGAGAAAGGAATGAGGGAGGGAGGGAAAGATAGATGGGTGGAAGTAAGATATATAAGAAAAAGAAGAAAGAAAGAAAGAAAGGGAGGAAAGAAAGAAAGAAAGGAAAGGGAAAGGAAAGGGGAAAAGGTCTGAGAGGAGGAAAGGAAAGAAAGAGAAAGGACGGGAAGAAAGAAGGGACGAAGGAAGAGAGAAAAAGAACTGATGAAGGAAGGAAGGAGGAAGAGAGAAAAAGAAGAAAGAGGGGAAGGCATATGAGAGGAAACAAGGGAAGGAAGGAAGACAAGGGAGAGGAGGAGGTGTATGAGGGAAATACAAGGGAGGGAGGAGGGAAGGAAAGAATGAAAGAAAGAGAAAAAGAAGGGAAAGAAAGAAAGAAAGAAAGAAAGAAAGAAAGAAAGAAAGAAAGAAAGGAAAAGGAAAGGGGAAAAGGTCTGAGAGGAAGAAAGGAGAGAAAGGAAAGGAAGGAAGTAGGGACGAAGGAAGAGAGAAAAAGAAGGGAAGAGAAAGAAGAGGGGAGAAAGTAGACAGTCAGTGGTCCCAACGAAACCTGTGCAACGTTAGGTAGATATGCTAGTTCTTATCATATTTAGAGCCGACTTTCCTTGCTTAGGTGAGACTCAAAGCAGGTAACTACGCGAAAACTAATACCGTTTACAATTTAAATGTGTTGAAGAATATTCCAATTTTCCTGGCAACCGCCCTCGCCCTTCCCATAGTATTTCCAATATCGGAAAGCTTTGCAGGGCATTGGAAAGGGAAGATAGGGGGGAGAGAGAGAAATGCACTGAAACCCAGATAGAAAAGCAAGAGAAAGAAAGAGAGGAAAAGCCAGAAGAGAATAGTCATCCGGAATAAACAGTGTCTGATATTGATTTAGGCCCATGGTTAAGAAGAAGAATGTGAATTGCTGCAAAACTCGGAGTGGACAGCCGGCGTTTGGCGGGCCTGATCAATAGCCCAATACATCAGGCAGTCGCCATGGCAACCCCAGGTTGGAGATATGGGGGGGGAGAAGGCGTGCGAGGGGGCACACACGCGTGTGTTTTGCGTGTGCAAAAATGAAACCCAGGGATTATTAAAAAGGAAAAGGTTGGCTGATTTGTTTGTTTTTTTTTGTCCTCAATCATTATAGATTCAGGGCAAAACGAATAATTTCGTTCGCTTTCCGACATTGATTGCAATGATGGAGATACAGGTCAAAGAGGGCTTATTATTAATTTATTAATTAATTATGATTATTAATTAAAAATCATGGCGTTTGTAAGTTAGCTTCTGGCGTCACTTGGGTACGGCTTCCAAGACGCATCTACACTGTAGACTTAATGTGGTTTGGTCCCACTTCCATGGCTTAATGAAACCCTGGGGGTCAAAGAGGGCTTATTAATAATTAATTAATTAATATTATTATTAATTAAAAATCATGGCGTTTGTAGGTTATGCTTTGAAAGCAGCTTCCGGTGTCACTTGGGTTCGGCTTCCAAGACGCATCCACACTGTGGACTTAATGCAGTTTGGTCCCACTTTCATGGCTCAATGCATCCTTGGGATTTGTAGTTTGGCATGTAGTTTGAATTCTTAGCCAAAGAGCTTCATTACTTTGAAAGGCCAAATTTCTTTGATTCTAAAGCGGCGTCAATTGTAAGATGCACATTTATTTCAGTACCAGTAACAGATTCCTCTTCCTCTCCTTCCTTCCTTCTTTTCCCTTCCTTCCTTCCCTCCTTTTCTTTCCCTTCTTCTTTCCTTCCTTCTTTGCCCTTCCTTCCCTCCTTTTCTTTCCCTTCCTCTTTCTCTCCTTCTTTTCTTCTTTTCCTTTCCTTTCCTCCATTCTTTCTCTTCCTTTCCCCCTTTTTCTTTCCCTTCCTCTTTCTCTCCTTCCTTCCTTCTTTTCCCTTCATTCCCCGCTTTTCTTTCCCTTCCTCTTTCTCATCTTCCTTCGGTCTTTTCCCTTCCTTCCCTCTTTTTCGTTCCCTTCCTCTTTCTCTCCTTCCTCCCTTCTTTTCCCTTCTTTCCCTCCTTTTCTTTCCCTTCCTCTTTCTCTCCTTCCTTCCTTCTTTTCCCTTCCTTCCCTCCTTTTCTTTCCCTTCCACTTTCTCTCCTCCCTTCTTTTTTCTTTCCTTCCTCCTTCCTCCTTCCTTCTTCCTTCCTTTCCTTCCCCTCCCTTTTTTTCCTTCTCTTTCCTCTTTTCTTCCCTTCCTTTCTCTCCTCCTTCCTTTCCCTTCCTTCCTTCCCCTCCTTTTCTTTCCTTCCCTTTTTTTTTCCCTCTTTCTTCCTTCCTTCTTTTCCCTTCCCTCCCTCCCTCCTTTTCCTTTCCCTTCCTCTTTCTTTACTTCCTTCTCTTTTCCCTTTCTTCCTTCCCCCTTTTCTTTCCCTTCCTCTTTCCTCCCTTCCTTCCTTTCTTCCTTCCCCCTTCCTTCCTTCCTTCCTTCCTTCCTTCCTTCCTTCCTTTCTCCCTTCCTCTTCCTCTTCCCTTCCTTCCCTCCTTTCTTTCCCTTCCTCTTTCTCCCTTTCTTCCTTCTTCCTTCTTCTTGGACTGCAACTCCCAGCAGTCCTCCTGATTATCTACCTGCCTATCTATCTCTATCTAATCTATCTATCTGGAAGATTGCTGGGAGTTGCAGCCCAGGAATAGGAAATTGGAAATATGCAGGGATTGGGATGCTCTCAAAGAAATCCAAGGAGAAGAAGGCTTGCATCTTGGAAGTAGTGCATTTAGATCATCCTCCTCTCCTAAAGGGCCTGGTCTAGGGGATGCTGGGAGTTGTAGTCCGGAAGAGAGTGTGGATATGCTATTGTGGTTTTTGTTTGCCAGGGGGAGCGATTTTGCGCATGCACAGTATAATCCTTTTGCATTTTTGGCTTTTTATATCCCTTACACTGTGTTTTCCAGTGATTTTTTGAGAGAAGGACATACATTGGGTTGTTAGGTGTCTTGTGTCCAAATTCGGTGTCAATTTGTCCAGTGGTTTTGGAGTTCTGTTGATCCCACAAACAAACATTACATTTTATTTATATAGATTACTAGCCATCCCCTGCCCCACGTTGCTGTGGCCCAATCTGTTTATTTATGTTTTGGGTGTGTATATATGTGTATATGTGTGCGTGTATATACATGTGTGTGTGTGTGTGTGTGTTTGTGTATATATGTGGTTTTGGACATGCGTTGTAATGTATTTTTTGTCTTTTTATACCTCTTCTGTTGTGTTTTTTTATATATATATATAGAATTGTCCTTCTTTAGGGGTCCCTTTCAAATCTATGATACTATATCTCTCTGTGTGTGAATCATATCTATCTATCTATATCTATGGCTGGATGGCTCTCTGTCAGGAGGGCTTTCATTATGTTTTCTTGCCCTGGTGAAGGGAATTGGACTGGATGGCCTTAAGTATTTTCTGCTGGTCATGGGGGTTCTGTGTGGGAAGTTTGCCCCAATTCTGTCTTTTGTGGGGTTCAGAATGCTCTTTGATTGTAAGTGAACTATAAATCCCAGTAACTACAACTCCCAAATGTGAAGGTCTATTTCCCCCAAACTCCATCTGTGTTCACATTTGGGCATATGGTATATTAGTGCCAAGTTTGGTCCAGATCCATCATTGTTTGAGTCCACAGTGCTCTCTGGATGGAGGTGAACTACAACTCCCAAATTCAAGGTCAATGCCTGCCAAACCCTTGTAGTGTTTTCTGTTGGACATGGGAGAACAGTGTGCCAAGTTTGATTCAATTCCATCACTGGTGGAGTTCAGAATGTCGTTGGTGGGGTTCAGAATGCTCTTTGATTGTAGGTGAACTATAAATCCCAGTAACTACAACTCCCAAATGTGAAGGTCCATTTCCCCCAAACTCCATCTGTGTTCCTATTTGGGCATATGGTATATTAGTGCCAAGTTTGGTCCAGATCCAACATTATTTGAGTCCACAGCGCTCTCTGGATGTAAGTGAACTATAACTCCCAAACTCAAGGTCAATGCCCGCCAAACCCTTGTAGTGTTTTCTGTTGGACATGGGAGAACAGTGTGCCAAGTTTGATTTAATTCCATCATTGGTGGAGTTCAGAATGTTCTTTGATTGTAGGTGAACTATAAATCCCAGCAGCTACAACTCCCAAATGACAAAATCATTTTTTTTTTGAGTGAAGGACATACATTGGGTTGTTAGATGTCTTGTGTCCAAATTTGGTGTCAATTCGTCCAGTGGTTTTTGAGTACTGTTAATCCCACAAACGAACATTACATTATTATTTATATAGATAATACGAGGGTCCGTCAAAAAGTAATGCCTCCGTCGCGCTAACTTTTCCTTCTTTCACAACTACAGGAGTATTGATGCATGATCTGATAGAGGCTATTGATATAGTCTATTGATATAGTCTATAGACTATTGATATAGTCTATTTCTCCCCAAAATTGTTTTTGATGCCTGGGTTAAACGATGGCGCAAATGTGTCCAAATGGATGGAGACTCCGTTGAATGGAAGTGTTGCATCGAGGACAGTTCAGGCTCGGATCTGGAGCAAATTCTGCTGTTCTGGGTTCATTCGTAACGTTTTTATGACATAAGAGGCAAAACTTTTTGGCCCACCTTCATATAGGCCCACAAACCAACAAGCACTGCAGTTGGCCATCTTGATTTGCTTTGAATGGCCTTGCAGCTTCAAAACCTGGCTGCTTCCTGATGCAAGTGTGAATTGCAACATTCACACTTGCCTCCAACAGACAAGAATTCTTTCTCCCACCCTGGACATCATCCCACAGATATAGAAACTCAACTTGCCGATTTTCCAACAGACCTCACAACCTCTGAAGATGCCTGTCGTAGATGTGGGCGAAATGTCAGGAGAGAATGCTTCTGGAACATAGCCAGGCAGCCTGAAAAACTCACAGCAAACCAGTGATTCTGGCCATGAAAGCCTTCGTCGACAACAACAACAATATTTAATAATGTATAATAATAATATTAGGCTTCCAATCCTGTCAACTTCTGTAGGTGCATTGTTGTTGTCGTTAGATGTTATTCTCCTTTCCAGCTTCTCATCAACTGCAGCTAATTGCCAAGTAAGAAAATATGTGTTGTCAAGGGCTTTCATGGCGGAATCACTGGGTTGCTGTGAGTTTTTCAGGCTGTCTGGCCATGTCCCAGAAGCATTCTCTCCTGACTTTTCAGCCACATCTATGGCAGGCTTCCTCAGAGGTTGTGAGGTGAGCAACACAATAATAATGTAACTACAGAAGCTTGCAGGATTGGAAACCTAATATTATATTATATTGTTGTGAGGTCTGAGAACGTGATTTCTATACTTCCTGCATCCATTCTCGGCTCAACAATTACGTATATATCCAGAAAAGGTGCATAGCCCTCAAATGTACATTTATTTGACCACCGCAAACAAGCAAAACAAGAATCCATATACCGTAGCTTTGCATACAGAGGCAGAATTCTGCATACAAAATTGCCCGCAACTGCAAAATCCACATACAAAACCATACATGGAGAGGGTAGATGATGAAATTTTGCGTACAAAATTGTGCGCAATAAAACTGCAACATCCACCTACAAATCCATACATCGATAGGGTAGATGGTGAAATTCTGTGTACAAAATTGTGCACAACTACAACATCCACCTACAAATCCCAAAATTCAGCATGTAAAATTGTGCAAAATTGCAACATCCACCTACAAATCCCAAAATTCGGCATGCAAAATTGTGCAAAACTGCAACATCCACCTACAAATCTCAAAACTGCAACATCCACCTACAAATCTCAAAACTGCAACATCCACCTACAAATCCCAAAACTGCAACATCCACCTACAAATCCCAAAATTGCAACATCCACCTACAAATCCCAAAATTCAGCGTGCACAATTGTGCAAAACTGCAACATCCACCTACAAATCCCAAAATTGCAACATCCACCTACAAATCCCAAAATTCGGCATGCAAAATTGTGCAAAACTGCAGCATCCACCTACAAATCCCAAAATTGCAACATCCACCTACAAATCCCAAAATTCAGCGTGCACAATTGTGCAAAACTGCAACATCCACCTACAAATCCCAAAATTGCAACATCCACCTACAAATCCCAAAATTCGGCATGCAAAATTGTGCAAAACTGCAACATCCACCTACAAATCCCAAAATTGCAACATCCACCTACAAATCCCAAAATTCAGCGTGCACAATTGTGCAAAACTGCAACATCCACCTACAAATCCCAAAATTGCAACATCCACCTACAAATCCCAAAATTCGGCATACAAAATTGTGCAAAACTGCAACATCCACCTACAAATCCCAAAATTGCAACATCCACCTACAAATCCCAAAATTCGGCATGCAAAATTGTGCAAAACTGCAACATCCACCTACAAATCCATACATCGATATGGCAAAATTCAGCGTACAAAATTGTGCACAACTGCAAAATCCACCTGCAAAACCATCGCTAGGGTAGATGATGAAATTCTGCGTACAAAATTGTGCACAACTGCAAAATCCACATAAAAAACCATATATAGATAGTGTAGATGATGAAATCTGGCATACAAAATTGTGCGCAACTGCTAAATCCACATACAAAACTGTACACTATGTAACACAATTTTTCTTCCTTTGTTATCAATGTCATTTCCTGAGAAAATTGGTTTATTAAACTGCAAAAAAACTTTGTTTCGGCACAGGATACCCTGCGGTACATTTTTGCTCTGGTTTTTCTCATCGTGGAGTGTGAACCAATTGTGGCAGACACAAAAACGAAATTTGTGGAATGTAACAACTACTTTCAAAGCAAGGGCCGTACTATTAAACAGGAAATAACACTTTCGAACCAGGAACGGATTTTCTTTTCAGGTCTTCCACCCTTTCGTTCAAATTTCCAAAAACTTGGGCTGGCCAAAATAGCTCCGCAAAAACATTGCGTCAAAACAGGATGCAAAATTTTGCGATTCTGGTTAACAACGATACAAAATTTGGATTGTGCGTTTCTCCCCGCAAGCGGAAGGGCGCCCCCTGCTGATGTCAACCAGCGGAACCTCTCGCCACTTGATATCCGGGCCTACAATGCAACAGAGAAGGAGTGCCGAATGGACAAGACACAAGAGGGAACGGGCCTGACCGAGACCAGGCCGCAGTATCAACAGAGGTGATCCGGTACCTCTCTTTCGTGCTCCCATTGACTCACCTGCATCTGCAAGGCGAAGGTGGAGTGACCCAAGAGTCCGGCCCGGCAGCCGAGCCTCCTTCCGGCCTCCGTCTGCTCCTTCCAAGCCGAGGAAAGGCAGGCGGAGCGCACACTCGCACCGTCCTTCCGGCACATTATGCGCCGGGTCCCGGCGAGCGAATCCTCGAAAACCCAGAAACATATCGCAAAGGGTGGGGGGGGGGAAGGAGAGGTTATTGATTTTCATTCCTGCGGTGCCCCCCCATCCCTTTCCACCAGATCAATGCGGCCCCGATCAATACGCCGAGTGGGAGATTCACCCATGTGGCACACACACACACTCCAACGTGCGCTTTCTCTCTCTCGCTCGCTCTCAAACGCACACGGCTCTTGATGAACGGGGCACGCGATGGGTTTTTTCTGTATTTATTTGCACAGAGAGAGAGATGAGAAGCCTGTGCCCCATTCAAAAGGGGGTTTGAGGATGCTCATATGCAGTTGGAGGTCTTTGACATTGCAATAGGAGGCCTTGAAATAGAGGCCAGACCAGTGGTTCCCAACCTGTGGTTCGTGGACCACCAGTAGTCCACACACACTAAAATATGGCGGCCTCACCGTTACTATGCCGTTGCAACAAGAGCGAATGATTGCGCAAAACCTTCTTATAGTGCTGAGGCTTATTAAATACAAGCATATGGCAACTACTGGATGGCATATGTTCTGTATCAGAAACTAGAGCTGATGTGGTCTATCCAGTGCAAAATATAGTCCACAGCCTCAGCGTTACTATACCATTGCAACGAGAGCGACTGGTCTCATGAGATCTTCTTACAGTGCCAAGGCTTATTAAATATGTTTTTCTATGAGTGAGTACATGATCACTACTGGATGGCATATCTTCTGTATCAGGAACTAGAGCTGATGTGGTCTATCCAATGCAAAATATGATCCACAGCCTCACCGTTACTACACCATTGCAACGAGAGCGACTGGTCTCACAAAATCCTCTTATAGTGCCAAGACTTATTAAATACATTTTTCTGTGAGTGAGCACATGACGACTACTGGATAGCATATGTTCTGTATCAGGAACCAGAGCTGATGTGGTCTATCCAGTGCAAAATATGATCCACAGCCTCACCGTTACTACACCATTGCAACTAGAGCGACTGGTTGAGCAAAATCCTCTTATAGTGCTGAAGCTTATTAAATACAAGCATATGGCAACTACTGGATGGCATATGTTCTGTATCAGGAACTAGAGCTGATGTGGTCTATCCAATGCAAAATATGGTCCACAGCCTCAGCATTACTATAGCATTGCAACGAAAACGACTGGTCTCGCAAAACCCTCTTATAGTGCCGAAGCTTATTAAATACATTTTTCTGTGAGTGAGCACATGATGACTACTGGATAGCATATGTTCTGTATCAGGAACCAGAGCTGATGTGGTCTATACAGTGCAAAATATGGTCCACGGCCTCAGCGTTACTATACCATTGCAACGAGAGCGACTGGTCTCACGAAATCCTCTTATAGTGCCAAGACTTATTAAATACACTTTTCTGTGAGTGAGCACATGATGACTACTGGATAGCATATGTTCTGTATCAGGAACCAGAGCTGATGTGGTCTATCCAATGCAAAATATGGCCCACAGCCTCAGCGTTACTATAGCATTGCAACGAGAATGACTGGTCTCGCAAAACCCTCTTATAGTACCGAGGCTTATTAAATACGTTTTTCTGTGAGTGTGCACATGATAACTACTGGGTGGCATATATTCTGTATCAGGAACTAGAGCTGATGTGGTCTATTCAATGCAAAATATGGTCCACAGCCTCACCATTAATATACCATTGCAATGAGAGCGACTAGTCTTGCAAAACCCTTTTATAGTGCCAGGGTTTAATAATTATGGTTTTTTGTGGGCAAGCAGATTGCAACTACTGGATGGCATATGTTCTGTATCAGTAACTTGAGCTGATGTAGTCTATCCAATGCAAACTATGGTCCACAGCCTCACCGTTAATACACCATTGCAACAAACAGCGACTGGTTGTGCAAAACCAGTTTGCTCTTATTAAATATGAGCGTATGGCAACTACTGGATGGCATATGTTCTGTATCAGAAACTAGAGCTGATGTGGTCTATCCAATGCAAACTATGGTCCACGGCCTCACCGTTACTACACCATTTCTTTCCTTGAAGGTGTTCAAGCACAGACTGGCCATCTATTGGGAAGGCTTTGATTGTGTCTCCCATCATGGCAGGGGGTTGGATTGGATGGTTCTTGGGGTCTCTTCAAACTCTAGGATTCTAATAATAATAATAATAATAATAATTTCCTTCCTTGAAGGTGTTCAAGCACACTGGTCATCTATTGGGAAGGCTTTGATTATGTCTCCCATCATGGCTGGGGAATTGGACTGGATTGCTCTTGGGGTCTCTTCAAACTCTAGGATTCTATTAATAATAATAATAATAATAATAATAATAATAAGTTCCTTCCTTGAAGGTGTTTAAGCAGAGACTGGCCATCTATTAGGAAGGCTTTGATTGTGTTTCCCATCATGGGTGGGGATTGGACTGGATGGCTCTTGGGGTCTCTTCAAACTCTAGGATATTATTATTATTATTATTATTATTATTATTATTATTATCATCATCATCATCATCTCCTTCCTTGAAGGTGTTTAATCAGAGACTGTCTGGCCATCTATTGTGAAGGCTTTGATTGTGTCTCCCATCATGGCCGAGGATTGGACTGGATGGCTCTTGGGGTCTCTTCAAACTCTAAGATTCTATTATTATTATTAGTAGTAGTAGTAGTAGCATTAACATTTTCCTTCCTTGAAGATATTTAAGCAGAGACTGTCTGGCCATCTATTGGGAAGGCTTTGATTGTGTCTCCCTTCAGGCTGCGGATTGGACTGGATGGCTCTTGGGGTCCCTTCAAACCCTAGAATTCTAATAATAATAATAATAATAATAATAATAATAATAATAATAATAATAATATTTTCCTTCCTTGAAGGTGTTTAAGCAGAGACTGTCTGGCCATCTATTGGGAAGGCTTTGATTGTGTCTCCCATCATGGCTGAGGATTGGACTGGATGGCTCTTGGGGTCCCTTCAAACCCTAGAATTCTATTAATAATAATAATAATAATAATAATAATAATAATAATAATAATAATAATATTTTCCTTCCTTGAAGGTATTTAAGCAGAGACTGTCTGGTCATCTATTGGGAAGGCTTTGATTGTGTTTCCTGTATGGTGGGATTGGACTGGGTGGCCCTTGAGGTCTCTTCAAATTCTAGGATTCTATTATTATTATCATTAATAATAATAATAATAATAATAATAATAATAATAATAATAATAATATTTTCCTTCCTTGAAGGTGTTTAAGCAGAGACTGTCTGGCCATCTATTGGGAAGGCTTTGATTGTGTCTCCCATCATGGCTGAGGATTGGACTGGATGGCTCTTGGGGTCCCTTCAAACCCTAGAATTCTATTAATAATAATAATAATAATAATAATAATAATAATAATAATAATAATAATATTTTCCTTCCTTGAAGGTATTTAAGCAGAGACTGTCTGGCCATCTATTGTGAGGGTTTTGATTGTGTCTCCCTTCATGGCTGGGGATTGGACTGGATGGCCCTTGGAGTCTCTTCCAACTCTAGTATGTTGTTGTTGTTGTTGTTGTTGTTGTTTCTTCTTCCGGCTGGCCCTCTGTTGGGATGAAAGAGGCGAACGCGATGCTTTGCAAAGGGAAAAGGAGCTGCTTTCTATTTTTCAATCCTATCGATTTTCAAAGCCATTTCAAGCCAGGCTCCCAACCTTAAAACGCTTGGCAGTTTTTATTTGGCCCCTTCCGTCTCCTTTCAGATTTGTGGTCGTCCGAAGGGCGCAGGCCTTGGGCAGCAAAGCAGAACCAACGGCCGAGACAAGGGTTCGCTTTGGGTGTCGAATTAGTGCAGTTTGCCACTGCCAGGGCTCAGAATAATGGGAGTTGTAGTTTTACACTGTCCTGGAATAATAACCCTGTGTCCAGTTCTGGTCAAAGCAAGATGTCCAGAGAAGGGCCACCAAAATGGTCAAAGGTTTAGCTTGAGATCTGGTGGAGTCTCCTTCTCTGGAGGTTTTGGATTACCATCTTTTGGGAGTGATTAGATTGTGCCTTTCTGTTTTGCGGAATGAGGTTGGACCGGATAGCGTTTGGGGTCATTTCCAACTCTAGAATTCTATAATAATAATAATCATTATCATCATCATCATCTTTGATAATAATCATGGTGATGATGAGTGAGCTAGATGACCATCTGTCGGGTGGGCTTAGATTGTGTCCTGCTGTTTTGCGAAATGAAGTTGGACTGGATGACCTTTGGGGTCTCTTCCGACTTTAGGTTTCCATCATCAACAGCGTCTTTGATAATAATAATGGTAAGGATAATGAAGCCTCCTTCTCTGGAAGTTTTAAAACAGTGGCTCGATGGCTATCTGTTGGGAGTGCTTTGATTGTGTCTTGCCTCTTTGCAGAATGAGGTTGGACTGGAGGACCCCTTGGGGTCCCTTCCAACTCTCGGACCCTATCATTCTGTGATTCAGGGGCTGAATGATCATCTGTCAGGAGGGCTTAGATTGTGTCTTGCTGCTTTGCAGAATGAGGTTGGACTGGAGGACCCCTTGGGGTCCCTTTCAACTCACAGATTCTAGGTTTCTATGATTCAGAGACTGGATGACCATCTGTCGGGAGGGCTTAGATTGTGTCTGGCTTCTTTGTGGAATGAGGTTGGACTGGATGGCCTTTAGGGGTCCCTTTCAACTCTCGGATTCTATAGTTGTATGATTCAAGGGGTGGGTGGTCATCTTTCAGGAGAGCTTTGAAAGTGTCTTGCCTGCCAACTCTAGGATCCTATAGTTCTATGATTCAGGGCTGGATGGCCATCTGTCAGGAGGGCTTAGATTGTATCTTGCTTCTTTACAGAATGAGGTTGGACTGGATGGCCCCTTGGGGTCCCTACGAACTCTAGCATCCTATAGTTCTATGATTCAGGGGCTGGATGACCATCTGTCAGGAGTGCTTAGATTGTGTCTTGCTGCTTTGCACAATGAGGTTGGACTGGATGACCCCTTGGGGTCCCTTCCAACTCTCGGATTCTAGTTTTCTATGATTCAGAGTCTGGATGGCCATCTGCCGGGAGGGCTTAGATCATGCCGTGCTTCTTTGCAGAATGAGGTTGGACTGGATGACCCCTTGGGATCCCTTCCAACTCTAGGATCCTATAGTTCTATGATTCTGGGGCTGGATGGCCATCTGTCGGGAGGGCTTTGATAGTGTCTTGCCTTCCAACCCTAAGATCCTATAGTTCTAAGATTCAGGGGCTGGATGATCATCTGTTAGGAGGGCTTAGATTGTGTCTTGCTGCTTTGCAGAATGAGGTTGGACTGGATGACCCCTCAGGGTCCCTTCCAACTCTCAGGTTCTATAGTTCTATAATTCAGGGGCTGGATGACCATCTGTCGGGAGGGCTTAGATTGTGTCTCGCTTCTTTGCAGAAAGAGGTTGGACTGGATGACCTCTTGGGGTCCTTTCTAACTCTGGGATCCTATAGTTCTATAATTCAGGGGCTGGATGACCATCTGTCGGGACGGCTTAGATTGTGTCTCGCTTCTTTACAGAATGAGATTAAACTGGATGACCCCTTGGGGTCCCTACGAACTCTAGCATCCTATAGTTCTATGATTCAGGGGCTGGATGACCATCTGTAGGGAAGGCTTAGGTTGTGCCTTGCTGTTTTGCAGAATGAGGTTGGACTTAATGACCCCTTTCAACTGTCAGATTCTATAACTTTATGATTCAGAGGCTGGATGGCCATCTGTCGGGAGGGCTTAGATTGTGCCTTGCTGCTTTGCAGAATGAGGTTGGACTGGATGACCCCTTGGGGTCCCTTCCAACTCTAGGATTCTATGATTCAGGAGGTGGATGGTCATCTGTCAGGAGGGCTTAGATTGTGTCTTGCCTTCCAACTCTAGGATCCTATAGTTCTATGATTCTGGGGCTGGACGACCATCTGTCGGGAGGGCTTAGATTGTATCTTGCTTCTTTACAGAATGAGGTTGGAATGGATGACCCCTTGGGGTCCCTTCCAACTCTAGGATCCTACACTTCTATAATTCAGAGGCTGGATGGCCATCTGTCAGGAGGGCTTTGATAGTGTCTACCCTTCCAACTTGAAGATCCTATAATTCTATAATTCAGGAGCTGGATGGCCATCTGTCGGGAGGGCTTAGATTGTGTCTCGCTTCTTTGCAGAATGAGGTTGGACTGGATGAGCTCTTGGGGTCCCTTCCAACTCTGGGATCCTATAGTTCTATAATTCGGGGGCTGGGTGGCCATCTGTCGGGAGGGCTTAGATTGTATCTTCCTGTTTTGCAGAATGAGGTTGGACTGGATGACCTCTTTCAACTGTCAGATTCTATAACTGTATGATTCAGAGGCTGGATGGCCATCTGTCGGGAGGGCTTAGGTTGTGCCTTGCTTCTTTGTAGAATGAGATTAAACTGGATGACCCCTTGGGTTCCCTTCCAACTCTAGGATCCTAAAGTTCTATGATTCAGGGGCTGGACGACCATCTGTCAGGAGGGCTTTGATTGCATCTTGCTGCTTTGCAGATAGAGGTTGGACTGCATGACCCCTTGGGGTCCCTTCCAACTCTAGGATCCTATAGTTCTATATGATTCAGAGCCCGACTAGAGCGTGCCTTGCTGCTTTGCAGAAGGAGGTGGGACTGGATGGCCTTTGGGAATCCCTTCCATCCCTCTTGGCTTGAATTGGGCCAAGGGGAGCCAGCGAGGAGGAGGAGGAGGAGGAGGAGGAGGAGGAGGAGGAGGGCCTTTCTTTCTCCGTCCAGGAAGGCACCCTCTTCTCCTCCTCTCCTCCCTCCCTGCTTTGCTGAAAATGTTTTATCGAGCCGTTCCCCGGCAGCCAAGAAGTTCGGAGCCATCCGGCAAACAGGCCCTAATTCTTGTCTTCCCCGTTGCCATAGCTGCAGCGCAATTCCGGGTGTATTGATGTTCCCCCATTGATCTGCGCGATGGTGCGGTGTCTGGACATGAGGCAGCCGGGCCATTGTGCCGGGGAGGCTGACAGACACCAATCAATACCACTCTGCCTTGTGCTCCCTCTCTCTGCCATCTGACTCTCCAGCACGAGCCTCCCTTTCGCACCGCCGGCCGGCCGGGAGAGACGTAGCGCCGGGACCCGGGGTCACTTTGGGGGGAGGCCTAGGGGTGCGTCTGCACTGTAGGCTCAAAGTGGTTCAACTTCCACTCCCATGGTGCCATGCGATAGAATCGTGGGGTCCAGAATGCAGAAAGCAAGATAACAGTTTGCCTTAGAATTAGTCTAGGTTTGGAGTCGATCCGTTGACCCGCAGATATGGGGGGCCCAATGGGTTTCCGTATCCGCAGTTCAGAGGAACGCAGTTTTGGACTCCCCGGGATGCTGTAAGAGCATACCGCAGAAAGCGAGGTAACAGTTAGCCTTAGAATTAGTCTAGGAAAAAGATGGCACTGGTGTGCAGTCGAACCGTTGATCCGCAGATATGGGGGCCCAATGGGTTACCATATCCGCAGTTCAGAGGAACACAGTTTCAGCCTCCCCGGGATGCTGTAAGAGCATGCCACAGAAAGCGAGGTAACAGTTAGCCTTAGAATTAGTCTAGGAAAAAGATGGCACCGGTTTGGAGTCGATCCGTTGACCCGCGGATATGGGGGCCCAATGGGTTTCCGTATCCGCAATTCAGAGGAACACAGTTTCGGCCTCCCCGGGACGCTGTAAGAGCATGCCGCAGAAAGCAAGGTAACAGTTAGTCTTAGAATTAGTCTAGGAAAAAGATGGCACCGGTTTGGAGTCGATCCGTTGACCCACGGATATGGGGGCCCAATGGGCTTCCATATCCACAGTTCAGGGGAACACCGTTTTGGCCTCCTCGGGACGCTGTAAGAGCATGCCACAGAAAGCGAGGTAACAGTTAGCCTTAGAATTAGTCTAGGAAAAAGATGGCTGGTTTGGAGTCGATCCGTTGACCCGCGGATATGGGGGCCCAATGGGTTTCTGTATCCGCAGTTTAGAGGAATGCAGGTTCGGCCTCCCCGGGATGCTGTAAGAGCATGCCGCAGAAAGCGAGGTAACAGTTAGCCTTAGAATTAGTCTAGGAAAAGGGTGGCACCGGTTTGGAGTCAATCCGTTGACCCGCGGATATGGGGGCCCAATGGGTTTCCATATCCGCAGTTCAGAGGAACACAGTTTCGGCCTCCCTGGGACRYTGTAAGAGCATGCCGCAGAAAGTGAGGTAACAGTTAGCCTTAGAATTAGTCTAGGAAAAAGATGGCACTGCTTTGGAGTCAATCCGTTGATCCGCAGATATGGGGCCCAATGGGCTTCCATATCCGCAGTTCAGGGGAACACAGTTTCGGCCTCCCTGGGACACTGTAAGAGCATGCCGCAGAAAGTGAGGTAACAGTTAGCCTTAGAATTAGTCTAGGAAAAAGATGGCATCGGTTTGGAGTCAATCCGTTGACCTGCGGATATGGGGGCCCAATGGGTTACCATATCCGCAGTTCAGAGGAACGCAGTTTCAGCCTCCCCGGGATGCTGTAAGAGCATGCCGCAGAAAGCGAGGTAATAGCCTTAGAATTAGTCTAGGAAAAGGGTGGCACCGGTTTGGAGTCGATCCGTTGACCCATGGATATGGGGGCCCAATGAGTTTCCGTATCCGCAGTTCAGAGGAACGCAGTTTTGGCCTCCCCAGGATGCTGTAAGAGCATGCCGCAGAAAGCGAGGTAACAGTTAGCCTTAGAATTAGTCTAGGAAAAGGGTGGCACTGGTTTGGAGTCGATACGTTGACCCACGGATATGGGGCCCCAATGGGTTTCCGTATCCGCAGTTCAGAGGAACACAGTTTCGGCCTCTCCAGGACGCTGTAAGAGCATCCCGGGCGAGCCAGCAGTGATTTGCAGCTCAGGAAAGGAAAAGTTCATGTTAGAGAGTGTTAGAGGCAGTAAAGGGACACAACGAATCACTATGGAGAGGAGAAGTTGCAATTTCCACAGTCCCTTCGATGTTGGCCCAACCAAATGTTCTGGAACTGCGGAACTCCCTGCTGCGGTTCAAATCAGCCTGAAAGCAAGGGCCTGCTCGTTTGCCGACCTCAGTAGCTTGGCAGGGCCTTCTCTGTCAAAGAGCGTAGATGCCTCCGTAAACTAGAACTCTCTCTCGTTCATGTTGAACGCAGTTGGAGCCCAGTTTTGGCTCAATGCGATGGGATCCTGGGAGCTGTAGCTTGACAAGGCCCTTTGCAAAGCCAACAATGAAAGATATGGGTTACTGTGAGATTTCCAGCCTGTCTGGCCATGTTCCTGTATCATTTTCTCCTGACGTTTCACCCACATCTGTGACAGCCATCCTCAGAGGTTGTGAAGTCTGTTGGAAACTTGGCAAGTGCAGTTTATATAACTGTGGAATAACTCTTGTCTGTTGCAGGCAAGTGTGAATGCTGCAATTGGCCACATTGATTAGCATTGAATGGCCTTGCAGCTTCAAAGCCTGGCTGCTTCCTGCTGGGGAGAATCCTTTGTTGGGAGGTGTTAGCTGACCCTGATTGTTTCCTGTCTGTATTTCCCGTGTTTTGAGGGTTTATATATCTGTGGAATGATGGCGAGTGCGATTGTTGCAATTGGCCCCCTTGATTAGCATCAATTGGCCTTGCAGCTTCAAAGCCTGGCTGCTTCCTGCCTGGGGGAATCCTTTGTTGGGAGGTGTTAGCTGTTCCTGATTGTTTCTTCTCCAGATTTCCCCTGTTTTTTGAGGATTTATATATCTGTGGAATAATGGCAAGTGTGAATGTTGCAATTGGCCCCCTTGATTAGCATCGAATGGCCTTGTAGCTTCAAAGCCTGACTGCTTCCTGCCTGGGGGAATCCTTTGTTGGGAGGTATTAGCTGACCCTGTGTTTTGAGGGTTTATATATGTGTGGAATGATGGCAAAATGTGGAAGCTGCAATTGGCCTCCTTGATTAGCATTGTATGGTCTTGCAGCTTCAAAGCCTGGTTGCTTCCTGCTGGGGAGAATCCTTTGTTGGGAGGTGTTAGTTGACCCTGTGTTTTGAGGGTTTGTATATGTGTGGAATGATGGCAAGTGTGGAAGCTGCAATTGGCCCCCTTGATTAGCATCGAATGGCCTTGCAGCTTCAAAGCCTGGCTGCTTCCTGCCAGGGGGAATCCTTTGTTGGGAGGTATTAGCTGACTCTGTGTTTTGAGGTTTTATATATGTGTGGAATGATGGCAAACGTGGATGTTGCAATTGGCTCCCTTGATTAGCATCAATTGGTCCTGCAGCTTCAAAGCCTTGCTCCTTCCTGCCTGGGGGAATCCTTTGTTGGGAGGTGTTAGTTGACCTTGTGTTTTGTGGGTTTATATATGTGTGGAATGATGGCAGACGTGGATGTTGCAATTGCCCCCCCTTGATTAGCATCGATTGGCCTTGCAGCTTCAAAGCCTGGCTGCTTCCTGCCTGGGGGAATCCTTTGTTGGGAGGTGTTAGCTGGCCCTGATTGTTTCTTCTCTGGATTTCCCCTGTTTTTTGAGGGTTTATATATCTGTGGAATGATGGCAAGTGTGAACGTTACAATTGGTCCCCTTGATTAGCATTGAATGGCCTTGCAGCTTCAAAGCCTGACTGCTTCCTGCCTGGGGGAATCCTTTGTTGGGAGGTGTTAGCGGGCCCTGATTGTTTCTTTTCTGGATTTCCCCTGTATTTTGAGGATTTATATATCTGTGGAATCACGGCAAGTGTGAATGTTGCAATTGGCCCCCTTGATTAGCATCAATTCCTGCTTCCTGCTGCGGAGAATCCTTTGTTGGAAGGTGTTAGCTGGCCCTGATTGGGTTTTTTTTCTGGATTTTTCCTGTTTTTTGAGAGTTTATATATCTGTGGAGAGAAAAATAAAAGATATGGTTTGCAAAGGGAAAGAGGGCCTGTTTTCTATGTTGGTGTTACACTACTTAGTTAAATACTAATAATTGTATTTATTGCCTGCCTCTGTGCCGCCAGGAATGGGCCCATGGATCCAATGCTCCCATTGATCCTGACCGAAGCTGCATCGATTCTGCAGGTTTGTGTTGATACAGATCCTGGAGGCCCCGAAAGGCGCTCTGCACATGCTCCGAGGAAGGCACCCTCCCTGCCTTTAATCTCCTGCAAATGAGTCTTTTTCTGCCTCCGGGAAAGCTTCGGAGCCCCTCGATTTTTGTTGTTTTGCCCGCATTTCATGCCCGGCGCTCCCCCTTCTCCCTCTCGTGCGCTGCTAATAATAACCAGCCGCACATTAAAAACCCATCTTCTGGCCTTGTTGTTGTTGTTGGGCATTTTTTTTTAAGTTGGAGAGGCTTTTTGTGGCACTTTGCTTGTTTAATGGCTCATCTTCAGCTGGCTTTAATGTCGGCTGTTGAAAGCGAAGGGCGGAGGAGAGCAGCTCCCAGGGACCGAAAAAAAAGCAAATATCGTGCCCGATTGCCACATATTCTGCCCCTATAAAACCCCACAAAGTGAAATCAGAACTATGACAGGCCCTAGACTTTTGCAGGGGGTTAGAGACACAGGAAAGTGTGTGTGTGTGTGTCTGTGTGGGGGAAAAACACAGAAAACATTTATTTTTTTACTTCTCTAGGAATGTTTACATCCTCCAGTGCAACTCTAGGAATACCTGGAGGACCTATGGTTTGTAGAAAAGGGCTCTCTTTAAGAATTTGATCCTCCAGTGGACCTCTATGGTCATATGCCAAAGGATCTATAGATTACGATGACGACGACAACAACAACACTTTGTTTATATTCTGCTCCATCTCCTTGAGGGGACTTGGAGTGGGTAACATACACAAATAGGCAAACATTCAACGCCTTTAATACAGTGAAACAATGACACACAAATACACAAAACAAAGGCACAGGCTTCCCCTTTCATCTCCGGCTTCTGGAGGTGGTGCTCACTCATTATGCTGGAGGATCTATAGATTATACCAGCAACAACAACATCAACAACAACAACAACACTTTGTTTATATTCTGCTCCATCTCCTTGAGGGAACTCGGAGTGGATGGAAGGAACGAAGGAAAGAAGGAAGGAAAGAAATGCAAAAGGAAGGAAGGAAGGAGATGGAGGGAAGAGGGAAGGAGGGACAAAAGGGTGGAAGGGAAGGAAGGAGGGAAGGAGAAAGAGGAGGAAGGAGAATGAAAGACAAAAAGGGAAGGAGAAATGAGGAAGGGTGGAAGGAAGGAGGGAAGAAAGAGAGAAGAAGAAAGAAAAGGGAAGGAAGGAAGAGATGGAGGAAGAAGGGAAGGGGACAAAAGGGTGGAAGGGAAGAAGGAGGGAAGGAGGAAGGAAGGAAGACAAAAGGGAAGGAAGAAAGATGGAAGGGTGGAAGGGAAGGGAGGAAGGAAAGAGAAGAAAGGAGGAGGAGTGGATGGAAGGAAGGGAAGATGGAAGGAAGAGGGAGGGGAGGAGGAGGAAGGAAGGAAGGAAGGAAGGAAGGAAGGAAGGAAGGAAGGAGAGGAGGACATAGGAAGGGATGGAAGGGAAAGAGGGAAGGAAGGAGGAAGGAAAGAGAAAAGGAAAGAGAAAAGGGAGGAAGAAGAAAAGGGGGAGGGGAAGGGAAGGGGGAAAGAAAAAGAGAAGGAAGAAAGGGGAGGAGGAGGGAGAAGGAGGGAAGGAAGGAAGGAAAGAGGAAGAAAGGAAGGAGAAAGGAAGGAAGGAAGAGGAAGGAAGGAAGGAAGGAAGGAAGGAAGAGGAAGGAAGGAAGGGTAGAAGGAAGGAAGGAGAGGGAAGGAAGGAAGGAAGAAGGAGGGAGGAGAGGAAGGAGAAGGAGGAAGGAAGAAGGAAGGAAGGAAGGAAGGAAGGAAGGAAGGCAAGAAAGAAGAAGAGAAAGAAAGAAAGAAAGAAAGAAGAAAGAAAGAAAGAAAGAAAGAAAGAAAGAGAAGTTGAGAGGAGGGCCTGGGAAAAGAGCCCAGCCCCCAGGCCTGGGTTTGCCCATACCTGATATATATATACTGTATATATATTGGGCATGGGCTGGGCTAGTGGCAGATAGATGAGGAGTGTTTGTGTGAACTAATTCACACAATGCAAAACACACACACACACATCTATATATAAAGACACACAAATATTTAAAATTAAGAACAAATTAGGCAGTATTTCAGTGGGAGACCCTTCGGGCCATCCAATCTAACCCCCTTATTCTGTCATGCAGGAAAACACAATCAAAGCACCTCAACAGATGGCCATCCACCCTAATAATATTTAGAAAAACCCCGGAGCACAGTTTGAGAACCGCTGGCCTAGAGGGATGCCCTTTCTCGCAATCTCGGTCCTCCAGTGCGGCTTCTATCTTTGAATGATGCTGGAGGAGCTGGAGAGTCCCAGAAAAGAGAAGGGACACGGCGGCCAAAGTCCCACCTTGGCGACAACAGGGGAATTTATGGACCGCGCGAACCCAGGGCCCCAGCGGATCCCGCACCCACCGCAGGTTATCGGAAAAGTCTAAATTTAGCTCCTCCAGGCAGACCGCCAGGCTTCTGCGGAGCGGCTGAACTCAGAGCTTCCCTGAATTATTAACTCCACTTTCTCTCTGCCTGGTTGGCCTGGCCCCGCGGCCCACTAATAGAGGCGTTTTAATTTGTGTCTGTCTCAACTCTCCCGTGGAAGCCACGGCGCTGGGAAGGAGGTCGGGCCCCCTCCAGTGGACGGACCCGGGCCTGCAACCAGGTCCCCGTTTCGCTCTGGAGTTAATTGCACGCACAATTTTTCAAATGACTGTGCATGAAATTATGTGTGTTGTTTCGAAACATTTCTGGTTAAGACATACATTATTATTATTATTATTATTATTATTATTATTATTATTATTATTATCATCGGCATAGTATGCAAGGCAGATGAAAACAAAGCAGGTTGTCAATTCTTTGCTTTTGCAATTTGGAAATTAGAGGAAAATTTCGTGGGTGATCTGAACGACCTGGGTTGCAAATCTCTCCATCCATCTCACTCTCAGTCCAGATTTGCAAAAAATATTCCCAAAAATAATCATGAAAATATTCACAAAAATAACAGGAACCTTTTTGCACAAAATATATTCACAAAAATAGTCATGAAACTATTCGCAATGAAATACATTTACAAAAATAATCATGACAATATTCACAAAAATATTTGCATTATATATATATATATATATATATACACACACACAAAAATATTTTAAAAAACATATTCACAAAAATATTCGCATAACATATATACTCAAAAATATTTGCGAATCACATTCGCAAAAATAATCATGAAAATATTCACAAAAATATTCACAAAAATATTCACATAAAATATATACACAAAATAATCATGACAATATTCACAAAAATATCCACATAAAATAGCTACACAAAAATATTCGCAAAATATATTCACAAAAATATTCACAAAATATATTCACAAAAATAATCAGGAAAATATTCACAAAAATAAGCAGAAACTTATTTGCACAAAATATATTCACAAAAATATTCAAACTATTCACAATGAAATACATTTACAAAAATAATCATGACAATATACACAAAAATATTTGCATAAAATATATAGACATAAAATATTTTGAAAACATATTTACAAAAATAGTCATGAAACTATTCACAATGAAATACATTTACAAAAATAATCATGACAATATACACAAAAATATTTGCATAAAATATTCACAAAAATAATAACAAAAATATTCACAAAATAAGCAGAAACCTATTTGCATAAAGTATATTCACAAATATATTCACAAAAATAGTCATGAAACTATTCACAATGAAATACATTTACAAAAA
Organism: Anolis sagrei ordinatus; assembly: GCF_025583915.1. Classification (NCBI taxonomy): domain Eukaryota; kingdom Metazoa; phylum Chordata; class Lepidosauria; order Squamata; family Anolidae; genus Anolis; species Anolis sagrei. Next base: position 7,285,212 of record NW_026844700.1, read on the forward strand.
TAATCATGACAATATTCACAAAAATATTAGCATAAAATATATAAACAAAAATATTTTAAAACATATTCAAAGAAATATCTGCATAATATACACACACAAATAGTCGCAAAACATAGTCACAAAAATAATCATGAATATATTCACAAAAATTATCACAAAAATATTCACATAAAATATATGCACAAAAATATTCATAAAATATTTTTTAAAATAATTAAACTATTCACAATGAATTACATTTACAAAAATAGCAATGACAATATTCACCAAAATATTTGCATTATATATATACACACACAAAAATATTTTAAAAACATATTCACAAAAATATTCGCATAACATATATACACAAAAATATTTGCGAATCATATTCACAAAAATAATCATGAAAATATTCATAAAAACAATCACACATATTCATAAAATATTTTTATTTTTTATATATATTTTTATTCATAAAATATTTTTATGAATATATTGTTTTAATATTTTTAAAACAATCGAACTATTCACAATGAAATACATTTACAAAAATAATCATGGCAAATATTCTCAAAATATTCACATAAAATATATACATAAATATATTCATAACATAATTTTAAAAAATAAACTATTCACAATGAAATACATTAACAAACACAATCATGATAATATTCACAAAAATAGTCACAAAAATATTCGCATAAAATATATACACAAAAATATCCATAAAATATTTTTAAAACAATCAAACTATTCACAATGAAATACATTTACAAAAACAATCATGACAATATTCACAAAAAATATTCACATAAAATATATACACAAAATATTCACATAAAATATATACACAAAAATATTCACATAAAATATATACACAAAATATTCACATAAAATATATACACAAAAATATTCACATAAAATATATACACAAAAATATTCACATAAAATATATACACAAAATATTCACATAAAATATATACACAAAAATATTCACATAAAATATATACACAAAAATATTCACATAAAATATATACACAAAAATATTTTTAAAACATATTCACAAAAATATTCACATACAAAAATATTCACATAAAATATATACACAAAATATTCACATAAAATATATACACAAAAATATTCACATAAAATATATACACAAAAATATTCACATAAAATATATACACAAAAATATTCACATAAAATATATACACAAAATATTCACATAAAATATATACACAAAAATATTCACATAAAATATATACACAAAAATATTCACATAAAATATATACACAAAAATATTTTTAAAACATATTCACAAAAATATTCACATACAAAAATATTCACATAAAATATATACACAAAATATTCACATAAAATATATACACAAAAATATTCACATAAAATATATATACAAAATATTCACATAAAATATATACACAAAAATATTCACATAAAATATATACACAAAATATTCACATAAAATATATACACAAAAATATTCACATAAAATATATACACAAAAATATTCACATAAAATATATACACAAAAATATTTTTAAAACATATTCACAAAAATATTCACATAAAATATATACACAAAATATTCACATAAAATATATACAAAAATATTCACATAAAATATATACACAAAATATTCACATAAAATATATACACAAAATATTTTTAAAACATATTCACAAAAATATTCACATAGAATATTTATACAGAAAAATATTCGCAAAATATATTCACAAAAATAATCACAAAAATATTCTCAAAAATAATCATGAAACTGTTGACAAAAATGAAATACATTCACAAAAATAATGAAATAGCTATCTATCTGTCCATTCTTCTATCTCTCCATTTTTGCCTTCCCTCTCATTTATCTATTTTTCAATCCATGTATCTGTTCATCTATCAACTATAAATTTATCAATACCTATCTATATGTCCATCCACCTCTTTCTCTCCATCCATTCATCTATCTATCTATCATCTATCTTCTTGTTCTTTCTTTCTATTCATGTATCTATCTATCCTACGTGAATAGACCTAGCATCCATCTATCTATCTATCTATCTAGCTTATCTATTCATCTGTCTCTCATCTGTTTCTATTTTCTATCTATCCATGTATCATCAATCTATCATGTGTCTATCTAGCTATCATTTATATAGCCATCATCTATCTGTGTCTATTGTCTATCTATCTATAACGCTATGTAACAAAATTTGAAAAAATGTCCTGTTCCTAGTTCGAAAATATTATTTCCTGTTTAATTGTGCAGTCCTTGCTTTGAAAGTAGTTGTTGCATAGTGTTACACAAATGTTATCTAGCTATCCATCCATATTACAGGCATCTCTCCCCAAAGGCAACCTCAAAGTGGACAGCTCCTCTGTCTTGGGTGTTTTAAAGACTCGCTGTTGACCCCGGCATGGTTTCTGACTCGGCTTTGCCCCACCGACTGGCAAAGAGAGGCGAACATGGATCTGGCACGGCTCATTACCTCCGGATCGATTTCCTCCCGGCCTTTTCTCCTTCCTCTCCCAGGCGGAATGGGATCTTCCCTTAAGGAGCACGTGCGGAGCCGAGAGCGGGGCATGAGACCTATATACTTAACTTACTTGGTTTCCAAGTAAAAGGCGGTCCCAGTTGGGGTTGGCTTGACGCATATTCCTCTTGGCACATTTCTCTCTTTCGCCCTCCATTCGTGCCTCTTCAAATTCTGCAGCACTGCTGGTCACAGCTGACCTCCAGCTGGAGCGCTCAAGGGCCAGGGCTTCCCAGTTCTCAGTGTCTATGCCAGAGTTTTTAAGGTTGGTTTTAAGGCCATCTTTAAATCTCTTTTCCTGTCCACCGACATTCCGTTTTCCGTTCTTGAGTTTGGAGTAGAGCAACTGCTTTGGGAGACGGTGGTCGGGCATCCGGACAACACGGCTGGTCCAACGTTGGACCATCGCTTCAGTGCTGGTGGTCTTTGCGCCTTCCAGCCAAGAGATTTCCAGGATTTTTCGGATGTAATCTTTCCAGGAGTTGCATGTGACATCTGTAGACAGTCCACGTTTCGCAGGCTTATACCACGGTTGGGAGGACAATAGCTGAATAAACAAGCAGCTTGGTCTCCCTACGTATATCCCAGTTCTCAAACACTCTCTGCTTCATTCAGAAAAATGCTGCACTCACAGAGCTCAGGCGGTGTTAAATTTCAGTGTCAATGTTGACATCTGTAGACAGTCCATGTTTCACAGGCATATAAGCAGGGTTGGGAGGACAATAGCTTTATAAACAAGCACCTTGGTCTCCTTACGGATATCCCGGTCCTCAAACACTCTCTGCTTCATTTGGAAGAATGCTGCACTCACAGAGCTCAGGCAATGTTGAATTTCAGTGTCAATGTTGACGTCTGTAGACAGTCCACGTTTCACAGGCATATAGCAAGGTGGGGAAGACAATAGCTTTATAAACAAGCACCTTGGTATTCCTACGGATGTCCCGGTCCTCAAACACTCTTTGCTTCATTCGGAAAAATGCTGCACTTGCATTTTGTGGAGAGGTGGCTGCCAACATTTTCTAATGTTACGTCACTAAGCTGTATCTCTGGCATTGGAGAGGGATTGGCTGGTGACTGCTGGAAGAGCACATACGAGAAGCATACGAGAGGCTTCTTGTATGCTTCCGCAAAGGTTTTTAGAGTGGCTTGTAGGTCTTCTTCTGAATGTGCACAGATGATGTTGTTATCAGCATACTGGAGTTCTATAACAGATGTTGTTTTAACCTTGGTTTTGGCTTTCAGTCTGCTGAGGCTGAACAGCTTGCCATCTGTCCGAGAGATTGTTTCCACTCCGGAAAATAAAGTTGGGGCAATAACACATCATTCCTGTATGACACCTGATTCCACCTTAAATGGGTCACTTTGGGAGCCATTGCTGTCCAAGACAGATTTTCCCTTAAGGAGCACGTGCAGGGACTGTGTTCTTCATTCCGTCTTGCCTCATGGGCCAAGCGGGGCCAAGAGCAGGGCATGAGACCTATCCTCTTGGACTCACCGCTGAGCCTGGATCTTCATGTTGCATGGTAGCCTGGGGGGCGCTTTTGCACAATTAAAACTTGTGCGCCAGCTGTGCCCGCACCTTGGGAAGCCACGGTGATTCATGCTCTCGTTACATCCCGGATAGACTACTGCAACACACTCTATGTGGGACTGCCTTTGAAGACTGTTCGGAAGCTTCAAATAGTCCAACGAGTGGCAGAGAGGTTAATAACTGGGGCGACATACAGGGAGCACACAACAGGGAGTCAGCTGCATTAAGATCACTACTGACCAAAAGGTCATGAGTTCGAAGCCAGTCCGAGTCGGAGTGAGCTTCCAACCAATTTGTGTAGCTTGCTGTCGACCTTTGCATCTGTCAAGTAGGAAATTTAGGTAGCGTGTATGCAGGGAGGCTAATTTAACTAATTTACGACACCATAAAAATCTCCAGCAAGCATGCAAAGAATGAGGAAGTACTTCATCAGTGTCACAAATGGTTGGTGAAGGGACAGCTCCCCTGGTGGCCAGAAGCTGGAATGTTAAATAGCCTCTGCCTATATATGTTGTGTGTCTATGGCATTGAATGTTTGCCATGTATATGTATATTGTAATCCGGCCTGAGTCCTCTGCGGGGTGGGAGGGCGGAATATAAATACTGTAAATAAATAAAGAAAGAAAGTAATAATTAAAACAAAATATAATATATAATATATAATGAATTATATTATAATGTAATAATTTATATAAAATTATATATTTAATAATTTATATAAAATTATATTATATAAAAATGATAATATTATAAGGAATGCAATATAATACTAATAATAATACGATATTATAATTATATATTTCGTATTACATGTAATATTACTAATAATAATGCAATATAATAGTATAGTACAATATACTAATATATAATACTGATATTGTGCTATGCTAATAATATAATATACAGCTTTGAGAAAGGCAGGGTCGAAACATCGTAAATAAATAAATCATTTCAAAGCTCCCTGGTTGAGCGGTGATGGCACGATCGTCAGCGTAGATGAAAGTCTCTTTCTGTCGCTTCTGGCAGTGGCTGTTCGTTTGTGTCAATGTTAAACGTTGATGGTTTAACATATCTGTGGAATGATGTCCAGGGTGGGAAAAAGAACCCTTCATAGCATTTAATGGCCTAGCAGCTTCAAGGTCTGGCTTCTTACTGCCCGGGGAGCATTTAATAGCCTATCCGCTTGAAGGTCTGGCTTCTTACTGCCCGGGGGAGCATTTAATAGCCTATCAGCTTGAAGGTCTGGCTTCTTACTGCCTGGGGGAGCATTTAATAGCCTATCCGCTTCAAGGTCTGGCTTCCTACTGCCCAGGGGAGCATTTAATAGCCTATCCATTTCAAGGTCTGGCATCTTACTGCCCGGGGGAGCATTTAATAGCCTATCCGCTTCAAGGTCTGGCTTCTTACTGCCCAGAGGAGCATTTAATAGCCTATCAGCTTGAAGGTCTGGCTTCTTACTGCCCGGGGGAGCATTTAATAGCCTATCCGCTTCAAGGTCTGGCTTCTTCCTGCCCAGGGGAGCATTTAGCCTATCAGCTTGAAGGTCTGGCTTCTTACTGCCCGGGGGAGCATTTAATAGCCTATCCGCTTCAAAGTCTGGCTTCTTACTGCCCGGGGGAGCATTTCATAGCCTATCAGCTTCAAGGTCAGGCTTCTTACAGCTGGGGGGAGAAATCCTTTGTTGGGAGGTGGTTAGCTGTCCCTGATTATTTCTTGTCTGGAGTTCCTCTGTATTTTTGCATCATGGATGGACCCATGCCAACAAAAGAAAGCCCATGAGGCTACAGTACCACAGCTTCAAGGACTGTGAGGTATTTTCAAGGACTACAAAGCCCATGAGGCTTAAACTCCTCGCCCTGGGAGTTCCTGAAGCCCTTGAAAGGAAAGCAGCCTTCTGCGCATGCGCGCTGTGCTGGAAGCAGGGGCGGGTTTTTCAAAAAATCCACTCTTTTGCTCGGTTTGAAAACCTCCTCCGCCCATTGGCTCAATTAGATTAATCCCGCCCTACCAGTTGCTCCCTTATTGGCCGAACGATCGGCTTTCCTTGTTAACTATTGGTAGAAAGTGTTGTCAATCTAACCGGCTTTTTCCCTCCCTTCCAATTCTCTGTCAATCATTGGGCAACAAGAGGCATGATTGGCCAACTGGAGTAAGACCCGCCCCCCTCCTCAGAAAGTGTTCTCAATCTAACCGACTTTTTTCCCCTTCTCCAGTTTTCTGTCAATCATTGGCCAACACGAGGCATGATTGGCCGACAGGAGTAAGCCCCGCCCTCCGCCTAAGAAAGTCTTATCAATCTAACCGACTTTTTTCCCCTTCTCCAGTTCTCTGTCAATCATTGGGCACCACGAGGAATGATTGGCCGAACAGAGTAAGCCCCGCCCCCTCCTAAGAAAGTGTTCTCAATCTAAATGTGTCAATCATTGGGCACAACGAGGCATGATTGGTCGACCAGTGTAAGACCCGCCCCCTCTCAAGAAAGTGTTCTCAATCTTTGTCAATCATTGGGCACAACGAGGCATGATTGGCCGACCGGAGTAAGACCCGCCCCCTCCCAAGAAAGTGTTCTCAATCTAAATGTGTCAATCATTGGGCACAACGAGGCATGATTGGTCGACCAGAGTAAGACCCGCCCCCTCCCAAGAAAGTGTTCTCAATCTAAATGTGTCAATCATTGGGCACAACGAGCCATGATTGGCCGACCGGAGTAAGGCCCGCCCCCTCCCAAGAAAGTGTTCTCAATGTAACCGATTTTTCCCCCTTCTCCAGTTCTCTGTCAATCATTGGGCATAACGAGGCATGATTGGCCGGCCGGAGTAAGCCCCGCCTAGTCCTAGGCTATGCCGCGATTTGATTGGTCGCTCACGAGAAAGGGGCGGAGGAAGCGGCGGCCATTTTGGCTCAAGTGGCGAAAGTGACAGGAGAGCGGAGGAGAGGGCGCCGGAGAAGGAGCGCTGGGCCTCAGCGCCTCGACCCTCGCCTCCGCCGCCCTCCCGCCTGCAGGGCCGCCATGTCGGAGACGCTCGGCGAATACGTTCGCTCTGAGGAGACTGGCGAAGAGAAGCAGGTGAGAGAGGCCGGGTAGGCCCTTCGCCCCGCCCCTCGTCGCAAAGCCGCCCCTGATTGGCTGCCCTCGAGCAGTGCTCTTCCCTCATTGGCTCGCTTCTTTGACGCAGGAGGGGACGCTCTGATAGGCTCGCCGCCACGCCCCTCTTCCAAATCCGCTTCCTATTGGTGGTTTCCGATCAGCGCTTGCTTTTCATTGGTTGGCGCCTTTACTTGGGTGGTCTTTCCGGTGTTTAGGGCCGTTGGGGCTCTGAATGTAGTGGGAGGCATCCTGGGTTTCCGGTTTCTAAATACTGAGGCGTTCGTCTGAGGCGAAGATGGTAAGTGGGGTCTGGAAGGGCCTCTTGAGGAGCCATTTGGACTACAACTCGCATCCCATTAGCTGGGAGTGATGGGGGTTGTAGTCCCCACCACTTAGAAAGGCGGGAACCTGAGGAAAACGGATTGTGTGGGTTGTGTGTTCTTCTGGTCATGTTCCAGCAGCATTCTCTCCTGACGTTTCGCCTGCATCTATGGCAGGCATCCTCAGAGGTAGTGAGGTCTGTTTTAAACTAGGAAAATGGGGTTATAAATCTGTGGAAAGTCTAGTGTAGGAGAAAAAAACTCTTCCCTGTTTGAATGTTTCAATTGCTCATCTTGATTAGTATTCAATGGGCTTGCAGTTTCAAGGTCTGGCTTCGTACTGCCTGGGGGAAACCTTTGTTGGGGGTGATTAGTTGTCCCTGATTGCTTCTTGTCTGGGGTTCCCCTATTTTTGAGTGTTCTATGTTTACTGTTATGGTTTTAGTGTTTTTAAGGGGAATTTCAGAAGAAACAATCACGGCCAGCTCATCACCTCCCATTCAACAGCATGCAAGTGTTGGTCTGAGCAGTCCCAAAGTCTCATTATTTATTTACGACAATTATATGCTGCCCTTCTCACCCCGAAGGAGACTCAGAACGGCTTACAAGATACATATATATACAATATATATAATATTATTAGCATGGTACAATATCACTATTAATTATTACTGTATTGTATTATACCATTATATTGTAATATTATTATTGTAGTATTTATATACTGCCTTTCTCACCCCTGGGGGGACTCAAAGCAGTTTATTATTAGTAATATTACATGTAATATAAATATATAATAATTATATTATTATTATTAATAGTAGTAGTACTATTATATTGCATTATATTATAATATTCTAAATATTATATGTATATACAATATATTATATTATTAACATAGCACAGGAGGCTCATAGAGTCTGTGGTCTAATGGAGTGTCAGAGCAGGCAACTTCTCAGGAAACATAAAACAAAAGAAAGAAAGCTGCATACAAGAACATACCTACAATAAGTAAGCAATCGGATTATAACAGAGTGAAGAGAGAGGGGGCCAGGGGACAGTTCCATCTTGTCTCCTGTGCTAGTCTAATAATATAATATATTGTATATACATATAATATTTACAATAATATAATATAATGCAATATAATAATTACAATATTATAATTATATATTTATATTACATGTAATATTACCAATAATATAGGAGCCCCCGGTGGCGCAGTGGGTTACACCCCTGTGCCGGCAGGACTGAGGACCGACAGGTCGCAGGTTCGAATCCGGAGAGAGGCGGATGAGCTCCCTCTATCAGCTCCAGCTCCTCATGCGGGGACATGAGAGAAGCCTCCCACAAGGATGATAAAAACATCAAATCATCCAGGCGTCTCCTGGGCAATGTCCTTGCAGACGGCCAATTCTCTCGCACCAGAAGCGACTTGCTCCTGACACAACGGAAAAAAAACCCCAAACCAATAATATTACAATATAATGGTATAGTACAATATAGCAATATTTAATACTGATATTGTACTATGCTAATAATATATATTGTATGTATATATACCTTGTAAGCTGCTCTGAGTCGCCATTGGGGTGAGAAGGGCGGCATATAAATGTCATAAATAAATTACTAGAGGAAGCTTGGAGAAGATGGTGATTTCCAGCATCTTTTTCCCTGCAATTTGAACCCATGCCTCCACTGTTTGTTAGAAGAAACCCCCAAGGGCCATCTAGATAAATCCCTTGCCAGGTAGGAAAACACAATCAATAAAATTTCCAAATAATTAGAGTCCCTCACACTCCCAGGCAGCATATTCCACTGCTGAATAGCTCATACGGTCAGACAATTCTCCCTAATCTTTAGCTGAAATCTTTTTTTCCTGCTACTCTGTTGTGTCCTTAGTCTCCAGAGCTGCAAAAAACAAGCCTGCCCCCTCTTCAATCAGACATCCTTTCAAGCATTGAAACATGGCTCTCATATCCACTTCTCTCAGCTCCCTTTTTTTCAGGCTAAACATCCCCAGTTGCTCCTCATAGGGTTTGGCTTCCAAATCTTTGATCATTTTGGTTGCCTTTTTCTGTCATTGCAGTGCTTAGACCTGGGCACAGTATTCCAGATGATGATATGGTGATAATAATGATAATAATAATAATATTTAGCTGCTACCTTCTCTCCTCATGGCTTAAGGCAGGATACAACAAGGTTTTAATACATAGGTAGACCGTTAAAATATGTATATTTAAAAGATTGAACAAAGGTTAAAACACATTGACAATCTATATAAATAAAAATGTAATATTTGTTTGTGGGATTAACATAACTCAAAAACCACTGGACAAATTGACACCAAATTTGGACACAAGACACCTATCAGGTCAACGAGTGACCATCACTAAAAACACTGGAAAACACAGCAGAAGAGACTTAAAAAGCAAAACACACACACACACACAAATTACATTACAACGCTTGCGCAAAACCACTTATACACACATTCACAAATATACACACATTCACAAATATATTGTTGTTCATTCGTTCAGTCGTTTCCGACTCTTCGTGACTTCATGGACCAGTCCACGCCAGAGCTCCCTGTCGGCCGTCACCACCCCCAGCTTCTTCAAGGTCAATCCAGTCACTTCTAGGATACCATCACAAATATATATATATATATATATATATATATATATATATATATATATACACATATATATATATATATATACATACATACACACACACACATATATGTATATACACACACAAAACACATATACACAGAGAGAAGGAGGGAGAGAAGGAAAGAAAGGAAGGAAGGTAGAGAGAGAAGGAAGGAGAGAAGGAAAGAAAGTGAAAGAAGGAAGGAAAGAGTGAAGGAAGGAAAAAGAGAAAGAGGGAGGGAAGAAAGGAAGGTAAAGAGAGAAGGAAGTATGGAACCACAGAGCAAAGGAAGGGAGGAAAGAAACTGGTAGAGACTGTAGAAAGGAGAAGAGAAATAAAAAGGGAAAGAGAAAGAACAAAGTAAGGAAAGAGGAAGGGAAGGAAGGAGAGAAAGAGAGAGGAAAGTTTGGCAACGTGTGGCAGGGTACAGCTAGTAAAATATAAATTTAGAATTCATTCAAATTGACCGAGTAGGCATTTCCAGAACAGATAGGTCTTTCATTCTGTTTTAAACTAGGTACTTGTATATTGCCGGATTGCATTGGATGCAAAATATAGGTGCTGGGAAATTAAATCAATTTTATAGTGGGACGGAGAGGGTTTATCAAGATGGTAAGAATCAACGATGGGCAGAAAACAGCCCTGGATGTATTGCTATTTGGTGTGATTCTGGTAAGAGTTCTGCCCTCTCCCTTTGGAATATTTGCATATGCATAATAACATATTTTGGAGATGGGGTCCAAATCTAATAATGAAACTTATGCATTTGTCACGGAGATTGTAAATAGTGTTGTGCATGAAACAAAGTCATTGGTCTATCAGAAAGAACGATGTCCCTCTCTCAGGCACCCAAGGTAACAATTTTGGGGATTTTGGAGCATTTTTCATCATTCTGTTTCTAATATTGGTGTGGATTTGTTTTGCTAATCCCCAGGAGATCCGTTGAATCAGAAGAACTTACGCTTTGATTCACTGGCTGGGATTTACAGTTCAATTAAGTCCATTGTAACGAGAGGGAGAAACAGTTCTCCTTCCCTTTTTGTTGCGCATCATTTCATAAGTTTCTCCTCTTGCATTTCTGTCAGGAAGCATCAAAGCATCAGTCTTGTGATCTGCTGAGAGCTGCAGAGAGAATGACTCTTCAACCGTTTGGGGGTGTAGTCACAGCTAGTGGAGTGTGGAAAGTTGTCCCAAGCCTGCTTATAAAAACTCCCTGTTTGGTTGAAGAGTCGTTCTCTGAATTGCTGCAAACGCACTGGCCCCACAGCACAGGGAAGCACTGTTTTCTTTTCCTTCTTTGCCAGGGGCAAAACCCAACTGTGGGCAAGTTTCCTACTCATGGGACCATACAAGAATCGTCTTTTCAGCCAGTGCTGGATTGCTTCCATCTCCGTTGTTTCTGTAACTGGGAGGGGTAGGGAAAGGGTTCTGACTTGTCCTTAAGGCCTGGTTTCAAGACTATATTGTCAGGAAAGGGGCTAGTCTTGACATGAAGATCTGGGTGTAGAGGGAAAAGAAGGACTTGGACCCACCTTGTATGAAATCAGGCGACTGATCCTATTTATTTATTTACAACATTTATGCTACCCTTCTCACCCCAAAGGGAACTCAGAGTGGCTTACAGCTTCTGCCAACCTAGCAGTTCGAAAACATGCAAATGTGAGTAGATCAATAGGTACCGCTCCGGCGGGAAAATAACAGTGCTCCATGCAGTCATGCCGGCCACATGACCTTGGAGGTGTCTATGGACAGCGCCGGCTCTTCGGCTTAGAAATGGAGATGAGCACCACACCCCAGAGTCAGACATGAATGGACTTAATGTCAGGGGACAACCTTTACTTTTTTATATTATTACCATAGCACAATATTAATATTATATATTATTATATTGTACTACAGGGTGAGGCAGCATAACTTCCTTTTTTCAAAACTTAATAAAACCCATTGTATGAATCAGAATTTTTTAAAAAAAAATTTATAATGTAGGCGCATACCAAAGTTTTACATAGTTTTGAAAATCAAATTAGGTAGGTGACGTCTCCCATTCTCCATACACTGAGTAAACTAATTTTTGACGTTTGTCATGACTCTTGCCAGCATAGCAGGCGTTATGTTGGCAATTTCTTCCTGGATGTTGGTCTTCAAATCTTGTAGGGTCCTTGGACGGTTCACATAAACACGGGATTTCAAAAAACCCCATAGAAAAAATCACAAGGGGCCAAATCTGGAGAGCAGGGCGGCCACTCCAAATCCACTCGAAAAGTAGGCCTCAACGCCAAAAGCACGCTCCTCACTGTTCCAACGCGTGATGGCGACTGAACTGTGTCAGGACAAAACTTTATACTCCTACCTCTCGAACAAAACCACTAGCGCTTCGCTACGTCTTCAACCGACAGAATGGCGCACGTTTTAAAAAAAGGAGGTTATGCTGCCTCACCCTGTAATATTATTAGTAATATTACATTTAATATAAAATATATAATTATAATATCATATTATTAGTATTATATTGTATTACATTATAATATTATCAATATTATATGTATATACAATATATATATATATATATATATATATATATATATATATATATATATAATATTATAAGCACAGTGCAGAAGACAAGATGGAACTGCCTTCCTGGCTCCTCTCTTCACTCTGATTTCAGAGCAGGAAGTGTTGTTACCTTTCTAAGTATCCAAGCTCAGTAGGCTTTCCAGAATAAACTCACATGTGAAAATAACATAACATGACATGTATAGATTAAATAAAATATAACCTTTTTATTTAGGTTGGCAGGTGGGTCCGTCCCCTGCCAAGTCTGGCAACTAGATTATTATTATTATTATTATTATTATTATTATTATTATTAGAAACACAACAAGATGAGTCCACAGCAGACACTCTGCTGGCTGTTGTATTGGATCACACATCGGACACTTCCCAAGTGTCTAGGACTGTGTGATGTAATTATTATTATTATTATTATTATTATTATTATTTGAAACACAACAAAATGAGTCCACAGCAGACATTCTAGGACTGTGTGATGACTGTGCGAATAATGGGTGCAGATCCCAGTAAGGTGGCCTTCTGCAGCTGGCAGATGGTAATAATAATATGATATTATAATAATAATAATAATAATAATAATATGATATAATTATATATTTATATTACATGTAATATTACTAATAATATTACGATATAGTGGTATGGTGCAATATAGCAATGTTTAATGCTGATATTGTACTATGCTAATAATATAATATATTGTATGTAATATATACCTTGTATGCTGAGTCCCCTTCGGGGTGAGAAGGGAGGCATATGAATGTCGTAAATAAATAAAATAAATAATCTTGTCAGCGCCCATTGTGTTTAAGTGCAGGCCAAGGCCTTTAGGCACTGCACTCAGTGTGCTGATCACCACTGCGACCACCTTGACTGGCTTGTGCCAGAGTCTTTGCAGTTCAATTATATTGTTGTTGTTGTTGTTATTATTATTATTATTATTATTATATGAGTCCACAGCAGACACTCTGCTGGTTGTTGTATTGGATCACACGTCGGACACTTCCCAAGTGTCTAGAGTTATTATTATTATTATTATTATTATTATTATTAGAAACACAACAAGATGAGTCCACAGCAGACACTCTGCTGGATGTTGTATTGGATCACATGTCAGGCACTTCCCAAGATGATGATGATGATGATGATGATGATGATTATAGATTGGCCAAAACCCTGCCATTTAGTCCCAGAGAACGATGGATCAGGACATTTGCAAGGGAGCCAACTTGAAACTGCCTGCTTCCCATTGTGCAGATTTGGGCACCCCCTTATTTCCAGCCGGTTTCTACCCCTTTGTGGTCAACAGGCATCTGTGGTTCCAAACTGAGCCGGTTTATCTGTGCAGGGAGTGGAAACACCTGACGGGGCACGTGGAACTTGGGTTACTCATTGCCCCAAATAAGAACTGCATCACGGCCAAGCTCAAGTTGGCACCTCAAAGGGCTGGGCGAAGCCCAACAGCCCCAGCAAGTATTGAAGGCCGCCAGGAATTTGCAGGTTGTCTGGTTTTGATGACAACAGAACAGAGTTGGCTAAGGTCTGAGTGACAGGGAGCTAGAAATAATAATAATAATAATAATAATAATAATAATTTTTGTTTATACCCTGCCACCATCTCCCCGATGGGACACGGGGAGACCCCTTCCACCCAGCTGTATAAAATCCACTTTGAAATGGGTTATATGGCAGTGTGGACTCAGATAATCCAGTTCAAAGCAGATATTGTGGATTATCTGCCTTGATATTCTGGGATATATGACTGTGTGGAAGGGCTCTTTGTTTTTCAAGGGGTTTTGTAAAGTATTACGCACTGCTCCCCAATACGTAAGGGCAGAAAAGATCCCAAGGCCTGATAGGTGGAAAGTTAGAATATTTTTAGAGCCAAGGATCAGAAGAATGGGATTTGACTGTGTTCCAAGCTTCTCAGCTTTTGCCTCTTTTAAAAGGTTTCTAGTCCTTGTAGATTTTTTTGGGGGGGGGGGGGAGGTCAGGACTATTCCGCGTCAAAACTTGAAAAAGCAGAGGATGCGGCAGTTCCTACCCATTTGGGTTGTTGTGAATATGGCCATGTTCCAGAAGCATTCTCCCCTGAGGTTTCGCTTGCATCTATGGCAGGCATCCGCAGACGTTGTGAGATCTGTTGGAAAATGGGGTTTATTATTATTATTATTATTATTATTATTATTATTATTATTATTAGAAATACAACAAGATGAGTCTACAGCAAACAAGATCCCTCTGCTGGCTGTTGTATTGGATCACACATCCGACGCTTCCCATTATTATTATTATTATTATTATTATTATTATATCTGTGGAATTTCCAGGGTGGGAGAAAGAACTCTTGTCTGCCTGAGGCAGGTGTGAATGTTGCAAATGGCCACCTTGATTAGCATTGAATAGCCTTGCAGCTTCAATGCCTGGCTGATTGCTGCCTAGGCAGAATCCTTTGTTGGGAGGTGTTAACTGGCCCTGATTGTTTCCTGGAATGCCCAGGGTGGGAGAAAGAAGTCTTGTCTGCTTGAGGCAGGTGTGAATGTTGCAAATGGCCACCTTGATTAGCATTGAATGGTCTTGTAGCTTCAAATCCTGGCTGGTTGCTGCCTGGGGGAGTCCTTTGTTGGGTAAAGAATAACCGGGGAATTCCAGCCTGGAAACAATCAGGGCCAGCTATCCCTCCAACAAAGGATTCCCCCAGGCAGGTCTTAACCAAGCTTTGGAACTAGGCAAGTGAGGTTTATATATCTGTGGAATAATGTCCAGGGCCACCTTGATTAGCATTGAATGGCCTTGTAGCTTCAATGCCTGGCTGGTTGCTGCCTGGGGGAATCCTTTGTTGGGAGTTGTTAGCTGGCCCTCATTGTTTCCTGGAATGTCCAGGGTGGGAGAAAGAACTCTTGTCCGTTTGAGGTAGATGTGTTTCAATTTGCCACTTTGATTAGCATTGAATGGCCTTTGCAGCTTCAATGCCTGGCTGGTTGCTGCCTGGGGGAATCCTTTGTTGGGAGGTGTAAGCTGTTCCCGATTGTTTCCTGGAATGTCTGGGGTGGGAGAAAGAACTCTTGTCTGTTTGAGGTAGGTGTGAGTATTTCAATTGGCCACCTTGATTAGCATTTAATGGCCTAGTAGTTTCAAGGTCTGGCTTTTTCCCATTTCTTCATCTCTCTATAGTGAAAAGTCTTACTTGTATGTATGTTTTTCGGACTAAATTGCCATGTTCTAGAAGCATTCTCTCCTGACGTTTCGCCTGCATCTATGGCAAGCATCCTCAGAGGTTGTGAGGTCTCAACCTCTGAGGATGCTTGCTGTAGATGTAGGCGAAACGTCAGGAGAGAATGCTTCTAGAACATGGCCATATAGCCTGAGAAACCTACAACAACCCAGTTTTAGTTGTGTAACACACGTCCATCGTTTTATTCATGCGAGAATCCAACACAAAATAGCATATGGGGATAAAAGAAGAAACTAAAAGCACACTAAAAGCATATGAAAAGTTAAAAACGTAGTACTTAACTGGCCTCCAACCAGCCCAGCCTCAGGAGGAAGAAAGACAACTGATAAAAGGAGCTTAAGTTAGTGTGGGCCAAGTAAACCGCAATGGAAGCACTTTGGTCCTCACCAAGAAAGCTTTCCTGGTGGCTGCGGATGTATTTGTGTAGTGGGTGCCATTGTGCATTCTGCACAAAACGAGCTCTGCCCGGGGGCTTGGTGTGAAGAAGGGCTGGCTTGACGCAAACACTAGCGGAGGCCGGAGCTGACGCAGCAGTGCAAACCCACTGTACCAAAAAAAGCCATTCCCTGTCATGCCACATCACTCCCCCGGGCCAGCATTTCCCCCCCTCCTTCCCTTTGGCATTCGTGTTTTTCTGAGTCATCCACCTTTATTTTTATTCCAGAACACGGCCCACAATCGAGCACCTCCGTCCCACCAAAGGAGCAGCCTTCTTCCTTCGCCGTGTGCGTCACTGGGTTCTTAAGAGGAGAGGGCTCTTCTTCTTTTATCTCCGTCCCTTTTAATCCATGCTGCATTGCATTCTTCCCTAGTTCCCGACTTCTAATTATTTTGCAAAACTTCCATCAACAGTTGGTTGAAATGTTGAGATGTTACAGAGTGTTTTCATAGCTTGGATCACATTTTTCTGCTCAGTGAGCAATGGGTAATATTGACAGTGGGGGACTTCCCATCCAATAATAATAATAATAATAATAATAATAATAATAATAGAATAGTGGGTTGTTGTAGGTTTTTCCGGGCTATATGGCCATGTTCTGGAGGCAATTTTTCTCCTGACGTTTCGCCTGCATCTATGGCAAGCATCCTCAGAGGTAGTGAGGTCGTTGGTTTCTTAATTTTATCCCAATCATCCGGATGAAGTTCTCCTATAATGAAAGTATCTGACAGCATCCTGGCATCTGTGGAATGGCCAACATCCTCAAAACTTTCTGTAGCATCTCCTCCTGCTTGTTCCCTTAGTACTTCATCACCTGGGTGCTCCTCTAGGAACTTGGTGAGGTCATAGATGCGGTTGTGCAGGATGATCCAGGTACTCTAGCTATGGTTGTGCTTCTGGATCATCAGCCGGGTGGAAGGCAGAGGCGATGGTGGAGACCAAGAGTGAGAGTAAGCCAGGGAAGGAGCCATGGCGGGGTCGCTACCACACGCTGGAAGAGATCCAGAAGCACAACCATAGCCAGAGTACCTGGATCATCCTGCACAACCGCATCTATGACCTCACCAAGTTCCTAGAGGAGCACCCAGGTGATGAAGTACTAAGGGAACAAGCAGGAGGAGATGCTACAGAAAGTTTTGAGGATGTTGGCCATTCCACAGATGCCAGGATGCTGTCAGATACTTTCATTATAGGAGAACTTCATCCGGATGATTGGGATAAAATTAAGAAACCAACGACCTCACTACCTCTGAGGATGCTTGCCATAGATGCAGGCGAAACATCAGGAGAAAAATTGCCTCCAGAACATGGCCATATAGCCCGGAAAAACCTACAACAACCCAGTGATTCTGGCCATGAAAGCCTTCGACAATACAATAATAATAATAATAATAATACGATCTGAGGAGAAACCAGAGTCTGTTGTGCTGCTGCAGAAGAGGCCAGACATCTCCAGCCAGCCCTGTTGCTGTGTTCGGGACTCCTCGTGAACAGTCTGCAGACCCAGGCCCTTTCCAGCTGAATGTGAATCAGTGTTTCTAATCAGATTTGTATAAAGATGGGCCCATAAGATAAAATCTCTTGCCTAAGAGTTGATTTATACGCTGTCATTGGAGCAGAGGCCAATAAAGAGGTATCCAGCAACTCTGTTAGTGGGATTACACTGGAACAGTTTCAATTGAGGCTAATCAGAGCCCTGTTGGAAGCTGACAAGCAAGAAATAAATGCAAGAGCATCTTATCATTTGTAATAATAATAATAATAATAATTGCCATGATCCCTCTGTCAACAAACTTACAAAAAACAAACCTCGGCTATCAAACATCTCAGAGATCTCACAAAATTTCACATTTGCTGTACATGGATGACCTGAAACTGTATGGGAAAACCGAAACTGAAATCCAGTCTCTTGACTAACACTTTCCGAATCTTTAGCATGGATATCAACATAGAGTTTGGTTTGCCCAATGGCCAAGCAATCAAGTGTCACCAGCCAGAAGCCTATAAATATCTAAGCATACTACAGCTGGACAACATCAAACATGAATATGTGAAAACTGTGGTCAGGAAAGAATACATTCAACGGGTCAGAAAAAGTCTCAAAAGCAAGCTCAATGGAGGCAACACCAGCAAGGTCATAAACACCTGGGCCATACCTGTCATAAGATATACTGCTGGCATCATAAGCTGGACGCAGGCAGAACTGGACAATTTGGACAGAAAAACAAGAAAACTCATGACCATTCATAATTCATTACATCCTCGCAGTGATGTTGACTGGCTCTATCTGCCTAGAAAGTCTGGACACAGAGGACTTTTACAAGTCAAACAAGCAGTTGAAGAAGAAAAACATGATGCCCTGGCAGAATATGTCAAGGAAACCTGCTTTAATTGAAGTCAATAACTGGAAACTTCTCAAAGCACAGCAGACAAAGAGTCAGTACAAGAAAACTGCACTCCCAGAAGGTGTGGAAAAACAAAACAAAACTTTCCAAATCTTTAAACATTACTGAAAATTGGTATAAGATGTTTTACCGCTGGCATTTAACACTAGAAAAGCTAGCGAGATTCTATAAAAAGCAAAGTAACAAATGTTGGAAATGTGGAGTGGAGACAGGATCATTCTTCCACTCTTGGTGGACCTGCAAAGAAGTTAATAAATATTGGAAAACAATACACAACTACACTCAAAACATATTAAGGTTCAACATGAAGCCAGAATATCACCTTTTAAATCTGACAGATATGAAATTTGATAGAAATAAAGAGAAAATCTTCTTAACGAAAGCTGCAAGAACCCTTCTTGCCCAAAAATGGCGCTAAAAAGAAACTCCAATACTGGAAATTTGGATCTCTAAAATAAGAGACTACATGGACATGGACTCCTTATCTTTTCTGCTTAAGGATCAGACAGAGGAACATAAGTGTGTCAGTTGCACCCGTACCTCGGGAAGTCTGACTTGGCCACGGTAGTCCACGCTCTGGTTACATCCCGCTTAGACTACTGCAACGCTCTCTACGTGGGGTTGCCCTTGAAGACGGCCCGGAAGCTTCAACTGGTCCAGCGTGCTGCAGCCATGTTACTAACAGGAGCGGGACGCAGGGAGCATACAACGCCCTTGTTGTACCAGCTCCATTGGCTGCCGATTTGCTACCGGGCTCAATTCAAGGTCCTGGCGTTGGCCTACAAAGCCCTAAACGGTTCTGGCCCAAGATACCTCTCTGACCGCATCTCGGCCTATGAGCCCACGAGGACTTTGAGATCGTCCGGGGAGGCCCTGCTCTCGATCCCGCCTGCCTCACAGGCACGCCTGGCGGGGACGAGAGACAGGGCCTTCTCGGTGGTGGCTCCTCGGCTGTGGAACACCCTTCCCGTGGACATCAGACTGGCGCCCTCCCTTATGATATTCAATAAAAATTACTTATTAAAAAAAGAAAGAAAAGAAAACTGCACTCCAAACCAGAGCTGACAGCTGGCACAACAAAGCATTGCATGGGCAGTTCCTTGACAAAATTGAAGGAAAAGTTGACAGGGAGAAGACCTGGTTATGGCTCACGATTTGAACTCTGAAGAAAGAGACCGAAGAAGGCCTGATTCTTGCAGCCCAGGAGCAAGCCATCAGAACTAATGCAATTAAGGCCAGGATTGAAAAATCAACGGATGACCCAAAATGCAGACTGTGCAAGGAAGCGGATGAAACCATGGACCATCTCCTCAGGTGTTGCAAGAAAATCGCACAGATGGACTACAAACAAAGACACAACTCTGTGGCCCAGATGATTCACTGGAACTTAAGTCACAAGGACCACCTGCCAGCAGCAAAAAAATTGGTGGGATCATAAACCTGCAAAGGTCGTGGAAAATGAACATGCAAAAATACTTTGGGACTTTGGAATCCAGACTGACAAAGTTTTGGAACACAACACGGCAGACATCACGATTGTGGAAAAGAAAAAAGTCTGGATTATGGATGTCGCCATACTGAGTGAGAGTCGCATTGAGGAAAAACAACAGGAAAAACTCAGCCGTTATCAAGACCTCAAAATCGAACGGCAAAGGCTCTGGCATAAACCAGTACAGGTAGTCCCAGTGGTCATTGGCGCACTGGGTGCCGTGCCAAAAGATCTCAGCCAGCATTTGGAAACAATAAACATTGACAAAGTCACGATCTGTCAACTGCAAAAGGCCACCTGACTTGGAGTTGGGTGTCATCTGCGTAGAGGTGGCACCGTACTCCAAAACTCGGGATGACCTCTCTTAGTGGTTTCATGTAGATGTTAAATAGCATGGGGGACAAAATTGAACCATGCAGGACCACACAGGACAAAATCCAAGAATTGTCTATTCCCAAGATTCGCTTGTGGCTCAGATGACGTATCTTGAGTGTTGTTGTTGCTTTATTGCGGCCACCTTCTCTCCTTTACAACATCCCTGCAATTCCTCTTTAAGTGAATTACATAAAGCAGTTGTTTTTGACCCAGGAGATAACAAGGGGTGTGTATGCCGAGCTTGACGTGCAGATTGTCTCCGAGAATGAGATCTGTCCCTGTCTTATTGGAGACTTTAAAACTGCAAAGTGAACAGATGTGGGCTGTTTATGAGACTCCAAGCGGAGGAGGGGAGAGCAGGCATGCTCAGCGCATGGCAGTGTGGTGCGCATGTGTGGGCGAGGGAGAGCATGCGAGGCTGGAGGGAGTCCCTTTGCCAGAGAGGCTGAGTGAGATGGCAAACTTGATGAAGGTTGAGCTTGGGAACTTTTTGCCCACAGTCCGCTCTGCCAGGAATGGCAGACCGGTTCAAAACAATCTCGCCTGCTGATGTTGGCGGAACCCCATTCACGGAACAGAATCCTGGCCAATTGATACCTTTCCAGGCCAGGCAGTGAACCTTTTGGAAAGGCGTAATGTTTGATTTGCATTCAGTGTTTGTCAGAGAGCAGCCAGAGAAAATGCTCTAGTCCCAGGAACTTATTTTGCAGCAGTTGAAATAAGCTGAGGGCAAAAGGGGAGGAGTAGAGAGAAACCAGAACACTTTAGAAGCATATGGAAAAATGGGAAGGTAGAGGAGTAATGCCAAATTGGGACAAATGGGGAATGTGCAGGTCAGAGCTAACAGGATAAGCTAGAGCAGTGTTTCTCAACCTGGGGGTCCGGATCTCTGGGGGGTCGTGAGGGGGTCACCAAAGACCATCAGAAAACACAGTCTTTTCTGTATTGTCGAAGGCTTTCATGGCCGGAATCACTGTGTTGTTTTAGGTTTTTTCGGGCTATACGGCCATGTTCTAGAAGTATTCTCTCCTGATGTTTCACCTGCATCTATGACAAGCATCCTCACTATCTCTGAGGATGCTTACCATAGATGCAGGCGAAACGTCAGGAGAGAATGCCTCTAGAACATGGTCATATAGCCCAAAAAAACCTACAACAACACAGAATTTTCTGTTAGTCATGGGGGTTCTGTGAGGGAAGTTTAGCCCAATTCTATTGTTGGTGGGGTTCAGAATGCTCTTTGATTAGTAGGTGAACTATAAATCTCAGCAACTACCACTCCCAAATGTCAAGGTCTATTTTCCACAAACTCCAACAGTGCTCACATTTGGACATATGGAGTATTCATGCCAAGTTTGGCCCAGATCCATCATTGAGTCCTCAGTGCTCTCTGGATGTAGGTGAACTACAACTCCCAAACTCAAGGTCAATGCCCATCAAACCCTTCTAGGGTTTTCCAATGGTCATGGGAGTCCTGTGTGTCACGTGGAGTTCAGAATACTCTTTAATTGTAGATGAACTATAAAGCTCAGCAACTAACACCCTCAAATGTCAAGGTCTATTTTTCCCAAACTCCAGCAGTAATCAAATCAAATCATTTATTTCGGTCATTGACCAGCACAGGAAATAGAGTCACATTTTCATACAAAATTGGTATGTTTGGTACATTAAAAATATAAATATAACTACTGAAGCACAATTTAGGGTACTCATTACGCACAGAGCATATATGTATGTATGTATGTATGTATGTATGTATGTATGTATTATATTGCATTACATTATAATATAAATATATGTATATATAATTTATTACATTACATTACATTGAAATGTCTTTCCTTCCAGGATACGCAAGAGAAAGAAGCAGCGCAGCCGGAGAGAGCAGAGGAGGCGAAACTCAAAGCCAAATACCCAAATTTGGGACTTCAGAAGCCCGGGGGCTCCGACTTCTTGATGAAGAGGCTCCAGAAAGGGGTAAGAGACCTGTTTGCAAATGCTATGAGTTTTCGTGCAGGGAGGGATTGCTCCAGTGTTGCGCTTTGCACAATAAACCAACAACCTTGTCTCTTTTTTGAGTGCTGAGACCTGTTATGAAGGTATCTTGGATGGTTTGGGAGCTTTGTTGTGGTATTGTTGCTCAGGATTTGAAAAACAGTTGTCGCACTGGTCTGAAGAACGCACTGGTTTCTGACCCATTTTCTCCCCACCTTTTATCAGCCGTGCCCAGCTTGCTGGGTTGGACTGTTGTTGTCATCACTCCTTGCCACCCCGACCAATGACGTGCTGTAGTTGTAATGCATCTGAAGGGCAGCAGATTGAGAAAGACAACACTGATAAAGTGCAGGATGCAAGTGAAGTGATCTCAGCATGGGGCAAGAGATTAAAGACTGAGTTACAGCCAGATTTTTTTTAAGGCAAAGAACAATTAATGACACAAAGAGCTAATGAAATTATTTTTATTTATTTATTTACGACATTTCTATGCCGCCCTTCTCACCCCAAAGGGGACTCAGAGCAGCTTACAAGTAAAGTAAATACAATATATTATATTATTATCATAGCACAATATTAATATTATATGTTACGTTATACTATAACATTATACTGTAATATTATTAGTAATATTACATTTAATATTCAATATATAATTATAATATCATATTATTATTATTAGTAGTAGTAATATATTGTATTACATTTTAATATATATATATATACACACACACACACCATTTCTACCCCGCCCTTCTCACCCCCGAGGGGGGACTCAGTGCGGCTAACACAGGCAGCAATTCGATGCCACTATATCAGTAACACAATATAAAATCATAATACATAGCAGATTAAAAACAGTAACATTAATTGAAATCACATAATCACATATTATAATGAACAATTATAATATCATATTATTATTATTATTATTAGTCATAGTAGTAGTATATTGTATTACATTATAATATTATCAATATTATATGTATATACAATATATTATATTATATTATAAGCACAGTGCAGGAGACAAGATGGAACTGCCTTCATGGCCCCAAAGGGGTCTCAGAGCGACTTATAAGATATATATACATACAATATATTATATTATTAGCATAGGACAATATTAATATTATATATTACATTGTACTATAACATTATACTGTAATATAAAGTATATAATTGTAATATCATATTATTATTAGTAGTAGTATATTGTATTACATTATAATATTATCAATATTATATGTATATACAATATATTCTATTCTATTCTATTCTATTCTATTCTATTCTATTCTATTCTATTATAAGCACAGTGCAGGAGACAAGATGGAACTGCCTTCATGGCCCCGAAGGGGACTCAGAGCGACTTATAAGATAAGATATATATACATACAATATATTATATTATTAGCATCGTACAATAATCAGAATTAAATGTTACTATATTGTACTATACCATTGGTTCTCAACCTGGGGGTCGGGACCCCTGGGGGGGGTCGCGAGGGGGTGTCAGAGGGGTTGCCAAAGACCATCAGAAAACACAGTATTTTCTGTTGGTCATGGGGGTTGTGTGTGGAATTTTTAGCCCAGTTCTATCATTGGTGAGGTTCAGAATGCTCTTTGATTGTAGGTGAACTATAAATCCCAGCAACTACAACTACCAAATGTCAAGGTCTATTTCCTCCCAATCTCCACCAGTGTTCACATTTGGGCGTATTGAGTATTCATGCTAAGTTTGGTCCAGATCCATCATTGTTTGAGTCCACAGTGCTCTCTGGGTGTAGGTGAACTACAACTCCAAAACTCAAGGTCAATGCCCACCAAATCCTTCCAGTCTTTTTTGTTGGTCATGGGAGTTCTGTGTGCCAAGTTTGGTTCAATTCAATTGTTGGTGGAGTTAATAATGCTCTTTGATTGTAGGTGAACCCTAATATATCCCAGCAACTACAACTCAAAAATGATAAAAATAATCTCCCTCAACCCCACCAGTATTCAAATTTGGGTGTATTAGGTATGAAAAATACAGCCTGCATATCAGATATTTACATTAGAATTTATAACAGTAGCAAAAATACTTTTATGAAGTAGCAACGAAAATGTTATGGTTGGGGGTCACCACAACATGATGAACGGTATTAAGGGGTCGTGGCATTAGGAAGGTTGAGAAACACTGTACTATACCATTATATTTAATATTATTAGTAATATGACATGTATTATAAATATATAATTATAATATATTATTATTAGTATTATATTGCATTACATTATAACACTATAAATATTATATGTATATACAATATATTATATTATATTATATTATATTATATTATATTATATTATATTATATTATATTATATTATATTATATTATATTATTAGCATAGCACAGGAGACAAGGTGGAACTGTCCCCTGGCCCCCTCTGTCTTCAATCTGGCCCAGTGTTGAACTTGTAATGTAATGTAAAGTAATGAACTTGAGGGGAATGCAGTTAATAAATCTATATAAATAAAAATGTAATGTTTGTTTGTGGGATTAACATAACTCAAAAACCACTGGGCAAATTGACACCAAATTTGGACACAATACACCTATCAGGCCAACAAGTGACCATCACTCATAAAAACACTGAAAAACACAGTGAAAGAGGCTTTAAAAATAAAAATACATTACAATGCGTAAAACCACATATACACACACACAAAATGCATATACACAGACTGGGCCACAGCAACGTGTGGCAGAGTAAAAAAAAATAAACGACATAATTTTAAAATTTTTATTGTTCACTGGTTTGATGTTTTTAGATATAATGTAATCTGTAATGTGATGTTTATTTTTATTGATGTATGTATTTTATATATGGCATCGAATTGTGCCAGTTATTCACCGCCCTGAGTCGCCTTTGGGCTGATATGGGCGGGGTAGAAATGATATAATAAATAAATAAATAAATAGAGTAAAATAATATAAGTGTAATAATAACAATATTAGAGTAAAATAAAAATGTAATAATAAAAAAGAATAAAATAATACATGTAATAATTATAGCGTAAACTCATAAGTGTAATAATAAAAATAATAAATAGAGTAAAATACTAAATGTAATAAAATAAAATAATAACGGTAATAAAATGTAATAAAAATAAAGTAAAATAATAAGTAACCTTGACTTGAGTAGAACCGGGGGGGGGGGGGGGCTTTTTTTCGAATATATACGGTAAATAGTGTTGAGATTTTAGGAAGTCATAGTCCCACTCTCTTCCGCTTTGGGCAGGCCTCACCTAGAATAATAACCCTATGTCTACTTCTGGTCCCCTCAATTCAAGGAGGATATGGACAAAATCCTTATGAGGAATGGCTTAGGGAGCTGGGGTGTTTAGCTTCGAGGAAAGAAGGCTGAGAGAAGAGGACAGGAGTCCCTTTTGCAGCAGAGGCTGGATGGCCATCTGTTCGGAGGGCTTTGATGGTGTTCCCCTGCTTGGCAGAATACGGTTGGACTGGATGGACCTTGGGGTGTCATCCAGCTCTAGGATTCTAGTTTCAGGAGTGTGTCTTTCTCCTTTGTCAAGCCGAGGGACCAATAGTTTAGGGCGGCAGGAGGAAACCTGTTGCCCCTGAGCCATTTGGGGCTTCCACCTCCCATTAGTCGTGGCCAACTTGGCAGAGGCCTAGGCTTTCCCCGCCTCCCCCCGGCACCCTCCAGATACTTTTGGCACCCAGCTGACTTTCTTGGCAGGAGGAGGCGATGACTCACCGAGGGCTTCTCCCACTCTTTCATCGGGAGTGGGAGAATCATGCGCTCGGTTGCTAAGAGATCTCATGACATTCCCACAACGCTTTGGGGGTATGTGGCAGGACACCTCCCACTCTCCCTGTCAAGAATCTGCGGAAGTGTAAGATCGTGGGAAGGGGGCTGGCTTCCTTTCGCTCGCGGGGCCAAATGCGGGTGGTTTTACTGGAGCCCCATACAGGGGGAGATCTACTCCTATGTTATGGCAGCTCCACTGGCTGCCGGTCCCCTTCCGGGCTAAATGCAAAGTGCGGATCACTTTAGGCACTGCACCCAGTGTGCCGATCACCACTGGGACTACCTTGTCTTGTACCGGAGTCATCATCATCATCAGTATGGGGAGCCCCTAGTGGCACAGTGGGTTAAAGCTCTAAACTGCTGAGCTTGTTGACCGAAAGGTCGCAGGTTCAAATCCGAGGAGCGGCGTGAGCTTCCGCTGTCAGCCCCAGCTTCTGCCAACCAAGCAGTTCGAAAACATGCAAATATGAGTAGATCAATAAGTACCTCTCTGGTGGGAAGGTAACGGCGCTCCATGCAGTCATGCCGGCCACATAACCTTGGAGGTGTCTATGGACAACGCCGGCTATTCGGCTTAGGAATGGAGATGACACTACACCCCAGAGCTGGACACGACTGGACTTAATGTCAGGGGAAAACCTTTGCCTTTCATCAGCATGTCACCCTCCCATTAGCTCTTATTTTACAATGGCTTATTATTATTATTATTATTATTATTATTATTATTATCCATACAAACACATTCCCATTAGTTCCCATTTTACAGTAAATTATTTATTATTATTATTATTATGCATACAAACACACTCCCATTAAATCCCATTTTACGAAGGATTATTATTATTATCAACCATACAAATACATTCCCATTAGCTCCCATTTTAGTGAATCATTTATTATTATTATTGTTATTATCCATACAAACACATTCCTATTAGCTCTCATTTTACAGTGAATTATTTTTATTATTATTATCCATACACACTCCAACTCCCATTTTACAATGGATTATTATTATTATTATTATTATTATTATTATCATCCATACAAACACATTCCCATTAGTTCTCATTTTACAGTGAATTAATTATTATTATTATTATTATTATGATCCATACAAACACACTCCCATTAAATCCCATTTTACAATGGCGTATTATTATTATCATTTTTACAAACATATTCCCATTAGTTCTCATTTTACAGTGAATTATTATTATTATTATTATTATTATTATTATTATCCATACAAACACACTCCCATTAAATCGCATTTTACAATGGATTACAATGGATTATTATTATTATCATCATCATAATCATCTATACAAACACATTCCCATTAGTTATCATTTACAGTGAATTATTATTATTATTATTATTATTATCATCATCATCCATACAAACACATTCCCATTAAATCCCATTTTACAATGTATTATTATTATTATTATTATCATCATCATCATCCATACAAACACATTCCCATTAGTTCTCATTTAAAGTGAATTATTTATTATTATTGTTATTATTATCATCATCATACAAACACATTCCATTACATCCCATTTTACAGTGGATTATTATTATTATTATTATCATCATCATCATACATACAAACACATTCCCATTAGCTCTCATTTTAGTGAGCTATTATTATTATCCATACAAACACATTCCTATTAGCTCTCATTTTACAGTGAATTTATTATTATTATTATTATTATTATTATTATTATTATTATTATTTTCCATACACACTCCCACTAACTCCCATTTTACGATGGATTATTATTATTATTATTATTATTATTATTATCATCATCATCATCCTTACAAACACACTCTCATTAGCTCTCAAATTACAGTGAATTATTTATTATTATGATTATCATATTAATGACACAAAAACACAGTATTTCACAGCAAACGAGATCTATATGCTGGGTTTCATATCACAAAGTCACAAGTCGAACACTTCCCAAGCGTCTAGGATTGTATTTTTGAATGATGCACACAGATCCAAGTAAGGTGGCCTTTTGCAGTTGACAGATCGTGATTTTGTCGATGTTTATGGTTTCCAAATGCCGTCTGAGATCTTTTGGCACAGCACCCAGTGTGCCCATGACCACTGGGACCACTTGTACTGGTTTATGCCAGAGCCTTTGCACTTCAATTTTGAGGTCCTGATAATTTTTCCAGTGTTTTCTGTTGGTGAAGGGAGTCCCGTGTGCCAAGTTTGGTTCAATTACATCATTGGTAGAGTTCAGAATGCTCTTTGATTGTAGATGAACTATAAATCCCAGCAACTGCAACTCCCAAATGACAAAATCAATTTTTTGAGTGATGGTCACTCATTGGCCTAATATGTGTATTGTGTCCAAATTTGGTGTCATTTCGTCCAGTGGTTTTTGAGTTATGTTAATCCCACAAATGAACATTACATTTTTATTTATATGAGACTAGCTGTACCCGCCACGCGTTGCTGTGGCAAACCTTCCCTCCCTCTTTCTCCTCCTTCTTTTTCTCTCCCCTTCCCTCTTCCTTTTCTGTTTCTTTTCTCGCTTCCTTTGCTCTTTGTTCCATCCTTCCTTGTCTCCTTCCTTCCTTCCCTCTCTCTTTCGTTTCCTCCCTCCCTCCCTCCATCTTTCTCTTTTTCATTCCTTCTCTCCTTCCTTCCTTCTCTACCTTTCTTTCCTTCCTTCCTTCCCGCCCTCCCTCCCTCCCTCTTTCTCTCTTTCGTTCTTATCTCCTTTCTTCCCTCTTTTACTTTTTTATTTCCTTCTCTCCTTCCTTCCTTCTCAACCTTTCTTTCCTTCCTTCCTTCCCTCCATCTTTCACTCTTTCGTTCCATCTCTCCTTCCTTCCCTCTTTCACTTTTTTATTTCCTTCTCTCCTTCTTCTCTATCTTTCTTTCCTTCCTTCCTTCCTTCCTTCCCTCCGTCTTTCTCTCTTTTGTTCCTTCTCTCCTTCCTTCCTTCTTCTCTACCTTTCTTTCTTTCCTTTTCTCCTTCTCCCCTTCTTTCCCACTTTCTTTCTCTCTCTCTCTCCTTCCTTCCTTCTCTGTATGTTTTGTGTGTGTATATATGTGTGTTTGTGTACATATGTGGTTTTGTGCACGTGTTGTAATGTATTATTTTGTTTTTTGCCTTCTTAAGTCCTGTCTGCTGTGTTTTTCAGTGTTTTTATGAGTGATGGTCACTCGTTGGTCGGAGAGGTGTCTTGTGTCCAAATTTGGTGTCAATTCGTCCAGTGGTTTTTGAGTTCTGTTAATCCCACAAACAAACATTACATTTTTATTTATATAAATTATTATTATTATTATTATTATTATTATTTATTTATTTTGTCCTGTTGCCAACTTTCCTCTCCCTTTTCTTGCAGCAAAAGTACTTTGACTCTGGTGACTACAACATGGCCAAAGCCAAGATCAAGAACAAGCAGCTGCCGACGGCCGGGACGGACAAGAACCTGGTGACGGGTGACCACATCCCCACGCCCCAAGACCTCCCGCAGCGGAAGTCCTCTCTCGTCACCAGCAAGCTGGCCGGGTAACCTACACTCCTGAGCGGGCGTCTCCTTTTTTTTCTGTAGGGGTTTCTGGCTTTTTGGGTTTCCCCCCCTCTCTTTTTCCCTTTGGTCCGACCAGTTGGACTTTGCTGTATAATAGGGCTGGGACGCACTGGACTCTCTCGTAGCGGCGACCGGAAGCCGAGGCCTGGACTTATTTGGACCACGTTGTGGGTCGGGCTCAGATCTGCACCTGCTTTCCGTCGCTTGCTCTTCCCTCCACGGACGGCAGAAGAAAGCCACCAAAACACCGCTCCCGATGTCCCTTTGCCATTGTGAACCCGAGGCGAGCAGAACCCGAGGGGGTTTGGGAGCGTTATATAATGCTAAGGATTGCACTTTGTGTTTGTATGAGATCATCAGAGAGTACAAAGCCCGGCTGGGAGTTTTCTCATTGCTGGCTCCATTGGAAAGATTAGCATGTAATATCACCGCCGAAGCGAGATACTAAGGCAAAAAGTTCTTGAACTGCGGCCACGTCACTTTATCACCTCTTTATCGCCTCCCTGATGATTGGGAACAAAGGATTATCTCCCCGCCGAGAGTCACCAGCCATATCTCTCTGGGTGAGATGCAAAGGCCCGGGAGTCAAAGGAAAGCATTTCCATTTTGGGTATTTTTGTCGGGCCAAATAAGCCCCATAATGTCCGCCAAGGCTGTTTTTAGCTTGCTCTAATCTAGGAAGTGAGATGAGCTTATCGGTAGCTCTGGGCCCCATAAGTCTGTCATGAATGGGATATCTTGCAGCCAAATCCCTCCAGGAAATGAGACGGCTATTTATTCGCCTCCCGCAGTTCTCCCCGGGGTCTGCCTCCACAAAACAAGTGTCCCGCTTGGTCCAAAGCACATGTGTCAAACTCAAGGCCCGCCGTTTCATTTTATGGAACCCTCCTCCAGAAGCCGGACTACAACTCCGGTATCCCTCATTGTTAGACCTCATGGCTAGAGCTGATAAGAGTTGGGGTACAGCCACATCTGGAAGGCTGTAGTTTGTTTTGTTTAGTCCATAGACTAATATACAAGGTTTGTGGATATGTCTGGCTTCAAAGTGTCATTTCGCCTTTCCCCAACCTCAAAGCCATAAGGGCCGTTGGGTTGCCGTTCCCATAATCCCCAGTCTCCTTGGCGGATCATCAAGAGCGATGGGGTTATTGTTCAGGTCTTTTTTTTTTCATGTCAGGAGCAACTTGAGAAACTGTAAAGAGTGGATGATCCACGGATACGGAGGACCAATTATATATTATTTTAAACATAGCGGTCAGTGTTTGTGTGAGAGAATTGGTAGTCTGCAAAGATGTTGCCCAGGGGATGCTTGGATGTTTTACCATCCTGTGGGAGGCTTCTCTCATGTCCCCGCAGGAGAAGCTGGAGCTGACAGATGGGAGCTCACCCTGCTCCTCGGATTCGAACCACCGACCTTTCAGGCAACTACTTTCTCAATATGGGCACAGCTCATTGTGTCGGGAGGTGATCTCCTTCCAAAGAAATCTCAAGGATGTGAGAAGAGCCTGAACTGATAAGGAGAGGCTTGAGCTGACAGATGGGAACTCACCCTGCTCCTCAGATTCAAACCACTGACCTTTTAGCCAGTAGTCTTGCTGGCACACGGGTTTAACCCATTGGAATGAGTACCATCTGGGGACCTGAACTGGTAAAAACTAAGCATCAACCACTATGTTTCAAAAAATATATAATTGGTCCTCCGTATCCGTGGATCATCCGCTCTTTGAGGGCAACTATAAGGCATATATGGCTCTTGATGAAAATTGATTTGACAGCCCTCATCTCAAGGGTGTGAGAAGAGCCTGAACTGATAAGGAGAGGCTGGAGCTGACAGATGGGAGCTCACCCTGCTCCTCAGATTCGAACCACCGACCTTTCAGCCAGCAGTCTTGCTGGCACAAGGGTTTAACCCATTGGAATGAGTACCATCTGGGGACCCGAACTGGGTAAAAACTAAGCATCGACCACTATGTTTCAAAAAATATATAATTGGTCCTCCGTATCCGTGGATTATTCGCTCTTTGAGGGCAACTATAAGGCATATATGGCCCTTGCTGAAAATTGATTTGACAGCCCTCATCTCAAGGGTGTGGGAAGAGCCTGAACTGATAAGGCAGGTTTTATTGGGTCCACTTAGGGAGGCGCGAGGAGCATGCTTTGCAGTTTATGGCTTTGCAGTGTTGTTTCTCAGATAGTCAGGTTTGAGCTAGAGTTGGAAGAGCGCTCGCTGACCCATGTCCCATTTAGTCATTGACACTCTGGGAGTGAGATGTATGCCAAGGGTACTCAGTCGTAATCACAGTCCCACATCTTCCCGTTTTGGGCAGTGTGGGATCGAATCCCAACACCGACATGGTAACACAGCTGTAGATCTTCCAGCCTTTTTTCTTGCCACCAAAGGACCATTTTAACTATGCTGTACCCCACTTTGAGCCATGTGGAGTGGCGGGTAATAAATAAAATCATTATTTATTATCATAGGCTGCCAGAATGAGTGAAATTTGCACCTACTTTCTCAATATGGGCACAGCTCATTGTGTCGGGAGGTGATCTTCCAAAGCAATCCCAGGGGCTGTTTGGGATTTCTCCTTCAATAAATATATGTTGAATATTGTTCTGGCAAATGGAGCTCTTGAAAACTGCATTTGGGTTAAGTGTATACAGTGTTCCCTCACTTATTGCAGGGGTTCCGTTCCAGGAACCCCCCGCGATAAGTGAAAAACCGCGATGTAGGGACGCTATACTGTATATGTACAGTATAGTTCCGCCCATGCCTCTTTCCCCCTCCTCTCTCTTCCTCTACTCTTTCCCCTTTTTTCCCCCCTCCCCTTGCTGGAGCCACCCTTCTCCCTCCCTCCCTGCTTCCCCACTGGCATGGGGCTCTCACCCGGTCGCCCAAGGAGGAGCGAACGGGAAGAAGCCGTGGTGGAAGCTGCCTTGGCGGTCCTCTCCGGCCTCAGAGGAAGAAGCCCATTCACCCAACAAGGGTTATGGGCCCAGCACACTTCCGCTGCACTTAATCAACAAAATTTTAGATCTGGTACACATAAAATATTGTCCACATTGGGTTGCTGTGGGTTTTTTCGGGCTATATGGCCATGTTCTAGAGGCATTCTCTCTTGACGTTTTGCCGGCATCTATGGCGAGCATCCTCAGAGGTAGTGAGGTCCATCACTATCATCTATCTATCTATCGGGACCCGGAGGTAGGTCTCTCTTAGGTCCGTCACTATCTATCTATCTGTCTGCCTGTCAATTGAGACCTGAAGGTAGGCTCTCTTAGGTCCATCACTCTTCTATCTATCTATCTATCTATCTATCGGGACCTGGAGGTAGGCCTCTCTTGGATCTATCACTATCTGTCTGTCTGTTTATTGGGACCCGGCGGCAGGCCTCTTTTAGGTCCATCACTCTTCTATCTATCCATCCATCGGGACCTGAAGGTAGACCTCTCTTAGGTCCATCACTCTATCATCCATCTATCTATCTATTGGGGCCTGGAGGTAGGCCTCTCTTAAGTCCAACACACTACCTCTGAGGATGCTTGCCAGGCAAAATGTCAGGAGAGAATGCGTCTAGAACATGGCCATATAGCCCAAAAAAACCTAGAACAGCCCAGTGATTCCGGCCATGAAAGCCTTCGACAATACATTGTCCACATTATTCCCTAAACAAGGAATGCAGTGTTACCTCAGCACTTGTATTGATCTCACTACCTCTGAGGATGCTTGCCATAAGATGCAGGTGAAACGTCAGGAGAGAATGCCTCTAGAACATGACCATATAGCCCGGAAAAAAACCTACAACAGCCCAGTGATTGCGGCCATGAAAGCCTTCGACAATATTTGTATTTTAATTTTTTTAAACCGCGAAACAGCTAGTCTGCGGGAAGCGAACCGCAAAGTACTGAGGGAACACTGTATTCCTTGTGTAAGGAAAAAAGTGGACAATATTTTATGTGTACCGGATCTAAAATTTTGTTTATTGAGCGCAGCAGAAGTGTGCTGGGCCCATAACCCTTGTCGGGCGAGTGGGCCTATTAACAAAATACCCTCCTCATAAATGCAACAGTAGCCCAAAGTGATAAAAAGAACAAAAACACAGGACAATGTTATCTCTTCCATATGTGGCTTTTCTTTATAGTAAAATAATATGGCTGCACTGTTTACAAGAACAAGATTTCCATAACACGAACAAAGTTCCTTGTACTTCCTTATTTGCTTCCACGCAATATATTCATGGCAGTGAGATGTCACAAATGAATGGCAGCCATCTTTAAATATCTAAAAGGATGTCTTGCTGCTGCTTCAGAGACAAAGACATGATCAAGTGATCAGAGATTCCATCTAAACAAGAGGCAGAAGTTGACCCTAAGAGGATGATCTTTACGTTGGATGGGCGTCTCTCAGGAGTGTTTTAGCTGTGTATGAGCTCTCCAGTTCTATGATTCTTTAGCCCCTCCAAAATCTCTCCCTTTGTTGCTTCTGTCTTGTTCCTGGCAGCCTTTGAAAACACCTATATGGGATAATTTACGCGGCAGTGACGTCTTTGGACCAGAGAGCCTTCTCCGAGAAAGCACAAGATCTTCATCCCTTTGTTTTGTTTTGTTTTGTTTAAATAAGGGCTTTTCTCGCCTTCAGTAAAGACCCTCAGGGCTGTAGAGAGACCAAAGGGTAACACATTGTAACAGTAGGCTTGGTCGCCCACCATGAAAGAGAGAAACCTACAATGTTGAGGGGCTATTACAGCAGTAATTCACTCCCAAGAGTTGGCCTGGCTGGAGTTGTGTTTGCTAGTCTTGGGGATCGGATACCGAACTCTAAATGACATCCCCACATGCGGGGAAGTATTAGCCCTCGTTTCAAGACCTGGGCTTTTGAGGTTTGCGGGGAAGATTCCCCGAAAAATAAGTGAAAGAGAGGGAGCTGCCTTTTCAAATGGAGGGTTCTTCAGACATAGAGAAGACAAACAAGAGGAAGAGATAAACCCTTACTGTCATGACCTGTGCAATTCCAGCTTGGCATCCCTTTAGTGTTGGCATATCTTCATAATTTCCTGACCCTGAGGACTAGAACTATTGGAAAGAAAGATATCTTTTGCTTAGGATTGAAAAGGTTTTGAAGCAGTGAGTGGGGTCCGGTTAGGACTTCAAGATGAAGTTGTTTCTGACTTTTGGAATGTGTTTGAATGCTTTTTAAAAAGCCGAACATTGCTGGCTTCATTTGTTTGCAGGTCTGGGGGTGGCGATATATTTTTCAATCGGGAGCAATGTTGGCGTGGAACTGTGCCCTCTCTCCTCCCTTCGTTGCTTCAGGCTGGTCTCAGTTTCCCGCTGGGAATTATCTAGGCTGGCTATAGGGCCTGGATTCATTTCCAGGAGCAGCTAGATGCGGAGATGAGCTTGAACCAATGGCAGCCATAACAGAAATCGAAACAGCTGCCTTGAATGAATCCCTGCATGGCTTCCTCACGACCAAGAAGGTTTTGTTTGCAGAGAAAATGGCTCTGATGGGGCAGAAGAGAAGCTGGAGAGGAGACACGAAAGATGGGAAAGGGAGGAGACTAGGCTTCAAATGCTGCCCTGGAGACTAGGGAAGGAAATTCCACCTGAACATCAGGAAGAACTTCCTGACTGTAAGAGCTGTTCAACAGTGGAACTCTCTGCCTCTGAGTCTGGTGGAGACTCCTTCTTTGGAGGCCTTTAAGCAGAGGCTGGATGGCTATCTATCTCGGGGTGTGTGAAGGGAAAATGACTTCTGCCTGGCAGAAGGGGGTTGGACTGGATGGCCTTTGGGGTCTCTAGGATTTTAGAGTTCTGATATACTTTTGCAGAGAGAGATTATAGAGCAACAATGCTCTGGCACACTGAGAGCCAGATGTGGGGAGTCCTTTCCCCCCTTTTGCTGCAGACATTTCAGCCAAATGACAATTTGAAGGAAGCCAGGCACTTGCACACTCTTCGATATTACGAGGGTTATCCGGAAAGTAAAGTTACAAGATTTTTTAAAAATACAAAGAATGAATATATTTTAATTGTAGCATTGGTATTACATTATTTTTCCACATAGTTATCATTCAGTTCAATACATTTTGTCATCCGTGGGATGAGTTTTTGATGCTTGTGTCATAGAAGTTTCCCTCCGCCTTTTCCTGCCAGTTCGTCACTTCGATTTTCACCTCGCTGTCGTCGGAGAAGTGTGTTCCTTCAATTTAGTGATAGTCACTGGGTGCGACATCAGGGCGGTGAGAGGAGTGGCTTCAAACATCCCAATCAAATGAAGTCCACAACTCTTGTGTTGCATGAGCGGACGCCCATTGTCGTGAAGGAGACAGGCTCCCGTCGTCAGCGTCCCACGACATTTGTTTTGGATGGCTCTGCGAAGCTTCTTCATGGTCTCACAATATATTCCATACCCATTTTGTCTTGACATTACGTCCTGTCCATAAACTGAAATGATCTTGCAATAAATCGCAGCGGCTTTCATGCCCTTAACATTTAGATCGTGTATTACAGTGCAAACTTTGCACTTGGAGGAAAACAGAATGAGTACACTCATCTCTAACCTTCACCACAACACCAGTTGATGAGCTACCGACGACTGACACTGCTCATTCGCTTCCGCTGGCTTCCTGCTCCATGGCAGTGAAACCAACTTCCCTAAGAAAATTTCCGGTGAGAGCAACTGTCTTGTTACCTTACTTTCTGGATAACCTTCATCACAACGCCAGTTGATGAGCTACCGACGACTCACTGCATGAACTTCACACTTGGAGGGAAATGGAATGAGGACGCTCATCTCGAACCTTCACCACAATGCCAGTTGATGAACTATCGACGACTGGCTCTGCTCTTTCGCTTCCGCTGGCTTCCTGTTACATGGCAGTGATACCAACTTCCCCGAGAAAATTTCCCACGAGAGTGACGTGCCTTGTAACCTTACTTTCTGGATATTCCTCGTACAGCATGAACTTCGCACTTGGAGGGAAACGGAATGAGGACGCTTATCTCTAACCTTCATCACAACGACAGTTGATGAGCTACCGACGACTGGCACTGCACGAACTTCACACTTGGAGGGAAATGGAATGAGGACGCTCATCTCTAACCTTCATCACAACGCCAGTTGATGAGCTACCGATGACTGGCACTACTCGTTCGCTTCTGCTGGCTTCCTGCTACATGGCAGTGATACCAACTTTCCTGAGAAAATTTCCCATGAGAGTGACATTCCTTGTAACCTTACTTTCTGGATATCCCTCGTAAAGCACTTGGAGGGAAATGGAATGAGGACACTCATCTCTAACCACAATGCCAGTTGATGAGCTACCAACGACTGGCACTGCTTGTTCGCTTCTGCTGGCTTCCTTCTCCATGACAGTGATGCCAACTTTCCCGAGAAAATTTCCCGTGGGAGCAACATGCCTTGTAACCTTACTTTCTGGATATCCCTCGTATAGTACTTGGAGGGAAACGGAATGAGGATGCTCATCTCTAACCACAATGCCAGTTGATGAGCTACCAACGACTGGCACTGCTCATTCGCTTCTGCTGTCTTCCCACTACACGGCAGTGATACCAACTTCCCCCACAAGAGCTACGTGCCTTGTAACCTTACTTTCTGGATAACCCTCATAAAATATCAGATCTCCCTGAGCCATAGCAGTGTCTCTGAACTCCCTAAAGCCCTCCGTGACTTTCTGCACTGCGTACAAAGTGTGCTTTTTGGGACCTCAACTATATCAAGGCGGAGGAAGCTCGCAGCCCACCTTTCGCTGCCTTCCCTGGTCCTGTGGGTGGTTGGGTGTGTGTCCCTGTATTTATTTACGCTGCTTGCACCCGATTCACAACCCATAGAGTAGCAGCTCCCATTATTACCAACGGCAGCCTCCGCTTTGCCTGAGTTCAGAGTGCCGTCGTATTCCTTTCCTCCAATGCTCCTGCCATGTTTGTTTCTTTCCTTCCTTCCTCCGGAGCCGCTTTGGGAACGGGCTCTCGATTTCTTTGTGGTCTCCTTTTCCTTCTAAAGGCTGTCTCTTCCGTATTCCTCCTCCAGCTCGCCACCCTTCTGCCGTTTTGTCCCGGCCGTCACTGTAAATAGATATGAATCATATATATATAAATATATAAATATAATATACTTTTGTACATCGCTGTCATCTCTTGGATCTTCCAGTGTTTGCTTCCTTTGTTTTCTAATAAAATGTGTGAAAGGGAGGGGAGAGGACATCCAATGCCAAAAATGAAACTCCGCAACACACTCCGCATCCATCTGCCACCGCTTGCGGCCTCGGACCGTTCAGGCGCCTTTAACAAATAGGATTGGGGTTTACTGTCTTTCGGAGGGGTTTCGTCTCTTTCTCCCTCCCTGTTTTTGCTTGGGTCCTGGGCAAGTTTCCTCATGTGCGAAGGGAAAGAGCCGGCGAGTGGTAACCGTTTGGAAATAAACGTAACCCTTGTCTCAACGTCACGACTTGGGCGTCTCTGTCTTTGTTCTCGGAGAACCTCACAGCACTCATTAAAACCTATGAGTAAAAAGTACGAAATTTACACTCAACAATTGGAAAACACAGCAGCGATAACAGGGTAGCACACACACAACCTTTCTGGAGGGAAATAGAGAAAGTCATTAACAAAATGGAGTCAGATAAAGCACCAGGCCCAGACGGTTACTCTGCAGGATTTTATTAAACATATAAACAAGTATTATTACCTCTTCTAAAGAAAGTCTTAAATGAGGCAATGGAATATAAAACTCTTTATCTGCCAGCGACAAAGAGAAACACAACCAGTAGGTTCTTGTGGGTTTTTTCGGGCTATAGAGCCATGTTCTAGAGGCATTATGCCTCTAGAACAGTGGTTCTCAACCTTCCTAATGCCGTGACCCCTTAATGCAGTTCCTCATGTTGTGGTGACCCCCCAACCAAATTTGACACAATTACTAGATACACCCAAATTTGAATACTGGTGGGGTTGGGGGGAGGGTTGGTTTTGTCATTTGGGAGTTGTAGGTAAAGGTTTTCTCCTGACATTATGTCCAGTCATGTCTGACTTGGGTGTGGTGCTCATCTCCATTTCTAAGCCAAAGAGCCAGTGTTGTCCGTAGACACCTCCAAGGTCATGTGGCCAGCATAACTGCAGGGAGCATGGTTACCTTCCCACCAGAGCAGTACCTATTGATCTACTCACATTTGCATGTTTTTGAACTGCTAAGTTGGCAGAAGCTGGGGCTGACAGCGGAAGCTCATGTCGCTTGCTGGATTTGAACCTGCACCCTTTCGGTCAACAAGCTCAGCAACTCAATCAAAGAGCATTCTGATCTCCACCAATGATGTAATTGAAACAAACTTGGCACACAGATATCCCTTAACCAACAGAAAATATTGGAAGGGTTTGGTGGCCATTGACCTTGGTTTTGGAGCTGTAGCTCACCTACATCAGGCGAGCACTGTGGACTCAAACAATGATGGATCTGGACCAAACCTGGCAAGAATACTCAATCTGCCCAAATGTGAACACTGGTAGAGTTTGGGGAAATTAGACTTTGACACTTGGGAGTTGTAGTTGCTAGGATTTATAGTTCACCTACAATCAAAGAGCATTCTGAACTCCATCAAGCCGCAAGGGAGCCAAGTGAGCCTTCACACAAGCCCACCTTGGGCTCCTCCACGGCCTCGCCATTTGGCGAGTGCGCGGGGGAGCCCAGGGAGGGCTCGCGCGCGGGGGCGCCCAGGGAGGGCTCGTGCGAAGGCTGCCTCAGCTCCCATGGCTCCCTTGCAACCTCGCCATTTGGTGAAGCCGCAAGGGAGCCTTCACACGAGCCCTCCTTGGGCTCCTCCACGGCCTCGCCATTTGGCGAGCGCGCAGGGAACCCAGGGAGGGTGCCTCGGCTCCCTCGCGGCCTCGCCATTTGGTGAAGCCGCAAGGGAGCCAAGGGAGCCTTCACACGAGCCCTCCTTGGGCTCCTCCACGGCCTCGCCATTTGGCGAGCGCGCGGGGGAGCCCAGGAAGGGCTCGTGCGAAGGCTGCCTTGGCTCCCTCGCGGCCTCGCCATTTGGTGAAGCCGCAAGGGAGCCAAGGGAGCCTTCACACGAGCCCTCCTTGGGCTCCTCCATGGCCTCACCATTTGGCGAGCGCGCGGGGGAGCCCAGGAAGGGTTCGCGCGAAGGCTGCCTCGGCTTCCTTGGCTCCCTTGCAGCCTCGCACGAAGCCTCTCTCGCCTAGACTGTGCTCCCGCCGGGCGGCAGGGGCACGATCTAGGAGAGAGAGGCTTCATGCAAGGCTAGGCCCCGCACGAAGCCTCTCTCGCCTAAGCTGCGCCCCTGCCGCCCGTGCTAGGCCCTGCACGAAGCCTCCCTCGCCTAACCCGCGTTCCTGCCAGCCGGCGGGATCGCGATCTCGGCGAGGGAAGTTTCATGTAAGGCAGCCATTTTGAGGGGGCGGGGCCAACCGAGGCCCCTTCGCGACCCCCAGAAAATGGCCCAGCGACCCCCCTGGGGGTCGCGACCCCCAGGTTGAGAACCGCTGCTCTAGAACATGGCCCTATAGCCCGAAAAAACCCACAAGAACCTAGTGATTCCAGCCATGAAAGCCTTCGACAATACAAACACAACCAGTCTTTGCATCCCTCTCTAAATTCCTAGGTTTGCTTCTGCAGTAACTTATATCAACTTCCAGTAACTTACATGTGCTATGCTAATAATATAGTTTAATATAATATATATTGTATGTATATATAATATTTGTAATATTATAATGTAATACAATATAATAACATGATATAATTGAATATTTTATATTACATGTAATATTACTAATATTACAATATAATGGTATAGTAATATATAATACTGATATTGTACTATGCTAATAATATAATATAATGTAATATAATATGCTAGCCGTCCCCTGCCACGCATTGCTGTGGTCCACATAGGGGATCTGTGTGGGAGGTTTGGCTCAATTTTATCGTTGGTGGGGTTCGGAATGCTCTGTGATTGTAGGTGAACTATAGATCCCAGCAACTACAACTCCCAAACGTCAAGATTCTATTTTCCCAAAACTCCACCAGTGTTCACATTTGGGCATATTGAGTATTCATGTAGAGTTTGGTCCAGATCCATCATTGCGTCCACAGTGATCTCTGGATGTAGGTGAACTACAACTCCAAAACCAAAGTACACTGCCCACCAAACCCTTCCAGTATTTTCTGTTGCTCATGGGAGAACTGTGTGCAAAGTTTGGTTCAATTCCATCGTTGATGGGATTCAGAAGGCTCTTTGATTGTAGGTGAACTATAAATCCCAGCAACTACAACTCCAAAATGTCAAGATTCTAGTTTCCCCAAACTCCACTAGTGTTCGCATTTGGGCATATTAAGTATTTGTGTAGAGTTTGGTTCAGATCCATCATTGTTTGAGTCCACAGTGTTCTCTGGATGTAGGTGAACTACAACTCCCAAACTCAAGGTCCAAGCCCACCAAATCCTTTCAGTATTTTCTGTTGGTCATGGGAGAACTGTGTGCCAAGTTTGGTTCAATTCCATCGGTGGGGTTCAGAATGGTCTTGGATTGTAGGTGAACTATAATTCCCAGCAACTACAACTCCCAAATGACAAAATCATTTTTTTGGAGTGAAGGACATACATTGGGTTGTTAGGTGTCTTGTGTCCAAATTTGTTGTAAATTCGTCCAGTGGTTTTTGAGTTCTCTTAATCCCACAAACGAACATTACATTTTTATTTATATAAGATTGTATATACATATGATATTTATATTTATAGTAACTTACTTCAACTTACAGTAACTTACATATGCTGTGCTAATAATATAATATAATATAATATATTGTATATACATATAATATTTATAATATTATAATGTAATACAATATAATAATAATAATAATAATAATAATAATAATAATAATAATAATATGATAGCCAAAACCAAGGTCACAACAACTTGTTATAGAACTCCAATATGCTGATAACAATGTCATCTGTGCCTTCATTATATTATAATGTAATACAATTTAGTACTAATAATAATACAATATTATAATTATATATTTTATATTACATGTAATATTACTAATAATGTTACAATATAATGGTATAGTACAATATAGTAATATATAATACTGATATTGTACTATACTAACAATATAAGATATATATGTATAATATTTATATTATAATGTAATACAGTATAATAATATGATATTATAATTCGATATTTTATATTACATGTTCAAGCCTGGACGGTCGAGGAAAACTATGTGCTGAGGGGAACATTTCAGAGGAAGGACACAAACCGACGGATTTGATTTGCAGACGGATTTGAATAACAGTTCCAATATTAGAAAGAACGCCTTGACTGTGAGAGCGATCCTATTTACTCAAATGTAATGCTAAATGGCATTAATACGGTCACCTTAGTGCTGAGCCAAAGCAAAAAGTTGAGCTGCTCCATGAGCTCCTATTTAATAATAATAATAATAATAATAATAATAGGGACATCATCTCAGTGCTGTGCAATCCTGGGATCTTTATTTTGGCGAGGCATCTGC
This sequence comes from Anolis sagrei ordinatus, assembly GCF_025583915.1. Classification (NCBI taxonomy): domain Eukaryota; kingdom Metazoa; phylum Chordata; class Lepidosauria; order Squamata; family Anolidae; genus Anolis; species Anolis sagrei. Next base: position 7,327,824 of record NW_026844700.1, read on the forward strand.
ATCCCTTGTACCTTTGCAGGATTAGGGATCCTCATCTTTCGGGAACCCCTTAAGATGTTATGATTGTCTGGAAGGAGACATTGCAACTTTCCTCGCGACCGGCAGAGGGCAAACCGAGCCAAGTCCCAAACTTGTCTTGCTGCCAAAACGAGAGAGTTAGACTTTGCTTTGCATTTTCCAGTGCTGAGATCATAGCCTGGGAAGTGTGGGAATATATAGTGGGGAGGAGGCATACAAAGGCTGTAGGAGTCGGGCCATTTGCCCTTTGGCTCTCTACCTCTTTCTTTCCTTCCTTTCCTTTTTTTCTTTCCTTCTCTCCTTCTCTACCTCTTTCTTTCCTCCCTTTTTCTTTTCCTTCCCTTTCCCTCCTTTCTCTGCCTCTTTCCTTCCTTCTTTCGCTTTTTACCTCCATCCTTCCTTCTTTCTTTCCTTCCCTCCCTTTCTCTCCTTTCTTCCTTCTCTACCTCTTTCCTTCCTTTCCTTTTTTTCTTTCCTTCTCTCCTTCCTTCCTTCTCTACATCTTTCTTTCCTTCTCCTTTTTCTTTTCCTTTCTTTCCTTCTCTACCTCTCTCCTTCCTTTGCTTTTTGCTTCCATCCATCTTTCCTCCCTTCCCTCTTTCTTTCTCTTCTTCCTTCGCTCCCTTTCCTTCCTTTCCATTTTATTCTTTCCTTCTCTTCTTCCTTCCTTCTCTATCCTTTTCCTTCCTTCCTTCGTTTTTTGCTTCCATCCTTCTCTCTTTCCTTTCTTTTCCCTCTTTCTTTCTCTTCTTCCTTCACTCCCTCTTTCCTTCCTTACCTTTTTCTTTCCTTCTCTCCTTCTCTACCTCTTTCCTTCCTCCCTTTTTCTTTTCCTTCCCTTTCCCTCCTTCCTTCTTTCTCTGCCTCTTTACTTCCTTCTTTCACTTTTTACCTCCATCCTTCCTTCTGTCTTTCCTTCCCTCCCTTTCTCTCCTTTCTTCCTTCTCTACCTCTTTCCTTCCTTTCCTTTTTTTATTTCCTTCTCTCCTTCCTTCCTTCTCTACATCTTTCTTTCCTTCTCCTTTTTCTTTTCCTTTCTATTTCCTTCTCTACCTCTCTCCTTCCTTTGCTTTTTGCTTCCATCCTTCCATCCATCTTTCCTTCCTTCCCTCTTTCTTTCTTCCTTTGCTCCCTTTCCTTCCTTTCCATTTTTTCTTTCCTTCTCTTCTTCCTTCCTTCTCTACCCCTTTCCTTCCTTCCTTCCTTCCTTCCTTCGTTTTTTGCTTCCATCCTTCTCTCTTTCCTTTCCTTTCCTCCCTCTTTCTTTCTCTTCTTTCTTCGCTCCCTCTTTCCTTCCTTACCTTTTTCTTTCCTTTTCTTCTTCCTTCTTTCTCTACTTCTTTCTTTCCATCCCTTCTCTTTTCCTCTTTCTTTCCTTTCGTCCTTCTCTACCTCTTTCCTTCCTTCACTTTTGCTTCCATCTTTCCCTCTTTCTCTCCTTCTTTCCCTCCTTCCTTCGCTCCCTTTCCTTCCTTCCCTTTTTTTCTTTCCTTCTCTCCTTCCTTCCTTCTCTACCTCTTTCCTTCCTTTCCCCCCTTTTATTTCCCTTCTTTTTTCTCTCCTTTCTTCCTTCTCTACCTCTTTCCTTCCTTCCTTTGCTCTTTGCTTCCATACTTCTTTCTTTCTTTCTTTTTCTTTCTTTCTTTCTTTCTTTCTTTCTTTCTTTCTTTCTTTCTCCCCTTTCTTTCTTTCCCTTTTTTTCTCTATCATCATTTAGCTTTTCGTCATTTAGCTTTTTGGGGTTTTTAAGTCCTTTCCACTTTTGGGGGGGGGTTATGAGTGATGGTCACTCATTGGTCTGTTAGGGGTGTAGTGTCCAAATTTTGTGTCATTTTGTCCAGTGGTTTTGGAGTTATGTTAATCCCACAAACGAACATTACATTTCACACACACACACACACACATACACACAGTCCACTTGCCTAGTTTTCAACAAATGCCACACCCTCTGAGGATGCCGCCATAGATGTGGGCGAAACGTCAGGAGAGAGTGCTTCTGGAGCCCCGAAAACTCACAACAATCCAACTTTCCTGGCGTTTTTTTAGCTGGAAAATTAAGCTTTTGAAAGCAGCCCGGCCTCTTCTTAAGTCTTTCCAGTCCAGCAAAGTCAACAGGGATATTTTCCGAGCAGGCTGTGTTTTTCAAAACAGTCCTCTCCCTGTTTGCTTTCAAGGTTTAATTGCTGTTTTCTTTTTAGCCCAGGTGCCCCACACTTGGCCATTAAACCCGGAGCGCATTCTGACATCACTTTTTGGCAGGTAGAAGCCCTTGAATGACGGGCGGAGGAGGAAAAAGAGGGAGAGAAGGGGCAAAGGAATGTTTTTCTCCAAAATGTGGGTAAAAGCTTTAGGATACAAGAGTAGAAGGAAAGATTTGCTCCGGCTTAGGATCCTTTTAAGATGGGACTGAGTGTAGACCATCCCTAGGACTATTATTATTATTATTATTATTATTATTATTATTATTATTATTATTATAAACACCACAAGATGAGTCCACAGAAGACACTCTGGATCACACGTCGGACACTTCCCAAGTGTCTAGAGCAGGGGTCCCCAAACTACGGCCCATGGGCCGTATGCGGCCCGCCGAGGGCATTTCTCTGGCCCGCACGGCCTTGCCTGGCCACGCCCACCCGGTGCCGCTCCGCCAATTGCGGACACCCTCTGCTCCGGCCGCTCTGCCTGTGTGGGAGGGAGAAGCCTCCCAGGGGGTCCTCTGCAGAGCAGAGCAGCCAGAGCAGAGGGTGTCCGCAATTGACGGAGCGGCGCTGGGTGGGCGTGGCCAGGGAACGCCGGCATGGTGAAGGCAGGTAAACTACAACTCCAAAACTCAAGGTCAATGCCCATTAAACCCAGTATTTTCTGTTGTTCATGGGAGTTCTGTGTACCAAGACTGGTTCAATTCCATCATTGATGGAGTTCAGAATGCTCTTTGATTGAACTATAAATCCCAGCAAGTACAACCCCCAAACGCCACCAGTGTTCATATTTGGACATATTGAGTATCAGTGCCAAGTTTGGTCCAGATCTATCATTGAGTCCACAGTGATTTATGGAGACAGGTGAACTACAACTCCAAAACCAAAGGACACTGCCCACCAAACCCTTCCAGTATTTTGTGTTGGTCATGGGAGAACTGTGTGCCAAGTTTGGTTCAATTCCATCGTTGATGGGGTTCAGAATGCTCTTTGATTGTAGGTGAACTATAAATCCCAGCAACTACAACTCCCAAATGTTAAAATTCTATTTCCCCCAAACTCCACCAGTGTTCAAATTTGGGCATATTGAGTATTTGTGCCAAGTTTGATCCCGATCCATCATTGTTTGAGTCCACAATGATCTCTGAATGTAGGTGAACTACAACTCCAAAACCAAAGGACACTGCCCACCAAACCCTTCCAGTATTTTCTGTTGGTCATGGGAGAAATGTGTGCCAAGTTTGGTTCAATTCCATTGTTGGTGGGGTTCAAAATGCTCTGTGATTGTAGTTGAACTATAAATCCCAGCAACTACAACTCCCAAATGACAAAATCCTAGGGCAGCTATTATTATTATTATTATTATTATTATTATTATTATTATTATTATTATTATTATTATTATTATTTGAAAGACAACAAGATGAGTCCACAGCAGACACTCACCTGGCCGTTGTATTGGATCACACGTCGGACACTTCCCAAGTGCCTAGGACTGTGTCATGTATCGGCAAATAATGCGTGCAGATCCCAGTAAGGTGGCCTTCTGCATCTAGCAGAGGGTAATTTTGTCAGCGCCGATTGTGTTTAAGTGCAGGCCAAGGTCTTGAGGCACTGCACCCAGTGTGCTGATCACCACTGGGACCACCTTGACTGGCTTGTGCCACAGTCTTTGCAGTTCGATCTTTAAATCCTCATGTCGTGTCAGCTTTTCCAGTTGTTTCTCTTCAATTATTATTATTAGTAGTAGTATTTTTATGCTTCTGGTACCCTTTGGGATCGAACTCTATTCTCCAAAGTACTCTGCAAAAGCCCTTGACTCCTCAATTTCTGCAGTCTTTGAAACAGCCCTTTCCTGTATCATTGCAAGTTTTTGCCGATATCATAGCACCAAGAGGACCCCACAGTGTGTTAAACCGCTGAGCCTGCTGACCGAAACATTGCGGGTTCGAATCCAGGGAGTGGGGTGAGCTCCCGCTGTTAGCCCCAGCTTCTGCCAACCTAGCGGTTCAAAAACATGCAAATGTGAGTACCATTTCTGCAGGAAGGGATGGGCGCTCCATGCAGTAATGCTGGCCACAAGACCTTGGAGGTGTCTATGGACAATGCCAGTTCTTCAGCTTAGAAATTGCAATTCCCGGACAAGACTGGACTTAATGTCTGGGGAAAATAGGAAATACTAATAGGACTGAGAGGAAGGCCTTCTCTGACTTGGATACTATCTGATCTTGCAAGCCAATCCTACAAAACTCATGGAATCGGGAAGAAAGGGGAGGTTATCTCAGAAACTGCTCTTGTTTATTGTCTTTCGGAACAGGAAGTCTCTTTCCGATCTGCTGACTCCTCGCCCAAAAATAACTCCAATGGAATGCTTGGTCCGACAAGCCCGGCTCAGATCTACCCCCAGGCCCGAAAAACGGTGACTCAGAGGGCTTCCAAAAAGGAGAAAAAAAGGGAAAGAAAAGAGAGGAAGGGGATCCGAATGGAATTCCATACCCCTTGGTATCCCTTGGATGCATTGGAATTTCTTTATAGGAACTGTTTTATTTTGATAATACTACTACTACTACTACTAATAATAATAATAATAATAATAATATTTACTGGTGATCTTTCCTGTGCAACACAATTATCCTGTAGGGACTGTTTCCCTTTTATTATTATTATGATGATGCCTCCCTTTGAAAATATTATAATAATAATAAGAATAATAATGGTTATCTTTCTCTCCTGCAGCTCAAACCTCCCTTTGAATATAATAATAATAATAATAATAATAATAATAATAATAATGTTTATCTTCCTCTCCTGCAGCACAAACCTCCCTTTGAAAATATAATAATAGTAATAATAATAATAATAATAATAATAATAATAATGGTTATCTTCCTCTCCTGCAGTTCAAACCTCCTTTTGGAAATATTATTATTATTATTATTATTATTTCAAAGGGAGGTTTGAGCAGCAGGAAAGAAAGATAACCATTATTATTATTATTATTATTATTATTATTATTATTATATTTTCAAGGAGAGGAAGATAACCATTATTATTATTATTATCATTATTATTATTATTATTACTATTATTATTATTATTATTATATTTTCAGAGGGAGGCTTGAGCTGCCGGAGAGGAAGATAACCATTATTATTATTTTTATTATTGTTGTTGTTGTTGTTATTATTATTATTATTATCTTCCTGTCCTGCAGCTCAAACCTCCCTTTGAAAATATAATAATGATAATAATAATAATGTTTATCTTCCTCTCCTGCAGCACAAGCCTCCCTCTGAAAAATAATAATAATAATAATGGTTATCTTCCTCTCCTTGAAAATATAATAATAATAACAATAATAATAATTTTTCATGTCAGGAGCAACTTGAGAAACTGCAAGTCACTTCTGGTGTGAGATAATTGGCTGTCTGCAAGGACACTGCCCAGGGGACGCCCAGATGGTGTGATGTTTTACCATCCTTGTGAGAGGCTTCTCTCACATCCCCGCATGGGGAGCTGGAGCTGACAGAGGGAGCTTAACCCATTCTTCCTGGATTCAAACCGCTGACATGTTGGTCAGCACTCCCGCTGACTGACATGACAATAATAAAGACTCTGGCTCAAGCCAGTCAAGGTGGTCCCAGTGGTGATCGGCACACTGGGTGCAGTGCTTCAAGACCTTGGCCTGCACTTAAACACAATCGTTGTGGACAAAATTACCATCTTTCAGCTGCAAAAGGACACCTTACTGGGATCTGCATGCATTATTGCTGATACATCACACAGTCCTAGACACTTGGGAAGCATCCAACATGTGATCGAATACAACAGCCAGCAGAGTGATCTTGTCTGCTGTGGACTCATCTTGTTGTGTTAATAATAATAATAATAATAATAATAATAATAATAATAATAATAATAATAATAATAATAATGTGGCAGCGGGGATAAAGTATGTGAGAAGATGTATTTTTCGTTCAGACCAGGAGAGCGTGAGTGGAAGCAAGGTTGGCCCAGCCTTGCCCTTTGGCATCATTCAATCTAATCTCGTGTACACTTTGTTCTGGGCATGAACTTTCCATGGGTTTGCCTTCCCTCCACACCCGGGGCCAAAGAGCAACCCTAAGAATGAACATCCTGGAGCAGTCTTTGCACTCTTTCCCAAGAGTCTCCTCTGAGATCATGATTATCCCTGTTCTATTTATATAGATTATGAATAATCATAATCTATATAAATAAAAATGCAATGTTTGTTTGTGGGATTAACATAACTCCAAAAACACTGGACGAATTGACACCAAATTTGGACACAACACACCTCTCCGGCCAACAAGTGACCACCAATCATAGAAACAAAAAAACGCACAGTGGAAAGGACTTAAAAACTCCAAAAAAAACCCAAAAAGACATTACACCGCATGTGCGAAAATTATTCCCTATAAGTCTCCCTTCCCGCCGATGCCCAGGCAAGTGGTAGAGAAGGAAGGAAGGATAGCAAAAAAAAAGGGGAAGGAAAGAAGGAAGAAAGAAAGGAGAGAAAGAGGGAGGGAAAGAAAGAAGGAAGGAAAGATAGAAAGAAGGATGGACACAAAGAGTGAAGGAAGGAAAGAGAGAAAGAAGGAAAGAAAAAAAAGGTAGGAAGGAAGGGAAGAAGAGAAGTAAGGAGAGAAAGAGAAGGAAGGATGGACGCAAAGAGCAAAGGAGGGAAGGAAGGAAAGAAGTAGAGAAGTAAGGAGAGAATGAAAGAGGGAGGGAAAGAAAGAGAAGGAAGGATAGATGTAAAGAGTGAAGGAGGGAAAGAAGTAGAGAAAGAGGGAAGGAGAGAAGGAAGGAAAAAAGGAAACGTAGGTAGGAAGGAAAGAAGTAGAGAAGTAAGGAGAGAAAGAAAGAGGGAGGGAAAGAAAGAAGGAAAGAGAAGGAAGGATGGACGCAAAGAGCGAAGGAGGGAAGAAAGAAAAGATGTAGAGAAAGAAGGAAGGAGAGAAGGAAAGAAAAGAGGAAAGGTAGGGAGGAAGGGGGAAAGAAGTAGAGAAGTAAGGAGAGAAAGAAAGGGAGGGAAAGAGAAGGTAGGATGAATGCAAGGAGCGAAAGAGGGAAGGAAGGAAAGAGGTAGAGAAAGAAGGAAGAAGAGAAGGAAAGAAAAAAGGAAAGGTAGGGGGGAAGGAAAGAAGTAGAGAAGTAAGGAGAGAAAGAAGGAAAGAGAAGGAAGGATGGATGCAAAGAGCGAAGGAGGGAAGGAAGGAAAGAGGTAGAGAAAGAAGGAGAGAAGGAAAGAAAAAAGGAAAGGAAGGAGAGAAGGAGAGAAAGAAAGAGGGAGGGAAAGAGAAAAGGAAGGATGGAGGCAAAGAGCGAAGGAAGGAAAGAAAGGTATAGACGGAAGAAAGGAGAGAAAAAGAAGGGAAATAAAAAGGGGGAAAGGAGGGAAAGATGTAGAGAACGAAGGAAAGAAAAAAGGGAAGGAAAGAGAGGGAAGTAAGGAGAGAAAGAAAGAGAGAGGGAAAGAAAGTAGGAAAGAGAAGGAAGGATGGACGCAAAGAGCTAAGGAAGGAAGGAAAGAAAGGGATAGACGGGGGAAAAGAGAAAAAAGAAGGGAAATAAAAAGGGAAAGGAAGGAAAGAGGTAGAGAACGAAGGAAAGAAAAAAGGGAAGGAAGGAAAGAGGGAACTAAGGAGAAAAAGAAAGAGGGAGAGAAAGAAGGAAAGAGGGAAGGATGGATGCAAAGAGCGAAGGAAGGAAAGAGAGATAGAGAAGGATGAAAGGAGAGAAAAAAGAAGGGAAATAAAAAGGGGGGAAGGAAGGAAGGAGGTAGAGAAGGAAGGAAGGAGAGAAGGAAAGAAAAAAAGGGAAGGAAGGAAAGAGGGGGGAAGGTTGGCCACAGCAACGCGTGGCGGGTACAGCTAGTATAATAATAATATTTTATTTCCAACCTGCCCTTTCACCCCGAAGGGACTCAGAATGGCAAATATAGGACAGAGGGTGCATCCACACTGAATGTTTTTATGAGGAGCTATCATGTGAGTTCTGTTCGTCAATCCCAGGATCGGGAGGAGATTGTGCATCCGGCATACCAATGTCGTAAGGAAACGTCACGATAAATCATGTGAATATATCTCTTTCTCTAGAGGTTTGTATGCAGAGGCTGGCCAGCCATCTGTCGGGAGGGCTTTGGTTGTGTCTTCCTGCATGACTGACGGCTTGGATTGGATGACCTCTTGGGGTCTATGATTTCCATGCCATGCCATGCCAGGGATTAGATATTGTTGATACAACCTGGGTTGCAGTGTTGTAGAGGTGTTATCGAAAATAAAGAATAACACTCAAATAACAGGGGAATTCCAGGCAGGAAAAAATCAGGGCCAGCTCACACCTCCCAACAAGGGATTCCCCCAGCCATGAAAAATTAACAGAATCTGGCTACCATTTTTTAAAAAAAAAAATAACTCTAAAATCAGGATAGTAAACAAAGAACAACACTCAGATAACAGGGGAAATCCAGACAGGAAACAGTCAGGGCCAACTCACACCTCCCAACAAAGGATTCCCCCAAGCCATGAAAAATGAACAGAATCTGGCTAGCAATATTTTTTTTTTTAAAAAAATCTCTAAAATCAGGATAGTACATAAAGAACAACACTCAGATAACGGGAATTCCAGACAGGAAACAATCAAGGCCACCTCACACCTCCCAACAAAGGATTCCCCCAAGCCATGAAAAATGGACAAAATCTGGCTACTGAGATATATATATATATAATATATATATATAAAACTCTAAAATCAGGATAGTAAATAAAGAACAATACTCAGATAACGGGAATTTCAGGCAGGAAACAATCAGGGCCAGCTCACACCTCCCAACAAAGGATTCCCCCAAGCCATGAAAAATGGGCAAAATCTGGCTACCAATATTTTTTTTTAAAAAAAAACCCTCTAAAATCAGGATAGTACATAAAGAACAACAGATAACAGGGGAATTCCAGACAGGAAACAATCAAGGCCAGCTCACGCCTCCCAACAAAGGATTCCCCCAAGCCATGAAAAATGGACAAAATCTGGCTACTGAGATAGATAGATAGATAGATAGATAGATAGATAGATAGATAGATAGATAGATAGATATAAACTCTAAAATCAGGATAGTAAATAAAGAACAATACTCAGATAACAAGGGAATTCCAGACAGGAAAAAATCAGGGCCAGCTCACACCTCCCAACAAAGGATTCCCCCAAGCCATGAAAAATGAACAGAATCTGGCTACCAATATTTTTCAAACAAAAACCCCTTTAAAATCAGGATAGTAAATAAAGAACAACATTTTCTCTTTGGTCTCATTGAGGACTAGGAACTTGAACGTCATCGGTGGGGAATGCGGACAGGGAGGACTTATGCAATCCGATTACATAATGCGGTTGGCTTATTTTAAAAAATAACAATGGTTCTTAATCAAGCAGCCAAGGGAGGAAAAACCCTTCCAGCCCAAAAATGGGAATGGAAACCAAAGGCTGGGAAGAATTCCAAGAGTCGGTGCCGCGAATGATGTAAACAACAGAAGAAAGATTGCAAAAAACAGCCTTCGGGGCTTTGGTTCTAAGTCTTATTTCCATGCAGGAAAATCTAATCTCCCCCAACAGATGGCCATCTAGCCTCGGTTTCAAAGCCTCCAAGGAAGGAGCTTCCACCAAACTCCCGAGGCAGAGAGTTCCACTGTCGAACTGCTCTCAGAGTTAATATGAAGTCGAACATGACCCCCCACTCCATAAAAGATAGTAACTTATAGTTTTGTTAAGGACAAAGACACCAGACTGGATAATAAGGGTTAAGCCTTGGTCAATTGGCCAAGACACTAACATCAACAAGGACCCTTCCCATGTTAGATAGTGTGTACATTTAATCACTGTTTTATGCCCTATGCTTCATATATAGCAGAAAGTAGCACATTTATTACTGAGAAACCACCTCCCTGCTCTCTTGAACTTCTATGGGACTCTGGTGGGAGGGATAAGTGGGTATGTTTTCTATATCATGATTCCTATATTTCTCTATTCCTCCCTGTGTGTTCCTGATCCTTTTGCCCATTTCCTCTTTATTGAAAAAAATGTATAAAAATATAAGAAGCCACCCCTGTGACCCTGGAAAGGAGGAAATCCTCGGTTGGAAAAGAACTTTATCAAAAGACATTTATTGCATGGACAATAACAAAGGATCGTGACCTCTGGCCTCGGAGTTGGCCCCCCAGAGGAAGCATTCCCTTGGCATTTATGATCATACCTCAATAGGACAAAGGAAGCCTTCGGAAAGCCACACTTTGTCCTAATCTGTTACTGATTCAACTATTTATTTATTTATTTATTTATTTGGAGTGCTTCTACCCCGCCCTTCTCAACCCCCTAGGGGGGACTCAGGGCGGCTTACAAAAGGCACAATTCGATGCACAACAGTTCACTTAATACAATATACAAAATACAATATAACGACAACAGTTATAACTAGTTAAAACAATCAAATTAATACAATAGCAGCAATAAAAATCATCTTGTGGTCAACATTTGCCAATTCATAAATCCATAATCCATCCAGCATTGTCATTGTCCTTTCCTACTCTGGTCGTCATTGTCTTTTATCCATCTGCCAGCTTACCCAAAGGCCTGGTCCCATATACAGGTTTTTAACTTCCTTCTGAAAGAGAGGAGGGATGTTGATGACCTAATTTCCCCGGGGAGTGCATTCCACAGGCAAGGGGCCACCACCGAGAAGGCCCTGTCCCTCGTCCCCACCAGTCCCACTTGTGATAAAGGTGGGGCCGAGAGCAGGGCCTCCCCAGAAGATCTTAAACTCCGAGGTGGGACATAGAAGGATGTATCCACTGAAACCACAGCCAAAATTCCCTCATTTTTCCTGTCTCTCAGCACTGGAAAAATCCGGGTCATGGCAGGCTTCCCAGACAATCAACGTTTATTGCAGCCACTCAATGACAATAGGAAAGGCTGGCTCACAGGGCCCCCCAGGACTCGCTGGCCGCATGGACATTTCCTACCTCCATAATCCTTTCAAGAATCCATTGTTTCCCTCTTGTCCCGCCTCCCTCTCTCCTGATTCGTCAGGACGCTGAGGCGGCAGAAGCCCAGCGATTGGCCCAGGCCTCAGGAGGTAGCCAAGCCTCCTCCCAGCTGTAGAGCGCCAGCCAATCATCGTCGAGCCAGCAGAGGGGCGGGGAATGGGAGATTCAATCCTGGCAACTTTATTTCTGTATAAAAAAAGGCTTTTATTTGTACATATGTTATGCTTAGCTTGGTGAAATATTGCTGCTTTGCATCCTTTTCAGCTGAATCGCAATAAAATCATCTCGGTGGCGCTTCCTTCGACTTTGGTAAGATTTCTTTTGGGAACTTAGTAGAAACCTTTTTAATTGGATTTCTCTTTGCTCACCATTGTAGCGAGCCCTCTTTGGTGGGTCCGCAAGGTCTCTCCTTCAGGGCCAGGCCCTTTTAAATTCCCCCATGATTTCAAATGCAGTTTTAACAGCCATGGCTCACAGCAATGGGATCCTGGGAGTTGTAGTTTCACAAGGCCTTTCGCCTTCTCTGCCAAACTACAACTTCCAGGATCTTATAGCCTTGAACCATGACTGTTAAAGGCAATATCAAACTACATTCATTTCAACCTCCCTCTGTCTTGACTCTACTTTTCTCTAGCCCCACCCCTTCCTAGTAAGCCCCTCCTCTCTGCTGGTAGCCCCGCCCACACTCCTTTTGGCTCTTGGACTCAGTGCTATCAATCATCTTAAGGTGCCTTCTAATTCTGGATTTATTGGCATATATGTAAATATATTATGTGTGTCTGAATATGTATTTATTATAGGAATAAATATATGTGTTTATATATATAATATAGATATAATGTATATTAATAGAATATATTGATGTAATATATATTATTATATCAATATACATATATTCAGAGGTTGACATGCTGGCTATCCCACAAAATGCAAAATCCACACGCATCTTGTATTTTGCTGCACTGCCAACAATAGTCCAAATATATATTCAAGATGCCAAATGTGTGTGTGTATATATGTGTGTGTGTGTGTGATATATATGTGATATATATCCAGGGGGGGAGATATATATATATATATATATATATATATATATATATATATATATATTGTTCTTGTTGTTCATTCGTTCAGTCGTCTCCGACTCTTCGTGACCTCATGGACCAGCCCACGCCAGAGCTCCCTGTCGGCCGTTACCACCCCCAGCTCCCTCAAGGTCAGTCCAGTCACTTCAAGGATGCCATCCATCCATCTTGCCCTTGGTCGGCCCCTCTTCCTTTTGCCTTCCACTTTCCCCAGCATAATTGTCTTCTCTAGGTTTTCCTGTCTCCTCATGATGTGGGCAAAGGACTTCAACTTTGTCTCTAGTATCTTTCCCTCCAATGAGCAGTCGGGCTTTATTTCCTGGAGGATGGACTGGTTGGATCTTCTCGCAGTCCAAGGCACTCTCAGCACTTTCCTCCAACACCACAGCTCAAAAGCATCGATCTTCCTTCGCTCAGCCTTCCCTAAGGTCCAGCTCTCACATCCGTAGGTGACTACAGGGAAGACCATGGCTTTGACTAGGCAATGGATCTTCCCCCTGGATTTCAACATTGCTGTCCCAAATCAAGGTACAATTCATTCCATGGGCATATTGGGCATATTGAATATATATTTGGACTACAACGTCAAATATACAAATATACAATAATAAAACATATCATTATATATCATTATATAATCAGAAGTAAGTATATTTAATAAATTCGTATTGCTATATTACATTATTATATACTGTTATATTGTAATTTTATTAGTATTACATTATAATACCAATATTATATGCATATACAATATATTATTAGCATAGCACAATATAACTATTATATGTGACTATATTGTACTATACCACTATTCTGCAATATTATTAATATTATTACATATAATATATGTAATATAATATATGTAATATAATATTAATATTATTAAGAATGTATTATATTATTAGCATGGCACAATATTTATTTATTTATTTATTTACCTTACTTATATACCGCTGTTCTCAGCCCGAAGGCGACTCACAGCAGTTCACAACAAATACGGACAGCAAAAATTCAGTGCTACAGTGTAGAAACAGTTAACAACCTAACACATTACACAATTAATAAACAGTTACTACAATACCCATTCACTGTCGTCTCGTCATCAAAAACATGTTCCAGATTCGTCATCCATTGTTCCATTCCAGTGTTCATTAACCAATCATTGCACTAATTATTGGAACGCCTGCTCAAACAGCCAGGTCTTCACTTTTTTGCGGAATACCATTATCACAATATCAGTATTATAAATTACTATATTGTACTATACCACTATTCTGCAATATTATTAGCATTATTACATGTAATATATAATATACAATTATTATATTATATATTATTATATTGTTATTACTAGTATTATATATTATGTTATAATATTGTTAATAATATATTATATTATTAGCACGGCACAATATCAGTATTATATATTACTATATTGTACTATACCACTATTCTGCAATATTATTAGTATTATTACATGTAATATATAATGTACAATTATTATATTATATATTATTATATTGTTACTACTAGTATTACAATGTATTACAATATAATAATAATATTATTATTGATACATGTAATATATGAAATACAATATTAATATTAGGTTCTTGTGGGTTTTTTCGGGCTATAGAGCCATGTTCTAGAGGCATTTCTCCTGACGTTTCACCTGCATCTATGGCAAGCATCCTCAGAGGTTGAGAAGGTCTGTTGGAAGTAGGAAAAATGGGTTTATATATCTGTGGAATGGCTGGGGTGGGGCAAGGAGCTCTTCCCTGCTGCAGTTAGGTGTGAATGTTTAGCTGATCACCTTCATTAGCATTTGAAGGCCTGCCTGAGCCTGGGAAAATCTGTGGCTGGGAGGTGTTAATCTGTGCCTGGTTTTTTCCTCTCTGTTGTTTAGCTGTTATAATTTTAGAGTTTTTTAATACTGGTAGCCAAATTTTGTTCATTTTCATGGTCTCTTCCTTTCTGTTGAAATTGTCCACATGCTTGTGGATTTCAATGGCTTCTCTGTGTAGTCTGACATGGTGGTTGTTGGAGTGGTCCAGCATTTCTGTGTTCTCAAATAATATGCTGTGTCCTGGCTGGTTCATCAGGTGCTCTGCTATGGCTGACTTCTCTGGTTGAAGTAGTCTGCAGTGCCTTTCATGTTCCTTGATTCGTGTTTGGGCAATGCTGTGTTTGGTGGTCCCTATGTAGACTTGTCCACAGCTGCATGGTACACAGTAGACTCCTGCAGAGGTGAGAGGATCCCTCTTGTCCTTTGCTGAACGTAGCATTTGTGGGATTTTCTTGGTGGGTCTGTAGATAGTTTGTATGTTGTGTTTCCTCATCAGCTTCCCTATGCGGTCAGTGGTTCCCTTGATGTATGGCAGGAACACTTTTCCTCTGGGTGGATCTTCATCTTGACTCTCGTGGCTTCTTCTCGGTGGTCTTGCAGCTCTTCTGATGTCTGAGGTGGAGTCTCCATTGGCCTGGAGAGCCCAGTTGAGGTGGTTCAGTTCATCTTGGAGGAGAAGGTGGGCTTCGCAGATTCTTTTTGCACGGTCTGCCAAGGCTTTCATGGTGCTTCTTTTTTGACTTGGGTGATGGTTGGAGTTTTTATGTAGCCTGGGCACAGCATATTATTTGAGAACACAGAAATGCTGGACCACACCAGCAACCACCATGTCAGACTACACAGAGAAGCCATTGAAATCCACAAGCATGTGGACAATTTCAACAGAAAGGAAGAGACCATGAAAATGAACAAAATCTGGCTACCAGTATTAAAAAACTCTAAAAGTATAACAGCTAAACAACAGAGAGGAAAAAACCAGGCACAGATTAACACCTCCCAGCAACAGATTTTCCCAGACTCAGGCAGGCCTTCAAATGCTAATGAAGGTGATCAGCTAAACATTTAAACCTAACTGCAGCAGGGAAGAGCTCCTTGCCCCACCCCAGCCATTCCACAGATATATAAACCCATTTTTCCTACTTCCAACAGACCTCAACCTCTGAGGATGCTTGCCATAGATGCAGGCGAAACGTCAGGAGAAATGCCTCTAGAACATGGCTCTATAGCCCGAAAAAACCCACAAGAACCTAGTGATTCCAGCCATGAAAGCCTTCGACAATAATATTAATATTATTATTAATAATATATTATATTATTAGCATGGCAACAATATCAGTATTGTATATTATTATATTGTACTATTCCAGTGTAATGCAATATTGGTAGTACTATTATTTGCGGTATTACATGTAATATATAAATAAATAATTATTATATTGTATATTATACTATTGTTATTACTAGTATTTTAATGTATTACGTTATAATATTATTAATTCATGTAATATATATAATATAGTATTATTATTAATAATAATAATGTATTATATTATTAGCATGGCAACAATATCATTATTTTATATCATTATATCGTACTATTCCACTGTACTGCAATATTGGTAGTACTATTATTTGCCGTATTGCATGTAATATATAATATTTAATTCATATATTATTCTATTGTACTATTCATTAATATGTTTAATAAATATATATTCACACATATATACAGGTATGTAAATGTGTGTGTGTGTGTTTAATATTGTAAGTACTATTATTATTTGCGGTATTACATTATATATTATTATATTATATTATATATGATTCTATTGTACTATTTATCAATATGTTTAATAAATATATATTCACACATATATATTTACATTGTGTAAATATATGTAAATGTGTGTGTGTGTGTATATATATAGATATTCCCCTGGATTTCAACATGATTGTCCCAAATCTAGACTCCATTCATTCCTTCCTTGGTTCCTCCTGGAAGTTCCCAGAATGATTCCCTTTAGCCACGCCCCCTGCCTCTCTAGCCACGCCCCCTCACATTGCCAGCCTGGCGAGGAGCATTCCCCCCTCCCCTCCGGAAGCGGTGGGCGTGGCTTCATTTCCTTTTTTTGCGTGCGCGTTGACGTCACGCCGTGGAAGTCTATATAAGACCCGGCCGTTGGCGGCGCCACTCCCTCTCCACAGCGACGCGACGAGACGGAGCATCTCGCTGAGGAGAAGGCGGCCGCCATGTTTAACAAGAAGTCGATGGTGCTGGTCTGCGGGGGAGCCCCCAGCATGGCGCCCAACGCCGCCGCCTCGCCCGGAGCCGGAGGAGGCGTCGGGGAAAGCAGCAGCAGCGGCGGCGGAGGGAACAACAATGGCGGCGAGGAATCTGCGAAGGCCTTCTTCTCGGAGGGGCGGCGCCCTCTGATTGGCGGGGGACCCCTGAGCGCGCTGATTGGCCCTTGCCAGGGGGCTCCGCGGGCGCTGATTGGCTCTCCCGCTGAGGGAGAAGGAGAGCAGCCAAAATGGCGCCCGGCCTCCCTCCCGCTGCCTGAGGGAGAGCTCGACGGCTGCGAGGAGGACGAGGACCAGGACGAAGCCGTGCCCTCGTCCACCCCCTCGCCCGACAAAGAGATGCCCGAGGAGAAAGAAGGCAAAGCGGGGCCCCCGCTCTGCCCCGACCACCTGCGGAAGACCACGCTGGAGGTGGTGGGCCGCTACCTGCGCGAGGCCGGCTCCGAAGGCTCCGCCGGGCCCAAGTTCTCCCTCCAAGGCCTCCTGGGACGCTTCGGGAGCAGCCCCGACGAGGCCGAGGTGGCGCGGGCGCTGGAGACGCTGCGCCGGGTGGGAGAGAGCCTCCGGGAGAAGCACCTGCTCGCCTTCCAAGGTGAGACGAGGACTCTGGGGCAGGGTCTCTTTTCTCAGGCCCTCCTCCCCCACCATCCTATCCTTCCTTCTTTTTCCCTCCCTTCAACCCTTCCTTCTTTCCTCCCTCCCTCCCTTTTGTCTTCCCTTCATTCCTTCCTTTCTTTTTCCCTTCCCTCCCTCCTTCCTTCCCCCTTTCCCCCCTCCTTTCCTCTCTCCCTCCCTCCCTTTTGACTTCCCTTCCTTCTCCCTTCCTTTCACATTCACCCTTCCTTCCTTCACTTCCTTCTTTCCTTCGGGAGGAGCACCTGCTGGCCTTCCAAGGTGAGCCCGGGACTCTGGGACATCATGGCTGGAATCACTGGGTTGTAGTTTTTTTCAGGCTATATGGCCATGTTCTAGGGGCATTCTCTCCTGACGTTTCGCCTACATCTGTGGCAAGCATCCTCAGAGACCTCACTACCTCTGAGGATGCTTGCCAGGGTCTCCCGGAAGTAGACAGGGGCAAACCCCGACCCGGGAGCAGGAGGCGGACCCTGGGGATCTGCCCTCAGGCCCTCCTCGCCCCCACCACCCTATCCTTCCTTCCTCTTTCCTTTCCCTCCTTCCTTCCCTTCAACACTTTGGCCCTTCCTCCTTCCCTCTCTCCCTTCCCTTCTTCCTTGGGCTCTTTCCTCAGGCCCCCCTCTCCCCCACCATCCCAATCCTTTCCCCTCCCTCATTCCTTCCCTTCAACCCTTCCTCCTTCCCTTTTGTCCTTCCTTGAGCTCTTTCCTCAGGCCCTCCTCCCCCACCACCCTTTCCTTCCTTCTCTCTTTCCTTCCTCTTTCCCTTAACTCCCTCCTCCTCCCTTTAACCCTTTGGCCCTTCTTTCTTTCCTCCCTCCTTCCCTTTTGTCCTTCCTTGGGCTCTTTTCTCACCATCCTATCCTTCTTTCTTTCCTTCCTTCCTCTTTCCCTCCCCTCCTTCCTTCCCTTCAACCCTTTGGTCCTTCCTTCTTTTGTCCCTCCTTCCCTCAGTCCCTTCCTCCCTCCCGTTTGTCTTCCCTTCATTCCTTCTTTCTCTCTTTCCTTCCTCTTTCCCTTCCCCCCTCCTTCCCTTCAATGCTTTGGCCCTTCCTCCTTTCCTCTCTCCCTTCCCTTCTTGGGCTCTTTTCTCAGGCCCTCCTCTCCCCCACCATCCTATCCTTCCTTCTCTTCCCTCCCCTTCTCAACCCTTTGGCCCTTCTTTCTCCCTCCCTCAGTCCCTTCCTCCTTCCCTTTTGTCTTCCCTTCATTCCTTCCTTTCTCTTTCCCTTCCCTCTCTCCCTGCGGACGCTGGGGCTCTTTCCTCACCCCCTCCTCGCCCCCACCACCCTATCCTTCCTCTTTCCCCTCCCTCCTTCCTTCCCTTCAACCCTTCCTCCTTTCCTCTCTCCCTTCCCTTTTGTCCTTCTTTGGGCTCTTTTCTCAGGCCCTCCTCCCTCCTGTCCATCCTTCTCTTTTCCTCCCTCCTTCCCTTCAACCCTTTGGCCATTCCTTCTTTCGTCCCTCCTCCCCTCAGTCCCTTCCTCCCTTTTGTCTTCCCTTCATTCCTTCCTTCTCTCTTTCCTTCCTCTTTCCCTTCCCTTCAACCCTTTGGCCCTTCCTCCTTCCCCCTCTCCCTTCCCTTTTGTACTTCTTTGGGCTCTTTCCTCAGGCCCACCTCTCCCCTACCATCCTACCTTCCTTCCCTTCAACCCTTTGGTCCATCCTTCTTTCGTCCCTCCTTCCCTCAGTCCCTTCCTCCCTCCCTTTTATCTTCCCTTCATTCCTTCCTCCCTCTTTCCCTTCCCTCCCTACTTCCCTTCAACCCTTTGACCCTTCCTCCTTCCCTCTCTCCCTTCCCCTTTGTCCTTCCTTGGGCTCTTTTCTCACCCCCCCCAACCATCCTTTCCTTCCTTCTCTTCCCTTCAACCCTTTGGCCCTTCTTTCTTTCCTCCCTTTTGTCTTCCCTTCATTCCTCCCTTCTCTCTTTCCCTTCCCTCCCTCCTTCCTTCCCTTCAACCCTTTGGCCCTTCTTCCCTCTCTCCCTTCCCTTTTGTCCTTCCTTAGGCTCTTTCCTCAGGCCCTCCTCTCCCCCACCACCCTATCCTTTCTCTCTTTCCTTCCTCTTTCCCTTCCCTCCCTCCTTCCTTCCCTTCAACCCTTTGGCCCTTCTTCCCTCTCTCCCTTCCCTTTTGTCCTTCCTTAGGCTCTTTCCTCAGGCCCTCCTCTCCCCCACCACCCTATCCTTTCTCTCTTTCCTTCCTCTTTCCCTTCCCTCCCTCCTTCCTTCCCTTTGGCCCTTCTTCCCTCTCTCCCTTCCCTTTTGTCCTTCCTTAGGCTCTTTCCTCAGGCCCTCCTCTCCCCCACCACCCTATCCTTTCTCTCTTTCCTTCCTCTTTCCCTTCCCTCCCTCCTTCCTTCCCTTCAACCCTTTGGCCCTTCCTCCTTTCCTCCCTCCTTCCCTCTGTCCCTTCCTCCCTCCCGTTTGTCTTCCCTTCATTCCTTCTTTCTCTCTTCCTCTTTCCTCCCTCCCTTTTGACTTCCCTTCCTTCCTTCACTTCCTTCTGTCCTCCGGGAGAAGCACCTGCTAGCCTTCCAAGATGAGCTGAGGACTGGGCCAGGGTCTACGGGAAGCAGGCATGGGCAAACCCCGGCCCGGGAGCAAGAGGCGGCCTCTGGAGCTCTTTTCTCAGGCACTCCACTCCTCCACCACCCTATCCTTTCTTTCCTTCCTCTTTCCCTTCCTTCCCTCCTTTCTTCCCTTCAACCCTTTCGCCCTTCCCTCACTCCCTCCCCTTTTGTCCTTCCTTGGGCTCTTTTCTCAGGCCCTCCTCTCCCCTTCCTTCCTTCCTTCTCTTTCTCTCCCCCCTTCCCTTCAACCCTTTGGCCCTTCCTTCTTTCCTCCCTTTTGTCTTCCCTTCATTCCTCCCTTCTCTCTTTCCTTCCTCTTTCCCTTCCCTCCCTCCTCCTCCCTTCATCCCTTTGCTCCCTTCTTTCCCTCTCCCTTCCCTTTTGTCCTTCCTTGGGCTCTTTTCTCACCATCCTATCCTTTCTCTCTCTTCCCTTCGGCCCTTCCTTCTTTCATCCCTCCTTCCCGCAGTCCCTCCCTCCCTTTTGTCTTCCCTTCATTCCTTCCTTCTCTCTTTCCCCCCTCCTTTCCTCTCTCCCTCCCTCCCTCCCTCCCTTTTGACTTCCCTTCTTCCTTCCCTTCCCATTCACCCTTCCTTCCTTCACTTCCTTCTGCTGGCCTTCCAGGGTGAGCCGAGGACTGGGCCAGACTCTCCTGGGAGCAGGCATGGGCATCCCCGGCCCAGGAGCAGGAGGCGGTCCCTTGGGCTCTTTCCTCAGGCCCTCACCACCCTATCCTTCACTCTTTCCTTCTTCTTTCCTTTCCCATCCCCCTTCCTTCCCCCTTTTTCTCCTTTCCTCTCTCCCTCCCTCCCTTTTGTCTTCCCTTCATTCTCCCTTCCCATTCACCCTTCCTTCCATCCTTCTCTTCATTCTTTCCATTATTCCCTCCTCCTTTCAATTCTCTTCCCTCCTTTTTATTTCTCCTCCCCCTCACCCTTCTTCCTTCCTTCCTCCCATCTTTCCTCCCTTCTCTTCTTTTAGTTATTTAGTTCATTTACTTCCCTTCCATCTTTTCCTCCCTCCCTTTTGTCTTTCCTTCATTTTTCTTTCTCATCTTTCCTTCTCTTTTGCCTTTTCCTCATTCTTCCCTCCCTCCCATCCTTCTCACACTTCCTCCCCTCCCTCCCTTTTGTCTTTCCTTCATTCTTCCTTCCCTTTCATCCTTCTCATCGTTCCTTCCTTCTCTTTTGCCTTTTCTCATTCTTCCCTCCCTTCCCTCCCTCCTTTTTGCCTTTCCTTCATTTCCCCTTCCATCCTTCTCTTCCTCCCTCCCTTTTGACTTTCCTTCACCCTCCCTTCTCTCCCTCCATTCCTTTCTACCCTTCCTTCTATCCTTGCCTTTCTTCCCTTCCCCCCTTTTGTCTCCTTCTCTCCTTCCCTTTTCTTCCTTTCTTCCTCCCTTTTGCCTTTCCTCTTCTCCTTTCTTCCCCCCATTCCCTTCCACCCTTCCTTCCATTCCTTCTCCTTCCCCTCTTTTTTCTTTCTTCATTCTCCCTTCCTCCATTCCCAATGCCCTTCCACTTTTCCCTTCCTTCCACCTTCTCTTCCCTCTTCCTCTCCTTTCTCTCCCTCCATTCCCTCCATCCTTCCTTCTATCCTTTCCTTCCTTCCCTCCCCTTCCCTTCCTCCATTCCCTTCCATCCTTCTCCTCCCTTTCTTCCTTCCTTTTCTTTTTCCTCCTGGGGGATGTTTAACTGGGAGAAGAGAAGGTAGAGACCCTCTGGGAGATTAATAAAGTATTGTTATTATGGTAGAGAAGGGAACATAGGAACCATGTTTCCCATTTTTCCTTCACTTTCTGCCTCTGAGGAAGAAAAGAGGAAGGGAAGGAAAGGGCAGGGAGGGGGCTTAGGGAAAAACCCCTCCATCCTGGCCTGCCCACCATGCGACACACAATGCCTACTAGAAAGGCATCCTTTGTAGGCAAGAAAAAATGTTGGAATGATTATAACAGCCAGCAGACTGTTAGGAATTGTGAGAGTTGATATCCAATGCACTTAGAGAGAGGGCTGAAGTTGGCCCATGCCTGGGTTATATGCTTAAATGTGGGGGGGGGGTGATGTAATAACAATACATGTTATTTATTACCTGCCTCTTCTGATGGTTGGAGTTGGGGTACAATAGAATCAAAGAGTTGGAAGGCACTCTAGTCATGATAAAGACAGTTGCTGTCCACATAAAATGATATGGTGGGCCTTGAATGTGATGCATGTCTAGATGGAGGGAAGCAACAATCCCATTCTATTCATAGAATCATAGAATAATACAGTTGGAAGAGACCTCAGGGGCCATTAGGGACAACCCCCTGCCATACAGGAAAAGCACCATCAAAGCACCCCTGACAGATGGCCATCCAGCCTCTGTTTAAAAGTGTCCAAGGGAGGAGCTTCCACCACACTCTGAGGCATAGAGTCCCACTGTTGAACAGCTCTTACAGTCAGGAAGTTCTTCCTAATGTTCAGTGGAATCTTCTTTCCTGTCATTTGAACCCATTGCTCCCAAGTCCTAGTTTCAAGGGCAGCAGAAAACAGGGCTGCTCCCTCTTTATTATGATGCTCTTTTGCATATTTATATATGGCTGTCATGTCTCCTCTCAACCTTCAGGAAGGGGGCCATTCTGGCTTCACTGGGCAGAGAGTTCAAAAATAATTCACACATATGGACATATTTCATATGTATAGATAGGTATATACTTAATATTCTCAGATATTTCCCTCTTGTATGTATTTGAAAGTATATCCATGACACGCATATATAAGTACTTATGTGGGTGGATAGATATATATTCACACATATATGGACATATTTCACACACATAGAGAGAGAGAGATAAATAGATATTCTCATGTATTTCCCTTTTGTGTTTGTAGGAAAATATATCTGTATGATATATATTTATGCATAATTCACATATGGGCATATTTCACACACAGAGAGTTAAATAGATATTCTCATGTATTTCCCTTTTGTGTATATAGGAAAATATATCTGTATAATATATATTTATGCATAATTCACATAGGGGCATATTTCACATACACAGATAGTTCCATGTATACATCAGATATATATGCTTATTTTACATATATATACATATACATGAGATAAATATCTGAATATTTAATAGATGTGTGGTATATACTCATGCATACATCATCTGCCTGTTACACACACACACATATACTCAAAACTATGAAACATTACTATAAAGCTGAGTAATAAATGCTTTAAAAAGAAATTGTGGTGTGATGTTTCTATTCAGCTGTTTTAGTGACCTCAATTGAAAAAGTTCCAATGTTTATTTATTTATTTCCTATATTTATACCTATATTTATATATAATGTTGTGTTTTTGTAATTGTTTGATGTGAATGGGGAAGAGATGGCAGCCATTTCTTATAGCTATGAGGAGTTTTAAGGGGTTGAATATATGTCCCTTGGGTAGTCTGCACCTTTGTTTACCTCCTTCCAAAAAAAAGGGGGGGGGGAGAAGGAGAATTACTTCCTGAGGGAAGAGGTAGAAGAATTAGGGGCAGGAAACTAGGAAACTTATTCCCTAACTTCTGTTTGGGGGTGGAGGGGGGGGGGGGGTAGAAAAGTAGGAAGAAGGATGGAAGTGAGGGAATAAGCAACACCTGTAGCGAGACAAAACACTGAGCCTGGTGGGATAATCCTTATTGTTTCAGCAATAGCCACACAGAAAAATATGCCAAACCCAACAACAACATTGTGATGACTTGGTTGGCTTACAAGAGGTTGATCACTCCAGGGTGTTGTTCAGAGTTTTGCTATGTAATTGTTGTTCACTTCCTTTCCTCCCACAATGGAGGCTGATTGTTGTTAGTAAACACAGCAGATACACAAACACCCTATAGAAATATTGTCGCTTCAATGTAGAAAGGATATAGTTGTTAAACATCTATTTTTAAAACTCTGTTGACAATTTAACATGGCAGGGATTGTTTTTTTGAACTACCCTTGCAAAGGCCCAACCTACTAAATGTATTTATGAGGCGTTGGGATCCCAAGGTCTCTCTTGGGCAGATCCATGTGGGAGGGTAGGATTCTTCAGAGATATTTGGCTCTGACTTCTTTTGCTTTTAAGTTTCAAGATCAGCAGAAACGAAACTGAACTTCGTCCTCCAAATCATGGGGGTGGGGAAACTTTGCCTGCGGAAAATATCCTTTGATGGTAGATTAGGCCTAGCTGTTGCTCACATCCTGCTCTGCCTGGCAAGGGGACAGGAACTTATTGCATGCAGTGGTGAAAGATTAGCTAGCGCTTGCTTATGAAGAAATAAATACATTCCTGAGCTTTCTACTTGCTAGCCCTCTTCAAATGAGTATGTTACCATGTCACCTGAATACTAAATGAAGAATTGTAGAGAAGCCTTAAAAAGGACCAACAAGTATTTTTGATTGTCTTAAGAGTATACATGTGATATAGTAATGAAAGATGCTAAACAGAAGAAAGAAGATTACTGTCCTTCAAAATAATCTTAAGCAAGTGAAGCAGAGGCTCCTTTGAAAGCAGAGAATAATAATAATAATACTTTATTTATACCCTGCTACCATCTCTCCAGGGGACTCGGTGCGGCTTACATGAGGCCAAGCCCACAATACATCAATAAAAACAATAACTACAGTAATACAAATCAGTACATAACTCATAATAAAAATAAGCAGTACACATATGATGTTTAAAAACCTATGGCTGGGCCAAATGTAATAATTAAAAATTTAAAAAATAATGCTGAGCATATAATAATAATAATAATAATAATAATAACTTTATTTATATACCTCTCTATCTCCCCGAGGGGACTCAGAGCGGTTCCCAGGTAACATCACAAAACATACAAAGTAAAAAACAACATAAGCATAAGATTAACAAAACAAAATATAAGCATAAAAATTGTCGCCATAGCACATATATATTAAAAGTAACCCTGCCTGTTCAAGGCAATTAAAAATTTTAAAGGGCCAGGCCAAAATTTGTAAAAAACAAAACAAAAACAACCGGTTATTTTAAGCTGTAGAGATAGAATCCTTCCAAATTCTAACAAAACTCTACCAAAAATGGAAGTGCTTAACACACATTTCAGTCCACCACTTCATCTGCATGGGAGATTCGTGCATTGGACCATGCCTTAATCTCCCATGCAAGTAACATAATACTTCAGTTCATAACAAGTGGTTATCAAACAGAAAATGCCAGGTGTCCATGAGGAGGAAGAGGCAGTTACCAATCTTACTGTAAACATATGCTGGGAGAGAATCAAACTATACGATAATATTATAAATATTGTGCATGTGGCAGGGGTCATGTTGCATTGCAGCAGGTGGTGTGTGGTTTGCTCTTCTACACACTTGCAATAACAACTGTTTGGTTCACTCCTGACATGATAAATAATATATAGATAGAGCGCCTACAATAATAATGTAATTGCCTATAATAATAATGTAATTATTAAATAATAATAATGGGGGACCCGGTGGCGCAGTGGGTTAAAGGACACAGGTTCGATTCCGGGGAGCAGTGTGAGCTTCCACTGTCAGCCCCAGCTTCTGCCAACCTAGCAGTTCAAAAACATGCAAATGTGAGTAGATCAATAGGCGGGAAGGTAATGGCGCTCCATGCAGTCACGCCGGCCACATGACCTTGGGGGTGTCTATGGACAATGCCTGCTCTTCGGCTTAGAAATGGAGATGAGCACCACACCCCAGAGTCAGACATGACTGGACTTAATGTCAGGGGACAACTTTTACCTAATAATAATAATATAATATGAGTCCCTTTTGGGGTGAGAAGGGCGGCATATAAATGCCACAAATAAATAAATATGACATGTTAACCCTGCTTAATGTATTGTTAAAGACTTTCATGGCCAAAATCACTGGGTTGTTGTAGGTTTTTTCGGGCTATATGGCTATGTTCTAGAGCAGTGGTTCTCAACCTGTGGGTCTCCAGGTGTTTTGACCTACAACTCCCAGAAATCCCAGCCAGTTTACCAGCTGTTAGGATTTCTGGGAGTTGAATGTCAAAAACATCTGGGGACCCCAGGTTGAGAACCACTGTTCTAGAGGCATTCTCCTGATGTTTCGCCTGCATCAAATGCTAATCAAGGTGGTCAGTTGAAACATTCATACCTAGCTCCAGCAGACAAGAGTTCTTTGTCCAACCCTGGTCGTTCCGCTGATATATAAACCCAATTTTCCTAGTTCCAACAGACCTCACCACCTCTGAGGATGCTTGCCATAGATGCAGGCGAAACATCAGGAGAGAATGCCTCTAGAACATGGCCATATAACTTGAAAAAACCTACAGTAACACTGCTTAGTTAATATGACAGGTTATGGCAGAGCTGCTGGGTGATTTGGCAGCTTGGATGATTTAAAAAAAGCTTTTTGACATGTGCAATACTTTTTTTAGGAGGAGTATTCCTTGGAATCAGGAGTGGTATTTATTTCTAGAGAAGGCTTAAGATTGGGCTCACTTAATTCCATGGGAACCTATTGCACCAGACAGAATGTTTACTTGTTGGCTTCAAGCCTTATGAATAGTTGCTTCGCTTGACTCAAATAAAGAAACTGCTTTGGGCAACTCCCTAAAGTAAATGCTAACTTCCTTGTTCCTGAGTCTCAGAAACAGTTTTTCATCTCAGAATTGTTACTGCTCCAGAATGCTTATACGAGAATTTCAAATAATTGCTACAAAAATTGGTTGCAGTTTAAATATTTCCCAACCTGTGTTTTGTTTGAAAGGGTAGTGGTGCTTCTTTCAGTCTTGTTTCAATTTATATAAATAGAAATGTGATGTTCGTTTGTGGGATTAACATAACTCAAAAACCACTGGACGAATTGAGACCAAATTTGGACACTACACCCTTAACAGACTGATGAGTGACCATCACTCATAAACCCTTCACAAAAAACAGCGGACAGGACTTAAAATGATATTATAATTTATTATATTATAAATTCAACGATGAGACGACGTGAATGACTTTGTTGTAATTGTATTATTGATATTGAGATTATTGATGTTGTTGATGGTGATGTTTTTTATATTGCTAGTTGTTGTTAGATTATGTTTTGTAAATTGTGCCTTACTTTTACATGTTGTACACGGCTGTGAGTCGCCCCTGGGCTGAGAACAGCGGTCTATAAGCACAGTAAATAAATAAATAATGTAATACTATATAATACTAGTAATAATAATAATACAATATTATAATTATATATTTACATTACTTGTAATATTACTAATAATATTACAATATAATGGTATAGTGCAGTGGTTCTCAACCTGTGTGTCCCCAGATGTTTTGGCCTTCAATTCCCAGAAATCCTAACAACTGGTAAACGGGCTGGGATTTCTGGGAGTTGTAGGCCAAAACACCTGGGGACCCACAGGTTGAGAACCACTGGTATAGTGCAATATAGTAATATATAATATTGATATTGTACTTTGCTAATAATAGAATATATTGTATGAAAATATACCTTGTAAGCTGCTCTGAGTCCCCTTCGGGGTGAGAAGGGTAGCATATAAATGCCGTAAATAAATAAAAAACCCAAAAACTAAATGACGATACAGCGCATGCACGAAAACAACAGCTCCCAGCATCCCCTAGTCCAGGCCCTTTAGGGGAGGAGGATGTTCCAAATGAACTGCTTCCAAGCTGCAAGCTTGCTTCTCTTTGGATTTATTTGAGAGCATCCCAATATGTATATATTTCCTATTCCTGGATTGCAACTCCCAGCAAACCCTTCAAATAGATAGAGATAGGTAGGTAGATTGATCAGGAGGACTGCTGGGAGTTGCAGTCCAAGAATAGGTAGAGAAGGAAGAAAGGAAAGAAAGAAAAAGATAAGGAAGGAAAGAGGAAGACGAGAAGGGGAAAAAAGGGAAGAAAGGAGAGAAAGAGGAAGGGGAAGGTTGGCCACAGCAATGCGCGGCGTGTATAGTTAGTAGAATAATATTTTTCTCTTCCGTGATCTCGGCTTTTAGAGCACATGCTTAACATACCCCATCCTCTTCTTATTCAGGAATGCTGAGAAAGTTGGAAATCAAGAAAGAAGAGGACTTGACGTCTGTGTCAGAAGTTGCAACAGAAGTCTTCAGAGATGGCATAATAAACTGGGGGCGCATTGTGACTCTCATCTCTTTTGGTGCCTTTGTTGCCAAACACTTGAAGAGCATAAACCAAGAGAATGCTATCAACACTTTAATAGAAATTATCACTGATGTGCTGGTGACGGACAAGAGAGACTGGCTATTGAAGCATAATGCCTGGGTAAGTAAGCCGTCCTTTCCTTTTGTAACTCTTTCAAAATTGGGTGACTCAGGGGGTGCTGGGAGGCGATTGTCTGGGCTCTAAAAATATGATTCAGCAAAATCATCACCTGTTTTGCAAAGCATGGTTAAAATCATTAAACTTTCAGGTCACCATCTTGTGAAATTGATGAGTGTGCACTGCTTCCATCTTTTTTAAAAAAAATATTTCAGCAGGAAATTTTTTTTTTAATATAATTATTGAAAGTTTTCTTTTAAAATACAAAATAATAATAGAGATAGTAATAGCACACAAAAAACAGAAAACCAAAAACAAAAGACAAAAAAACAGAAAGACAGTAAAAAGAGAAAAAGAAAAAAAAAACCAGCAGATAAGTAGATCAAAACCAGGAGAAGGATAGTATATATCTCCTTTGTTGACTTCCTAAATATCTTCTGAGTAGTTTTTCCTCTTCTTTTATCTTGTCTTTTCTTCCATCTTATTTTCTCTTCCTTTTATATTATTGTATTTCCATTTTTCTACTTTAGATAATTCATCATTTTTGTCCAATCAGTTTCTCTTATTGGGGTCCCCTTATTTTTTGATATTAAGTATGTTAATCTGTCCATAATTCTAATATCTACAATTTTTTCTATCCAATCACTAACTTCTGGAATCTCTCCTTTTTTCCAGAGTTTTGCGTAGCAGATTCTTGCTGCTGCATTCAGTAGGAAAAGGAGTTTGTCCGTATTTTTTCCTAGCTTTTAATCTGTTATCCCTAATAGGAATATCTGGTACAGCTTCCATCTTTTACTGCATGACGAAGTACATTTCAGTAGGTTTTACTGAAAGTGTTGTAAATTCTGTGTGTGACCACTAAAATACAGAGCTGATAAAAAAAAACGCCAGATCTTCCTTATACCTTCTCAAGTCTATCATAAATGTCGATATCCTTGGTCTGCATGGTTGTTGGATCTAGTGTGTAGTCCATCCTTGTGATTTTTTTTGCAAATGTTTATGGAATTATTTGACTAATATACTACAAAGTAAAACAGAAACAACTAAAGAGTGGGAACAATGTAATAATACAAAAGTTAGAAAAACAGGAAGAGAGAAAAAGTCCAAAAAGAGAAAAAATAAAAAATAAATAAAAAGAAAATAATAAAAAAATTGACTTCCATTCCATCTTCTTGGTTAACACCCATTCTTTTGTTCTAAGTTCTTATATTTAACTTAACTAAAAAATTTAATGTCTTTCAGATAGTCTTGAAAGAGATCCCAATTTGTCCTTTTTAAACTTATTTCCCATATTCTTCTTCAATAAAAAGTCAGTTCGTCCATATCCTTTATTTCTCTAATTTTATCCATCCACTCTTCGAAGGGTGGGTTTTCTTCTTGTTTCCATCCTTTCGCAAAAACAATTCTGGTTTATCTTCTTCATTTAATTGTAAGTCTGAATCAGTAAAGCCTAAGAGATAATATTCTGGCTTTTTTGAGAAATTCCTTTTTTAAATTTTTTTTTGTTTCATCATGAATTTTAGACCAATATTTTGCAGGTCCACCATGTGTGAAAGAAAGAACCAACTTGCTCATGACATTTCCAACATTTATCCGATAGGTTTTTATACATGTATAAAAACCAAATGCATCCTTGTGATTGTGAAAGTATCTTGAACGCCGCGGGTGCTGTAGCCACGTGAAAAAGAATTAATCCTTCGCTTCTTTTTTCCAGGAGGGATTTGTTCAGTTCTTCCATGTAGAGGACATAGAAGGTGGCATCAGGAATGTTCTGGTGGCTTTTGCCAGTGTGGCTGGAATAGGGGCAGGCTTGGCCTACATGATCCGGTGAGCCCAAAAGCCATCCCCTCACTTGGACAATCCTGTTCCTGCTGCAACTAGAAAACTGAGCTGTTCTTTCAAAGTTGATGGGAGGCTAAAACACCTGGAATTCCCATGGAAGGGTTGGCTTGAACTGGCAGGTATCCAACGCAAACCAACGAGAATGTCTTTGCAGACGGGAGTAGACATCTCTGACGAAGAAACGTGCACCCTCTGCTCCCCCAGAAGTGTCACAATGAGAAGCTGTGAGCGCTCCAGGACAGGCTTGGTTGTGGACTACGCCAGGCCTGGCCGTGAGGGAAAGAAATCTTGGTCCAGTAAACTGCATTGGCCAGTTGCCCCCCTTCACAGCCTGTTCCCTTTTTTTAAAAAAGTTCCCCTCTCCAAGAGGAAGTGTTTTGAATTGTTGGGACTTTTCTACTTCATGTTTTATTTTGATTTCTCCTTTCCTTATAGCATCCATTTTGTGGCTAAATTTATACATTTCTGAAAATAGAAAGACTTCTGAAGGTTGGCTGCTGGAGACCCGGCCTATGCATACAGTGATGCTCACTCCCGCGAGTGGTTCCGAGACAGGCTTGTAGACGTCAGTTTCTCGATGGACTTCAGTTGTAGAATCCAGAGTTGAAGTTGTCTTGCTGTTGAGCTAGAATGTTTTTTAGTCTATGCCGTGCTGTTAACTTTGAGTCTTAGGCATATTTGGTGGAAGATGGTGCTCTGGTCGGAACTGTTTGTTTACATTCACTTTAATAAAACAATTCACAGGTTTTCTGGTGGCTCTCTTCTCTTGAGGCAAAGATATGCCCTCATTGAGTCTTTTGTGGCCAAATAATTGAAACCTGATGGGTCACTCGAGGCCTAAGCGTGGTCTCCTCCCTCTTCTTTTTACTGGTTGTAGCTAAAAATTCCAGAGCACCTGTCAATAGAAGCATCACAAGGACTTGGGTTGTGTTTTTATGAGGAAGCAGACAAATATTCCTAGAGACTGCAAAATATTCTTGCAGCGGTTAGCGTTCCTTGTCCCAGGAACGGAAAAACCGTGGTCCTCCAGACATTTATGGGCTTCAGCATCCTATCAGCCTCAAGCAGTCGTGATCAATAGCCAGTGTTGCTTAATATTTGGTTCCTTATTCCCTCCTTGACTTATACCCTTCTGGTTCCCATGTCGTTTTCCTTCTCTGTAATGTGTGGGATTAGCTCTGCATATTTCATGTAACATGACTGGTTGTTCTAGCTAACAAGTTCCATTCATTTCAGTAGCCGTGTTTTGACCTAGGCCTACAATTTTATTTTCTCCTGTATAAGTTAAGAATAAAGAGGCGGTGAAAGAGGAAACATTCCACTTGCAAATGTCCATGATGCGATATATTAAAAAACCAACACTGTTTTTTGCAAAGAGTTGGTGTGTATCTTAAGTGTTTTGTTTTGGGTAGTATGAGCCAATATTGCTTTACTGCTTCATCATACTATTTATTTATTTATTTAGCAGTTTTGTATATCGGTCTTCTCACCTCCATCGAGGGACTCAGGCCGGTTTCCAACAGTAATATCACAAACATTCATTAAAAACATATTGCATATTAGACTAAAAACATTAAAATAGCAAAATACAGTCATAATTACAATGGTCAGTCGTCACAATAAAATCGTTGTTCGTCATCATCCATCCATATCACAGAATATTGATTCACTCGTCGAATGCCAATTTCCAGAGCCAGGTTTTCACCTGTTTTCTGAACGTCAAGATAGAAGGCGCAGTTCTGATCTCCAGTGGGAGAGAGTTCCAGAGCCGAGGGGCCACCACCGAGAAGGCCCTGTCCCTCGTCCCCACCAGACGCGCTTGTGAGGCTGGTGGGAACGAGAGCAGGGCCCCTCCAGACGATCTTAACAATCTTGATGTTTCATAGGGGAGAATACGTTCGGACTTGAGAAAAAATCAACTTAAAAGCTGGTTTCTGCATCCTGCAGAATTGTGGGGTTTATAGTTTAGGGAGGAGCCTTTAACAGCCTCACTAAACTAGAAACCCCAGAATTCTGCAAGAGGCAGAAACCAGATTTTAAGTGGATTTTTTCTCTAGTTAAACTTGTAAGATCATTTTCAAGATTGTGGGAGGCACAAACTTGTGTTTGTTTACTTGGGTGCCGCCTAACATTGTGCAAAGCTTTTCCCTGGAAGTAATGCAAATCTGCCATTTTGCAAATGTCCATTTTGAGGCATGGATGCAGTGTGTATCAAAAGTGGTTTCCCAGCAATCTCTGGGCCAGCTTCCCTCATAACAGGAAATCTTTGTCAAATGAGGAAGAGTTGCTCCAGATAAATAACTGTTAAAATCCAAACCCTTTGTTTGCTTGTACTTTTCAAATGGAGGTCTCAGCTTTTCATAAACCCTTTTGTTGAATTGCACTTGGCGAAAGCTCACAAAGACATTTGCTTTTAGGGATAACTGGAACAAACTGAGCAAAGACGCAACCCCCTGTGAATCTAGATCCATCTTTCTCCGGTTCGCTACTTTTGAACTTCCCCGCCATAGTATCCTTGTCTAGACAGAGGTAAATGATCTGCTCAAATTACAAACTTCAGCCTGCAGAAGGGTATAAAGAAATGCGTAGTGATCTAACACCAAGTATCTCACCTGTATAAAGTATGTACTATAACATATCCCACAGTTGAACACCACTGTAAAGGATAATATGTAATATCACACTATTGGACACTAGTGTGGTAGCGAGATGATATTATATAGATATGTGTAATGGTAGAGTGAACACTGCTTCAGTCTTCTTTTGGTTTAATGCTGCCACCAACCCAATCTGTTTTAGGATTTTTAAAATGAGTCTTTGAGGTAAACTTTTTCCTTCTCTGCCAACACAGCTCTTCCCTTAGCTCCCAAAATGACTGTTTGGATAAGAGACCTTTAGGATGTTAAAGATACTAGAATTATCACAAAGGATTACTGATAGATTGAGGAACAATAGAGCCCTTTTTGAAAGTTAAATAGAAAAAGATGTATTTATAAAAACAACAGACAACTAACTTCTTTTTCTGAGAGGCACAAAATGCTTGATTTGTTACAAAAGTGTACTATAGCTTGATAGTTGCTTGAAAAGAGTTTCTTCACTTAGTTACATACAGAGCTAATTAAACAGATATAGCTGCTGGTTACAAAAAATCCCTCACTCTACTTCAGAGAAATAGCAGTGAGTTACTGACTAACCTAACCTAGGCAGTCCCCTGAGTTATCAGCTAAACCTTCCCAGAGTTCTTTCAGCTGACTAACTCAGTCTAGAGAGCAAATCCCTTATACTATCTCCCACAAGAAATCAGGTAACTGTCAGACCTTTCCTGTCAGCTAATCAGCCCTGCCTGACACAGACACACACTCTCTGAAAACCCAGTTTCCAAAAACACTACTTCTTCCACCAGCTCACAATTCTCATCTTCACCGAAGCTGAAATCTTTTTCCCTCCTAAGGCTTGGCTCCTCCCATCCGCTCTAGCCAATCCCAGGAGACCTCAAACTCCTCCCATTTTCTAGCGATCTTCACTCAAGATGGCTGCTTCCCTGGAATACACTCCCACAGTGGAGGTTTGCCCTACTGTTATCCAGGCTTCTTTTCCGAGAGAAGGAGGGACGAAAGGTTGGCCACAGGAATACGTGGCGGGTACAGCTAGTCTATATAAATAAAATTGTAATGTTCGTTTGTGGGATTAGCAGAACTCAAAAACCACTGGACGAATTGACACCAAATTTGGACACAAGACATCTAACCCAAGAAGTGACCATCACTCAAAAATTGATTTTGTCATTTGGAAGTTGTAGTTGCTGGGATTTATAGTTCACCTACAATCAAAGATCATTCTGAACCCCACCAACAATGGAATTGTACCAAACTTGGCACACAGTTCTCCCATGACCAACAGAAAATACTGGAAGGGTTTGGTGGGCAGTGTCCTTTGGTTTTGAAGTTATAGTTCACCCACATACAGAGATCACTGTGAACTCAAACAATGATGGTTTCCGACCCCCAGGTTGAGAACAACTGGATTAAGGCCTACCCCACATAAACTGGGAGGCAAAAGCCCGCGAAAAATGAACTGCAAAGTAGCAAGGGAACACTGTACATTCACATAGTAGATTATTTTGTTCCCATGTTTAATTGTTTAGCACTGATTGTTGGTCTCGTGAACTGAGAAAGGAAGGGGTTTGGTTTGTGTGTGTGTGTGTGTGGTTTTTGAAGAAGAGCAGGCTGAAAAGCCAAACGTGAAATAATCAACAAGAGCTAGAAAACCGGAAGTGGAAAGCTTTGCTCAACTGAGTTCCGCAATCGATTCAACCGATCCCTGTGGGGATGGGTTTAAATTGATTCCTTAGCCTTGGTTGGCTTTACTGGGAAATAACCGAGGGGGGGGGGGGGGTCCTGGCATGGGAATCAATGCTCTCCAAGAATGTTGAACTTTCCTCTTCCGGAATCAGCCTCCCAGCATTGGTTTGCGAGATTTTATTGACTTCTTCCCAAGCTTATCTTCTCTCAGACAATGGCTTCCTTTGG
The DNA here is from genome assembly GCF_025583915.1 of Anolis sagrei ordinatus. Classification (NCBI taxonomy): domain Eukaryota; kingdom Metazoa; phylum Chordata; class Lepidosauria; order Squamata; family Anolidae; genus Anolis; species Anolis sagrei. The sequence goes on from NW_026844700.1 coordinate 7,362,207, forward strand.
CCTGGGATCGAGCAGGGTCTTCCCGGAGCCCGGTGTTTTTCCTGAACGCTTTTAGCACAGCTGCTTTTCCCTTTCTCTTTCCAGAGCGAAAAAAGAAAGCTTGTCCAAATGTTAACACCATTCCTCTCGGGTGAAGTCAGCGCTCTGGCTTTTCCTGTAATAAGAGAGGCCTTGCGAAAGAAAGAAAGCAAAGGGAATCTTTAATCCTGGAAAAGTGGGGGAGGGAGACTCCCGAAAGGGTGAAAGAGGGGTTCCTGCAAATGGACATTCCCCTTTTTTATCCCTGTCAGTATTAATATACTTACTTTGCTTACGTAGGCGATCCCTCATAGTCTGAGGATGATGGTTCTCCAAGTGTAGTATCCTGGCGGTGGGCCCGTAGGTGACTGTGGAGCCCAATTCTTGACTTGCATCTTCTCCCGCAGTTTCCAGGTGGAAGGCGGTCCCAGTCGGAGTTGGCTTGACGTGCTTTCCTCTTGGCACATTTCTCTCTTTCACCCTTCATTCGTACCTCTTCGAATTCTGCAGCACTTCTGGTCACAGCTGACCTCCTCCTGGAGCGCTCAAAGGCCAGGGCTTCCCAGTTCTCAGTCTCTATGCCAGAGTTTTTAAGATTCACCTTGAGCCTATCTTTCAATCTCTTTTCCTGCCCACCAACATTCCGTTTTCCGTTCGTAGTAGAGCAACTGCTTTGGGAAACAGTGGTCAGGCATCCACACAACGTGGTCGGTCCAGCTGAGTTGATGGCGGAAGACCATTGTTCAGTGCTGGTGGTCTTTGCTTCTTCCAGCACGCTGACATTTGTCCACTTGTCTTCCCAAGAGATTTGCAGGATTTTTCAGAGGCAGTGCTGATGGAATCATTCTAGGAGTTGCATGTAACGTCTGTAGACAGTCCATGTCTCACAGACGGAGAGCAAGATTGGGAGGACAATAGCTTTATTAACAAGCACCCTGGTATCCCTACAGATGTCCTGGTCCTCAAACACTCTGCTTCATTCGGAAACAGGCTGCACTCACAGAGCTTAAGCAGTGTTATCTTTCAGTGTCAATGTTGACTTCTGTAGACAGTCCACGTCTCGCAGGCGTATAGCAGAGTTGGGAGGACAATAGCTTTATAAACAAGCACCTTGGTCTCCCTACGGATGTCCCAGTCCTCAAACACTCTCTGCTTCATTCAGAAACATGCTGCACTTGCAGAGCTTAAGTGGTGTTATATTTCAGTGTCAATGTTGACGTCTGTAGACAGTCCACATCTCGCAGGTATATAGCAGGGTTGGGAGGACAATAGCTTTATAAACAAGCACCTTGGTATCCCTACGGATGTCCTGGTCTTTAAACACTCTCTGCTTCACTTGGAAAAAAGCTGCACTCGCAGCGTTCAGGCAGTGTTTATTTCAGTGTCAATGTTGACGTCTGTAGCCAGTCCACGTCTCGCAGGCGTATAGCAGGGTTGGGAGGACAATAGCTTTATAAACAAGCACCTTGGTCTCCCTATGGATGTCCCAGTCCTCAAACACTCTCTGCTTCATTCGGAAACACGCTGCACTTGCAGAGCTCTAGTGGTGTTATATTTCAGTGTCAAAGTTGATGTCTGTAGATAGTCCACGTTTCGCAGGCATATAGCAGGGTTGGGAGGACAATAGCTTTATAAACAAGCACCTTGGTATCCCTACGGATGTCCCGGTCCTCAAACACTCTCTGCTTCATTCGGAAAAAATGCTGCACTCGCAGAGCTCAAGCGGTGTTGTATTTCAATGTCAATGTTGACTTTGATGGAGAGGTGGCTGCCAAGGGAGCGGAAATGGTCCACATTTTGTACTGTTAAACCATTAAGTTGTATTTGTGGCATTGGAGAGGGATTGACCTGTGACTGCTGAAAGAGCACTTCACCTTGTCGATGGGAAGCTTCCCACCGGAGTGGAAGTCATCTATCAGACAGATGGCAAGCTATTTAACCTCAGCAGACTGAAAGCCAAAACCAGGGTTACAACAACATCTGTTATAGAACTCCAGTATGCTGATGACAACGTTGTCTGTGCGCATCCAGAAGAAGACCTACAAGCCACACCTTCACAGAAACTTACGAGAAGCTCTGCCTGTCATTAAACATCGAGAAAACCAGTCACCAGCCAATCCCTCTCCAATGCCAAATCAATATATGCTCCTCCAGAAGGAAAGGAAAAAAAATCTGAATTGTTGGTCTTGTATCCAAGCTTTTTCCTTCCCTCTCTTCACTTCCACTGATCATTTATCACACCCAGACTCAGGCAACCCTTCAGAAATTGTCACCCATTTCCACTGTTTTTTTCTAATTCAAGTCCTTTCACAACACCCTTGGTCTGAAAAAATCAATATTTTTGGAATTATTATTATTGTTGTTGTTATTATTATTATTATTATTATTATTATTATTATTATTATTTTTCTACCCAGCTCAGATTGTGTTGGGGGGGGGGGGTGTCTCAGGGGTTTTCCGTAAAAGGGGAACCCACAATGGACTTTGTTTCCCTACTTGGAATATACCTCCGAGGCCACAAGGTTGTCAAAGGGAGACTATTTAAACGCAAGTGGTAAATCCCAGATTGTTATTATTAGAAAGCAGAATTATACATGGAATGCAATGCCAGGGGCAATGAGCGGTGGTTTCCAAAAGAGACAAATTGGAGAAGGATGGGGCTGTCTGCTGTCATTGAAGGCATCAGCCTCTCCTTCAGAGATCCTGGAGACAATTCTGAAAGAATTGTTGTGGTAAGAAAACTCCACAATAGGGTTTCTCAACTTGCAGACGCACAAGAGAGTAGAGAACAATGGAAGATGGCTGCCACCTTCATAGACTTTTAATGAAGTCTATGTTGCAGTTAGGAATGGGATATTGGATTTGCAGTTAGGAATGAGATATTGGATGTGCAGTTAGGAATAAAATATTGGATGTGTCGCCCACCTTTTTCATGTCCTGGGGTCCAGAAGAAAATTACACACTTCCAAGTTTTATGGTCTGGAGAACAAGCCCTATGAGGAGCGGCTTAAAGAGCTGGGCATGTTTAGCCTGGAGAAGGGAAGGCTGAGAGGAGATTAGAAAGACCTGTGTTCTGATCCAACATGGGTGTTGTTTCATTCTGATGTAATAATAATAATAATAATAATAATAATAATTTATTTATTTATACCCCGCTCCATCTCCCCCAGGGGGACTCAGGGCGGATTTCACAAGGTCACGCCCATCAGTGCAATAAACACAATATTACACAAAGCATAACACAATATAACACATGGATGTTATTTCATTCTGAAATAATAATAATAATAATAATAATAATAATATTTATTTATTTATTTATTTATTTATTTATACCCCGCTCCATCTCCCCCAGTGGGACTCAGGGCGGCTCACATGATGCCACGCCCATCGGTACAATAAACACAATATTACACAAAGCATAACACAATATAACACATGGGTGTTATTTCATTCAGACATAATAATAATAATAATAATAATAATAATAATGTATTTATACCCCGCTCCATCTCCCCCAGGGGGACTCAGGGCAGCTTACATGAGGCCACGGCCATCAGTACAATAAACACAATATTACACAAAGCGTAACACAATATAACACATGGATGTTATTTCATTCTGACATAATAATAATAATAATAATAATAATAATAATAATAATAATAATGATTTTAATTTATTTATTTATACCTAGATCCATCTCCCCCAGAGGGACTCGGGGCGGCTTACACGAGGCCACGCCCATCAGTACAATAAACACAATATTACACAAAGCATTACACAACATAACACAAAAGCATAACAGAACTAAAAAATAAAAAAAGTGCAAAACCAATATAATAAGCGAGACAGCAATATGGCATGATACATAAGGAACCCCCAGCGACGTAATAGGTTAAACCCTTGTGCCAGCAGGACTGTTGACCAAAAGCTTGGGGTTCGAATCAAGAGAGTGGGGTGAGCTCCTGTCTGTCAGCTCCAGCTTCCCCTGCGGGGAAATGAGAAAAGCTTCCCACAGGACGGTAAAACATCTGGGCAACGTCCTTGCAGATGGCCAATTCTCTCACACCAGAAGCGACTTGCGGTTTCTCAAGTCTCTTCTATCACACACACAAAATCTGTTACACATTTTAGGTAGGAAAACGAAATCTGAATTCTGCAAAAGCACAGGCGTTTCCTCTCTGAAATGACAGGCACCCACCTTGGGCCAACTGTGTGATGGAAGGTGTGGCATAAATTAAACAAACGTAATATTATATTGATATTGTGGGCATGTCCCGGTACAATTATGATCTCAAACCGGAAAAACCAGGAAGTCCCGAGTATTGTTCCCATTTCTTTGGGGATCTAAATGATGTATTGCCAAAGGCTTTCGTGGCCGGAATCACTGGGTTGTTGTAGATTTTTTTGGGCTATATGGCCATGTTCTAGAGGCATTCTCTCCTGACGTTTCGCCTGCATCTATGCCAAGCATCCTCAGAGGTGGTAGTAGTATCAGAGTACTACTACCTCTGAGGATGCTTGCCATAGATGCAGGCGAAACGTCAGGAGAGAATGCCTCTAGAACATGGCCATATAGCCCCAAAAAAACCTACAACAACCCAGACCTACATGATGTTTTCCGTGTCCCAAATCCATGAAAACTCAAAGTATTCCCAGAAAACTAGCAGAATTACTACGAACTTTAATAATAATAATAATTAACTTTATTTATATACTTTATTTATTTATATACTTTCCGTTCCCTGTTGATTTCAATTAGCTCAGTATTTCCCGAAATGTACCCGGCTGCTTTGTGGGGGTTGGTGCTCATCTATTTCTAAGCTGAAGAGCTGGCGTTGTCCATAGACATCTCCAAGGTCACGTGACTGCATGGTGCGCCGCTAGCTTTCTGCCGAAGCAGTGTCGCACCTCAGAATAGATTCACCTTGCTTAAAACACCAAACTGCACACAGGCTGAAGTCTTTGTGATTTATTAAAAAGGTAAAGATAAAATCTTTCAAAAAAGCAAAAATAAAGTCTCATAAGAACAATAGAAAATTGAGCTTTGAAGCCTGAATTAGAGGAGACAACAGCAAAACAAAATCCCATGAAATCATGACGAAGTCCCAAACCATGGACACAGGAACTGCCAAATAATCCAGGCAAACAAGCACGAGACTTCTTGGATGAACGCAAAGTTGCTCTGACAAAAGCTGGTTTCCAAACACACCGTATTAATACCCTTTGCAAAACATGAAGGCATTTCTCTGGCCTCCCTCTTGTTAGCTATTCTCACACTCCTTCAAACTCTAAATTCCCAATGGTCAGCTCGATCTAAGGCTCCCATTTCATCAAGGTCATACTGCTCGTGAGTCTCAGCCTGCGTGCCTTCTTCCTTACAATCAGGTTGAGAACTGTCCTCCTTTTCCTCATTCCTAGCTGTGCGAAACTGAACTTGTTTTTAGGATGACGACTTAAATCGGCAGGCTGTCTTTTAATGTATTTTTATATCTGCAGTAGTCATCCCCTGCCACGCATTGCTGTGGCCCAAAAGGGGGTTCTGTGTGGGAGATTTGGCCCAATTCTGTCGTTGGTGGGGTTCAGAATGCTCTGTGGGTGAACTATAAATCCCAGCAACTACAACTCCAGAATGTCAAGATTCTATTTCCCCCAAACTCCACAAGTGTTCACATTTGGGCATATTGAGTATTTGGGCCAAGTTTGGTCCAGATCCATCATTGTTTGAGTCCACAGTGTTCTCTGGATGTAGATGAACTACAACTCCAAAACTCAAGGTCAACGCCCACCAAACGCTTCCAATATTTTCTGTTGGTTGTGGGAGTTTTGTGTGCCAAGTTTGATTCTATTTCATCGTTAGTGGAATTCAGAATGCTCTCTGGATGTGGGTGAACTATAACTCCAAAACTCAAGGTCAGTGTGCACCCAACTCTCGTCTCACTCTAACGCAGTGTTGCCTGAACTGACTTTAAGGTATAGAATTTGTTGCTTAATAGTTCTTAATGGTCAATGCTCACCAAACCCTTCCAGTGTTTTCTGTTAATTATGGGAGTTGTGGGTGCCAAGTGTGGTTCAATTCCATCCTTGGTGGATGCTCTTTGATTGGGGGTTCTGTGTGGGAGGTTTGGCCCAATTCTGTCGTTGGTGGGGTTCAGAATGCTCAGTGATTGTGGGTGAACTATAAATCCCAGCAACTACAACTCCAGAATGTCAAGATTCTATTTTCCCCAAACTCCACCAGTGTTCACATTTGGGCATATTATTTGTGTAGTTTGGTCCAGACCCATCCTTGTTTGAATCCACAGTGATCTCTGGATGTAGGTGAACTACAACTCCAAAACCAAAGGACACTGCCCACCAAACCCTTCCAGTATTTTCTGTTGGTCATGGGAGAACTGTGTGCCAAGTGTGGTTCAATTCCATCATTGGTGGGGTTCAGACTGCTCTTTGATTGGAGGTGAACTATAAATCCCAGCAACTACAACTCCCAAATGTCACGATTCTATTTCCCCCAAACTCCACCAGTGTTCACATTTGGGCATGTTGAGTATTCATGTAGGGTTTGGTCCAGATCCATCATTGTTTGAGTCCACAATGCTCTATGGATGTAGATGAACTACAACTTCATAACCAAAGGACACTGCTCACCAAACCCTTCCAGTATTTTCTGTTGGTCATGGGAGAACTGCGTGCCAAGTTTGGTTCAATTCCATCGTTGGTGGGGTTCAGACTGCTCTTTGATTGTAGGTGAACTATAAATCCCAGCAACTACAACTCCCAAATGTCAGGATTCTATTTCCCCCAAACTCCACCAGTGTTCACATTTGGGCATATTGAGTATTTGTGTAGAGTTTGGTCCAGACCCATCCTTGTTTGAGTCCACAGTGATCTCTGGGCATTTACAGAGGCGCAAGAAGCAAGCAGAGAGCCATTCCCCGTACAACCCAGAAGAAATAAAAACTGATGACGGATGGGATTCTGTTTGAAAGCAGCAACTGAAGCCACAAGTTATTCTCACGAAGAGACACACATATATGCGCATGTGTCAATTGAAGGAGAGCCGTTCTCCTTCCAACCCTGGCTGATGCCCAAGAGTGAGTTCACGTTTGAGGAATGCCGTCTCCTGCTGTTAGAAAGCCCTTCTTTCCCCAACTCAGCGGCCTTTTCGTTGCACCAACGTGGCAACGCGTCTAGCAAATCCAGTGGTCCTCCATTCACAGAATCATAGAATCCTAGAGTTGGAAGAGACCTCCTGGGCCATCCAGTCCAACCCCATTCTGCCAAGAAGCAGAAATATTGCATTCAAAGCACCCCCAACAGATGGCCATCCAGCCTCTGCTTAAAAACCTCCAAAGAAGGAGCCTCCACTACACTCTGGGGCAGAGAGTTCCACTGCTGAATGGCTCTCACAGTCAGGAAATTCTTCCTCATGTTCAGATGGAATCTCCTCTCTTGTGGTTTGAAGCCACTACTCCGCGTCCTAGTCTCCAGGGAAGCAGAGAACAAGCTTGTTCCCTCCTCCCTGTGACTTCCTCTCACATATTTATACATGGCTATCATATCTCCTCTCCGCCTTCTCTTCTTCAGACTAAACATGCCCAGCTCTTTAAGCCGCTCCTCCTAGGGCTTGTTCTCCTTGATCATTTTAGTCGCCCTTCTCTGGACACATTCCAGCTTGTCAATTTCTCTCTTGAATTGTGGTGCCCAGAATTGGACACAATATTCCAGGTGTGGTCTAACCAAAGCGGAATAGAGCATGGGGAGCATGACTTCCCTGGATCTAGACCAGTGGTTCTCAACGTTCCTAATGCTGCGACCCCTTAATACAGTTCCTCTTGTTGTGGTGACCCCCAGCCATTAAATTATTTTCGTTGCTACTTCAATTTTGTTACTGTTATGAATCATAATGTAAATATCTGATATGCAGGATGTATTCTCATTCACTGGACCAAATTTGGCACAAATACCCAATATGCCCAAATTTGAATACTGGCAGTTGCTGGGATTTATAGTTCACCTACAATCAAAGACTATTCTGAACTACACCAACAATGGAATTGAACCAAACTTGGCACACAGAACTCCCACGATGAAGAGAACATATTGGAAACATTTGGTGGGTGTTGACCTTGATTTTATTTTTATTTTTGGAGTTATAGTTCACCTACAATCAGAGGATTCTGAGCCACACCAATGATAGAATTGGGCCAAATTTCCCACACAGAACCCCTAATCTTTGAAGGGACTCGCTGGTGCAAATCTCCCTCCAGCCACGCACGCTCTCCCTTGCCTGCACATGAGCACCACACTGTCATGCATTGAGCACGCCTGCTCCCCCCTCTCAACTCCCAGGTTGATAAATGCCACTCTTGAGCTTGAGAGTGGGATTTGCTGAAGGTGAAGCAACGTGGGGCACAACTCATGAGGCACACAACAAGTGGGGAGCTTTCTGCCCAAGCTCAGCTCAAGCTATGGGATTTTTCCATGCCTTATTGTGCGATATGTGAAGGAAGGGCTGTTTTGCTCCGACAGCCACATACATACAACTGTTGGGTTCAGAGTCAGCATCTCCGGGGGGATTGGCCTCTTTCGTGCTTCCACTCAACATTGCTGTGCGTTGGTTGACCGGGGAAGGAAACGGTACTTCCATTTCTGAGAACTGTTGTTCTCGTTTCTGAGAATTTGCTCTTCGCTGCGTTGCATTAGCTTCACCTTCTCCTTCTGTGCACAGTTGATTAAAAAAAACTACTTATCGCTCCTTCTTCAAATTGGGGGCCTTTTAGAGAGCTTTGTTGGGTTCCATGCACGCCCCAAAATCTGCATTCACAGACCACTCCTCCTCGATTCTTCAATTTTCTGACTCATACCAAATTCAAGGAATTGAGCCATTTGGATCTAAGAGATAGGGCTCGCTGAAAGCAATACGTCTAGCTTTGGAAGGGAAGTGTGGTAGAGCTCTTGAAACCACAGAGAAATCAACTAAGTGAACATTTTAAACAATGAGTACGCCTTGCTTAAAAAAATTGATGCATCCCTGGGTATTTGAGTCTGGTTTCTGGGTTGGAAATGCCGTACACAAAATTTGCCACCAGCAGCCTTTCCAATGCAAGCTGCGCTGCGTTGGCTTCACCCTCTCCTTCTGCGTACAGTTGATAAAAAAAAACTACTTATCACTCCTTCTTCAAATTGGGGACCTTTTAGAGAGCTTTGTTGGGCCCCTTGCATGCCCCAAAAGCTGCATTCATAGACCACTTCTCCTCGATTCTTCAATTTTCTGACTCATACCAAATTCAAGGAATCGAGTCATTTGGCTGTAAGAGATAGGAATGGCTGGCTCGCAGGTCCCAGGACTCGCTGGCTGCTTGGACATTTCCTACCTCCATAATCCTCTCAAGAATCCATTGTTTCCCTCTCATCCCGCCTCCCTCTCTCCTGATTCGTCAGGATGCCAAGGCAGCAGAAGCCCAACGCAAACTAGAACTAGAACTTATTTATTTACTTACGACATTTATATGCCGCCCTTCTCACCCCGAAGGGGACTCAGAGCGGCTTACAAGGTATATATTACATACAATATATTATATTATTAGCATAGTACAATATCAGCATTAAACATAGATATATTGTACCATACCACTATATTGTAATATTATCAGTAATATTACATGTAATATAAATATAAATATATAATTATAATACCATATTGTTATTATTATTATAGTGCATGAAGGGTTAGAAGGCAGGATCATCAAGTTGGCAGACGACACCAAATTGGGCGGGAGAGCCAAGACTCCAGAGGACAGGAGCAGGATTCAAAATGATCTTGACAGATTAGAGAGATGATTGGCCAAAACTAACAAAATGAAGTTCAACAGAGACAAATGCAAGATACTCCACTTAGGCAGAAAAAACGAAATGCAAAGATACAAGATGGGGGACAGTGATGCCTAGCTCGAGAGCAGTACGTGTGAAAAAGATCTTGGAATCCTCATGGACAACAAAAACATGAGCCAACAATGTGACGTGGCGGCAAAAAAAGCCAATGGGATTTTGGCCTGCATCAAGAGGAGCATAGTGTCTAGATCAGTGGTTCTCAACCTGGGGGTCGGGACCCCTGAAGGGGTCGCAAGGGGGTGTCAGAGGGGTCACCAAAAATCATCACAGACAGTATTTTCTGTTGGTCATGGATTTCTGTGTGGGAAGTTTGGCCTAATTCTATCGTTGGTGGACTTCAGAATGCTCTTTGGTAGTAGGTGAACTATAAATCCCAGCGACTACAACTCCCAAATGTCAAGGTCTATTTCCCCCGAACTTCACCACTGTTCACATTTGGGCATATTGAATATTCGTGCCAAGTTTGATCCAGATCCATCATTGTTTGAGTCCACAGTGCTGTCTGGATGTAGGCGAACTACAACTCTAAAACCCAAGGTCAATGCTCACCTAATCCTTCCAGTGCTTTCTGTTAATTATGGGAGTTGTGTGTGCCAAGTGTGGTTCAATTCCATCCTTGCTGGATGATCTTTGATTGCAAGTGAACTATAAACCCTAGCAACTACAATTCCCAAATGACAAAATCAATCCCCTCCAACCCCATCAGTATTCAAATTTAGGCGTATGGGGTATTTGTGCCAAATTTGGTCCAGTGAATGAAAATACATCTTGCATATCAGATATTTACATGGTGATTTCATAACAGTAGCAAAATCACAGTTGTGAAGTTGCAACGAAAATAATGTTATGGTTGGGGGTCAGCACAACATGAGGAACTGGATTAAGGGGTCGCGGCATTCGGAAAGTCAAGAGACACAGCTTTGTCTATAGCATCTTGTGTTCACGATCAGGTTGCACGTATGTCTGTGCAAATACAGGTGTGTTGAAATCCGGCACAACGTCCTGTGGGCGATGCCACGTTTGTGCCAGAGCTGTGGGGCCAATGGAGTTGTGCCGGAGAGCAGATGGCAGGGCAGGGCTGGCGAGTCTCTCCTCGGCAAGTGCCATCTGGCTTCAGCCGGCCCTCTGGGAGAGTTTGAAAACAGGGCCTTTTGTCCTCCACCTCCTGTTTTCTAGGCTCGGCTCTTTTCAGACTCCCAATTAGCCTCCTTCTTGGAGATGGGTGGCACTTGGGGACTGAGACAACAAGGGAGGAAATCCGGCGCAAAACCAAAACCAACCCTCTCGCCAACCAGCTGGCGCCCCTGATAGAGTTCCATTTTAGTCATGGCTGAGTCACCGCTGCAAAGGGGAGAATGGGATTGAGATAAATGGAGAAGCTCAATTTTGAAATGAAGGGGGACAGCTATGAAGGAAACTGTCTTAACAAAAAAAAACACTGCATAACAAAGAAAAAAACAGCAAAAAGCACTTAAGAGTCTGGGCTTAACACAGCAGGCTAAACCGCTGTGGTGCAGAAAAAATCCTGCACTCTTACTTACCAACTTATCTGTGTTTATACATAACAAAGAAAGAAAAAAGCACTACTGAAGATCTTCCCAAAACCACGCAATTGATGAACTGAACAACTTAAGAGGCCGGGCTTAGCACAGCAGGGTAAACCGCTGTGCTGCAGGAAAAAAATCCTGCACTCTTACTTACCAACTTATCTGTGTTTATGTATAACAAAAACGCAAAAAGCACTACTGAGTATCTTCTCAAACCCGCACAATTGATGAACTGAACAACTTAAGAGGCCAGGCTTAGCACAGTAGGCTAAACTGCTGTGGTGCAGAAAAAATTCCTGCACTCTTACTTACCAACTTATCTGTGTTTATGCATAACAAAGACAGCAAAAAGCACTACTTAACACCTTCTCAAACCCATACAATTGATGAGCTGAACAATTTAAGAGGCCGGGCTTAGCACAGCAGGCTAAACCGCTGTGCTGCAGATAAAATCCTGCACTCCTACTTACCAACTTATCTGTGTTTTTGTATAACAAAAAAGCAAAAAGCACAACTGAACACCTTCTCAAACCCCTACAATTGATGAACTGAACGACTTAAGAGGCCAGGCTTAGCACAGCAGGCTAAACCGCTGTGCTGCAGAAAAAATCCTGCACTCTTACTTACCAACTTATCTGTGTTTATGCATAACAAAGACAGCAAAAAGCACTACTGAACAACTTCTCAAACCTACACACAATTGATGAACTGAACAACTTAAAAGAGGCCAGGCTTCACACAGTAGGCTAAACAGCTGTACTGCAGGAAAAATCCTGCACTCTTACTTACCAACTTATCTGTGTTTATGCACAACAAAAAAGCAAAAAGCACTACTGAACACTTTCTCAAACCCACACAATTGATGAACTGAACAACTTAAGAGGCTGGGCTTAGCACAGCAGGCTAAACCGCTGTGCTGCAGAAAAAAAGTCCTCCACTCTTACCAACTTAATCTGTGTCTATGCATAATAAAAAAAGCAAAAAGCACTACTGAACACCTTCTCAAACCCACAAAATTGATGAACTGAACAACTTAAAAGAGGCCGGGCTTAGCACAGCAGGCTAAACCGCTGTGCTGCAGAAAAAATCATGCAGTCCTACTTAATACAACTGTTTGATTGCTCCTGACACAATAAATAAATATCTGCCCTTCCCATGAAGCAATGCTGTTTGTTGGGTTGTTGTGGGCTTTCTCAGCTGCCTGGCCGTGTTCCAGAAGCATTCTCTCCTGACGTTTTGCCTGCATCTATGGCAGGCATCCTGTAGGTGAAACATCAGGAGAAAATACTTCTAGAACATAGCCACACAGCCCGGAAAACTCATAGCAACCAGCCATGAAAGCCTTCGACAATACAACGCTGTTTGTTGTTTGCTTCTGGAACCGTACAAGCCTTTGTTTACCTCCAAACACGAAAGGCAGATGGGAAGCTGGTACAGCGCAAAAGGTGCAAAAGCAAAACAGAAAGTAGAGAGAGAGAAAAAAATATTGTTTCCTAGCTGAGAACGTTGACCTTAATGTTGTTGTTGCTGTCATTTCTGACCTAGGGCAAGCCATCTCACGGTTATTGATTGATTGATTTTTTTGCAAGAGTTGTTCAGAAGAGGTTTGCTATTGCTTTCCTCTGTTGAAAGGCATCTAAGAAGCTTCCTCAACACTCCAAGATAAAGAGTCCTGCTACTGAACATCTCCAGCTCCCCGCTGAATTAATTTAAAAGGCATTTCCAGTTCTAACTCCATTTGCTACAACAGGAGTAAGCTGAGTGATATCGAGGAAGAATTTAGGGGTCTTTGCCAGGAGGCAGAGACCTATCAGACTCATCAAAGTTCGTTGCCCTAGCGAGACAGAAGAAGCACCCAATATTTTCCCTGATTTTTCCCAACAAAAGGTCTCACCAAGTTGAAGAAAAGCCACTGAGTTGTTTATTGCGATCCAGATGGAAAGGATGCAGAGCCGCAATATTTTGTCAGGCAAGCATGCATGAGTACAAATAAAAGCCATTTTTATAGAAATACAGAATTGTCTGGTTTGAATCTCCCGCTCCCCGCCCTCCGCCCAGCTTGAAGGTGATTGGTTGGTGCTTCAACAGCTGGGAGGAAGCTTGGCCGTCCCTCGAGCGCCTGGGCCAATCACAGGGCTTCGGCTGCCTTGGCGCTTCAGCAAATCAGGAGAGAGGGAGGCGGGACAAGGGAATACAATGCATTCTTGGGTGGATTATGGAAATTCAGGAAATGTTCAAGGGGGTGGCAAGTCCTAAAAAGGCCTACAAGCTAGCCTTCTATTGTCCTTACAGAGGAACAATGGGGGAAACTTGGGTGGATGTTGTAGTGAGAGAGATTAAATAGGTGACAGGGCGGGAGGAGGTGCAGCTTTCCGAAGGCTCTCCTCGTTCCCATTGTGATATAATCTTAGTTTGCCAATCGGCCGTTTCCTCTGGTGGTCAAAACCTCCGAGGCCAGAGGCCACGACCCTTTGTTATTGTCCATTCAAAGAGTGTCTTTTGATAAGGGTTCTTTCAACTGTTAATCCCACTTATCTCTCCCCCCAGTGTCCCATAGAAGTTCAAGAGAGTACATAAGTGTAAAGGGAGGTGGTTTGTCAGTAATAAATGTGCTGCCTTCTGCTATATATGAAACCTAGGGCATAAAACTTTGATTAAATGTACACACTATCTAACATGGGAAGGGTCCTTGTCCCTAGCAAAACTATAAGTTACTAGCTTTTATGGGGGGGGGGGGGTCATGTTCGACCTCATGAGGACCAGTGGGGCAGGCGAGAGGAGAAGACAGAAACCAGGACACTTTAATAGCAGTTGAGAAAGTGGGACGGCAGAGGAGGAACAGGGACAATTTCCTGCCAAATTGGGAGAGTTGAAGGACATGCAATAACCTTAGTGAGAACTAGAGTTTTCCAATAATAATAACACCCTGTAGAATTCAAATATAATCTAATTTAATGAGTAGATTCAAAAAGCATATGTCGAATACTGAAAATAAGAGTGAACAGGAAATGCGGATTTCGTCGTCACGCACCATTTTACTTCCTTCCAGCTTCTGCTTTATGGGGCCTCTTTGCCAAAACCGAGAGACGCAACTAGAAATCTTCTACAGCCCAGAAAACTCACGGCAACTACAAATCTTGATCTGGACTTTTGGGGGCAGAAGGGGATCTGAATTGCCACAGAATGAAAGGCAGAATGAAAGTCTGGGCCTGTTGTTGTTCATTTGTTCAGTCGTTTCCTCTTTGTGACCTCATGGACCAGCCCACGCCAGAGCTCCCTGTCGGCCGTCACCACCCCCAGCTCCTTCAAGGTCAATCCAGTCACTTCAAGGATGCCATCCATCCATCTTGCCCTTGGTCGGCCCCTCTTCCTTTTTCCTTCCATTTTCCCCAGCATCATTGTCTTCTCACACCCACTCCTCCCTGTTGGACGTGGCCACCCCCAGCTCCTTCAAGGTCAAGCCAGTCACTTCAAGGATGCCATCCATCCATCTTGCCCTTGGTCAGCCCCTCTTCCTTTTTCCTTCCATTTTCCCCAGCATCATTGTCTTCTCTAAGCTTTCCTGTCTTCTCATGATGTGTCGACCGTCACCACCCCCAGCTCCTTCAATTCAAGGATCCCATCCATCCATCTTGCCCTTGGTCGGCCCCTCTTCCTTTTTCCTTCCATTTTCCCAGCATAATTGTCTTCTCTAAGCTTTCCTGTCTTCTCATGTGTCGGCCGTCAGCACACCCAGCTCCTTCAAGGTCAATCCAGTCACTTCAAGGATGCCATCCATCCATCTTGCCCTTGGTCGGCCCCTCTTCCTTTTTCCTTCCCTTTTCCCCAGCATCTTTGTCTTCTCTAAGCTTTCCTGTCTTCTCATGATGTGTTGGCCGTGGCCACCCCCAGCTCCTTCAAGGTCAATCCAGTCACTTCAAGGATGCCATCCATCCACCTTGCCCTTGGTCAGCCCCTCTTCCTTTTTCCTTCCCTTTTCCCCAGCTTCATTGTCTTCTCTAAGCTTTCCTGTCTTCTCATGATGTGTTGGCCGTGGCCACCCCCAGCTCCTTCAAGGTCAATCCAGTCACTTCAAGGATGCCATCCATCCATCTTGCCCTTGGTCAGCCCCTCTTCCTTGACATTTGGGAGTTGTAGTTACTGGGTTTTATAGTTATGTTTTAGATCAGCAGACTGGGCCACAGCAACGTGTGGAAGGGTGACAGCTACTTAATTAATATTAATCTGAATATTAATGAGAGCCACCTTGCAGTACAAGTTGTTCAACCATGGACTACGCTGCAGCCTGGGAATCCAATGGAGTCTTTTTTCTGCACCCCAGTTTTGCAGCCATGTCAGCTTGGCCTTGCAACCTCTTCATTTTTTCCTCGCAAGAATGTGGTTTTGATGCAAAAAAAAGGGGGAAAACACACATCACCACGAAGAGACGCACACGCCCACAAGCTCATTTCCCCGAAATGTTTGCTAAATCTGTCTCTGTTGCTAGGCAGAGCGAGCCGGGGCCGGGACACGCGCTTTGCACCCAGATCCCTGCTGCAAACTCAGTCCTCTTTAGAGGCTTTCCGCATGGATCACTCCCTCCTTGTGCTTCCTCCAAAGGAGCTGCTTTATTCCCAAAGGCAACAGTTGTAGTTGCTGGGATTTATAGTACACCTACAAACCAAAGAGCATTCTGAACTCCACCAACGATGGAATTGAACCAAACTTGGGACACAGAATTTTGGGCATAGCGGGTATTTGTGCCAAATTTGGTCCAGTAAATGAAAATAATATCCTGCATATCAGATATTTACATCACGACTCATAACGGTAGCAAAATTACAGTTAGGAAGTTGCAACGAAAATAATGTTATGGTTGGGGGTCACCACAACATGAGGAACTGGATTAAGGGGTCACGGCATTAGGAGGGTTGAGAAACACTGAACTAAAGGATGCAGATATTACGATCTGAAGGAGCATCAACTATTTATGATAACACCAGCTGTACCCGCCATGCGTTGCTGTGGCCAACCTTCCCTCTCTCTTTCTCTCCTTCTTTCCCTCCCTCCTTTGCTCCCGCTTTCCTTCCTTCCTTCCCTTTTCTTCTTTCCTCCTCTCCTTCCTTCCTTCTCTACCTCTTTCCTTCTTCCCCCTTTTTCTTTCCCTCCCTCTTTCTCTCCTTTCTTCCTTCTCTACCTCTTTCCTTCCTTCCCCCTTTTCTTTTTTTTCCTTTCTCTCCTTTCTTCCTTCTCTACCGCTTTCCTTCCTTCGCTTTTTTGCTTCCATCTTTCCTTCTCTCTTTCCTTCTCTCCTTCTCTCCCGTCTTCCGTATATACACTATTGCGTTACAGTCACCTTTTATAGTCTTTCCAAAGAGTATCACTTTCACTTTTTTTTGTTTTTTCCTTCTCTCCCTCCTCTTTCTTCCTTTCTTTTCTACCTCATTTCCTTCCTTCCCTTTGTTGTCATTTTTATTTCCACAGTTTCATACTATCAAACTTCCTTCTACGCTTCCTTCCTTTTTCCCTCTTTCTCTCCTTCTTTCCCTCCTTCCTTCCTCCTTTTCCCTCCCATCTTTCCTTCTCCTCTTCCTTCTCTAACTCTTTCCTTCCTTCCCCCTTTTTCTTTCTTTCTTTCTGTCTCTCTTTCTTCCTTCCTCTTTCCTTCTTTCCTTCCTTCTCCCTCTTTCTCTACATCTTCCCTCCTTCCCCTTTTTCTTCCCATTTTCCTCTCCTCTTCCTTCCCTCTTTCTTCTTTCTTCCTTCTCTTCTCTCTCTTTCCTTCCTTCTTTGCTTTTCTTCCATTCCTTCTTTCTCTCCTTCCCTCCTCTTTCTCTCCTTTCTTCCTTCTCTACCTCTTTCCTCCCTCCCTCCCCCTTTTTCTTTTCCTTCCCTTTCTCTTTTCTTCCTTTTTCTACCCTTCCTTCCTTTGATTTTTTGCTTCCATCCTCTCCTTCTTCTTTCTTTCCCCCCTCTTTCTCTCTCTCTTTTTCTCCCCTCCCCTCCTCCCCTCCCTCTTTCTCCTTCCATTTAACTTTTGGGGGTTTTTTTTAGTCCTTTTTTGTTTCTTTTTTTTGGGGGGGGGGGGTTATGAGTGACGGCTGATAGGTGCCTTGTGTCCAAATTTGGTGTCAATTCGTCCAGTGGTTTTTGAGTTATGTTCACCCCACAAACAAACATTACATTTTTATTTATATAGATTATTTTCATTGCTACTTCCTAACTGTAGTTTTGCTACTGTTATGAATCGTGATGTCAATATCTGATATGCAGGATGCATTTTCATTCACTGGGCCAAATTGGGCACAAATACCCCATATGCCTATTTCTGATGGTCTTTGTCGACCCCTCAGGACATTCCCAGGGCCTCCAGGATGAGAAACACTGCTAGTTTATCCTGCTAGCTCTGACTTACACACTCCCCATTTGCCCCAATTTGGTGTTACTCCTCTACCTTCCCACTTTCCAGATGCTTTGAAAATGTCCTGCTTTCTCTCTCCTCCTTCTCCCTTTGCCCTCAGCTTATTTCAAGTGCTGCAAAATGAGTTCCTGGGCCTAGAGCAGTGGTTCTCAGCCTTCCTGGTGCCGTGACCCCTTGATACAGTTCCTCATGTCGTGCTGACCCCCAACCATAACATTATTTTCGTTGCTACTTTCATTAATCATGATGTAAATATCTGATATGCAGTATGTATTTTCAATCATTGGACCAAATTGGGCACAAATACCCGATATGCCCATTTCTGATGGTCTTTGGCGACCCTTCAGTACACCCCTTCGCAGCCCCGCAGGGGTCAGGACCCCCAGGTTGAGGGACACTGCTCTAGTTTATCCTGCTAGCTCTGACTTACACACTCCCCATTTGTCCCAATTTGGTGTTACTCCTCTACCTTCCCATGTTTCCAGGTGCTTTTAAAATGTCCTGCTTTCTCTCTCCCCCTTCCCCCTTTGCCCTCAGCTTATTTCAAGTGCTGCAAAATGGGTTCCTGGGACTAGAGCAGTGTTTCTCAGCCTCCCTGATGCCGTGACCCCTTAATACAGTTCCCCATGTCGTGCTGACCTCCAACCATAACATTATTGTTGTTGCTACTTCACAACTGCATCTGTTTAGGGTTTAGATGACGTTGCAAAGCAGTACAGCGTCCTGGCTGAAGCCCTGAAGCTTTTACATTTAAAGACTCGGACCTTTTGAGCCTGAGGAGTGTGTCTGCTTGTTTACGTCTGTTGAAGTCACCGTTCCCTTTGCATTGCAACTATTTATTGCCAGGAAGTGTGGTTGTGATGTTGGGCAAGAGCGCACCTTTGGCCCAGCTGAACCTTGCAGACGGTCATCAGGGTCTGAAGAATGACAGTTGTGTTGTAATCCTCCTCTTCCTTCTCGAAATGCTTAGTTGGTTTCTGCCTTTCAAACCCAGTTTGAAGCAATGGAAATATGCTGAGGACAAAGGGGAAAACAGGACACTTGAAAGGCAGCTGAAAAAGCGGGAAGGCAGAGGATTAATAAGATATTTTTTAAGATATATTTTTATGGAGATTTTCATAGCAAGATTTATTTAAAGGAGATGTTTTTCTGTCGCCTTTCTCTGAAGTGAAGAAAAAGTGGGTTTCCAAGACTGACAGGGATTTGAACCCTGAACTCCATGGTAAACAGTTACATATTATAGATCGGTTCAAGGGAGCATGAAATCCCGTGGCCCTTGGACCCGGAATTTGCCCATTGAGGTGTGAGAGGAGGAAATATTTCCGTGCCGTCGTTTCTGGAGTGATTAGTGCAGGAAATGTGGACAAGGGGGACCTTCATTGGGGGCCGAGCAAGGGGGGCCTGCAGCACAAAGGGGCCTCTGTCCACGGTGCAGGACCCCCAGGCTGCAAACACTGCCGCGTTTGAGAGCGATGGGAAGCACTGCCAGCTTCTCTCGGCCGTGGTGGCGCCAGGAAGCGCCAGGCGCAGTTCCTCTCCACGGCAAAGAGGTCTTCCAGAGGGCTTTGGAGATCTCGAAATCAGGGGTCCATTCATGACCCCTTGCTCAGTTTGGACCGGGTTCGAATCAGGCTGCTCTGTGACATCCGTATCCAGCAAAGTATTGTTGCAAAGGCCTTGAAGCCAACTTTTATGGGAAATTACTTACTTAGGCGATTGTAGCTCGTGGATGATGGTCTTCCAGATGTGATGTCTTCGCTGTAGAGCCCTATTCTTGACCCATATCTTCTCCCGCAGTGAGGACATCGGTTTCTCAGTCAGGGTTGGCTTGATGTGCCTTTCTCTTTGAACGTTTCTCCTTTTGGTCCTCCATTTGTGCCTCTTTGAATTGTGCAGCACTGCTGGTCACAGCTGACCTCCAGCTAGAGCGCTCAAGGGCCAGGGCTTCCCAGTTATCAGTATCTATGCCACAGTTTTTAAGCTTCGTGCAGCACTGCTGGTCACAGCTGCCCTCCAGCTAGAGCACTCAAGGGCTTCCCAGTTCTCTGTATCTATGCCACAGTTTTTAAGGTTGGTGCAGCACTGCTGGTCACAGCTGACCTCCAGCTAGAGCGCTCAAGGGCCAGGGCTTCCCAGTTCTCGGTATATATGCCACAGTTTTTAAGGTTGGCGCAGCACTGCTGGTCACAGCTGACCTCCAGCTAGAGCACTCAAGGGCTTCCCAGTTCTCTGTGTCTATGCCACAGTTTTTAAGCTTGGTGCAGCACTGCTGGTCACAGCTGACCTCCAGCTAGAGCGCTCAAGGGCCAAAGCTTTCCAGTTCTCGGTGTCTATGCCACAGTTTTTAAGCTTGGCGCAGCACTGCTGGTCACAGCTGACCTCCAGCTAGAGCGCTCAAGGGCCAGGGCTTCCCAGTTCTCAGCGTCTATGCCACAGTTTTTAAGGTTGGACAATTAGAAGGTATGAATGTGGACATCCCTTAAATGGCAGGCACTTACTTAAGCATTAGATAGATAGATAGATAGATAGATAGATAGATAGATAGATAGACAGATGTAATGTTCGTTTGTGGGATTAATGTAACTCAAAAACCACTGGATGAATTGACATCAAATTTGGACACAATACTCCTATCTCTCATAAAAACATTGGAAAACAGCATAAGGGACTTGAAAAACCAAAAGGCAAAAAGACACTACAATGCATGCACAAAACCACATATATGTAAATATATACAAATATATACACATACAAACACACATATATACACACACAAAACACATATATACAGACTGGGCCACAGCAACATGTGGCAGGGGACGGCTAGTGTGTGTGTGTATGTGTATGCATGTGTGTATATATTTATATATAAGCATAACTGTGGGAACCTTGAAGAAAGAATTCACATGTTCAAGCACCTGGCATCCGAGAAATGTGGTCCTGCTGCTTGGTATGACAGCCACCCACTCTGACCAGTCCAACCAGTACAACGGCATTGTGGGCAACCATCAGCCTTATAATGACAGTTGATTTTGGAGTGACGTTGGCAATGAAACAGCTGCAAAAAGTGGGAGCAGGTTTAGAGCGGATTTCAAATTTGGGATTTTGTCACTAACCAGGTTGCCAGATCTCATTGGGTTTCTGCAGCTGCAAGAGCACATCGACCTCTTCTTTTCCTCCTAGCATCATACCTTCCATTCATTAGTTCTCTGTCTTCCCTCTTTCCCAGCTGCAGTTTAATCGTCCCAGTTTCTCTCTCATCCTCCCCTTTTGTCCTCAGCTTTTCAGTTGCTGCAAATTAAGTTTGAAGCACAAAAGTCGCTTGGACTAAATTGGAAGGAGCAGAGAGCATTTGGGAGTCGTGGTTGATGGGATTTATAGTTCACCTACAATCAAAGCGCACTCTGAACTCCAATGATGTAATTGAACCAAACTTGACACACAGGACTCCCATGACTAACAGAAAATACTGGTGAGCATTGACCTTGAGTTTGGGAGTTGTAGTTCACCTCCATCCAGAGAGCACTGTGGACTCAAACAATGATGGATCTGGACCAAACTTGGTATGGATATTCAGTATGCCCAAATGTGAACACTGGTGGAGTTTGGGAAAATAGACCTTGAGACTTGGGAATTGTAGTTGCTGGGATTTATAGTTCACCTCCAAATCAAAATGCATTCTGAATCCTACCAATGATGGAATTGAACTAAACTTGGCACACAAAACTCCCATGACTAACAGAAAATACTGGAAGGCTTTGGTGGGCATTGACCTTGAGTTTGGGAGTTGTAGTTCACCTACATCCAGAGAGCACTGTGGACTCAAACAATGATGGATCTGGACCAAACTTGGCACGGATACTCAGTATGCCCAAATGGGAACACTGGTGGAGTTTGGGGGAAAATCGACCTTGACATTTGGGATTTATAGTTCCCCTACAATCAAAGAGAATTCGGAACTCCACCAATGATAGAATTGGGCCAAATTTCCTCATTGTTGGCAATAGTTTCCAATTTTGGTTTGCTTTTGGAGTGGACATGAAGCACGTTGTATTTTTATGATGAATATAAAATGCAAAGGGAAATGTGTTCTCGATGTTCCCATTGCGTTGGCGGAGAGGTTAATTCCAGAAGGGCGTGTTGCCTTTTGCACTCAGGTGAATTACCAATATTGAAAGTGGACTTGCTTTCTCATACACTGTGTAACCTCAGCCCTCCCTTTGGCATACACAAAGGCTTCCTGGTGACATATGTCAACGAAACCCAAACAAACAAAATTCTGCTAGCTCTGACTTGCACACTCTCCATTTGTCCCAATTTGGCATTACTCCTCTACCTTCCCATGTTTCAGGGTGCTTTTAAAATGTTCTGGTTTCTCTCCCCTCATCCTCCTTTTGTCCTCAGCTTATTTCACCTGCTGCAAAATCTTCTGGTTTCTCTCTCCTCCTTCTCCTTTTGTCCTCAGCTTATTTCGACTGCTGCAAAATGTTCCGGTTTCTCTCCCCTCCTCCTTCTCCTTTTGTCCTCAGCTTATTTTCACTGCTGCAAAATGTTCTGGTTCCTCTCTCCGCCTTCTCCTTTTGTCCTCAGCTTATTTCGACTGCTGCAAAATGTTCTGGTTTCTCTCCCCTCCTTCTCCTTTTATCCTCAGCTTATTTTGTGGTTTCTCTCTCCTCCTCCTTCTCCTTTTGTCCTCAGCTTATTTCGACTGCTGCAAAATGTTCTGGTTTCTCTCTCCTCCTCCTCCTTTTGTCCTCAGCTTATTTCGACTGCTGCAAAATGTTCCGGTTTCTCTCTCCCCCTTCTCCTTTTGTCCTCAGCTTATTTCGACTGCTGAAAAATGTTCTGGTTTCTCTCTCCTCCTTCTCCTTTTGTCCTCAGCTTATTTTGACTGCTGCAAAATGTTCTGGTTCCCCTCTCCTCCTTCTCCTTTTGCCCTCAGCTTATTTTGACTGCTGCGAAATGTTCTGGTTCCCCTCTCCTCCTTCTCCTTTTGTCCTCAGCTTATTTCAACTGCTGCAAAATGTTCTGGTTTCTTTCCCCTCCTTCTCTTTTGTCCTCAGCTTATTTTGACTGTTGCAAAATGTTCCGGTTTCTCTCTCCTCCTTCTCCTTTTGTCCTCAGCTTATTTCGACCGCTGCAAAATGTTCTGCTTTCTCTCTCCCCCTTCTCCTTTTGTCCTCAGCTTATTTCGACTGCTGCAAAATGTTCCGGTTTCTCTCTCCTCCTTCTCCTTTTGTCCTCAGCTTATTTCGACTGCTGAAAAATGTTCTGCTTTCTCTCTCCTCCTTCTCCTTTTGTCCTCAGCTTATTTCGACTGCTGCAAAATGTTCTGGTTTCTCTCTCCTCCTTCTCCTTTTGTCCTCAGCTTATTTCGACTGCTGCAAAATGTTCTGGTTTCTCTCTCCTCCTTCTCCTTTTGTCCTCAGCTTATTTCGACTGCTGCAAAATGTTCTGGTTTCTCTCTCCTCCTTCTCCTTTTGTCCTCAGCTTATTTCGACTGCTGCAAAATGTTCTGGTTCCCCTCTCCTCCTTCTCCTTTTGCCCTCAGCTTATTTTGACTGCTGCGAAATGTTCTGGTTCCCCTCTCCTCCTTCTCCTTTTGTCCTCAGCTTATTTCAACCGCTGCAAAATGTTCTGGTTTCTTTCCCCTCCTTCTCCTTTTATCCTCAGCTTATTTTGACTGCTGCAAAATGTTCTGGTTTCTCTCTCCTCCTCCTCCTTTTGTCCTCAGCTTATTTCGACTGCTGCAAAATGTTCTGGTTTCTCTCTCCTCCTCCTCCTTTTGTCCTCAGCTTATTTCGACTGCTGCAAAATGTTCTGGTTTCTCTCTCCTCCTCCTCCTTTTGTCCTCAGCTTATTTCGACTGCTGCAAAATGTTCCGGTTTCTCTCTCCCCCTTCTCCTTTTGTCCTCAGCTTATTTCGACTGCTGAAAAATGTTCTGGTTTCTCTCTCCTCCTTCTCCTTTTGTCCTCAGCTTATTTCGACTGCTGCAAAATGTTCCGGTTTCTCTCTCCCCCTTCTCCTTTTGTCCTCAGCTTATTTCGACTGCTGAAAAATGTTCTGGTTTCTCTCTCCTCCTTCTCCTTTTGTCCTCAGCTTATTTCGACCGCTGCAAAATGTTCTGCTTTCTCTCCTCCTTCTCTTTTGTCCTCAGCTTATTTCGACTGCTGCAAAATGTTCCGGTTTCTTTCTCCTCCTATTCCTTTTGTCCTCAGCTTATTTCGACTGCTGTAAAATGTTCCGGTTTCTCTCTCCTCCTTCTCCTTTTGTCCTCAGCTTATTTCGACTGCTGCAAAATGTTCCGGTTTCTCTCTCCTCCTTCTCCTTTTGTCCTCAGCTTATTTCGACTGCTGCAAAATGTTCCGGTTTCTCTCTCCTCCTTCTCCTTTTGTCCTCAGCTTATTTCATCTGCTGCAAAATGAATTCCTGGGACTAGAACATTTTCTCCCGCTACTGAGTAAACAGAGCCTCCATGTTTGAAAGCAGAAAAACTCGGACGAACATCTGGAGGCTCATCCGTTCCAGAAGTGGCATTGTGTTAGATCAGTGGCTTCCAAACGTCCACCCTCCGGATGTTGATCAGGTCTCTTATCTCACAATTTCCCCATTCTAAAGTTGCGCGGATCCAGAGAGTTTGTTTTGTTTATCCTGGAAGGAAGTGGTCTTGCATGGCTTCCTCTCGGGGTCACTCAGGACCTTCTCCTTGTTTGGGGACTCCGCTGTTTCGCGTTCCACACGGAAGATATAGGTGACCTCTCAAAACTTCCTGAACGTCACAACCTTGCGCAATGGAATAAAGCCTTTCGCAATGGAGGAAGTTTTCAGCTGATGGGATTTAAAAGTATAAAACATATTACAATAATACTGTAATAATAATAATAATAATAATAATAATAATAATACACCGATACATCAATCCTAGACATTTGGGAAGTGACTGATGTGTGATTGAATACAAAAGCCAGCACAGTGATCTTGTTTGCTGTGTACCAATCTTGTTATGTATGAAATATCAATACTACTACTACTGCTACTACTACTACTACTAATAATAATGCACCGATAAATTAATCCTAGACATTGGGAAGTGTCTGATGTGTGATTGAATAGAAAAGCCAGCATAGTGATGTTGTTTGCCGTGTACCAATCTTGTTATGTATCAAATAACAATAATACTGTAATAATAATAATAATAATAATAATAATAATAATAATAATAATGATAATGCACCAATACATCAATCCTAGACATTTGGGAAGTGTCTGACGTGCAGCATAGTGACCTTGTTTACTGTGTACCAATCTTGTTAGGTATGAAATAACAATAATACTGTAATAATAATAATAATAATAATAATACACCAATACATCAATCCTAGACATTTGGGAAGTGTCTGACGTGCAGCATAGTGACCTTGTTTACTGTGTACCAATCTTGTTAGGTATGAAATAACAATAATACTGTAATAATAATAATAATAATAATAATAATAATACACCAATACATCAATCCTAGACATTTGGGAAGTAACTGATATGTGATTGAATAGAAAAGCCAGCATAGTGATCTTGTTTGCTGTGTACCAATCTTGTTAGGTATGAAATAACAATAATACTGTAATAATAATAATAATAATAATAATAATAATACACCAATACATCAATCCTAGACATTTGGGAAGTAACTGATATGTGATTGAATAGAAAAGCCAGCATAGTGATCTTGTTTGCTGTGTACCAATCTTGTTAGGTATGAAATAACAATAATACTGTAGTAGTAGCAATAATAATAATAATAATAATAATAATAATAATAATAATAGAAGTAACTGATATGTGATTGAATAGAAAAGCCAGCATAGTGATCTTGTTTGCTGTGTACCAATCTTGTTAGGTATGAAATAACAATAATACTGTAATAATAATAATAATAATAATAATAATAATAATACACCAATACGTCAATCCTAGACATTTGGGAAGTGACTGATGTGTGATTGAATACAAAAGCCAGCACAGTGATCTTGTTTGTTGTGCACCAATCTTGTTAGGTATGAAATAACAATAATACTGTAGTAGTAGCAATAATAATAATAATAATAATAATAATAATAATAATAATAATAATAATAATAATAGAATAGAAAAGCCAGCATAGTGATCTTGTTTGCTGTGTACTAATCTTGTTATGTATGAAATAACAATAATACTGTAATAATAATAATAATAATAATAATAATAATACACCGATACATAAATCCTAGACATTTGGGAAGTGACTGATGTGTGATTGAATACAAAAGCCAGCATAGTGATCTTGTCTGTTGTGCACCAATCTTGTTAGGTATGAAATAACAATAATACTGTAGTAGTAGCAGTAATAATAATAATAATTGAATAGAAAACCCAGCATAGTCATCTTGTTTGCTGTGTACCAATCTTGTTATGTATGAAATAACAATAATACTGTAGTAGTAGTAGTAGTAGTAGTAGTAGTAGTAATACACCGATACTTTGGGAAGTGTCTAATGTGTGATTGGATAGAAAAGCAAGCATAGTGATCTTGTTTGCTGTGTCTTAATTATGCTGTGTATCAAATAATAATCCCTATAGATGGGCATTTAAAGTGGAACCATAGTGCTATAATATAGTCTGGTTTGGAAGGGCCTTGCACCAAAACCAGTGCCAAAAACTTGGGCATGAACTCTGGCTTTATGAACAAACAACATTGGGCACGTGCGCAGGATTGTGGCAATGTTTATGCTTTCTCTGACCTGGCATCACCAACCTGCTTTGATCTTAATTATCTCTAAAATAAGGTGACCTTACTCCTTTTATAGGCTGAGTTTTGTAAACTTGCCCTGTTTGGCTTTTGATCTGATGGCAAAGAAGTTTTGGATTGGGTGTCCGGTTTTGCCTTTGGCTGCCCCCAAACTTGCATAAATTCGAGAAATGCACCAGGAGGAAAGCTCCACTTGAGCAGGAGTTGTGTTTTTATGCGCTTTTCCAGCATGTTGGAACATGCCTTCCCTGCCCCCTTCCACCAAAAGCGTGTGGGTTGGGCGCACTCAGGTAGAGAGCCAAACCAAATTCCACTCCGGAGGCCTTGTTTACCTTGGATCCAGCTGAGCCTGATTCAGAGCCCAGGAATGTCTGCGTCGGGGACACAGTGTTCCAAACAGCGCCGGGTGCCAAGCAAACATCGGCCGGGCCATATTTGGGACCTAGCATTCCCCCCTTCCCAGATTTCCACTTCATAGAGTCATAGAGTTGGAAGGGATCCCAATGTCACCCAGTGCACAATCCAAGCCCTCCCGACAGATGGCCACCTAGCCTCTGTTTAAAGGTCTCCAGAAAAGGACTTCCAGGCAACATATTCCTTTCTTGAACAGCTCTGGACATCGAGACATTCTTCCTAATGCAGTATTTCTCAACTTAGGGGTCAAGACCCATGGAGGAGGTCACGAGGGGGTGTCAAAGGGGTCACCAAAGACCATTACAAATGTCAAGGTCTATTTCCTCCAAATTCTACTACATTTGGGCATATTGAGTATGTGTGCCAAGTTTGGTTCAGTTCCATCATTGGTAGGATTCAGAATGCACTTTGATTTGTAGGTGAACTATAAATCCCAGCAACTACAATTCCCAAATGCTAAGGTCTACACTGCACCAGTGTTCACATTTGGGCATATTGAGTATCCGTGCCAAGTTTGGTCCAGATCCATCATTGGTGAAGTTCAGAATACTCTTTGAACTATAAATTCCAGCAACTACAACTCCCAAATGTCAAGATTCTGTTTTCCCCAAATTCCATCAGTGTTCACATTTGGGCATATCGAGTATCCAAATCCATCATTGTTTTGAGTCCAAAGTGCTCTCTGGGTATAGGTGAACTACAACTCCCAAACTCAAGGTCAATGCCCACCAAACCCTTCCAATATTTTCTGTTGGTCATGGGAGTTCTTTCTGTTTCGGAACTCTAGCCCAATTCTATCGTTGGTGGGGTTCAGAATGCTCTTTGATTGTAGGTGAACTATAAATCCTAGCAACTACAACTCCCAAATGTCAAGATTCTATTTCCCCCAAACTCAACCAGTGTTCACATTTGGGCGTATTGAGTGTTTGTGCCATGTTTGGTCCAGATCCATCATTGTTTGTGTCCACAGTGCTCTCTAGATGTAGGTGAACTACAACTCCCAAACTCAAGGTCAATGCTCACCAAAGCTTTCCAGTATCTTCTGTTGATCATGGGAGTTCTGTGTGCCAAGTTTGGTTCAATTCCATCATTGGTAGGATTCAGAATGCTCTTTGATTGTAGGTGAACTATAAATCCCAGCAACTACAACTCCCAAATACTAAGGTCTATTTTCCCCAAACTCCACCAGTGTTCACATTTGGGCATATTGAGTGTTTGTGCCAAGTTTGGTCCAGATCCATCATTGTTTGAGTACACAGTGCTCTGGGTGTAGGTGAACTACAAATCCCAAACTCAAGGTCAATGCCCAACAAACCCTTCTGATATTTCCTGTTGGTCCTGGAGGTTCTTTCTGTGTCAGAATTTTGGCCCAATTCTATCATTGGTGGGGTTCAGAATGCTCTTTGATTGCAGGTGAACTATAAATCCGAGCAACAACAACTCCCAAATGCTAAGGTCTATTTTCCCAAAATTCCATCTGTGTTCACATTTGAGCATATTGGGTATTTGTGCCACGTTTGGTCCAGATCTATTATTGTTTGAGTCCACAGCGGCCTCTGGATGTAGGTGAACTACAACTCCCAAACTCAAGGTCAATGCCTACCAACGCCTTCCAGTATTTTTTGTTGGTCATTGGAGTTCTGTGTGCCAAGTTTGGTTCAATTCCATCATTGGTGAAGTTCAGAATACTCTTTGATTGTAGATGAACTATAAATCCCAGCAACAACAACTCCCAAATGCTAAGGTCTATTTCCCCCAAATTCCATCCCTGTTCACATTTGGGCATATTGAGTGTTTGTGCCACGTTTGGTCCAGTTCTATCATTGCTTGAGTTCACAGTGCTCTCGGGATGTAGATGAACTACAACTCTCAAACTCGAGGTCAATGCCCACCAAACCCTTCCATTTTTTTCTGTTGGTCATAGGGGTTCTGTGTGGGAACTTTAGCCCAATTCTATCGTTGGTGGGGTTCAGAATGCTTTTTGATTGTAGGTGAACTATAAATCTCAACAACTACAACTCCCAAGTGACAAAATCAATCCCTCACCAACCCCACCAGTATTCAAATTTGGATGTGTTGGGTATTGATCCACTGAATGAAAATACATCCTGGTTATGGGATTCTTTGTGGGAACTTTGGCCCAATTCTATTCTTGGGGTTCAGAATGCTCTTTGATTGTAGGTGAACTATAAATCCCAGCAACTACAACTCCCAAGTGCCAAGGTCTATTTTCCCCAAACTCCACCAGTGTTCACTTTTTTGCATATTGAGTATTTGTGCCACGTTTGGTCCAGATCTATCTTTGTTTGAGTACACACTGTGTTCTCTGGGTGTAGGTGAACTAGTTTGGCCCTCTTCTATCGTTGGTGGGGTTCAGCATGCTCTTTGATCATAGAACTATAAATCCCAGCAACTACAACTCCCAGATGACAAAATCCCTGCGGGTTTTGCGGGGGATTGATGTGACCTAAGTTGCTTCTCTTTCCGGACACCAAGTGTCTCCAACCCTTCGAAGTCTGAGAAAAATGGAGTCGGAAGACAGATTATTCCTATTTGCTTCCAATTTTGGTGGCTCAAAGTCCTGATGGTAGCAGAGTGACGTCTAGTGGTTCAGAGCTAGCAATACACCTTCAGCCTAAAACTTTTCAAATGACAAGACATCTGGGGCCTTTGAAAGACTACATCTGCCAAGATGAGGTTGCCCATGTCTTGAGATCATGCAAAAAAGGAAAAAGCATACAATTTTCAAGTCTTCTATAAAAACCCATTGCAGGCATTGGGTTGCTGTGAGTTTTCATGGCTAAAATCACTGGGTTGCTGTGAGTTTTCTGTGCTAAACTAAGTTAAGGAAATGTTTACAAGGTTCCTTACGTTAAAAAAAGGAAGTCAACACAAGGCTCCATACTGCGTTGCTGTGAGTTTTCTGCGTTAACGAAACGTTTACAAGGTTCCTTACGTTAAAAAGTCAAGACAAGGCTCCTTACTGGGTTGCTGTGAGTTTTCTGCACTAAATTAATGAAACGTTTACAAGGTTCCTTACATTAAAAAGGAAGTCAACACAAGGCTTCTTACTGGGTTGCTGTGAGTGTTCTGCACTAAGTTAACGAAACGTTTACAAGGTTCCTTACGTTAAGAAGGAAGTCAACACAAAGCTCCTTACTGGGTTGCTGTGAGTGTTCTGCACTAAGTTAACGAAACGTTTACAAGGTTCCTTACGTTAAGAAGGAAGTCAACACAAAGCTCCTTACTGGGTTGCTGTGAGTGTTCTGCACTAAGTTAACGAAACGTTTACAAGGTTCCTTACGTTAAGAAGGAAGTCAACACAAAGCTCCTTACTGGGTTGCTGTGAGTGTTCTGCACTAAGTTAACGAAACGTTTACAAGGTTCCTTACGTTAAGAAGGAAGTCAACACAAAGCTCCTTACTGGGTTGCTGTGAGTGTTCTGCACTAAGTTAACGAAACGTTTACAAGGTTCCTTACGTTAAGAAGGAAGTCAACACAAAGCTCCTTACTGGGTTGCTGTGAGTGTTCTGCACTAAGTTAAGGAAATGTTTACAAGGTTCCTTACGTTAAGAAGGAAGTCAACACAAGGCTCCTTACTGGGTTGCTGTGAGTTTTCTGCGCTAAGTTAAGGAAATGTTTACCAGGTTCCTTACATTAAGAAGGAAGTCGACACAAGGCTCCTTACTGGGTTGCTGTGAGTTTTCTGTGCTCAGCTCGGTTAAGGAAATGTTTACAAGGTTCCTTACATTAAGAAGGAAGTCAACACAAGGCTCCTTACTGGGTTGCCATGAGTTTTCTGCACTAAGTTAAGGAAATGTTTACAAGGTTCCTTACGTTAAGAAGGAAGTCAACACAAAGCTCCTTACTGGGTTGCTGTGAGTTTTCTGTGCTCAGCTAAGTTAAGGAAATGTTTACAAGGTTCTTTACATTAAGAAGGAAGTCGACACAAGGCTCCTTACCTATAGTAGGCATCCTCAGAGGTTGTGAAGTCTGTTGGAAACAAGTGGGGTTTATATATCTGTGGAATGATGTCCAGGGTGGGAGAAAGAACTCTTGTCTGTTGGAGGCAAGTGTGAATTTTGCCATTGGCCAGCTTGATTAACATTGAATGGCCTTGCAGCTTCAAAGCCTGGCTGCTTCCTGCCTGGGGGAATCCTTTGTTGGGGAATCCAACACTCAGAAAATGGGAATTCAAGACAGGAAATAATCAGGGCCAGCTAACACCTCCCAACAAAGGATTCCCCCCAGGCAGGAAGCAGCCAGGCTTTGAAGCTGCAAGGCCATTCAGTGCTAATCAAGGTGGCCAATTGCAACATTCACACTTGCCTCAAACAAAGAGTTCTTTCTCCCACCCTGGACATTTCCAGATATATAAACCCCACTTGCCTAGTTTCTAACAGACCCTCTGGAGGGAAAATGCCCCTGCCCATAGATTTGGGGGGCCGAAAACACCAATCAGGAAAGAGGAATGCTTGTTTCTGGGACAACTGAAAAACTCCACAATAACAGCCCAGTGAAGTTCCCCGAGACTAGGGGTGGGAGAAAGAAACTCTTTGTCTGTTTTGGAGACAAGCAGTGAATGTTGCCTTGGCCCAGGCCATTGAATTAAGCATCGAAGGGCATTTGTGGGCAGATTTTCCAATGCCCTGGGTTGCTTGTTCCCCTGCCCCCCTGGGGGAAAAATCCCTTTTTGTTTGGGAGGTTTAGGGGGAGAAAAGAACTCCGTCACTGTTTGGGAGGCAAGTTGGAAAAATGTTTGCCCGATTTTGGGGTCCACTTATGGAATTACAGCATCGAATGGGCCCCTTTGCAGCTTTCACAAAGCCGCCCTGGCGTTGCTTCCTGCCCTGGGGGGGTGAACCCGTTTTGTTTTTGGGATGTAATAGGAGGGTGAAAGAAACTTCCCTTGTCCCCTGTTTTTTTGGAGGCAAGTGGTGAATGTTGCCATTGGTCAGCTTGATAAGCATCGAATGGCCTTGCAGCTTCAAAGCCTGGCTGCTTCCTGCCTGGGGGAATCCTTTGTTGGGAGGTGGAAGAGAGAAAGAACTCGTTGTTGGAGGCAAGTGTGAATGTTGCCATTGGCCAGCTTGATTAGCATCGAATGGCCTTGCAGCTTCAAAGCCTGGCTGCTTCCTGCCTGGGGGAATCCAACACTCAGAAAACGAGGATGAAAGAGACAGGAAATGACTGCAGGAACACATAATGACTGCTTTTAATTAAAAAAAAGAAGAATTATGTGTGCTTATTAATAAGTATTTATAACCAAAACATTAGATATAAAAAAGTGAGCATGAAGACGAGAAAAAGAGCCATTTTCCTCTCATCCAAATAAACAAGGAAGCGATGGCAGTCCCAATTTTTCAACGTCATGCATGGAGACGTTTAAATAAATGCTTCCTTTAAAAAAATACACACACACACACACACACACGTTAAACCCCTCTTTGGGATGTTGGCTGTGAGATTATTGTCTCTAAACATCAGAGCAAAACAAAGGGATGGGGGGATTTCCACCCATTATTTTCTTCACGTCCCACCCACAAAACAGAAAACGGGAACGTTTCTCGTCTGTTGACGACTTTTGGAGCAATCCATGCCCATGAGGGTTGAATGAAAAGTAATGCCTCCACCTTCGTAACTCCTCAACAGATGGCAGTACTGGTATGTGGCAGGTACTGGCTCGTTCAGTAGACTCTCCTCTACAGTTCTATTTTGGTGGGAAGCCTTAGCATTGCACGGTTGTGTTGTTAAAGTGCAAAGTATGGAACCCTGCACAGACGGTCGGTCAATTTGACTTAAGCAATGTGCAGTCATTGAATTCTTGACAGTGGAAGGTGTCACCCCAAAGGAAATTCAAGCTGTTTACGGTGATTGCGTTGATGTGAGTCCTGTGTGTCGTTGGGCGATGTTGAGGTGGGAACATCTGATTTGTGTGACAAACAAAGAGTTGGACGTCCTGTGACAGCAACCACCGTGTTTCAGAAGCAAAAGGTTGACAGATTGATTCAGGATAATCGTCGTATTACTCAGAGAGAAATTTCAAGCATAATCGGTATTTCACAAGAATGTGTGGGTCACATTATCGCTTTGCTTGGCTATCAGAAGATCTGTGCACGATGGCTACCTATGAAAGCACACAGACTTCTTCCATGATGGCTTCAGAAAACTTGTTAATAATTGGCAGAAATGTATCCAATTGTCCGGTGATTATGTGTGGGTCACATTATCGCTTTGTTTGGCTATCGGAAGATCTGTGCACAATGGATACCCAGGATGCTGACACCTGAAATGAAAGTGCTCAGACATTTTCTGTGATGGCTTCAGAAAGCTTGTTCATCGTTGGCAGAAATGTATCCAATTGTCCGGTGATTATGTGTGAGTCACATTATTGCTTGGCTAGGCTATCGGAAGGACTGTGCACAATGGGTACCCAGGATGCTGATGCCTGAAATGAAAGCGCACAGACTTCTTCCGTGATGGCATCAGAAAACATGTTCATCGTTGACAGAAATGTATCCAATTGTCCAGTGATTACGTGTGGGTCACATAATTGCTTTACTTGGCTATTGGAAGATCTGTGCACGATGGGTACCCAGGATTGTTGTAGGTTTTTTTGGGCTATATGGCCATGTTCTAGAGGCATTCTCTCATGATGTTTTGCCTGCATCTATGGCAAGCATCCTCAGAGGTAGTGAGGTGAGGATGCTTGCCATAGATGCAGGCGAAACGTCAGGAGAGAATGCCTCTAGAACATAGCCATATAGCCCGAAAAAACCTACAACAACCCAGTGATTCCGGCCATGAAAGCTTTCGACAACACATGGTACCCAGGATGCTGACGCCTGAAATGAAAGCACACAGATGTCATCCATGACGGGTTCAGAAAACTTGTTCATTGTTGGCGGAAATGTATCCAATTGTCTGGTGATTATGTGTGGGTCACATTATCGCTTTGTTTGGCTATCGGAAGATCTGTGCACGATGGGTACCCAGGATGCTGACATCTGAAATGAAAGCGCACAGACTTTTTCTGTGACAGCTTCAGAAAGCTTGTTCATCGTTGACAGAAATGTATCCAATTGTCTGGTGATTATATGTGGGTCGTATTATTGCTTTGCTTGGCTATTGGAAGATCTGTGCACGATGGGCACCCAGGATGCTGACTCTGGAAATGAAAGTGCACAGACTTCTTCTGTTACGGCTTCAGAAAACTTGTTAATCGTTGGCAGAAATGTATCCAATTGTCCGGTGATTATGTATGAGTCACGTTATTGTTTTGCTTGGCTATCGGAAGATCTGTGCACGACAGGTACCCAGGATGCTGACGCCTGAAATGAAAGCGCACAGACTTCTTCCATGATGGCTTCAGAAAACTTGTTAATCGTTGGCAGAAATGTATCCAATTGTCCGGTGATTATGTGTGGGTCGTATTATTGCTTTATTTGGCTATTGGAAGATCTGTGCACAATAGGTACCCAGGATGCTGACGCCTGAAATGAAAGCACACAGACTTCTTCTGTTACGGCTTCTGAAAACTTGTTCATCACTGGCAGAAATGTATCCGATTGTCTGGCGATTATGTGGAAAAGTGAAGAGCACATTCAAAGGATTATTTCTGCATTTGATTTATTAAAATATTCCCATCCAAACCCAAGCAACGAAAGTAGAGGCATTACTTTTCATTCAACCCTCGTATACGTCAACATCTGAGGGCAGTTTTGATATTTTTCAGGTGGGGAATGATATGGTCGGTGGTCACGAAGACGGGCAAACTTGTCGGGGACACAACCTCACACAATGTCAGGGGATGAAGTGTGACGGACGGTCATTTCGAAAGTATCCGCGTACGAGTTCGGACCTGCAAAACAGCCGAACTGGAGGGAAAGCGTGGCATCGCGACTCATATTTGAGGGAAGGGGAGTTACCGACTAGGGGCCTGCGTCGACGATGTCGAGGGACTCGTCGTTTCTGCCTCCGTCTCCCGTTCTGCGTTGACACAATGCAAGCGCACGGCAGAGGCTCGCAAGCTTTGCGCTGTATCCCTGGCAGACAACGAGCGCGCCTTGCCCATGGAGAGATCTGTAGGTTGCAACTCCAAATCCAACGGGCAGTGCTGCTCCGGTTCATCCGTGACGACGTTGGGGCCACTTCCTTGCCCCACGTGCAAGGGCTCTGGCAAAGCACTCACCAAGATGGGAGGGAGAGGCCCACAGCCTTTGATGACGCTCACCTTGGTGGGCAAGACGGCCGGTTTTGAGGGCGGACATACAATGTGTCCACTGACCACTGAAGGACTTG
Source organism: Anolis sagrei ordinatus (assembly GCF_025583915.1). Taxonomy (NCBI): domain Eukaryota; kingdom Metazoa; phylum Chordata; class Lepidosauria; order Squamata; family Anolidae; genus Anolis; species Anolis sagrei. The sequence continues at coordinate 7,397,570 of NW_026844700.1, forward strand.
CATCAGCCGTAGTCTTGGGGTCGTCTCCGCAAGCCACTTCCACCGGAAGGTTCTCTTCTGGCGGATTCTTGCAGGACGGAGAGGCGGCTTGATCTTCGTAACCGACCCTTACGATGACGATATCTGAACCCTCTTTGGCCTTCTCGGTCTCGTCCCTCTTCTCCGGCTCATCGGGCCTCTTCCGGGGCCGTCCACGCTTCCTTTTCACCGTGGCGTCCCCGCACGTCTCCGCCGGACGCTTGCTGGGAGGCTTGGCTCTTGGGGCCTCGCAAGGACTCTTCCTGGCCTCGCAGCCGTTCACCCCGCCGCCAACAGAGGCAACCTTAGGCTTAGGCAGGATCTCGGCGACCGAAGGAGGCACGGCCACGTTGATCACCGGCATCATGTTGATCACCGGCACAGCGCCCTGCGGTCCCACCAGGCTGGCCGGACCATTCACCGCCGGTGCCAGCAACATAGGGGAAGGCGAGCCCACGGAGAGGGCCATCTTGACCGTTCCTCTGACGGGCGCAGCGGTGAGCTTTGGCGCCAAGAGAGGAGGAGATAGGTGCATGGCCGTCCCGCCGGAAGACACCATCAATCTGTCCCCAGGGTGGACCTGCACCCGGGGCAGCAGAGGCGGCCGACGGACCACCGCGACGTTGACCTGGGGGCGGCTGGGTGGCTTGGCAGGGGCCTCCGTGGGCTTCTTCACCTCACTCTGCAAGGGTGGCGCCGAGGGCTTGGGGCTGCTTTCTGGTTTTATCTGAAAGGCCAAGAGCAGGGATGAGTAAATCACCAGCAATTATAAGATCTACTAACTGAAAGGTGGCAAGTTCAAAGCCCCAGGTCGGCGTGAGCTGCCGAGTGTCAACCCAGCTTACTGTTGACCTAAGCAGTTCGAAAACAGATTTAGCTGTAATTAGAGGAATTGTGTACCACTAAAAGCGGGGGAGGTGTTTTACGATGACATAAAGAAGATCAGAAAATGCTGGGCAATCAAAAGGAAGGAGGAAGTCCTGATGGCTCTTCATCATTAGAGGATGGAGCGACAGCACCCCCTGAATCTGCCCTCAGTCCCCTTTGGGGTGAGAAGGGTGGAATATAAGTAAAATGTTGTTGTTATTATTGTTGTTGTTGTTGTTGTTATTCTAAGCCGAAGAGCCAGTGTTGTCCATAGACACCTCCAAGGACATGTGGCCAGCGCTGTTACTTTTCCACAGTACCTATTGATCTACTCACATTTGCATGTTTTCGAACTGCTAGGTTGGCAGAAGCTGAGGCGAACAGCGGGAGCTCACCGAACTCCTCGGATTCAAACCACCAACCTTTCAGTCAGCAAGTTTAGCAGCTCAGCGGTTTAAACCGTTGCGCCACCAGCGGACCCATAAGAGTGCTAAAATAAAGGTAAAGGTTTCCCCTGGCATTAATTCTAGTCGTGTCCAACTCTGGGGGCAGGGGGTGGTGCTCATCTCCATTTCTAAGCCGAAGAGCCGGCGTTGTCCATAGACACTTCCAAGGTCATGTGGCCAGCATGACTGCATGGATCATCATTACCTTCCTGCAGAAGCGGTACTTATTGATCTACTCACATTTGCATGTTTTTGAACTGCTAGGTTGGCAGGAGCTGGGGCTAACAGTGGGAGCTCACTCCAGAAGCAGTACCTATTGCTCTACTCATATTTGCATGTTATTGAACTGCTAGGTTGGTAGCTGGGGCTAACAGTAGGAGGTCACCCCGCTCCCCATATTCAAACCTCCAACCTTTTGGTCAGCAAGTTTAGCTCAGCGGTTTAACCTGCTGCACCACCAGCGGACCCATAATAGTGCTAAAATAAAGTTTTCCCCTGACATTAAGTTTTCCCCTGACAACGAAGAGCCGGCATTGTCCATAGACACCTCCAAGGTCATGTGGCCAGCATGACTGCATGGATCGCCATCATCTTCCCGCAGAAGCGGTACCTATTGATCTACTCATTGCGACTGATTTCTCACTGCATTATTTTGTATTGTTTTATTGTATTCCTATGTTCTATCTATTTTACTGTGATGTTACTTCTATTGTTCTGGTTTTATTTTATTTTGCTGTAATATATTTCTGGGCTCGGCCTCATGTAAGCCGCCCCGAGTCCCCTTTGGGGAGATGGTGGCGGGGTATAAATGAAGTTTAGTATTAGTATTACTGTATATACTCGAGCATAAGCCTAGTTTTTCAGCCCTTTTTTAGGCTGAAAAAGTCCCACTCGGCTTATATCCGAGTCAAGGTTATTTATTATTTTACCCTGTTAGAAATACATAATAAATGTATTGTTGTTGTTATTCCATTGATCATTCTACTTTATTATTGTTTTTATTATATTTATTATTTTACTCTATTATTACTGTTATTATTACATTTCCATTATTTTACTCTATTATTATTATTATTACATTAATCATTTTACTCTACTATTATTACATTTATTATTTTATTCTTTATTATTGTTATTATTACATGTATTATTTTACTCTATTTTTATTGGAAGGATACGCAAGCACATTTACATCGAAGAGGGTTAGAATAATGGTTTAATCAAGAGTCCCACAGTCTTATATTAAACTATAGTTTTATGTAAATATTCAAATATATTTAACCTACTGATGCCTCAATTAATGTAATTGTATTGGTATCTATTTCTATTTTGAAATAGAAATAGAATAGAGGAGATTCCATCTGAACATGAGGAAGAACTTCCTGACTGTGAGAGCCGTTCAGCAGTGGAACTCTCTGCCCCGGAGTGTGGTGGAGGCTCCTTCTCTGGAAGCTTTTAAACAGAGGCTGGATGGCCATCTGTCAGGGGTGATTTGAATGCAATATTCCTGCTTCTTGGCAGGGGGTTGGACTGGATGGCCCATGAGGTCTCTTCCAACTCTTTGATTCTATGATTCTATGACCCGTAGCTGCTGCATTTCCTACCCTCGGCTTATACTGTTTATTGTTTACTTTTGTTTATGAGATTTATTTTAACTGTTGTATTGATTATTCTCTTATTGCTTTTACTGTTCATGTACAAAAAAAAAGAAGAAAGAAGTGCTCGGCCTTATGTAAGCCGCACCGAGTCCCTTGGGGAGACGGTAGCGGGGTATAAATAAAGTTATTATTATTATTATTATTATTATTATTATTATTATTATACATTTTCCCATTTTTTTGTGGTAAAATTTGGTGCCTCGCCTTATATTCAGGTCGGCTTATACTCGAGTATATACGGTACTCACATTTGCATGTTTTTGAACTGCTAGGTTGGCAGGAGCTGGGGCTAACAGCAGGAGCTCACCCTTTTCTTCAGATTTGAACACCAACTTTTCAGCCAGCAAGTTCAGCAGCTCAGCAGTGGGTTCATAAGAGTGCGACTTGCCCACAACGTCGGATCAACTTGTTACCTGTGTGCCCCCTTCCCACTGCCTTCCTTACCTGAGGTTGTGCCTTGGCTGTGTTTTCCGGCGCATCTGGTTCGCTCGTCTTCACGGTTTGTGTGGGGCGCTTGTCCCGGTGGCTCTCGGCCGTTTCTGGAACCGGAAACGGAATGGAAAGATGGACTCAACTGGGCTTGATGGCTCCAAAAAGAGGAGGAAGGAAAAGAAGAAGGGAAGAAGAGCGAAGAAGGCAAGGTTCCCACCTGAGACCACCATGGCCATGACCAGATCGGCGTGGGCCGAGCGGGAGCTGATGATGTGCTGCTGGATGAGGAACTGAGCCACTTCCACAATGTTGTTGAAGGAGCGCTTGAGGATCTTCTCGGCCCAGTCGCAGGTCAGGGCGCAGGCCGCGTCCATCACCTCGTCGTTGTAGGACTGGACCACCTCCGTCCTCTCCGGCTGCAAAGACGAGAGGAAGAAAGTTGTGGAGAGACTTAAAAACTTACTCAGAAAAAAAATAAAAGAAGAACAATTAGACTTTCTACCAAAAAGGCAACAAAAAGAAAACGTAAGAATAATAATCGATATAATTGAATACTATGAAATTAGAAATGAAAAAAAAGTAATGTTCTTGGCTTTAGATGCTGAGAAAGCCTTTGACAATGTAAACTGGAATTTTTTCAAATTACTGATGAAAGAAATGGACATAGGCTATTATGTCCAAAACATGATAAGTACAATATATGAAAAACTAGCTGTACCCGCCACGCGTTGCTGTGGCCAACCTTCCCCCTATCTCCCCTTCTTTCCCTCCTTCCTTCACTCCATGTTTCCTTCCCGTCTTTCCTTCTCTCCTTCCTTCCTTCTCTATCGCTTTCCTTCCTTCCCCCTTTTTCTTTCTCTTCTGCTGTCTCTCTTTTCTTCCTTCTCTCCTTCTTTCCTTCCCTCTTTCTCTACTTTTTTCCCCTTCCTTCGCTCCCTCTTCCTTCCTTCTCCTTTTCTCTTTCCTCATCTCTCTTTTCTTCCTTCTCTCTTTCCATCTTTCCTTCCCTCCCTCTTTCTCTACATCTTCCCCCCTTCCTTCGCTCCTTCTTTCCTTCCTTCTTTCCCTTTTTTCTTTCCTTCTCTCCTTCCTTCTTTCTCTAACTTTCCTTCCTCCCCCTTTTTTCTTTCCCTCCCTCTTTCTCTCCTTTCTTCCTTTTCTACCTCATTCCTTCCTTCTTCTTTCCCTCCCTCTTTCTCTCCTTTCTTCCTTTTCTACCTCATTCCTTCCTTCTTTCTTTCCCTCCCTCTTTCTCTCCTGTCAGGGGTGATTTGAATGCAATATTCCTGCTTCTTGGCAGAATGGGGTTGGACTGGATGGCCCATGAGGTCTCTTCCAACTCTTTGATTCTATGATTCTATGATTCTTCCTTGACAGATTAGAAGGGGGCGTGGCTTGGAGGTAACGTGAGGAGGGTAGAGGGAGGAGGGGAGGGGGATGGGTTTAGAAGGGGGCGTGGCTTGGAGGTAACGTGAGGAGGGGAGAGGGAGGGGGATGGGGTTAGAAGGGGGCGCGGCTTGGGGGTAAGGTGAGGAGGGGAGGGGGGATGGGTTTAGAAGGGGGCGTGGCTTGGAGGTAACGTGAGGAGGGTAGAGGGAGGGGGGATGGGTTTAGAAGGGGGCGTGGCTTGGAGGTAACGTGAGGAGGGAGGAGGGGAGGGGGGATGGGTTTAGAAGGGGGCGTGGCTTGGAGGTAACGTGAGGAGGGAGGAGGGGAGGGGGGATGGGTTTAGAAGGGGCGTGGCTTGGGGGTAACGTGAGGAGGGGAGGGGGGATGGGTTTAGAAGGGGGCGTGACTTGGAGGTAACGTGAGGAGGGTAAGAGGGAGGAGGGGAGGGGGGATGGGGGCGCGCGCGCGCGTGTGTGCCGCGCGGGGGGGAGAGGGGGCGCACACGCGCGCGTGTGTGCCGCGCCAGGGGAGTGAGGGGGCGCGCGGGCGCGCGTGCGTGTGCCGCACCGGAGGGGGGAGAGGGGGCGCGCGCGCGCGCGTGCCGCGCCAGGGTGTGTGAGAGGGGGCGCGCGCACGCGTGTGCCGCGCGGGGGGGTGTGAGGGGGCACGTGCGTGTGTGCGTGTGTGCCGCGCCGGGGGGGGGGAGGGGGCGCATGTGCGCGTGTGTGTGCATGTGTGTGTGTGCCGCGCCGGAGGGGGGGGGGGGGCGGGGGGGGGGGGGTGCGCGCGCGTGTGTGCCGCGCCGGGTGGGAGAGGGGGCACGCGCGTGTGTGTGTGTGCCGCGCCGGGGGGGGAGGGGCCGTGCGCGCGCGCGTGTGTGTGCCGCGCCGGGGGGGAGGGAGGGGCCATGTGCGTGCGTGCGCCAGGGAGTTTGCGCCAGTGCGCATGCTCAGTTGCTTTGCCGTTTATTGTGGTTGTTGTTGTGTGTTTTTGATTTCTGACTGGATTAGTTTGTACCTTGTTGGTTGCCCTTGGGGCATGGGAAGTTTGGTGGAGTTTCGTTGGGGGGTTTTAGAGTTTTGTTTCCTCATACGACGCCAGGAGGAAATTTATATATATAGACAAGAGGCAAAAATTTGGATAAATAGACAGGAAACAGAGAAAATTGAGATAGAAAAAAGAGGACGGAAACCTTTGGATGGAAGGCAACATCAGCTCAGGAAGAGCACTAGGTCCAAGGTGTTGACAATTTTCTCAAGTCAGTGCAGGCTGAAATTCTAACCTTGTGTGTCAATGGACATCCACATAAGAAGCCACCGATTATGTCAACAATGGTTCCACGAAGCTTACCATCTCGGCTTCTTTCAGGTCCAGGCTGGGAAGCGGCGGCATGTTGACCACAGTTTTTCTCCGAATCCCGCTATAGCAATATGTTGACAGCACGGTTAAGGCGGTCACCCAAGAGTCATGTTTCTTAGTGCGAATCCTAGCACTGATGCCACAAAAAACCTCTTAAAGGTGGATCTACACTGTAAAAAGGATGTAGTTTGATCCCACCTGAATGGTCAATGCTATGGAGTTCTGAATGTATATGGCAAAGTGGGTTAAACCGCTGAGCTTGCTGACCAAAAGGTTGGCGGTTCGAATCCTGGCAGCGGGTTGAGCTCCTGCTGTTAGGCCCCGCTTCTGACAAACTAGCAGTTCCAAAATATGCAAATGTGAGTAGATCAGTAGGTACCGCTTTGGCGGGAAGGTCATGCTGGCCACATGACCTAGGAGGTGTCTATGGACAACCTAGCAGTTCCAAAATATGCAAATGTGAGTAGATCAATACGTGCCGCTTTGGTGGGAAGGTCATGCTGACCACATGACCTAGGAGGTGTCTATAGACAACCTAGCAGTTCAAACATATATAAATGTGAGTAAATCAATAGGTACCGCTTTGGCGGAAAGGTCATGCTGGCCACATGACCTAGGAGGCATCTATTGCCAATGCCGGCTCTTCGGCTTAGAAATGGAGATGAGCACCACCTCCCAGAGTTGGATATGCCTCGACTGAATGTCAGGGGAAAACCTTTACCTTTATTTAGCACACAGCCCCCTGGCTGCTGAACTTGCTGACTGAAAGGTTGGTGGTTCGAATCTGGGGAGTGGGGTGAGCTCCCGCTGTTAGCTCCAGCTTCTGCCAACCTTGCAGTTCCAAATCATGCAAATGTGAGTTGATCAATAGGTACCATTTCTGCGGAAGGTAACAGTGCTTCATACAGTCATGCTGGCCACATGACCTTGGAGGCATCTATGGACAACGCCGGCTCTTCGGCTTAGAAATGGAGATGAGCACCACCTCCCAGGATTGGATATGACTAGACTTAATTCACGGGAAAACCTTTACCTTTACTTTAGCACTTAAGGGGTCCGCTGAGCTGCTGAACTTGCTGACTGAAAGGTCAGCTGTTAGAATCCGAGGAGCGGGGTAAGCTCCTGCTGTTAGCCCCAGCTCCTGCCCACATGGCAGTTTGAAAACATTCAAATGTGAGTAATAGGTAACACTTCTGCAGGAAGGTAAGGGCATTCCATGAGGTCATGCTGACCACATAACTTTGGAGGTGTCTATGGACAACGCCAGCTCTTTGGCTTAGAAATGGAGATGAACACTACCACCCAGAGTCGAACACAACTAGGCTTAATGTCAAGGGGAAACCTTTACTTATATGCACCCTTAGGATGGAACAAATTCAAGATCCCAAAGGATCTTGAATTTTTCAGAAGGAGGATTTGGAGAAAGGAAAGAGGGAGGAAGGATTGACATCACACATGGAAGGATATTTTGATTGTCCGCGTCCACCCAGCCTTCTTGCTTTGATGTTGGGAAAGATCTCCCGCATGATCTTGCCAAAATTCGCCGCACTCAGGGATCGGCAACAGAGGTTGTCGCAGTATCGCCTGTTCAGAGGGTAAAAAGAGTAGGAGAGACCAAAGTTGACTTTATATATTTAGGACAGACAAGTGGAGGATATAGTCCTTTACTATCTATCCGTTGCACCGCAGGCCTAGAGCCACCTATGACCACATCACCACACAAGACTCCAGAGTATAAGCAAACAAACAAACAAACAAACAAAGAGTATAAGCAAACAGAGTATAAGAAAGAAATAAACAAAGAGTATAAGCAAACAAACAAACAAAGAGTATAAGTAAACAAACAGAGTATAAGCAAACAAACAAACAAACAAGGAGTATAAGCAAACAAACAAACAGAGTATAAGCAAACAAACAAGGAGTATAAGCAAACAAACAAACAAACAGAGTATAAGCAAGCAAACAAACAAGGAGCATAAGCAAACAAACAGAGTATAAGCAAACAAACAAGGAGTATAAGCAAACAAACAAACAAACAGAGTATAAGCAAACAAACAAACAAGGAGTATAAGCAAACAAACAGAGTATAAACAAACAAACAGACAAAGTGTATAAGCAAACAGAGTATAAGCAAACAAACAAACAAATGAAGAGTATAAGCACACAAACAAACAGAGTATAAGCAAACAAACAAACAGAGTATAAGCAAACAAACAAACAAGGAGTATAAGCAACAAACAGAGTATAAACAAACAAACAAACAAAGAGTATAAGTAAACAAACAAACAAAAAAGGAGTATAAGCAAACAAGCGAACAGAGTATAAGCAAACAAACAAACAAGGAGTATAAGCAAACAAACAAACAAACAGAGTATAAGCAAACAAACAAACAAGGAATATAAGCAACAAACAGAGTATAAACAAACAAACAAACGAAGAGTATAAGCAAACAGAGTATAAGCAAACAAACAAACGAAGAGTATAAGCAAACAGAGTATAAGTAAACAAACAAACAAGGAGTATAAGCAAACAAACAGAGTATAAACAAACAAACAAAGAGTATAAGCAAACAAACAAACGAAGAGTATAAGCACACAAACAAACGAAGAGTATAAGCACACAAACAAACGAAGAGTATAAGCACACAAACAAACAGAGTATAAGGAAACAACCAAACAAACAAAGAGTATAAGCAAACAAACAAACAGAGTATAAGCAAACAAACAAACAAAGAGTATAAGCAAACAAACAAACAAACAGTATAAGCAAATAAACAGAGTATAAGCAAACAAACAAACAAACAGTATAAGAAACAAACAAAAAAATATATGAAAAAATCAAGAATAAGGAAAGATGATGTATACGGCAATCCAATAAAGTCTAGCAATAAGTGATAATCAGGCAGGAATCCAAATGTCTCTTATAGATCCAAAGGTAACATAGTCCAAAGATAGCCAAAAATCACAAATACAGCTTAATTCCACAAGCAAAAGATGTACTGAGTAAAACTGGAGCAGGAATACAGGAACAAGAACATGGAAACATTCCAGGAAACTGAAATCCAAAACCAAGGCTTGACTTGAAACAAGAACCAGAGAGCTCAGGTCTAGCTTCTCACTCAAACACCACGTTGCCTGAACTGAATTTAGAGTTCCCACAGACTGTTAATAAACAGACATGAAGACATGGCGTCTTCCATTGACTTTCCCTTTCTATTTTCCATGGAAACTTGTTGATCGACAGAGCTGACTATCTGCCCTAATCTGTAAACGTAAATCCTTGCTTAGGTCCCTATTGCCAGGTGTTGACCTGTGAGAGTTTTCTGCCAATTCGTCTTACTCGAGTCCTTACTTAAGGATGTCGTTTTTGCCTCCTGTGACTGACCTTGGAGTAAGTGTTATGAATCTTAATGTAAATATCTGATATGCGGATGTATTTTCATTCACTGGACTAAATTTGGCCCAAATACCCAATATGCTCAAATCTGATTGCTGGAGGGGTTGGTGGGGGATTGATGTAGTTGCTGGGATTTATAGTTCACCTACAATCGAAGAGCATTCTGAACTCCACCAATGATGGAATTGAACCAAACTTGGCACACAGAACTCCCACGACCAACAGAAAATAATGGAAGGGTTTAGTGACCATTGACTTTGCGTTCGGGAGTTGTAGTTGCTGGGATTTATAGTTCAACTACAATCAAAGAGCATTCTGAACTCCACCAATGATGGAATTGAACCAAACTTGGCACACAGAACTCCCACGACTGACAGAAAATAATGGAAGGGTTGAGTGAGCACTGACTCCCAAGCACTTTGTGTTTGGGAGTTGTAGTTCACCTACATCCAGAGAACACTGTGGACTCAAATTTATTTATTGTGGACTCAAATAATGAAGGATCTGGACCACATTTGGCACAAATATGCAATATGTCCAAACGTGAACATTGGTGGAGTTTGGGAAAAATAGACCTTGACAGTTGGGAGTTGTAGTTGCTGGGATTTATAGTTCACCTACAATCAAAGAGCATTCTGAACTCCACCAATGATGGAATTGAACCAAACTTGGCACACAGAACTCCCTCGACCGACTGAAAATAATGGAAGGGTTTAGCGAGAAGTGACTTGTGTTTGGGAGCTGTAGTTCACCTACATCCAGAGAGCACTGTGGACTCAAATAATGATGGATCTGGACCATATTTGGCACAAATACGCAATATACCCAAATGTGAACATTGGTGGAGTTTGGGAAAAATAGACCTTGACACTTGGAAGTTGTAGTTGCTGGGATTTATAGTTCACCTACAAAGGAACACCTTTGGCCTTCCCGCACCCCCTTTCCATTGGGATCTTACTTGTAAGCATCATAGACGTCCTGTTTGGGCAGGCAGGTATCTGGATACTCTTCCAGGTGGTTCTGGATCCAGGTACAGGCATGCATGTGTTCGGCCGAACTCAGGGAGGTCAGGTCCAAGCTGTGAGGCCCGAGAAGAAATGTTGTCACTCTTTTGGAAACGGCATCTCATTCAACACACGATCTGCAAACTCAGTGACTGACTCTCATATTCAAGCCACTCAAGCCATGAAGTCCTGGTGAGCCAACAAACTACGAATCCCAAGTTTCCATAGGACAGAGCCATGGTAGTTAAGGTGGCATCAAACAGAATTAATTCTACGATTTTAGACTGACTCTAATTCATGTTTGTTTTCCTTTTTGAAGATACTATAGGAACAAATTTATTTGTTTATTTACAATATTTATACACTGCCCTTCTCACCCCGAAGGGGACTCAGGGCAGCTTACAAGATACATACATACATACATACATACAATATTTATATACATGCTAGCTGTACCCGCCAATCTTCCCTTGCTCTTTCTCTCCTTCCTTTCGCTCCCTCCTTCCTTCCTTCTTTTCCTTTCCTTTCCTTCTTTCCTTCTCTCCTTCCATCCTTTTCTACCTCTTTTCTTCCTTCCCCTTTTCTTTCTTCCTTCTCTACCCCTTTCCTTCCTTCGCTTTTTGCTTTCGTCCTTCCTTCTCTCTTTCTTTTCTTCTCTCCCACTTTCTCTCCTTCTTATCCTCCTTCCTTTCCTTTTCTTTCTTTCTCTCTCCTTCCTTCCTTCTCTACCTCTTTCTTCCCTTCCCCCTTTTCTTTTCCTTCCACTTTCTCTCCTCTCTTCCTTCTCTATCTCTTTCCTTCCTTCCTTCGCTCTTTGCTTTCATCCTTTCTTCTCTTTCTTTCCTTCTCTCCCTTTCTCTCCTTCCTTCGCTCACTCTTTCCTTCCTGTCCTTCCTTCCTTTCTCTCTCTCTCTCCTTCCTTCCTTCCCTATCATTTTTTCTTTCCCTTCCACTTTCTCTCCTTTCTTCCTTCTCTACCTCTTTCCTTCCTTCCTTTGCTCTTTGCTTCCATGCTTTCTTCTCTCTTTACTTCTTTCCCTCCTTCTTTCTCTTCTTTCCTTCCTTCCCTCCCTCCCTCTTCCTTCCCTTTTTTCCTGTATCATCATTTAGCTTTTCGACATTTAGGGGTTTTTTTTGCGTTTTTAAGTCCTTTCCCAATGAGTGATGGTCACTTGTTGGTCTGTTAGGGGTATAGTGTCCAAATTTTGTGTCAATTCATCCAGTGGTTTTTGGGTTATGTTAATCCCACAAACAAACATTGTATTTTTATTTATATAGATATTTATATAGATATTTTTGTGTTATATCAAAGCAACTTCTGGTATCACAAGACCCATCTACTCACCTTTTCTCTCCTGAACTTGGACCTGAAGGTAGCTGGAGGTAGAGATAGAGTTTGGCGTGGTCTGAAAACCTCTGGACATCTTGCTGTATGGGCAGAAATAGGGATGGATCAATACCAAGGTTGGCACACGATGGCCAGAGTTAAATGTCCACAGCTGATGGTTCCGGTGGTTTGCTAAAGGTACAGCTGCAGCAAAACGTTGGTAGGTTGGCAGCTCTAGTAAGTTGGCAAACGCACATATATAGAGCCTTTGAATTTAAATGGCACCCATCCCATCACTTACCAAGATAGTATTGACTTTGTTCTGGACAGATTTCCTGTTGGGAAAAAATACAAAAAAAAAATCATTATTGTGTTGCCGAAGGCTTTCATGGCTGGAATCACTGGGTTGCTTTGATTTTTCCGCACTAAGCTAAGTTAATGAAATGTTTACAAGGTTCCTTACGTTAAGAAGGAAGTCAACACAGAGCTCCTTACTGGGTTGCTGTGAGGTATTCGCGCTAAGGTAAGTTAATAAAATGTTTACAAGGTTCCTTACGATAAGAAGGAAGTCAACACAAGGCTCCTTACTGGGTTGCTGTAAGTTTTCCGCACTAAGCTAAGTTAATGAAATGTTTACAAGGTTCCTTACGTTAAGAAGGAAGTCAACACTAGGCTCCTTACTGGGTTGCTGTGAGTTTTCCGCGCTAAGCTAAGTTAAGGAAATGTTTACAAGGTTCCTTACGTTAAGAAGGAAGTCAACACTAGGCTCCTTACTGGGTTGCTGTAAGTTTTCCGCGCTAAACTAAGTTAAGGAAATGTTTACAAGGTTCCTTACATTAAGAAGGAAGTCAACACTAGGCTCCTTACTGGGTTGCTGTGAGTTTTCCGCATTAAGCTAAGTTAATGAAATGTTTACAAGGTTCCTTACGTTAAGAAGGAAGTCAACACTAGGCTCCTTACTGGGTTGCTGTAAGTTTTCCGCGCTAAGCTAAGTTAAGGAAATGTTTACAAGGTTCCTTACGTTAAGAAGGAAGTCAACACTAGGCTCCTTATTGGGTTGCTGTGAGTTTTCCGCACTAAGCTAAGTTAATGAAATGTTTATAAGGTTTCTTACGTTAAGAAGGAAGTCAACACTAGGCTCCTTACTGGGTTGCTGTGAGGTTTCCGCGCTAAGCTAAGTTAATGAAATGTTTATAAGGTTCCTTGCGTTAAGAAGGAAGTCAACACTAGGCTCCTTACTGGGTTGCTGTGAGGTTTCCGCGCTAAGCTAAGTTAATGAAATGTTTCCAAGGTTCCTTACGTTAAGAAGGAAGTCAACACAAGGCTCCTTACTGGGTTGCTGTGAGTTTTCTCAATTCGCTTCTGACACGATAAATAAAATAAATATTATTATTGTTACTACTATTGTTGTGTTTGTTGTGCACGGCCCCAAATCTAGATGCTGTGAATGACAACTTTTTGAAAATGCTTGGATAACTCCCAGGATCCTTAACTGGGGGATAATGGGAGCTGCAGTTCAAAAACCCAACTTTTCCACGTTGCAAAAGTTGGCATAGTCGAAATATGGTTTCCCATTTTCAGGCGTTATTTAGGGCACGCCTCTCGTCTGCAGTGTCATGGAATCAGCGATCCATGGCTCTGATGACGTTGCCTGAGAAAGGAAAAGCAATTGTTCCTCACTGAGGACTTGAGACTTGTGCAATCTGGGGTTGAATCCCAACAGCAATAAGAAGCGTCTCTTACGAAATGGCGCCTTTCAACTTTTGCAGCAGCGTGCTCGGCTCGGCAGCGCCGCTCTGCGGATCCACCTCGAAGCAGTCGCTCTCGTTCTCCTCAATTTTCAAGTCCAGGCTGTTTTCGTCCGCCATGGCGCCGGCTTCCTTGGGTCTGAGAGAGGAAAGCAGCAGGTAAATCTCCGTACACAAAGCCTCCCTTTCCCGGACGTCACAGAACATTTGGAACCAGAAGATTGGGGGGGGGGGGGGGGGGGGGGGATAGGGAGGGACCCCTTTATCTGAAATGCTTGGGGCCCAAATGTTTGGACTCTGGAATGACAATATTTGCTAATCCATCCTTGTAATGAAAGATCTTGGGGATGGGAACCAAGTCTAAATATGAAATTCACAAATAGAGAGATAAATAGAGAGATAGACAGAAGAGATAGATGGAGAGATAGATAAATAGAGGGGGGGGGAGATAAATCGATAGCTAGCTAGATAGAGAGATAAATAGACAGATAGAAAAAGAGAGGGAAAGAGAGAGAAATAGAGAGATAGATAGAGAGATAAATACATAAATAAATAGAGAGATAAATAGAGAGATAGAGAGAGAAATAG
>NW_026844700.1:7414301-7499661 GCF_025583915.1 Anolis sagrei ordinatus
CTTTCACATACTTTAAAGCACAATTTTAAATTCCATGTATATACACACACACATATACAAATAGATATATTATTGATAGATCATAGATGATTGCTAGATTATAGATAAATTGCAATATATATACACACAAAAATAGATATATTATTGATAGATCATAGATATATATATACACATACACACATACATATATATGCAAATAGATATATTATTGATAGATCATAGATAGATTATTTTTAGATCATAGATTAATTGCATGCACGTATACACACATATACAAATAGATATATTATTGATTGATCATAGATGATCACTAGATTATAGATAAATTGCATGCACATAATATACACAAACACACACATACAAATAGATCTATTATTGATAGATCATATATATATACACACACACACACACACACACACATATACATAAACACATACATATATATATGCAAAGAGATAGATATATTATTGATAGTTTATAGATGATTGCTAGAACATAGATAATTTGCATGCATAAAATATAGACAAACATATATTCAAATATGTTTGAATATAATTATTGATAGATCATAGACAAATTGCATGCATATATATAAACAAACACAAATATATACAAATAGATATATTATTGATAAGAGCATAGATAGATGATTGCTAGGTCATAGATAAATTGCATATATATATATATATATATACACACACACACACATACACACACACAAAATTTGTATATAATAGATATATTATTGATAGATCATAGAAGATTGCTAGATCATAGATAAATTGCATATATATATATATACACACATACACACATACAAAATTTGTATATAATAGATATATTATTGATAGATCATAGATGATTGCTAGATCATAGATAAATTGCATGTATACACACAGATAAACAAACACACACATATATACAAATAGATATATTATTGATCGATTATAGATAATTGGTAGATTATAGATAAATTGCATGCATACACAAATATAAACAAATAGATATTGATAGATGATTGCTAGATCATATACAAATTGCATGCACATATATATATATACACAAACACACACACATATATATACAAATAGATATATTATTGATCGATTATAGATGATTGCTAGATTATAGATAAATTGCATGCATAAACACACACACATATATACAAATAGATAGATATATTATGGATAGATCATAGATAGATGATTGCTAAATTATAGATGAACAGATAGATGATAGAAAGACAAATGATAGTTATGTGATTGATTGATAGATAGATAAGTAAATATTGATTGATAGATAAGTAAATATTGATAAGTAAATATTGATTGATGGATAGATAGATAAGTAAATATTGACTGATAGATAAATAAGTAAATATTGATTGATTGATTGATTGATTGATTGATAGGTAAGTAAGTATTGATTGATAAGTAAATGTTGATTGATTGATAGATAAGTAAATATTGATTGATTTGATTGATAAGTAAATATTGATTGATTGATTGATAGATAGATAAGTAAATATTGATTGATTGATACATAGATAAGTAAATATTGATTGATAAGTAAATAGATAGGTATCAGTACTTTGCAAAAAGCAACCAGGAAGAGATAGATCCATGTTAAATTCAAAGCCAAAAATACTTGCTAACATCAGATACAATCTATTATTAATATTATTCCACTATTATTATTATTAATAATATCATTCATTAATATTAATTAATTAATTGATATCATAATGCAAATATGCATATTGTGTAGTTGTCAGTACTTTGCAAAAAGCAACCAGGAAGAGCTAGATCCATGTTAAGTGATAATTGCAAACACCAGATACAATCTATTATTAATATTATTCCATTATTATTATTATTATTATTATTATTATTAATTGATATCATAATGCAAATATGCATATTGTGGTGTTGTTTACTCTTGTTCTAGCTTTGCAAAGGAGGGCTCTATTAATTAATTAATTAATTAATTAATATCATAGTGCAAATATGCATATTGTGGTGTTGTTTACTCTCTGCAAAGGAGGGCTCACCTTCTTCCTCCCTTCAAGGCTGGGCCTCTTCCTCCCCTGGGATCTTCTCCTCCTCTTCCTCTTCCTCCTTCTCTGGAGCCCAGGTTTCAGGGATGCAGGGACCTCCTGGCATGGTGCAAAGCAACCCCTTGGCCCCCCAAAGAGTCCCCAGAGCTGCTCTCAGTTCCCCTCCTGGCCTGGATCCTGTGGCATGGCTGGCATTCCACCCCTTGCAACACTTCCAATTGCAAAAGAAAACAGAAAAAGAAAGTAGGGGAGCAGGAGGAAAAAAAAGGGAACCGATCTTTTCTCTGATTGGCTGAGCCCTGGCGGTTCTGCCCGGATACTGCCCTCTTCTTTAATGCGATTGGCTGCCTCTTGTTTTTTCCACCCGGATACAGCGGGGAAGGACTCGCCATTGGTTCAGAGGCTCAGGAAGTCTGCCTAGTAACATCTTCCTGATTGGTGCAGAGTCTGCCAGTTTAGAGGCGAACCAGGAAAGGCGGGGCTTGATGCAGAGAGTGGGAAGAGAGGGTCTCAGTCAGGAGGCAAAAGAGGGGTAAATGTATATATTGTGTAGATAGATTCCCTGCCTAATATATACACACATAACCATAGCCATATATATTTACATGTATTTATATTTATCTATATGTATTATATTTATATTTATCTATATATTTATATACAGTAAATGCATTTCCTTTACTAATAGCTATATGTACTTTGGCCACATCATGAGGAGACAGGAAAGCCTAGAGAAGACAATTATGCTGGGGAAAGTGGAAGGCAAAAGGAAGAGGGGCCGACCAAGGGCAAGATGGATGGACGGCATCCTTGAAGGGACTGGACTGACCTTGAGGGAGCTGGGGGTGGTGACGGCTGACAGGGAGCTCTGGCGTGGGCTGGTCCATGAGGTCACGAAGAGTCGGAGACGACTGAACGAATGAACAACAACATATGTATGTGTGTGTGCGTATATATATATACATACATATATACATATATATATACACATATATATAGAAACATCATTTCATTCTATTTATATTATATTAATACAAACACACATATGTATCCATATATATATATATATATATATATATATCCCTACCTAATATATATGTGTGTATATGTATATATAATATCACTTTGTACCATATATATTTATATATTATATATACCAGAAATATATATATACATACATACAATGTATATATATAGAGAGAAACATCACTTCATGCTATTTATATTAATACAAACACACATATGTGTCCATATATATATGTGTGTGTGTGTGTGTATGTGTATGTATATATAATATCACTTTGTGCCATATATATATATTATATTATATATATACACCAGAAATATATATATATATACATACATATACACACATATGTATGTATATATATATATATATAGAAACATCACTTCATGCTATTTATATTATATTAATACAAACACACATATGTATCCATATATATGTGTATGTGTATGTATATATAATATCACTTTGTGCCATATATATTTTATATTATATATATACCAGAAATATATATATATACATACATATACACACATATGTATGTATGTATATAGAAACATCACTTCATGCTATTTATATTATATTAATACAAACACACATATGTGTCCATATATATATGTGTGTGTGTGTGTATGTGTATGTATATATAATATCACTTTGTGCCATATATATATATTATATTATATATATACACCAGAAATATATATATACATACATACATATACACACATATGTATGTATGTATATATATATATATAGAAACATCACTTCATGCTATTTATATTATATTAATACAAACACACATATGTATCCATATATATGTGTATGTGTATGTATATATAATATCACTTTGTGCCATATATATTTTATATTTTATATTATATATATACCAGAAATATATATATATACATACATATACACACATATGTATGTATGTATATAGAAACATCACTTCATGCTATTTATATTATATTAATACAAACACATATATATGTATCCATATATATATATATATATATAAAATTCCCGACCTAATATATATATGTGTATGTATATATAATTTCACCTTGTGTCATATATTTTTATATTATATATATATATATATACTAGAAATATATACACACACAAACACATATATATATAAACATCACTACATGCTATTTATGTTATATTAATACAAACACACACATATGTATCCAAATACATATATATCTCCCTACCTAATATATATGTGTGTGTATGTATATATAATACCACTTTATGCCATATATCTTTGATATATACTATATATATATGTATATGTATATATATAGATAGAAACATCACTTCATGCTGTTTATATTATCTTAATACAAACACACATATATGTATCCAAACACACACACACCTGTATATACCACTCCCTATCTTATATATATGTTGTTGTTGTTCATTCGTTCAGTCGACTCTGACTCTTCGTGACTTCATGGACCAGCCCACGCCAGAGCTCCCTGTCGGCCGTCACCATCCCCAGCTCCTTCAAGGTCAGTCCGGTCACTTCAAGGATGCCATCCATCCATCTTGCCCTTGGTCGGCCCCTCTTCCTTTTGCCTTCCACTTTCCCCAGCATCATTGTCTTCTCCAGGCTTTGCTGTCTCCTCATGATGTGACCAAAGGACTTCAGCCTTGTCTCTAGTATCTTTCCCTCCAGTGAGCAGTCGGGCTTTCTTTCCTGGAGGATGGACTGGTTGGATCTTCTCGCAGTCCAAGGCACTCTCAGCACTTTCCTCCAGCACCACAGCTCAAAAGCATCGATCTTCCTTCGCTCAGCCTTCCCGAAGGTCCAGCTCTCACATCCGTAGGTGACTACAGGGAAGACCATGGCTTTGACTAGGCAATGGATCTTGGTTGCCAGTGTGATGTCTCTACTCTTCACTATTTTGTCAAGACTGGACATTGCTCTCCTCCCAAGAAGGAAGCGTCTTCTGATTTCCTGGCCACAGTCTGCATCTGCAGTCATCTTTGCGCCTAGAAATACAAAGTCTGTCACGGCCTCCACAATTT
This sequence comes from Anolis sagrei ordinatus, assembly GCF_025583915.1. Classification (NCBI taxonomy): domain Eukaryota; kingdom Metazoa; phylum Chordata; class Lepidosauria; order Squamata; family Anolidae; genus Anolis; species Anolis sagrei. Next base: position 7,419,425 of record NW_026844700.1, read on the forward strand.
CTCCCTCTATTTTCCAGTTGTCAATCCTTCTTGTTGCCATAATCTTGGTTTTTTTGATGTTGAGCTGCAACCCGGCTTTTGCGCTTTCTTCTTCCACCTTGATGAGAAGGCTCCTCAGCTCCTCCTCGCTTTCGGCCATCAGAGTGGTGTCATCTGCATATCTGAGGTTGTTAATGTTTCTTCCAGCAATTTTCACCCCAGCTTTGCTTTCATCAAGCCTTGTGACATATACCTTTTTATAATATATATACTAGAATATATACATACACACACACATAATACATGGATATTTTAATATAATATAATTATATGTGTAGCTATATATATGATACTATATTATAATTTAATGTCTATTATAACATATGTTACACACACATACATATATATATAGCCAAGTGCACACATATAAACACACACACATACATATATAGCTCCCTGCCATATGTCTTATGTATCCTATCTTATCTATATTTATATCTATATATATATAGTATTATATTGTGTGTGATATATATATATATACACACACACACACACACACACACACCAGCTTGGGTCCCCAGCGTTGCCCGGGTTATTTGAAAAAGTCATTTTTTTTTTAATTTTACAAAATGCATAAGGTTGTGGGTGAACTACAACTCCCATCACGCCAGGTTCACCCCCTGAAACTCTGTCAATACTTAAAGTTTGTCGTGTTGGGCAACTTTGCTTGAGATGCATCATCAGTATATTATGTATTGCATATTTTGTAGGAATAATGTGAAATAGAATCTCCAAAATTTGCACGTTCATTTATCAAAAGTAGACATGCGTGCATATAAAAAAACCACGATCATATTGTACATTCTGTATTTGTATCACACTTTTTCTCCAATCAAGCCATGAGGCATCCTCTCAACTGGGATGCAATGCAAATTCTCTAAAATCAGCTCTTTGTGTTTACAAAGTGTATTTATAAATATGTATAAATATCTACAGTGGTGATATTGTACATATATTTTGCATTTGTAACACGACTGTCTCTGATCAGGCCATGAGGCATCCTAGAAGGAGAGAACATCTCTTGCAGCCAAGGTAAAACACTCCACAGTCTGCTATTTGTGTTTATACACCGTATGTAATATATGGATCTATATATAAGAAGCATCCGTCATATTGTGTATTTTACATTTGTTTCACGATCCATCCTAGGAAGAGGGATGTTCTGTAATATCCCAAAATCTGCTCTTTGCATTCATACAATGTGTGTGTGTTGTTGTTGTTATTATTATTATTATTAGCTGTCCCCTGCCATGCATTGCTGTGGCCCAGTATGTGTATATGTATTGTGTTTGTGTATATGTGTGTGTTTATATTTATGTATATGTATGGTTGCATATGTGTGTGTGTGTGGCTTTGCACATGCATTGTAATGTGTGCGTTTCTTATTTTTGGCTTTTAAAGTCTCTTCCGCTGTGTTTTTCAATGTTTTTATGAGTGATGGTCACTCGTTGGCCTGAGAGGTGTCTTGTGTCCGAATTTGGTGTCAATTCGCCCAGTGGTTTTGGAGTTATGTTAATCCCACAAACGAACATTACATTTTTATTTCTATAGATTGTACATTAATAATAATAATAATAATAATAATAAACACACAACACATATATACAAATAAAACACATATACACAGACTGCTGTGGCCCAGTCTGTGTATATGTGTTTTGTGCATGTATATATGTGTATGTGTGTATTTGTTTTATATATGTATATCTCTGGTTTTGCACATGCGTTGTAACGTTTTTTTTATTTTTTGTCTTTTTAAGTCCCTTCTGCTGTGGTTTCCAGTGTTTTTATGAGTGATGGTCACTTGTTGGCCTGATAGGAGTCTTGTGTCCAAATCTGTTGTCAATTTGTGCAGTGGTTTTTGAGTTATGTCAATCACACAAACGAACATTACATTTTTATTTATATAGACTAGCCGTCCCCTGCCATGCGTTGCTGTGGCCCAGTGTGTATATAAGTGTTTTGTGTGTATGTATATGTATGTATATATTTGTGTATATATATGCGTTTGTGTTTATATATATGGTTTTGCACATGCGCTGTAGCATCTTTTTGCTTTTTGGGCTTTTTAAGTCCCCTCCGCTCTGTTTTTCAATGTTTTTATGAGTGATGGTCACTTGGTGGCCTGATAGGTGTCTTGTGTCCAAATTTGGTGTCAAAAAGTCCCTTCTGCTGTGTTTTCAGTGTTTTTATGAGCGGTGTTCACTCGTTGGCCTGATGGGTGTCTTGTGTCCAAATCTGGTGTCAATTCGTCTAGTGGTTTTTGAGTTATGTTAATCCCACAAACGTACATTACATTTTTATTTATATAGACTAGCCGTTCCCTGCCACACGTTGCTGTGGCCCAGTCTGTGTATATGTGCTTTGTGAATGTATATGTGTATATATGTATACAAATGTATATACAAATATATGTGTATATACGTATACAAACAAAACACATATGCCCCTGCCTTATGGAATTCCTTGCCGCCCTACATGAGAGCCATGTGTAACTTAGGGCCTTTTACTCTCGCACTTAAGACCTGGCTTTTTACTAGAGCATTCGATCTCTGTTAATTTTTAATTTCTGTATGTATGTATTTTATCTTTTACAATTTAGCTGTAAATCGCCTAGAGCATTCTCGGATGGAGGGCGATTAATAAGTAATTAAATATGATGATGATGATGATTATTATTATTTATTTACTTCATTTATATACCGCTTTTCTCAGCCCTTGGGCGACTCATAGTATTTTGTATATTCTGGTGTTGTATATATATATATGGGTTCTTGTGGGTTTTTTCGGCTATAGCCATGTTCTAGAGGCATTTCTCCTGAAGTTTCGCCTGCATCTATGGCAAGCATCCTCAGAGGTAGTGAGGTCTGTTGGAACTAGGAAAAAGGGTTTATATATCTGTGGAATGACCAGGGTGGGACAAAGGACTCTTGTCTGCTGGAGCTAGGTGTGAATGTTTCAACTGATCACCTTCATTAGCATTTGAAGGCCTGCCTGAGCCTGGGAAAATCTGTTGCTGGGAGGTGTTAATCTGTGCCTGGTTTTTTTCCTCTCTGTTGTTTAGCTGTTATAATTTTAGAGTTTTTAAATACTGGTAGCCAGATTTTGTTCATTTTCATGGTCTCTTCCTTTCTGTTGAAATTGTCCACATGCTTGTGGATTTCAATGGCTTCTCTGTGTAGTCTGACATGGTGGTTGTTGGTGTGGTCCAGCATTTCTGTGTTCTCAAATAATATGCTGTGTCCAGGCTGGTTCATCAGGGGCTCTGCTATGGCTGACTTCTCTGGTTGAAGTAGTCTGCAGTGCCTTTCATGTTCCTTGATTCGTGTTTGGGCAAAGCTGCGTTTGGTGGTCCCTATGTAGACTTGTCCACAGCTGCATGTTATATGGTAGACTCCTGCAGAGGTGAGAGGATCCCTCTTGTCCTTTGCTGAACGTAGCATTTGTTGGATTTTCTTGGTGGGTCTGTAGATTGTTTGTATGTTGTGTTTCCTCATCAGCTTCCCTATGCGGTCAGTGGTTCCCTTGATGTATGGCAGGAACACTTTTCCTCTGGGTGGATCTTCATCTTGACTCTCGTGGCTTGTTCTCGGTCTTGCAGCTCTTCTGATGTCTGAGGTGGAGTCTCCATTGGCCTGGAGAGCCCAGTTGAGGTGGTTCAGTTCATCTTGGAGGAGGTGGGGTTCGCAGATTCTTTTTGCATGGCCTGCCAAGGCTTAATGGTGCTTCTTTTTTGACTTGGGTGATGGTTGGAGTTTTTATGTAGATATCTATCTGTGTGTGTGGGTTTTCTGTAGACGGTGTGACCCAATTGTTGATCTGGTTTGCGGATGACTAGGACATCTAGAAAAGGCAGTCTTCCTTCATTTTCTTTTTCCATGGTGAACTGGATGTTTGGGTGGATGCTGTTAAGATGGTCCAGGAACCTGTTGAGTTCTTCTTCTCCATGGCTCCAAATGGTGAAGGTGTCATCCACATATCTGAACCATATCGTGGGCTTTTTGGTTGCTGTTTCCAGGGCTTGTTCTTCAAAATGTTCCATGTAGAAGTTAGCTATGACCGGGCTGAGAGGGCTCCCCATAGCTACTCCATCTTTCTGTTCGTAGAATTCATTGTCCCACTGAAAGTAACTGGTGGTAAGGCAATGGTGAAACAGAGCCGTGATGTCTTCTGGGAACCTCTGGTTGATGAGTGCCATGGTGTCTGCTACCGGGACCATGGTAAATAGAGATACCACATCGAAGCTGATCAGTTTGTCGTTTGTATTTAGCTTGAGATTGCTGATTTTTTCTATGAAGTGGGCTGAGTCCTTGATGTAGTGTGTAGTGAGCCCAATATGGCTTTGTAACTGTGCAGCAAGAAATTCTTGCTAAGTCATACATGGGGGATCCAATGGCACTCACTATAGGTCTGAGTGGGGTGGAGTCCTTATGGATTTTTGGGAGTCCATTAAGCCTAGGTGGAAGGGCTTCCGATTTACATAGCTGTTGATGTAACCAGAGAAGTCAGCCATAGCTGAGCACCTGAGGAACCAACCTGGACACAGCATGTTATTGGAGAACACAGAAATGGTGGACCACGTGGTTTTGTGTATGCATTGTAATGTTATTTTTTTGCTTTTTAAGTATCTTCTGTTGTGTTTTTCAGTGTTTTTATGAGTGATGGTCACTCGTTGGCCTGAGAGGTGTCTTGTGTCCAAATTTGGTGTCCGTTCGTCCAGTGGTTTTTGAGTTATGTTAATCCCACAAACACACATTACATTTTTATTTATATAGATTACTAGCCATCCCCTGCCATGCGTTGCTGTGGCCCAGTGTGTGTATATGTGTTTTGTGTGTGTATATATGTGTATATGTGTGTATTTATATATTTGTGTATATGTATATTTATGTGGTTATGCGCATGCGTTGTAATGTAGGTTTTTTTGACTTTTTTTGGCTGTGTTTTTCAGTGTTTTTATGAGTGACTGTGGCCAAACCTTCCCTCTCTCTCTCTCTCTCTTTCTTTCTTTCTTTCCTTTCTCTCTCCTTCCTTCCCTCTTTTTCTTTTCCTTCTTTCCCTTTTTCTTTCTTCCTTCTCTACATGTTTCTTTCCTCCCTTCCTTTGCTCTTTGGTTCCTTCCTTCCCTCCCTCTTTCTCTATTTTTTTCTTCTCTCCTTCCTTCCTTCTCTCTTTCCTTCCTTCTTTCACTTTTTTATTCCCTTCTCTCCTTCCTTCCTTCACTACCTTTCTTTCCTTCTCTCCTTCCCTCCTTCTTTCCCTCTTTCTATCCCTCCTTTCCTCCTTCCTTTCCCTTTTCTGTGTATATGTGTTTTGTATGTATTTATATGCATATATGTGTATATATATATTTGTTTATGTGTGTTTGTGTATATATGTGGTTTTGCGTATGCGTTGTAATGGTTTTTGGGGTTTTTTTTTTGCTTTTTAAGTCTCTTCTCCTGTGTTTTCCAGTGTTTTTATGAGTGATGATCACTCGTTGGCCTGAGAGGTGTCTTGTGTCCAAATTTGGTGTCAGTTCATCCAGTGGTTTTTGAGTTCTGTTAATCCCACAAACGAACATTACATTTTTATTTATATAGATTATTATTGCAACTAGGACAATAGATGCCAACCTTATGAGTAATGCCCCAGGTTTCGCCACCAAATGGGGACATCCACAGGCATCCCATTTTGGACCGGAAATCAGGGATTATCCTGATCTGACAATCTTAATCCCCAAACTATTTCATAAGCGGAAACCTCAACCAATAATTATTACTCTGATGAGTGATATTGGCTAACAAGGAAGTCAAACAAAACTCAAATGATTCCTCCTTCAAAAAGTCACTGGACATCACATGTTTAACATGGTATTTATTACGTCAGGTTTTCCCGTCATCAGCATACAAAGCTTCTAGTCATATGCAAAAGACTTGTTTCCCCCTACTTAATATAAAAATGGTTACATTGACTGTTGACTTATCTTTACTACTGTAATTTGCTAATCAAGGTGGCCAGCTAACACATCCCAACAAAGGACCCCCCCCCCCAGAAGCAACCAGCCAGGCTTCGAAACTGCAAGGCCATTCAGTGCTAATCATGGTGGCCAATTACAACATTCACATTTGCCTCAAGCAGACAAAGAGTTCTTTCTCCCACCCTGGACATTATTCCACGGATATATAAACCCCACTTGCCTAGTTTCCAACACACCTCACAAGCTCTGGGGATGGCTGCTATAGATGTGGGTGAAACGTCAGGAGAGAATGCTGCTAGAACATGGCCAGAGAGCCTGGAAAACTCACAGCAATTCCAGCCACAAAAGCCTTCAATAACACAAAGTAGACATGTTTGTTTATCTGTTTGTACAACAAAGATCGTTCCTAGGTGAAGTGGCCCTCTGTGATGCCACCTGATTGGCTGTTGCTAGGTGAAGTGGCCCTTTAGTGATATCACTGGGAAAGAAAAGTGACATGTGTATGAAGGTAGGAAGGAAAGAAAGAAAGAGAAAACGTAGCAAACAAAGAGAAGGAAAGAAGGAAGAAAAAGAAGGGAAGGAGGGAAATAAGAGAGAAAAAGAAGGGGAAAGAAGGGAAGGAAGTGAAAAGGAAAGAAAGAAAGTGAAAATGTAGCAAACAAAGGAAAACAGTTGGAAGGGAAGGAGGGATGGAGAAGAAAGAAAAAGGTGAGAGAGAGAAGGAAGGAAAAGAAGGGAAGGAGGGAGATAAGAGAAAAAGAAGGGAAGGAAGGAAATGAAAAGGAAAGAAAGTTAAAATCTAGCAAACAAAGGAAAACAGTAGGAAGGGAGGGAGAAGAAAGGAAAAGGTGAGAGAGAGAAGGAAGGAAAAGAAGGGAAGGAGGGAAATAAGAGAAAAAGAAGGGAAGGAAATGAAAAGGAAAGAAAGTGAAAATGTAGCAAACAGGAAAACAGTAGGAAGGGAGGGATGGAGAAGAAAGAAAAAGGTGAGAGGAGGAAGGAAAAGAAGGGAAGGAGGGAGATAAGAGAGAAAAAGAAGGGAAGGAAGTAAATGGAAAGGAAAGAAAGTGAAAATGTAGCAAACAAAGGAAAACAGTAGGAAGGGAGGGAGAAGAAAGGAAAAGGTGAGAGAGAGAAGGAAGGAAAAGAAGGGAAGGAGGGAGATAAGAGAGAAAAAGAAGGAGAGAGAAAAAAGGAAGGAAGTGAAAAGAAAAGGAAAGAGAGGGAAGGTGTATGATGAAAAGCAAGGGAAGAAAGGAAAATAAGAGAGAGGGAGAAAGGAAAGAAAGAGTCACAAAGAGAGCCTACCCATCGTTGCCAGAGCATTGCCATGGAAATATTGTGAGCTAAACCCTTTCAGAGCTGGAGAAGGGAGGAAGCAGGCACCCTTGAGAACAATGGGAATATGCGCTAGTACAATAGTATGTCTCATGTTGAACTTTACGGCACGACTTTCAAGGAGTCATGACTGCAAGCATTGAACAAAGAAGTATTGGATAGACTCCACATAAATGAAGGCAACTTGGAAAAGATGCATGCTACACCCAGATGTCGGAGGTGCAGTCCCCACCGGGATAGCGCATCTCATGCGCCCGAGCCGGACCGAATGGTTCTTGCCCGAAATCCACCAGGAATTCTCGGTTCACGCAAAGGCCGCCATGCTCGGTGTCCACATCCAGCTGGATCATGACCGAACCTCCCCTGGAAAAGACATAATGCGGGGCGAAAGTCACGGTTGTGTGCCATCGAGTTGTTTCCAACCCATGGCCACCTAATCATGAGGTTTTCTGGGATGGATATAAACAGAAGAGGCCTTCCTGTGAGGATGAGAGAGTGTGACTTATCAGCGTAATGTCAATATATAGTGTTCCCTCGCTGTTTCGCGGTTCGCTTTCTGCGGACTCGCTGTTTCGCGGTAAGGGTTGAGAATTAATCTATATAAATAAAAATGTAATGTTCGTTTGTGGGATTAACAGAACTCAAAAACCACTGGACGAATTGATACCAAATTTGGACACAAGACACCTAACAACCCAATGTATATCCTTCACTAAAAAAAATGATTTTGTCATTTGGGAGTTGTAGTTGCTGGGATTTATAGTTCACCTACAATCAAAGAACATTCTGAACTCCACCAATTATGGAATTGAACCAAACTTGGCACACAGTTCTCCCATGACCAACAGAAAATACTGGAAGGGTTTGTTGGGCAGTCTCTTGGTTTTGGAGTTGTAGTTTACCTACATCCAGAGAGCACTGTGGACTCAAATAATGATGGATCTGGACCAAACTCTACAAGAATACTCAATATGTCCAAATGTAAACACTGGTGGAGTTTGGGGGAAATACAATCTTGACATTTGGGAGTTGTAGTTGCTGGGATTTATAGTTCACCTACAATCACAGCGTATTCTGAACCCTACCAACAATAGAATTGGGCCAAACCTCCCACACAGAACCCCCATGTGGGCCACAGCAACACATGGCAGAGGACGGGTAGTATTTTTTAATATATGTGTATACATTTTGTGGTTTTAAAATCACAAAATGTATAAACATATGTTAAAAATATTAATTCTCAACCCTCTCCACTAAACAGTAAGTGCGCGAAACAGCGAGGGAACACTACAGTGCTCCCTCCCTACTTCGCGGTTCGCTTATTGCGGACTCACTTTCGCGGATTTCAAAAAATATTAATTTAAAATATATATCATGGTGTTTTGACTGTTTTGTGGGGTTTTGCCACCACCGCTCTCTCTTCAGTCCTCCCTCCCTCCAGCCTTGAAGGGTCTTTCCTTCCTTTCCTTCACTTTATTTTAAGTTTATAAAGACTTAATATCGTGTTTAACTACTAAAATAATGTATAAATATTAAAATAAATTGTGCGTCCCTACATCGCGGTTTTTCACTTATTGCGGGAGGTCCTGGAACGTAACCCCAGCAATAAGTATGGGAACACTGTATATTGACATTACACTGATAAGTCACACTCTCTCAGCCCCCGCAGGGCTGCCTTGGAAAGGCTACCGTGGCAAGGTGGGGAAGCTGGCAGGGCCTGCCGCTGGTGGGCAAGGGCTAACTTCCTCACTTCACCCCGACAGCTGTCCTGGGCCTCTGGTGGCCTCCGCAGGGATCCCGAGGCAAGGTGGGAAAGCTGGCCCTGGCCAATCCAGGGGCGGGGCGGGGCCTGCTGCTGGTTGGCCAGCTGACCAAGCAGCGGGAAACTTCCCGCCACAAAGGGGACTTCTGGGAAGATGAACCCCTCTGCAAGCAGTATGGTCGGCGGGTGGGTGCCCACTGTCACAACGGCCCTTACCCGGTAAGTCGGGCAAGGCATTCCTGATATTAAACCAATGTATAAAATATATATAAATGTATATTAGTGTCCCTACTTTGCGGATTTTCACTTATCGCGGGAAGTTGTCCCGAGTTTCCCCTTCAAAACGGCCTTAATATAATGTTGAAAGTAAAAGAAAAATGCTTTACTTCAGCAGACACGAAGGATAAGCAAATGCAATTGAAAAGTGCAAAAGAAAGCAAGGAAGTCTTAATCCAGACACAAATTAAAGTCTCTTACACAATCCCAAAAGAATCGGCAGTCTTCCATCAGACAACAGGCAATGATCACTAAGTCTTTAGCAGCAGACACAAAGCCGATTCCATTGGAGTGAAAACATCAGTATCAGGGTTGTTGTTACCAGCGAAAGCTGGCTGCTCCTGCTACTGATTTATAGCCATGAATTCCCCACGCAGGAGGAGCTAGGGCGTCTCCCAATTAGCTCGGCGCTTTTAGCAGCTATCCTAGCTGAACGCCGTCTGTGCTCTGTCTCTATTAGTCTCTCTAGAAATGTGGGCACTTTCAAAACCTCATTGCCTGATTCTTCTTCTGCCTCCAGTTCCTGAGCACTTCCCTGCTCCCCTTCCTCTTCCAAAGATGAGGAATCCCTAACAGAAGTCCTGGAACGGAACCCCCACAATAAGTGAGGGAACACTATATACACTAGCCATCCCCTGCCACGCGTTGCTGTGGCCCACTCTGGTGGTCATAGGGGGTTCTGTGTGGGAGGTTTGGCCCAATTCTATCGTTGGTGGGGTTCATAATGCTCTGTGATTGTAGGTGAACTACAACTCCCAAATGTCAAGATTCTATTTTCCCCAAACTCCACCAGTGTTCACATTTGGGCCTATTGAGTATTTGTGTAATTTGGTCCAGATCCATCATTGTTTGAGTCCACAGTTCTCTCTGGATTTAGGTGAACTACAACTCCAAAACCAAAGGGCACTGTGCACCAAACCCTTCCAGTATTTTCTGTTGGTCATGGGAGAACTGTGTGCCAAGTTTGGTTCAATTCCATCGTTGGTGGGGTTCAGAATGTTCTTTGATTGTAGGTGAACTATAAATCCCAGCAACTACAACTCCCAATGGACAAAATCAATTTTTTTGAGTGAAGGACATACATTGGGTTGTTAGGTGTCTTGTGTCCAAATTTGGTGTCAATTCATCATATGGTTTTTGAGTTCTGTTAATCCCACAAACGAACATTACATTTTTATTTATATAGATGTTTAAAATGTCCATGCTGCTAGCTATGAAGGAGTTAATTTGTGGAACATTTTGAAACATGTGTGGAACAGACAAGGAAGATGTCTGGACACTAGAAGGCTGGACACAGAATTAATGAGCGGATGACAGTGGGGTATAAATAGAACAGATGCCATTACTCTGTCTCTTGGCTCTTCTCCCTTGCTAAGTGTTATTGCAACGAGTGACTAAATAGAAGAGCCGCTACTGAAGCAGAAACAACTGTCTGAAGATGAGAAGCAAGTTGGCCGCTCTTACTTGACCATCTCAGGATAAAACTGCTTGTCCCAAGGCGTGTAAAGAGAGGTGGTGACGAAGAGACGGCGGCCGTCCAAGCTCAGCTGCAGCATTTGAGGCCCTCCTTGGACCTTCTTGCCCTAAAGACCCCGGGGAAGAAATCACCCCAAGGTTAGGAAACATGTCAAAAGGACCAGGAAACATGGAAATACGGAAAGGCCAGTTTTCTCAGCAGGCTTCTCTAAATGACTGCAGGAAGTGGATTTCTATTCAGAAACCAAAATCTCCGAAACCCAAATCCGCCCAGTTCACCATCCGTTTCAGACCTTACCTGGATCACAAAGGGATCGGGTTGGGAGTCCAGCTCCGGATCCTCAAGGACGGTTACAGGACCCCCTTTTGCAATGCTTCCCCCCACAAAGACCTAAAGATCCCAAAGAGACACGGTCAGTTATGCACGGAAAACAAGGGGAGTGAATAAATTGGGGGTCCCTGACCTTTTACAACAGCCCCCATTACCCCCAACCCCTAAGTTATAGGATCCATCATCTGGAAACATATAAGAAGAGAAGGTTGCAAGCTTACCTGCCCAACCAGTTTGGGACAGTGCGGGTTGGTGATATCGTATTGCCGGACATCGCCATGCACCCAGTTGCTTAAGTAGAGGAACCGGTCATTCAGGGAGATGACGATATCGACAATGAATCCTTGAAGAGGAGCAGGGTCATTGAGTCACAGGAGACCCCAAGGAACATCCAATTAAACCCCCTTCTGCCAGGCTTTCTTGTTACTTACCTGGCATTTCGGGAAAGGTCCATCCCGATACTTTCTTGTTCGGGACTTGGATCACTTTCTCAGCCGTCCAGCATCCGTCCTGCAGGGAAAGCCAAATTGACCAATGAGGTGGCCAGAAAAATGAGCTTCTTCTCACACCCAAGTTACACTGGAGCTTCCCACACAATGGTCTTCAGCCTGGGGCTTCTCTCAAAGAAGCTTCTCACACCAGGCCATCTCATACTAACCTCACACTGAGGCCTTTCTCACACTGAGGCTTCTCAACACTGAGGGCTCTCTCAGACTGGCCATCCTCCCTAACCCTAACCCTTTCCCTTTTTCACCTCTGTCTTGAAGAAATGGTGGATGGAGCTCTCCAGGGTGCAGCCCACGAAACCGTGGGTCGAGTCAGGGTTGTGCAAGAAGCGGATCTCCAGTGGGGCCGAATCTTCACCCACGTCAATCGACTTCAGGAGGCGGTGGGTGGTCCAGTCCCAGATGTTGAGGTAGCGGCCGTAGCGGTCTACAGACAAACACGATCCAGGATTATTTCAAGTCTGACCAAAGCGGAACAGAGTGGGACTATGACTGTCAGAAATATTAAAAATTAACTCGGTATTTTGAATTACAAAAATGTGAGTCAAGCACTGAAAGGGTTAAATGGATACAATGACTCAGCAAAAGCTGCCATTCAATATAAGCAGGTGTGCCTATCACTTAGTGGCCCTCAGTCTGTGAGAGGTCTCTGTGGGAGAAAGGCCTCAGTGTGTTAGTGGGCCTCAGTTTGTTAGTAGGACTCAGCATGAGGCCTCAGCGTTAATTCATCTCAGTGTGAGAGAGGTGTCAGTCTGAGAGAGACCTCAGTGTTAGTTCATCTCAGTGTGAGAGAGGTGTCAGTCTGAGAGAGCCCGCAGTGTTAGTTCGTTTCAGTGTGAGAGAGGTGTCAGTCTGAGAGAGCCCTCAGTGTGAGAAGGCCTCAGTGTTAGTTCTTCTCAGTGTGAGAGAGGTGTCAGCCTGAGAGAGCCCACAGCATAATAAGGCCTCAGTGTTAGTTTGTCTCAGTGTGAGAGAGGTGTCAGTCTGAGAGAGCACTCAGTGTGAGAAAGCCTCAGTGCTAGTTCATCTCAGTGTGAGAGAGGTCAGTCCGAGAGAGCCCTCAGTGTGAGAAGGTGCCCTGATTTGCCCTTCAAGAGCAGCCTTAATACAACATAGAAAGTAAAAAATGCTTTGCTTCAGCAAACACAAAAGAACAGCAAATGCAGTTGAAAATGCAAAAGAAAGCAAGGAAGACTTAATGCAGACACAAAACTAAAGTCTCGGATAAAGTCCAAAAGAAACAGCAGTCTTGCATCAGACAACAGGCAATGATCACTAAATCCTTAGAAGCAGACTCGAAGCAGGTTAAATTGAAGCGAAAACATCAGCATCAGAGTCATTGTTACGAGCGAAAGCTAACTGCTCCTGCTTCTGATTAATAGCCCTGAATTCCCCACATAGGATTTGCTAGGGAGGCTCCCAATTACCTCGGCATTTCTAGCAGATATTCTAGCTGGACGCCATCTGTGCTGTGTTTCCTTTCGCCTCTCCAGAAATGTGGGCATTTGTAAAACCTCATTGTCTGATTCCCCTTCCCCCTCCAATTCCTGAGCACTTCCCTGCTTCCCTTTATTATTTATTTATTTATTTCCTATATTTATACCTCACCCTTCTCCCCCCGAAAGATGAGGAATCCCTAACAGAAGGCCTCAGTGTTAGTTCGTCTCAGTGTGAGAGAGGTGTCAGTTTGAGAGAACCCTCAGTGTGAGAAGGCCTCAGTGGGAGAAAGGCCTCAGTGTTACAATGAGAAGGCCTGGTGTGAGAAGCTTCTCTGAGAGAAGCCCAGGTTGAAGACCATCGTGTAGGAAGCTCCAGTGTGAAGGCTGCTGTGTGTAAAGCTCCTGTGTGAAGCTCCTGTGTAACTCTCTGTGAGAGCGAAGCTGTTTAGCTGCATAAGAAGCCCAGCATGGAAGCAAAGAAGGAAGTATAAAGAACTTTGTTCATGTTATGGAAGCCTTGTTGTTGTAAATAGTGCAACCATATTTTTTTGCTACAAAGAAAAGCCTCCTAAGGAAGAGATAATAACATTGGCCTGTGTGTTTTTGTTCTTCTTTATCCCTTTTGATTGGGTCATGCTGCTAATAAGTTACTCTGCTGTGACTTCCCTCAAACTGGATGCCATACTCCTTTTAATGCAGCCTAGAATCATATTGGCTTTTTAAGGTGCTGCATCCGACCGTTGGGTTGTATTCAGCTTGTGGTCCACTAGAACTCCTACATCCGTTCTCACCTTTTCTCAAATCTTCTGTTTTGAACCCGTTGATAAAGAACTTGGGCTCCCCCCATTCGGTGGTGATCAGGACGTTGTGCCGTGGCTGGTACCAGAAGTCATACATTTGGACGGGTCCATCTTCCGGGCAGTCCCAGGTCCCTTTCACTTCCCAGGTTTCCGCGTCCAGAAGGAGAAGTCCACCTGGAGTTTGTTTATTTGCAAGAGCAATATTATTATTATTATTATTATTATTATTATTATTATTATTTATATCCAAATGATTGGGATTCAAGGCAGGTTACGTGTTAAAATACTGGCAGGTTTGGGGTATGTGTGTGGTTATCCCCTAATGTGGTGGGCTGGCTGGTTGTACCTATTCCGTTGCCAAACGCGTCTCCAATGCCGCTGATCATGACCTCTCCGCTGCCCAAGCAATGTGAGGTGTGCAAGAAACTCAAGTTGGTTTTCTGGATGATTTCTCGGGGCTCAATGATCTGTTGAGTGAGTTAGAAAGAGAGAAAACAGGTAATTTCATCATTCAGTCCTATGTAAGGCTCCCCCCAGCACCAATGGCTGCTCTGGGCCAGAGTGAAAAGAGAGGGGCCCAGGGGACGGTTCCATCTTGTCTCCTGCATATGTCATCAGTTGGGGACCACTCCCCCCAGCACCAATTGCTGCTCTGGAGCCAAAGTGAAGAAAGAGGGGGCCAGGGGACAGTTCCATCTTGTCTCCCACATATGTCATCACTTGGGGACCTCTGCCCCCAGCACCAATTGCTGCTCTGGGCCAGAATGAAGAGAGGGGGCCCAGGGGACGGTTCCATCTTGTCTCCTGCATATGTCATCAGTTGGGGACCCCTCTCCCCAGCACCAACCGCTGTCCTGGGCCAGAGTGAAGAGAGAGGGGGCCAGGGGACAGTTCCATCTTGTCTCCTGCATATGTCATCAGTTGGGGACCCTTCCCCAAGCACCAACTGCCGCTCTGGGCCAGAGTGAAGAGAGAGGGGACCAGGGGACAGTTTCATCTCAACCTTTCATATGTCATCAGTTGGGGACCCCTCCCCCACAGCACCAACTGCCGCTCTGGGCCAGAGTGAAGAGAGAGGGGGCCAGGGGACAGTTCCATCTTGTCTCCTGCATATGTCATCAGTTGGGGACCCCTTCCCCAGCACCAACTGCCGCTCTGGGCCAGAGTGAAGAGAGAGGGGGCCAGGGGACAGTTCCATCTTGTCTCCTGCATATGTCATCATTTGGGGACCCCTTCCCCCAGTACCAAGTGTGGCTCTGGGCCAGAATAAAGAGAGAGGGGGCCAGGGGACGGTTCCATCTTGTCTCCTACATATGTCATCAGTTGGGGACCCCCCCCCAGCACCAACTGCTGCTCTGGGCCAGAGTGAAGAGAGAGGGGGCCAGGGGACAGTTCCATCTTGTCTCCTACATATGGCATCAGTTGGGGACCCCTCACCCCAGGACCAACTGCTGCTCTGGGCCAGAGTGAAGAGAGAGGGGGTCAGGGGACAGTTCCACCTTGTCTCCTGCATATGCCATCAGTTGGGGACCTCTTCCCCCTAGCACCAGGTGCTGCTCTGGGCCAGAGTGAAGAGCGAGGGGGCCAGGGGACAGTTCCATCTTGTCTCTTGCCTATGCCATCAGTTGGGGGGCCCTCCCCCTAACACCAAGTCTGGCTCTGGGCCAGAATGAAGAGAGAGGGGCCAGGGGACAGTTACTAATATAATCTTCTATATTATAGCCTTAATGCAGCTTGATACCATTTTGATTGCCATGGATGAATGTTTTGGAATCCTGAGAGTTGTATTTTCACCTTCTCTGCCCAAATATGCTGCTCTTCATCAAACTACAACTCCCAGGACTCCATAGCATTGAGCCTTGAAGATTACAGTGATGCTGGACTATATTCATTCCACTGGTTGCTTCCCCATACAATTCCTTGACGTACTTTGCACAAGCTGGGAGCATACTGGTCAGTGCCCGTGTCCACCACATAAACGCGACCAGAGCCCAGGCATGGCAGGATGAGGCGGTTGCGTTCCTTGCTGGTGTCCCCGAAGCAGCTGCTGCAGGCGTTCCAACCCGAGTGGTGGAGTTCGTCATCCAAGTAAGGCATTTGCAGACGGTGGATAACCTGTCGTAAAGATGGGGAGGATGTGGCATTAAAAAAATAAATGATCAGTGAAAGACCAAATATGGGCTGCAAAATCCAATTCACTAAATATACAGATGGTGGAGCAAAAAATATCCAACCGACTCCAACTGCCACTGCCCTGGTCTCAGAGGGAAAGAAGATCAGGTGGGCACATCTCCATCATCATTCCTATATCCTGCAATGTCCTAAATCCTCCACCCTAACCTTGGAGGGGGAGAACAGGATGAGAAGCCCTTTCTCCACCTCAACAGCCACTGCCTTGGCCTTCAATGGAAAGAAGAGCAGCCAGGATGAAATGCCCTATCTCCATCCCACCTGTTATTGCCTGGCCTTCGAGGGAAAGAAGAGCAGCCAGGATGAAATACCCTTACTGCATCCCAGCTGCCATTGACCTGGCCTTCGAGGGAAAGAAGAGCAGCCATCCTACTGCTACTGCCCTGACCTTGGAGGGTGAAAAGAGCGGTCAGGATGAAATGCTCTTTCTCCATCCCAACTGCCATTGCCCTGGGTTTGGAGGGAGAGAAGAGCTGCCAGGACGAAATGCCCTTGTTCCATCCCAACTGTTCTGGTACGGCGGTACCAGGGGCTCCAACTTTATTTGCTTTATATTAAAGGTTTGCCTGCAATCCTAGGCTTGGAATTTTGCAGCAGAGTGGCTTCCTGTTAAAGTTTGCAGTTATAGGGCAAGCCACCTGTCCATTATCATTTAGCTTTGGTTCCGCCCATTAGTCTGGGCTCTGGGAAGAGAGAGGAACCATTTTGGTCGGTCACTCACAAGGAAGCCAGTCTATAGGCCGCAGATCAGTTTGTCCTGTAGGAAAGGCCTCATTCCTTAAGACCATCTGGGGACCATCCGGAAACCATCCAGGGATCATCCAGGGAAACAGAAGGAAAAGGTCCCAAAGGCTCTGGCTGAGAGCTCACAGCCTCACAGCACCAGAAGGAAAACAGCCCTGAAGTTCCCACAGGACAGCATTACAGAACCACTGGATTCCAGCTGAAGTATCATCAAGCCTTGGCTGGTAGGTTTACTCGATGCCCAGAAGCAGTTGGGATCAGTAGTAAGACCCAAATCAGCAAGGCCCAGATAATAGACAGCCTGGGAGAGATTATAAAGTGTTCTTCCTTATGCTAAGAAAGTACAGTTAATTTAAGTCAGTGCCAGTCTCTTAAAGACTAGAATAGAAAAGCCTTGAAGTGTTGTTTGAAGATTTGTTCCTTAATAAAGACTTTGTTGCACCATTAAAGACTCTAAAGCCCATTACTTCAGGAAATCTCTAAAAATCTCTCTTTGGGCACCCCGGCTTCCCACTGGGCTTAAAGTATACGTCCTATAGAATAAAGACTATTTGTTCGAACCCAGTGCGCAACACAACACCAACTGCTACTGCACTGACCTTGGAAGAGGAGGAGAGCAGCCATGACGCAATGCCCAATCTCCATCCCAACTATTGATGCCCTACCCTTGGAGGGAGAGAAGAGCAGCCAAGATGGCATGCCTTCGTTCCATTCCAACTGCCACCATACTGACCAGGGAGGAGGAGAGCAGCCATAATGCAATGGCCAGTCTCCATCCCAACTACTGATGCTCTGCCCTTGGAGGGAGAGAAGAGCAGCCAGGATGGAGTGCCCTTGTTCCATTCCAACTGCCACCGTACTGACCTTGGAGGAGGAGAGCAGCCGTGACGCAATGCCCTATCTCAATTCCAACTACTAATGTCCTGCCCTTGGAGGGAGAGAAGAGCAGCCAAGATGGAATGCCCTTATTTCATCCCAACTGCCACTGTACTGACCTTGGAGGAGGAGAGCAGCCATAATGCAATGACCGATCTCCATCCCAACTACTGATGCCCTGCTCTTGGAGGGAGAGAAGAGCAGCCAGGATGGAGTGCCCTTGTTCCATCCCAACTGCCATTGCCTGGCCTTCAAGCAATTGCAGAACAGGCAGATCCAGCTCCATCAATAGGAGAAGGACTATCCTCTCTATCCTAACTGCCATTGCCTTTCAGCGGTTCCATCTTGACCACAACTGACCTGGTTTTGATAGCCAGGCATGCTTAGACCCATCAGTCAAATGCCACTGTCCTGGCCTCAGATGGAGAGAAGAGCAGTCAGGATGAAACACTCTTTCTCCATCCCGACTGCATTGCCCTGACTTCAAAAGGAGAGATGAGCAGCCAGGCAGAACTCAATTATGTCTGTGATGTGGGTGGAAAGCCCTGGCACCATCCCAACTGCCTCTGTCCTGGTCTTGGAGAGTATGCCATGCTCAGCTGAGCTTTGAGATCATCACAAAACCAGAGAACATGGCTTCCACCCCACTTGGTTGCTCCTAATTCTCAGGTGGTGCTGCCCACATGATTTAGGTAGGTATCAATCTTGGTTGTATTTCTTTTAGGAGCATGCCCAGGTACTCCGTGGCTATGTTAGTCCTATGGAAGAAGTCATTTCTCACCCAACCCAGAGTTATTAAGCCCACAAAGGAACCTCAGGCAGGAAGAAACTACTCTCTCTATTGTCTCCCAGTTAATTTGTGCCCAGATCTTTATGTGAAATCTGTATTATATTGACATTCTTGGCTTCTCTTGTGTTTTTCTTCCCCTGTGGTTAAAAGAGATATCATAGTCGGCAGATGAGAGACATTAATGGAGTCTTTTGCTGTCGTCGACAACTAATCGGGATGGCTAAATGGAACCTCCGTGTTCATATGTAGTCTACCTTTATGACTCCATCAAGAGATAAAAGCGAGATGTCAACTCCAAAACCTCATGACTGACCAGGAGGACCTCTATCTTGTCTGGATTGAGCCTCAGCTTGTTAGCCCTCATCCAGTCTATCACAGCTGCTATGCACTGGCCCAGGATCTATGGGAGCTTCCTTAGAATTAGGTGGAAAAGTGTAGTAGAGTTGAGTGTCATCTGCATAGAGGTGGCACCCAACTCCAAAACCTCACGACTGACCAGGAGGACCTCTATCTTGTCTGGATTGAGTGTCAACTTGTTAGCCCTCATCCAGTCAATTATAGCTGTAAGAAACTGGTCCAGGATCTGGGAAGCTTCCTTGGAATGAGGTGGAAAAGAGTAGTAGAGTTGAGTGTCATCTGCATAGAGGTGGCACGCAACTCCAAAACCTCACGACTGACCAGGAGGACCTCTATCTTGTCTGGATTGAGCCTCAGCTTGTTAGCCCTCATCTAGTCCATCACGGCTGCCATCCACTGGCCCAGGATATGCGGGAGCTTCCTTGGAATTAGGTGGAAAAGAGTAGTAGAGTTGAGTGCCATCTGTGTAGAGGTGGCACCCAACTCCAAAACTCTAGATGACCTCACCCAGTGGTGTCATGTAAATATTGAAAAGCAGGGGGGGAGAGAATGGAACCTTGTGGGACCCCACAGGTCAATGGCCAGTGGTCCAAGAAGGTGTCCTTCAGCTTCACCATCTGGGTACGATCCTCCAGGAAGGAGCCATTCTGGAGAAAGCCATTCCAAGGAGCTGACCCAGAAGAATACCATGGTTGATGGTATTGAGAGATCCAGGAGAACCAGCAGGGACACACACCCCCATCTAGTTCTCTGCAGAGGTCATCCAACAAAGCGACCAAAGCCGTCTCAGTTCTGTGACCGGACCTAAACCCAGACTACGAGGGATCAAGATAATTGGCTTCATCCCGGAATACCTGGAGTCGAGAAGCCACCACTCACTCTAGAACTGGCACCGAGAAGCCACCACTCACTCTAGAACCAATGTCAGGAAGCCGGCACTATCTCTAGAACTGGTGTTGAGAAGCCGCCACTCACTCTAGAACTGGCATCGAGAAACCGCTGCTCCATCTAGAACCGGTATTGAGAAGCCAGCAATCATTTTAAAACTGGCATCGATAAGCCGCCACTCAGTCTAGAACTGTCACTGAGAAGAAGCAGCTCACTCTAGAACCAGTGTTGAGGAGCCACCGCTCACTCTAGGACCAGCATTGAGAAGCTGCCACTCCCTCTAGAACCGGCATTGAGAAGCTGCCACACACTCTAGAACCTTGCCCAGAAAAGGGAGGGATTATATCTTAAGATACCAAGTATGAAGGAATAAAATTGGGTTGAATGCCCCTTGTCCAAAAATGTCCAAAACATTTTGCTACCAGCCTCTACATTTAAATCAGGCACGTCGGCACACATTTGCAGGGCTTCGAAGCAGCTGCCTCGAAGCTGTGTTCTCGGCGACGCCACTGCATTTCGCGTTTATGAGATACTGGGTGCCTTATATCTCGCCGATCCTTAATTCTCTCTCCAGCTGCAGGTCTTCCTTTGAGGCTGAGAGAGCGTGACTCCCTCGAGGCCGCTCGACTGATTTCTGTGCCAAGAAGATATTTAAACCTGGGTCTCATCAAGGGCTTAATTACGCCAACACAATTAGACCTCTTTTACATAACGCTTGTCAGAAAACGCTGAGCCCAGCCGCAATGGGAACGTTAAAAACTGCCGGAGGGAAGCGCTCTTTATCTTGAAAGGGCTTGGAGATTTATAGTTTGCTTATTTCACTCTTTAATATCTAGGCTCCTGATAGCATCTGGAGGTTTTCAAAGCACCTCGTAAGCAAAGTGTTCCAGTTTGTAGTGGTTTTGGACTCTGGAAACCTAGGTTCAAAATTCTGTTTGATCATAGAAACTGTCAGGAGAACTGTAAAAATGTGCAAAATTTTATCTGTTCATTGTATGTATTTGGGTTATGTATGTATAAGTAAGTTTGTATCTTTAATTGCTGAAATGCTTGTGATGTGGTTTTGGTTAATTGGGTGCAGGTGGATCTAATTACTGTGGTTATAATGTGTTGCATCTGCCTGCAGCCAGCAGCAGCCTTCAGCGTCCCTCAGCGTTCTGCTATTGCTATAGCCTTGAGCTTTTGGAGAAGCTATGGCGTTTTGGAGTTTGGGACTCTAAATGTTTTGTTTAGGGTCTGATATCTGATGCAAGATGTTTGTTTTCTTACTTTTGATGTTTTCCACTATGAATTTATAATAAAGAAAGACTCTGCTAACAGGTTATGGGCCCAGAACGCTGCATAATGCGCATGTCTGAGGTAAATATGTGGTGGAACATTAAGAAGTTTTTGAAGGCATTTTTTGTTGGAATCTTCTGTTCCTGGCTGTTTTGATCAGCAGTGAGGTTTAAAGTGATGGCTTGCTGCTGTACACTAAACCTTGGAGGATTTGCCTTCAGAGAAATCAAGAAGATTTATGGCTTGCTATGTTGGAAAATTTGCCTTCTACGTGCCTGAGCAGCAAGGGCCAACTAAGTTGCTTTCCTGTCTTGCCTTGCACAGAGGTGTTTTCAACAAAAGTTTCAGAAGCCTAAAGAAGAAGAAAACAGTTTGTGTGTCAGACCCTGTGTTTGGATTCCAGAGAATTACTGCAAAGATATTGGACTGCTAGAAGCCAATTTTACTTGAAGTAGTGAATATAAATTGGCTGAGCTTAAACCCGGGTGTACTGGGGGTCTTTTCTTTTGGTGCAGTGAGTATTTTTGTTTCTGGACTTTTTGGGACTTTAAAGTGAAATACCACAATGGCTTTGCCGCCTCTTCAAGTTGGTTCACTCCCTTTTGATAAACTTTCTGAAAGTAACTGGCTCAGTTGGAGCGTCAGATTTAAAGCTTTTCTTGTTTCTCAGAATTTATGGGACATAATTGAGAACTTGCCAGCTCAATTAACTCCTGCGGATCAACATAAAGATGAAAGAGCTTTGGCACTTCTTCAATTGTCTGTGTCAGATTCTTTGTTGGTGCATCTTCATAATATTTTGCATGCGCAAACTGCGTGGAATTTGTTTAAAGATATGTTTCAGAGACAATCAAGCGGTTCGAAGATAATTCTTATGAGGCAGCTGTTTAACCTCAAACATGAGGAGGGCTCTCCAGTTCAAACTCATGTTACAAGAGTTGTGGCTCTTTTTTCGGAGTTGAGAGCAAGAGACATTATTTTTCCCCCTGAGCAACAAGCGTTAATCTTGATGGGATCTCTATCTCGCCCTTTTTATGCGTTCATGGACTCTCTTCATGGAATTCCTGACAGGGATCTCACGATACCTTTTATTTCAGGAAAAATTATGGAATTTGAGGCTCAACGCAAATTGAGGAGTTTTGCTCCTATACAGAAAAGTTCAAGTTCTGGGACTGCTTCTAATGACACTGCTTGTGTTGCTAAGCCAAAATCGCAAATTGTGTGCTTTAAATGTAAAAAGAAAGGGCATTATGCTAAGAATTGCAAACAGAATCAAGGACAATGGAGAAACAAGCAAGTGGAAAGACCTAGTTCTTCAAAGGACTTACAGCATGCTTTCCTGGTGACCTCTAAGAAGGATATAATGAACTCTTTTATTATAGATTCAGGCTGTTCTCAGCATTTGGTAAAAACTAAAGAACTGTTGACAAATGTGAGAGACTCTGATATAAATTTTATTTCTTTAGCTGATGATAGAAAAGTTAAAGTATTTTCTTGTGGTGATCTTTATATTGACAGTCTGAAATGTACTCTTGAGAATGTGTACTATGTACCCAATATTATGTATAATATTCTCAGTGTTAACAAACTTCTAGATGAAGATTTTGAGATTTCTTTGAAGAAGGATAAGTCTAAGTTAATTGACTTTCAAGGTAATGAAGTACAGCTGAGACAAGAGAAGGGATTTTTTGTTTTAAAGTCTGCTAAAAATGTGTCAGCTTGCATTAAGCAGATACCTGATAATCCCAGGCCATTACACGACAAATGTATTCATGAATTTCACAGGAAAATGGGTCATTTGTCATGGCAGTATCTAAGACAAACAGCTGAGTTGTGTAAAATTCCTATTCAAGGATGTAAGAATTTTCTAGATTGTGAAATTTGTGCAGCAGAAAATCTTAAGAAAGCTCCTATAGCAAAATACAGTGCTAGAGTTTCAAAAAGGATCTTAGAGCTTATACATATTGATGTATCTGGTCCTCATCCTACTTCTGTAGGCGGGTCAAAATATTTTTTGATTTTGGTGGATGATTTTTCTAGGTTGAAATTCACCTTCTTTCTAAGAACTAAAGGTGAAGTTTTTCAGAAAATTTCTGCTTGGCTGAAGCTAATGCAAACACAGTTTCCTGAGTATCCAGTACAGGCTTTTCAAAGTGATCGTGGTGCAGAGTTTATGTCCAAACAAATGAAACATTTGCTTGAAAAGTTTGGCATAGTTCACAGGTTAACAAATCCTTACTCACCTAGTGAAAATGGGGTTGCAGAAAGGTGGATAGGTGTTCTAAAAATTGTAGCTAGAAAAATGTTAAGAGATGCTAATTTATCTGATGGATTGTGGGCTGAAGCTGTGGCAAATGCTACTTTTGTGCTCAATCGTTCTTTTTGCAAAAGTGTCAATAGTATTCCTTATTTATTGTTTTTTGGGAAAACTCCTGATTTGAGTTCAATCAGAGTTTTTGGAAGTGACTCATATGTCTTAATTCCTTCTCAACAAAGACATAAGAAGGATTCTATTTGGAAGAAATTGAAATATCTAGGCCCTGCTTCTGAGTCAAAAGGTTGGAGATTTTGGTGTGGTAATAATAGGGTGTTAGTTTCTAAAAGTGTAAAGTTTCAACAACACAGTGGTTGGGATAGGATTCATTCAAATAAGGAAGTGTTTCTGCCTTTTAACACTACTCAAATGCATACACCACTAACCACACAGCCAACTACACAACAAGTTTCACAGCAACCTGCTACACAAGTACAATCAGTTTCACAACAGTCTGCACAGCAAGATATACAACCAAGCACATCTCATGATACACATTTTGGTTCACAAGTGCAAGTGAAGCAAGAATCAGTTTCTAGTCAGTTACAAAGCAGTAGTCCTGTAATTAAAAGGACAGAATCTCAGAAGAGAAAAGCTGAAGCTGAATCCTCTAGTTCACAAAGTACTAGCTCTAGTAATTCAGAGACTGATGAGACTGATGGAGGAGATAGTACTAGGAACATTCCTAGACGTAGTTCTAGGATAACTAAGGGTATACCTCCAAAGAGATATCATTGTGAAGTTGTGAAAGTACCAGACCATGACTGGTCTGAACCTCAAAGTTATAAAGAGATGTTGAATAGAGAAGAGACTGAAAGAAAGCTTTGGTTAAAAGCAATGCAAAGTGAATTTGATTCTTTGAAAGATTTGCAAGTTATGGAGAAATCTAAAACAGTTGATAATGCAAAAGTTCTAAGTTGTCGTTGGGTGTATAGACGTAAACAAACAAAGGATGGTGGTTATTTGTACAAAGCCAGATTAGTTGCTAGAGGTTTTGAACAGATATATGGAGAAAATTTTAATGAGATATTTAGCCCCACAGTATCTGGTGAAGCACTAAAAATAACCCTTGCAATTGCCAGTAATAGAAATTTAAAAGTCAAACATTTTGATGTGAATACTGCATACCTTCATGCAGATTTAGAGGAAAAAGTTTATATTTCTGCTATTCCAGGTTTTGAATCTGATCTTCCTGATGGGACTTATCTTCTTAAAAAAAGTCTTTATGGTCTCAAACAAAGTGCAAGAAATTGGAACTTACATTTAGACAAAGTGTTGACAAAGTTAAATTTTGTTGCAAATAGTTTTGATCCTTGTTTGTACTCAAAAGGAAGTGGAGATACACAAATGTTTATTATAATTTATGTGGATGATGTGTTATGTATTGGATCTGAAGAACAAATTGAGGAAGTTTTTCAGAATTTAAGCAAAGTATTAAAAATCAAAAATCTTGGAGATGTTAATAGATATCTTGGCATAAATATTGCTAGAAATGAAACTGGTTTTGAATTAAACCAAACTGATAAGATTTATGATCTTTTGAAAAGAACCAGAATGGAAAATGCAAACACTGTTAATACTCCTATGGCTCTTCAGTTCTTACAACATGTAGATGGAGAAGTGTTTGATAACAATTTTATTTATCGTTCAGTTCTTGGTTCTTTATTGTATATTGCAAACAATACTAGGCCCGACATTTCGTTTTCTGTTGGTATCCTAAGTCAAAGGATTCAAAATCCTTCACAAACAGACTGGGCCGGAGTAAAAAGAGTTTTAAGATATTTAAAGCAAACAGCTGAAAAAATATTCAGAATTTGCCCAAATGACAAACAGTCTTTGGAAATCCATTGCGATAGTTCATTCGCTAATTTAAAAGGAAATAAATCTGTCACAGGATTTATAATAAAATATGCCAATACACCAGTTTGCTGGAAAAGTAGAAAACAAAACTTAGTTGCTTTAAGCACAGGAGAAGCTGAGTTTTCAGCATTATCTGATGCCTTGACATCAGTAGAGTGGATTGAATCTCTAATTAAAAATATGAACATTGATTTGGAATTACCAATACAGGTGTATGTAGATTCTCAAACTTGCATCGCATTGTGTAAGAGTCAAAATTTAAAAACGAAATCTAGATATATCAATGTTAGATATTCTAACGTGCAACAATTTGTAAAGAACAAAAGAATTGTTCTTAACTATGTGTCTTCTGTTGAAAATGTTGCAGATATTTTGACGAAGCCTCTTACATGTGATAAACATAACCAATTTTGTGAAAGACTGAATTTATGATTATATAAATATGAACTGATATAATTTTGTGGAGGAGTGTCAGGAGAACTGTAAAAATGTGCAAAATTTTATCTGTTCATTGTATGTATTTGGGTTATGTATGTATAAGTAAGTTTGTATCTTTAATTGCTGAAATGCTTGTGATGTGGTTTTGGTTAATTGGGTGCAGGTGGATCTAATTACTGTGGTTATAATGTGTTGCATCTGCCTGCAGCCAGCAGCAGCCTTCAGCAGCTTTCAGCGTCCCTCAGCGTTCTGCTATTGCTATAGCCTTGAGCTTTTGGAGAAGCTATGGCGTTTTGGAGTTTGGGACTCTAAATGTTTTGTTTAGGGTCTGATATCTGATGCAAGATGTTTGTTTTCTTACTTTTGATGTTTTCCACTATGAATTTATAATAAAGAAAGACTCTGCTAACAGAAACCTCTTGGGTGCCATGAGGAAGGTCGTACACTCTCAGCCTCAAAGGGAGGCAAATCCGGGCAGGAAAACCCTGCGATAGGGTCAACAGATACCAGAAATTAAAAGGAGATTTTATCTGGATTGCTTGCAAGATCATCTTTCTACAAAAAAGTATGTACAGTGTTCCCTTGCTACTTCACGGTTCACTTACTGCGGACTCGCTGTTTCGCGGAGAGCAGTGAGGGAACACTGTATAGCTGCTCCCCGTTCCTTCCTTGTCAGGCTGAGGCCCAAGGGGTCTCCGAGGTGGGGAGCAGTAGAGGTGGCGAGGAGGAGGAGGCCACCACCGAGTGGGTAGAGTGTCCCTACCCCACCTTGGAGGCTCCTTGGTTGCCCATCTTGGCAAGGAAGGGACCTCTGAGATGGGGAGCAACAGAGGTGGCGAGGAGGAGGAGGCTACCGCCAAATGGGCAGAGTGTCCCTACCCCACCTCGGAGGCCCCTTGGGTGCCCAGCCTGGTGATGAAGGAAACTCCAAGATAGGTAGCAGCGGAGGTGGCGAGGAGGAGAAGGTTGCCACCACCGAAGAGGGCCTCGGTGGCAGTGTCCTCCTCCTCACTGCCTCCACTACTCCTTGTTCCTTTCTCGCCAGACTGGGCACCAGGCTTGAGCTCCCATCCTGGTGAGGAAGGGACCTCTGAGTTGGGGAGCAGCAGAAGCTGCAAGGAGGAGGAGGCCACTGCCACCTAAGAGGGCCTCAGCAGCGGTGTCCTCCTCCTCACTGCCTCGCTGCTCCCTGTTCCTTCCTCGCCAGGCTGAGTGCCTAAGGGGCTCCGAGGCAGGGAGCAGTAGAGGTGGCAAGGAGGAGGAGGCCACTGCCGAGTGGGCAGAGTGTCCCTACCCTGCCTCGGAGGCCCCTTGGGTGCCCAGCCTGGCAAGGAAGGGACCTCTGAGATGGGGAGCAGCGGAGGTGGCGAGGAGGAGGAGGCCACCACCACCGAAGAAGGTCTCGGCAGTTGTGTCCTCCTCCTCACTGCCTCCACTGCTCCCTGTTCCTTCCTCGCCAGACTGGGCACCAGGCTTGGGCTCCCATCCTGGTGAGGAAGGGACCTCTGAGTTGGGGAGCAGCAGAAGCTGCAAGGAGGAGGAGGCCACTGCCACCTAAGAGGGCCTCAGCAGCGGTGTCCTCCTCCTCACTGCCTCCACTACTCCCTGTTCTTTCCTCGTCAGACTGGGCACCAGCCTAGTGAGGAAGGGGCCTCCAATGCACAACCTCTGAGGATGCTTGCCATAGATGCAGGCAAAACGTCAGGAGAGAATGCCTCTAGAACTTGGCCATATAGCCCGAAAAAACCTACAACAACCCAAATCTATCGGTAATTTACAACTTTGGGACAATATCAGGAAATGTATTGCTATATAAGAGACCTTATTACAATCCAAAAATTGTGGCAGACCAGAGGAGTGTGGCACACCCGCCGCTTTTCTCCATTGGAAAGAGAGAGATGGTGTACTTTGGAGAGTGTTAGATCTGCAATAGAATGCAGTCTGGTCACTTGCCTCCTTTTCTCAAGGGAAGAGAAAAGGAGTGCCATTTTGGAGTCATTTCACGTTGCATAGAGTCAGTTTCTGCTGTAGTGAAAACGCAGAACTGATCCTTGGCATTGTTCTTAGGAAAAGAAGGAAAGAAAAGGGACGGAGAAGTTGTATGAGGAAAATAGAGAAATGGAAAGAAAGAGCCATAACGACCTCACTACCTCTAAGGATGCTTGCCATAGATGTAGGCAAAACGTCAGGAGAGAATGCCTCTAGAACAGTGGTTCTCAACCTTTCTAATTCCGTGACCCCTAAATACAGTTCCTCATGTTGTGGTGATCCCCAACCATAAATTTATTTTCGTTGCTACTTTATAACTGTAATTTTGCTACTGTTATGAATCGTAATGTAAATGTATTTTCATTGTTACAAATTGAACATAATTAAAGCATAGTGATTATTCACAAAAACAATATGTTTTGGGGAGGTTGGACAATGGATTATGGGATCTGCAGTACCTTCAAACGATTCAGCTCTGACTTCCACAGACCTGGGTCGCCCGGCTCGGGGGGCGTGAGCCGGGTATCCCAGGCTCCGAGGGAGGGCCTGGGCCCTGTGGGGAGCCATTTTGAGGAGGGGGCAGGGCCAAAGGAGGTGGCCTCATGACCTCTCAGAAATGGCCAAGCGACCCCCCTGGTGGTTGCGACCCCCAGGTTGAGAGCTACTGCTCTAGAACATGGCCATGTAGCCCGAAAAAACCTACAACAACCCAGAGCCATAAAGTATTGCACTGTTGTCAAAGCATTGCAATGGTGACAATGTGAGGTTGGCCCTCTTAGAGCTGGAGAAGGGAGAAAGTAGGCAGCAACCCCAATGACACCCGGGAATGCTGAGTATAATCTATATAAATAAAAATGTAATGTTCGTTTGTGGTATTCACAGAACTCAAGAACTGCTGGGAAAATTGACACCAAATTTGGACACAAGACACCTAACAACCCAATGTATGTCCTTCACTCAAAACATTTATTTTGTCATTTGGGAGTTGTAGTTCCTGGGATTTATAGTTCACCTACAATCATTCTGAACCCCACCAATGATGGAGTTGAACCAAACTTGGCACAGTTCTCCCATGACCAACATAAAATACTGGAAGGGTTTGGTGGGCAGTGTCCTTTGGTTTTGGAGTTGTAGTTTGAGTGCATTGTTTATGCACTCAAACAATGATGGATCTGGACCAGACTCTACACAAATACTCAATATGCCCAAATGTGAACACTGGTGGAGTTTGGGGAAAGTAGACCTTGACATTTGGGAGCTGTAGTTGCTGGGATTTATAGTTCACCTACAATCAAAGAGCATCCTGAACCCCACCAATGATGGAATTGAACCAAACTTGGCACACAGTTCTCCCATGACCAACAAAAAATACTGGATGGGTTTGGTGGGCAGTGTCCTTTGGTTTTGGAGTTGTAGTTTGAGTGCATTGTTTGTGCACTCAAACAATGATGGATCTGGACCAAACTCAATATGCCCAAATGTGAACACTGGTGGAGCTTGGGGAAAATTGAATCTTGACATTTGGGAGTTACAGTTGCTGGGATTTATAGTTCATCTACAATCACAGAGCATTCTGAACCCCACCAGTGACAGAATTGGGCCAGACCTCCCACACAGAACCCCCATGTGGGCCACAGCAACACGTGGCAGGGGGCGGCTAGTATAGTATAAAATGCAATTTACCTTGCAATAACATGGTGATTCCGGATCCACGTCCACCGTGGCTAAATAGTCAGGTTGCCGGGACTCGGTTCCGGTTAAAATGCACGGTACGTATATCAGTTTTTCTCTGGGTCCTGCGGAAACAAAGCCTAGTGTTAGGATCTTAAAGACGGGAAAGCATGGGATGCATGAAGCATTGTCCCCACAAGTCGCCTTTGGAGACCTAGGTTAGCATTTCAGTTGCATCCTCGGGGTTCTTGAGCTTTGTTGTTTTGATGGTCTGGGAGGGAACTCTGTATTCCCCAACTCTCCTGATTTTGTGGGACATGAGGAGGTGAAACCTAATTTTGGGTGGAAAGTGTCGTCCGCACTACTTACCTCTCATGGCGTCCAACGGCGAAGCGTAACCGGGTCCATGGCATGAGCCACACTGCCCTATACAATTGGAAAGAGGGAGAGATCGAGATCTTTACTGATTCTTGAATAATCTAGAACCGTGGTTCTCAACCTTCCTAATGCTGCAACCCCTTAATACAGTTCCTCGCGTGGTGGTGACCCCCAACCAGAACATTATTTTCACACTGCCCTATACAATTGGAAAGAGGGAGAGATCGAGATCTTTACTGATTCTTGAATAATCTAGAACCGTGGTTCTCAACCTTCCTAATGCTGCAACCCCTTAATACAGTTCCTCATGTGGTGGTGACCCCCAACCAGAACATTATTTTCGTTGCTACTTCACAACTATCATTTCACTTCTGTTATGAATGGTAGTGTAAATATCTGATATGCAGGATGTATTTTCATTCGGCACAAATACCCGATACGCCCAAATTTGAATACTGGTGGGGTTGGGAGGGATTGATTTTGTCATTTGGGATTTATAGTTCACCTACAATCAAAGCGCATTCTGAACTACACCAACAATGAAAATGAACCAAACTTAGCACACAGAACTCCCACAACCAACAGAAAATACTGGAAGAATTTGGTGGGAATTGACCTTGAGTTTGGGAGTTGTAGTTCACGTATATCCAGAGAGCACTGTGGACTCAAACAATGATGGCTGTGGACCAAACTTTGCATGGATACTCAATATGGCCAAATGTGACCACTGATGGAATTTGGGGAAAATAGACCTTGACATTTGGGAGTTGTAGTTGCTGGGATTTATAGTTCACCTACAATCAAAGCGCATTCTGAACACCACCAACAATGATAGAATTGAACCAAACTTAGCACACAGAACTCCCACGACCAAGAGAAAATACTGGAAGGATTTGGTGGGCATTGACCTTGAGTTTGGGAGTTGTAGTTGCTGGGGTTTATAGTTCACCTACAATCAACGTGTGTTCCGAACTCCACCAACAATGATAGAATTGAACCAGACTTGGCACACAGAACTCCAACGACCAAGAGAAAATACTGGAAGGATTTGGTGGGAATTGAACTTGAGTTTGGGAGTTGTAGTTCACTGACATCCAGAGAGCACTGTGGACTCAAACAATGATGGCTGCAGACCAAACTTGGCACAAATACTCAATATGCCCAAATGTGACCACTGGAGAAAATAGACCTTGACATTTTGGGAGTTGTAGTTGCTGGGATTTATAGTTCACCTAGAATCAAAGAGCACTCTGAACACCAGCAATGGAATTGAACCAAACTTGGTGTACTACCCACATGGCTAACATTGAATATTGGTGGGGTTGGGGGTGGGCTATTTTAGAATTCTGGGAGTTGTAGTTCACCAACACCAAAAAGGAAGAGAAAGACAGGCAGAGGGATCTTAGCCTTCTTCTGACAAATAAGTTCCTAAGACCATCAGAAATATGTGTTTTCTGAGGGTCTTTGGTGATCTCCAGTGTAGATGTGCCAGGATGTGGATGAGGCATTTGCTTCATGCTTCTGTTTTCTACCCTTTGAAAGATTCCTGTCTCAGTCCATCCTTATGACTCACTCGCCTCCTTGATCCGGCATTTTTCATTCCAAATATATGAATGGATGGGGAAGCTATCCATGGATCAAATCTGACCCAGTTGGATGGCATTTATGATCCATTTCCAATTACACAGCAAACAAACAATATCTGATAGTGGCCTCCATTGGCGAGATAATCTCTTCCTCCCATCCAGTTCCACCCAAAAGCCATTAATAATAATGATGGTGATAATAATAATAGGATACTGCACTTTTCTCTCTTAAACCACACTCCCCAAATAACAAAACCAATCTTCCCAATTCCTCCTTTTCATTCCCACTCTCTCTGCTCCTTTTACAAAGTCCCGCTTTCTCTCTTGCTTCCCCCCTTCGTCCTCAGCATGTTTCCATTGCTGCAAATGGACCTCAAAATACTTTCAGTTTTTATTCAGAGTACTAGCTTGGGTACGCAATGTTGCCTGGGTTATTGCATAAGGTTGTGGGTGTACTACAACTCACATCATGCCAGGTTAACCCCCGAAACTCTGGTACCCAAACTGTAATCTATACCAATGATCCAGTGTATTAAGTAATAGGTAAATGAAGATGTTTTGGCAATCTGGAACCAAACCCCGGCGTATACGTAATACCTGTATTAAGTGGTATTAACCATATATGAAAATTGTAAACAATCTAAAAACAAAGATAGAAAGCAAAGCAGAACCTGGGATTGGTTCCAGATGTAGACATCATCTTGAGTTTGAGGATGCAATAAAGTCAGGGTTGAAGACCTAAATCGGAATACATGTCCCAAATGGAGACAACCAGGCATCTTACCTTTATTCGGGGTCTTCTGGACTACCTTTTCTTCATCCAACACTTTGGTCTGGTGCTTAGACATCTCCTTTGCAACCTCAATACGTCTGACAAGGAAAGGTGCCTCTCCGCTCCCTAAAGAAGCCTATATAAATGCCGAGGATATCTCTCCATCTCCTTATATATCACTAATCCAGACGGCTGGAGGAGGGAGGTGTGTTCGCTGGAATAAACTCATTAAGGAAAGAGCTGACTCTGGGGAAAAAAAACAGAGCAGAGTTTCAGACGGGGCCTTTCTCATCGTGGTCCCACCTCTCCCCATTCAATTAATTTCAGACAGACAACGCTCATATACTTTCCCCTTCTGTTTCTTTTTCTCCCCTTGTTTCTTCTGAAAAGATAGAAAAGCTTTTTGAAAACACTTCTTTTGGGTGTTTCATAGGGTTTGACTATACTTAGGTGATCTCTCGCCTCGTCTTCTAAGTGTCGTATCTTGGCGGTGGTTATGTAAGTGACTGTGGAGTATGTTCTTCCACAGTGAGGACAATGGTTTCCATGTGGGAAGCGAACCCAGTCAGGGTTGGCTTGATGCACCTTCTTCCTCTTGGCATGTTTCGCCCTCCATTCGTGCCTCCTCGAATTCCGCAGCAGTGATGGTCACAGCTGACCTCCAGTGAGAGTACTCAATGTCTAGGGCTTCCCAGTTCTCTCTTGGTGTCTCTGCCACAATTTTTAAGGTTGGCTTTAAGCCCATCTTTCAATCTCTTTTCCTGTATGCCAACATTATGTTTCCCATTCTTGAGTTGGGATTAGAGTAACTGCTTTGGGAGATGGTGATCGGGCATTCGGACAACGTGGCCTTCGGTCCAGTGGAGTTGATGGTGGACAAGCATCGCTTCAGTGCTGGTGGTCTTTGCTTCTTCCAACATGCTGACATTGTCTACCTTACCAAGAGATTTGCAGGAGGCAGTGCTGATGGAATCATTCCAGGAGTTGCGTGTGACATCTATAGACAGTCCACATTTCACAGGCGTATAGCAGGATTGGGAGGACAATAGCTTTATAGACAAGCACCTTGGTATTCCTATGGATGTCCCTGTCCTCAAACACTCTCTGCTTCATTCGTAAAAATGCTGCACTCGCAGAGCTCAGGCGGTGTTGTATTTCAGTGTCAATGTTGACGTCTGTAGACAGTCCATGTCTCACAAGGTGTATAGCAGGGTTGGGAGGACAATCGCTTTATAAACAAGCACCTTGGTATCCCTACGGATGTCCTGGTCCTCAAACACTCTCTACTTCATTCGAAAAAATGCTGCACTCGCAGAGCTCATGCGGTGTTGTATTTCAGTGTCAATGTTGACGTCTGTAGACAGTCCACGTTTTGCAGGCGTATAGCAGGGTTGGGAGGACAATAGTTTTATAAACAAGCACCGTGGTATTCCTACGGATGTCCTGGTCCTCAAACACTCTCCGCTTCATTCAGAAGAGTGCTGCACTTGCAGAGCTCAGTCGGTGTTGTACTTCAATGTGAATGTTAACTTTTGAGAGAAGGCTGTCAAGGGAGTGGAAATGGTCAACATTTTCTAATGTTACACCATTAAACTGTATTTCTGGCGTTGGAGAAGGATTGCCTGGTGTCTGCTGAAAGAGCACTTTGGTTTTCTTGATGTTCAATGAGAGCTTCTCGTATGCTTCTGCAAAGATGTTTGGAGTGGCTTGTAGATCTTCTGAATGTGCACAGACTACATTATCATCGGCATATTGGAGTTCCATAACAGATCTTGTTGTGACCTTGTTTTGGCTTTCAGTCTCCTGAGGTTAAATAGCTTGCCATCTGTCAATGTTTAATGAGAGGCTGAGCTTCTTGTATGTTTCTACGAAGGTGTTTAGAGTGGCTTGTAGGTCTTCTTCTGAATGCATACAGACTACATTATCATCGGCATATTGGAGTTCCATAACAGATGATGTGACCTTGGTTTTGGCTTTCAGCCTGCTGAGGTTCAATAGCTTGCTATCTGTCAATGTTTAATGAGAGGCTGAGCTTCTCGTATGTTTCTGCAAAGGTGTTTAGAGTGGCCTGTAGGTTTTCTTCTGAATGCGCACAGACTACATTATCATTGGCATATTGGAGTTCCATAACAAATGATGTTACCTTGGTTTTGGTTTTCAACCTGCTGAGGTTCAATAGCTTGTCATCTGTCTGATAGATGATTTCCACTCCGGTGGGAAGCTTCCCATCAACAAGATGAAGTATCATAGTGATTAAGATGTAAAGTTAGGTTGGGGTTCTGAATGTGGGCAGACTACATTATCATCGGCATATTGGAGTTCCATAACAGATGTTGTGACCTTGGTTTTGGCGTTCAGTCTCCTGAGGTTAAATAGCTTGCCATCTATCAATGTTTAATGAGAGGCCGAGATTCTCGTGTGCTTCTGCTAAGGTGTTTAGAGTGCCTTGGAGGTCTTTTTCTGAATGTGCACAGACTATGTTATCATCGGCATATTGGAGTTCCGTAACAGATATTGTTGTGATTATACTTTGCATTATATTGATCCAAAGTGGGGAGATTGGGGCCTATGAGGCCCCCGAGTTTTGTAGACACCTCATTTTGCCTCATTTCATAAACCGCAAATTGGCAAGTACATCCTTTGCCGTCCCACTTTCCCAGCTGCTTTGAAAACATCCCGGTTTCTTTTCCTTTCTCCCGCTTTCCTCCTCAGTTCCTGCAAATAGTGTCCCGAGTCCTGAAGTAGTTTGCCCCCATTGGACCCCACAAAGGAGAGAAAGAAAAGAGGATGCACCTATACTCTGGCAGGAAGGTAAGGGCGCTCCATGCAGTTATGCAGGCCACATGACCTTTGAGGTGTCTATGGACAATGCCAGCTCTTTGGCTTAGAAATGTAGATGAGCCCCAGAGTCAGACACAACTGGACTTAACGTCAGGGGAAAACCTTTACCTTGTGGTTCCCAAAAGATGCCACTTCTCACATCATGCCGAGATCACTCACAAAAACTTAGCTATGCCCTGGAACCCTACTCGTAATCATATATACGTGTCTGTTTCCCTAGAGACATGTTTGCTTTCATCTTGCGAGCTGCCTGACATCCTCTGGGGCAGCAGAACCAGCTCCAAGCTGCTTGCATTGCAAAAAAACCCCAAACCTAATTGGCATTTGGAAAAGTAAACGGCAATATTCATGCCGTTTTGGGGTTTAGTTTGAACTTTGAAGCAATGATCTAAGACTCTGAAAAATGAAATGCAAAGATACAGAATGGGCGACGATGCGTGGCTCAAGAGCCATACTTGGAGTCCTTGTAGACAACAAATTAAGCATGAGCCTACAATATGATGCTGCAGCTAAAAATGCCAGTGGGATTTTGGCCTCTATAGTGTCTAGAAGGAAGTGAAGGACTGCATCAATAGGAGCATAGTGTCTAGATCCAGGGAAGTCATGCTCCCCATGCTCTATTCTGCCTTGGTTAGACCACACCTGGAATATTGTGTCCCATTCTGGACACCACCATTGAAGAGAAATATTGACAAGCTGGAAAGTGTCCAGAGAAAGGCGACTCAAGTGATCAAGGGTCTGGAGAACAAGCCCTATGAGGAGTGGCTTAAAGAGCTGGGCATGTTTTATCCTGAAGAAGAGAAGGCTGAGAGGAGACATAATAGCCATGTATAAGTATGTGAGCAGAAGTCATAAGGAGGAGGGAGCAAGCTTGTTTTCTGCTGCCCTGGAGACTAGGACGCAAGGGAACCATGGCTTCAAAGTACAAGAAAGGAGATTCCAGCTGAACGTTAGGAAGAACTTCCTGACTTGAGAGCTGTTCAGCAGTGGAACTCTCTGCCCCAGAGTGTGGTGGAGGCTCCTTCTTTGGTGGCTTTTAAATAGAGGCTGGATGGCCATCTGTCGGGGGTGCTTTGAATGCAATTTTCCTGATTCTTGGCAGAATGGGTTGGACTGGATGGCCCATGAGGTCTCTTCCAACTCTAGGATTCTATGATTCATGGTCCAGCTCTCACATCCATAGGTTACTACAGGGAATACCATTGCTTTAACTATGCGGATCAGGTGATCTTTAGGAGATCCAAAATATGTCTTTACTTGATCCACTTGTTTCTCTTCGAAAACCAGACGTGAACACATCATCTGTAGCTTGATGATTCTTCCTCTGTGCATGAGACAGGGCATTGTGGACAAGCATACAGATGCATAGTTGTTTGTTCTGCTCCACAGTCACACAAGGTGGAGGATTCTTTAGGTCGTGCCATTTGGCCAGGTTGTCTTTTGATCTGCCCACTCCGCTTCTGAGTCTGTTCAGGGACTTCCACGTTGCCCATTCTTGGTTTGCCCCTGGAGGAAGACCCCCATGGGATGGGTCATCCAGTTGGAATTTCCACTCCACAGTGGAAATCATCTATCGGACAGATGGCAAGCTATTTAACCTCAGCAGACTGAGAGCCAAAAGCAAAGTTACACAACATCAATTATAGAACTCCAGTATGCTGATGACAACGTCATCTGTGCACATTCAGAAGAAGGCCAACAAGCTACTCTAAACACCTTTGCAGAAGCATACACGAAGCTCAGCCTCTCATTGAACATCGAGAAAACCAAAGTGCTCTTCCAGCAAAAGTCACCAGCCAATCCTTCTTCAATGCCAGAAATATGTTGACCATTTCTGCTCCCTTGGCAGCCACCTCTCCACAAAAGTCAACAATGACACTGAAATACAACACCGCCTGAGCTCTGCGAGTGCAGCATTCTTCCGAATGAAGCAGAGAATGTTTGAGGACCAGGACATCCATAGGGATACCAAGGTGCTTGTTTATAAAACTATTGTCCTCCCAACCCTGGTATACGCCTGCAAGACGTGGACTGTCTACAGATGTCAACATTGACACTGAAATATAACACCGCCTGAGCTCTGCGAGTGCAGCATTTTTCCGAATGAAGCAGAGAGTGTTTGAGGACCGGGACATCCGTAGGGATACCAAGGTGCTTCTTTGTAAAGCTATTGTCCTCCCAACCCTGCTATACACCTACAAGACGTGGACTGTCTACAGACGTCACATGCAACTCCTGGAATGATTCCATCAGCGCTGCCTCCGAAAAATCCTGCAAATCTCTTGGGAAGACAAGCGGACAAACATCAGCGTGCTGGAAGAAGCAAAGACCACCAACATTGAAGCAATGGTCCTCCGCCATCAACTCTGCTGGACTGGCAATGTTGTCCGGATGCCTGACCACCGTCTCCCAAAGCAGTTGCTCTGCTCCGAACTCAAGAACGGAAAACAGAATGTTGGTGGACAGGAAAAGAGATTGAAAGATGGGCTCAAAACCAACCTTAAAAACTCTGGCATAAACACTGAGAACTGGGAACCCTTGAGCGCTCCAGCTGGAGGTCAGCTGTGACCAGCAGTGCTGTAGAATTTGAAGAGACACAAAGGGAGGGTGAAAGAGAGAAACGTGCCAAGAGGAAGGCGCATCAAGCCAACCCCGACCGGGACCGCATTCCACCTGGGAACCAATGCCCTCACTGCGGGAGAAGATGCAGATCAAGAATAGGGCTCCACAGTCACCTATGGACCCACCCTGGAAGATTATCCTACTTGGCCAACGAGGGATCACCTAAGTAAGTAAGTAAAGTAGTTGGAATTTCCCGGTATAGCTGCCCAGAGGGATACTCTTGCTGGGGTTTAGAGTGGCTTGTAGATCTTCTTCTGAATGCGCACAGATGACATTGTCATCAGCATACTGGAGTTCTATAACAGATGTTGTTCTAATCTTGGTTTTGGCTTTCAGCCTGCTGAGGTTAAACAGCTTGCCATCTTTGTTCTTGGTGTTCATACAGAGTTTTCTAAATATTAGTGTCGGATCTAAGGTGATGCTGAGATATTTAGGATATTTAGGATGGGAACAGTGTTCGAGCTCTTGGCTTTCCCAGGTAATGTTCAATTTCCTGTTGGATTCACGGTCCCATAGGTGGAAAGCACACACTTGTGTCTAGGCAGGGTTGGGCTTCTTTGCAAGGTTTGTAGCTTCTTTGTAGTAGCTGGAGAGATCTTTCAGGGCATTAGGAAGCTAGTTTTCGACTGGGCTTTCGTAGGTTTTTCAGGCTTGCATGGCTGTGTTCTAGAAGCATTCTCTCCTGACGTTTCGCCTACATCTATGACAGGCATCCTCAGAGGTTGTAAGATCTGTTGGAAACTAGGAAAATTGGATTTTGACTGTTTCAAAGTCTTTTGCTTGTGTTGTTAGGCCAAGGTCATCAGCATATATGGTTGTGGCTGATTCGTAAAGGTGTTTTATACAGTGGAGTAGCAAAAGGGATACCAGGCGGTGTGCAATTGTTTGAAAGTGAACTCATTAAGGCAAACCAAAGACCGACCATAGATGGAACTGAAGGATGACTCGCATGTCTTAGGCATCCAGGCACCTGTAACTGATCTCGAATGGGAGCCTCCCTCCGTGCCCACAAAAACCTCAACTGGGGGAGGAATCAGCCTGACTTGGCAGACGTTCTCCATCCAGGAGCTCCGCCTGACTCCTCCAGAAACCGTTCCTGTGGTTCTTGCCAGAGGGCCATGCCACTGCAGCGATACCCTTTTCCCTTTCGACAGCTTTAGGGTTTTTCGGAGACTCAAATCTTGCTGTTCGCTCAGATATCTGGAGATGAACGGGTTCTGAAGTGACACCATAAGCTTTTTGCTGTAGCATAGAAAGATTAATTCAAAAATGGGTGTGTGCGCACATGTGTTTGTGTGTTCCACAATATTGTCTGGATGTTCTTGGGACCACTACCTGACTGCTTTCTCCTTTCTTCAACTCTGAGAAGGCCTACCTCAGAATGCTAATGGTGGGCAGGTTCCGTTTGGGACTTTCCCAGCCTTCCTCTATTTCCTTCGTACAGCTTCCCCTTCCCCACTTGACCAGGAACTATTTTAAACAAGGACCACTTGACCAGGAACCACTTTGCCCAAGGACCACTTGACAAGGAACCACTGTGACCAAGGACCAGTTGACAAGGAATCACTTCGGCCAAGGACCAGTTGACCAGGAACCACTTTGCCCAAGGACCACTTGACAAGGAATCACTTTAACCAATGACCACTTGACAAGGAACCACTTTGACCAAGGACCACTTGACAAGGAACCACTTTGACCAAGGACTACTTGACCAGAAACCACTTTGACCAAGGACCACTTGACCAGCAACCACTTCAGCCAAAGACCACTTGACCAGTAACCACTTTGACCAGGAACCACTTTGTCCAAGGACCTCTTGACCAGGAACCATTTTGACCAGGAACCACTTTGACCAAGGACCAGTTGACCAGGAACCACTTTGCCCAAGGACCACTTGACCTTGAACCATTTTGACCAAGGACCACTTGATCAGGAACCACTATTACCATGGACCACTTAACCAGGAACTGATTTGAACATGGACCACTTGACCAGGAACCACTTTGATCAGGAACCACTTTGTCCAAGGACCTCTTGACCAGGAACCATTTTGACCAGGAACCATTTTGACCAAGGGCCTCTTGACCAGCAACAATTTTGACCAGGGACCACTTGACCAGGAACCATTTTGACCAAGGACCACTTGACAAGGAACCACTGTTACCATGGACCACTTAACCAGGAACTGATTTCAACATGGAGCACTTAACCAGGAACCATTTCGACCAAGGGCCACTTGACCAGTAACCACTCTGACCAGGAACCACTTTGACCAAGGACCACTTGACCAGTAACCACTTTGACCAGGAACCACTTTGTCCAAGGACCTCTTGACTAGGAACCATTTTGACCAGGAACCACTTTGACCAAGGACCTCTTGACCAGGAACCATTTTGACCAGGGACCACTCTCCAACATTAGTACCAAAAGGGTTACGAATCGTTTTTTTAGTCAACTTTAGATTCATTTTGGGGTGCTGATTCAGAAAATCACATTGGTGGATAGACTACATCAGCTGTAGTTTCTGGTACAGAACATATGCCGTGGTCGGCAACAGGGAAGGAGTAATAGGCAGCGCAAAAGTTGGATCACGAAGGAGATGTGCTCCAAGTTTGGGCCTGATCCGTCAAGCCATGCTGAAGCCTTTGCAGAACAAACCAACTTACGTACATACATATATACATTTATATCTTTTAATATACAGGAGCATTTCTCTTTTATTGAAATTTGGATGGATAGCACCATAAGAATTAAATCGCGGCACCCACAAGAGATAAGCTTTCAAGTCCCCAATCAGCCTGTCTGGACCCGCAAGGGCTTTGTGTCTTGTGACAAACACAAAAAAGACAATTGCTCCAAGCAACACCTAATGAATATATGCATTTAAATGAGGAGGCAATCTCATCATCAAAGCTTTTTCGGGAATTACGAACTATATTAAAACAGTTCTCATACGCCCGGCAGCAAACATTAGCTTTTTTAATATGTTATCGAAGGCTTTCATGGCCAGAATCACTGGGTTTCTGTGACTTTTCTGTGCTAAGCTAAGCTAAGGAAATGTTTACAAAGTTCCTTACATTAAGAAGGAAGTCAACACAAGGCTCCTTACTGGGTTGCTATGAGTTTTCTGTGCTCAGCTAAGTTAAGGAAATGTTTACAAGGTTCCTTACATTAAGAAGGAAGTCGACACAAGGCTCCTTACTGGGTTGCTGTGAGTTTTCTGTGCTCAGCTAGGTTAAGGAAATGTTTACAAGGTTCTTTACATTAAGAAGGAAGTCGACACAAGGCTCCTTACTGGGTTGCTATGAGTTTTCTGTGCTCAGCTAAGTTAAGGAAATGTTTACAAGGTTCTTTACATTAAGAAGGAAGTCGACACAAGGCTCCTTACTGGGTTGCTGTGAGTTTTCTGTGCTCAGCTAGTTAAGGAAATGTTTACAAGGTTCTTTACATTAAGAAGGAAGTCGACACAAGGCTCCTTACTGGGTTGCTGTGAGTTTTCTGTGCTCAGCTAAGTTAAGGAAATGTTTACAAGGTTCTTTACATTAAGAAGGAAGTCGACACAAGGCTCCTTACTGGGTTGCTATGAGTTTTCTGTGCTCAGCTAAGTTAAGGAAATGTTTACAAGGTTCTTTACATTAAGAAGGAAGTCGACACAAGGCTCCTTACTGGGTTGCTGTGAGTTTTCTGTGCTCAGCTAGGTTAAGGAAATGTTTACAAGGTTCTTTACATTAAGAAGGAAGTCGACACAAGGCTCCTTACTGGGTTGCTGTGAGTTTTCTGTGCTCAGCTAGGTTAAGGAAATGTTTACAAGGTTCTTTACATTAAGAAGGAAGTCGACACAAGGCTCCTTACTGGGTTGCTGTGAGTTTTCTGTGCTCAGCTAGGTTAAGGAAATGTTTACAAGGTTCTTTACATTAAGAAGGAAGTCGACACAAGGCTCCTTACTGGGTTGCTGTGAGTTTTCTGTGCTCAGCTAAGTTAAGGAAATGTTTACAAGGTTCTTTACATTAAGAAGGAAGTCGACACAAGGCTCCTTACTGGGTTGCTGTGAGTTTTCTGTGCTCAGCTAAGTTAAGGAAATGTTTACAAGGTTCTTTACATTAAGAAGGAAGTCGACACAAGGCTCCTTACTGGGTTGCTATGAGTTTTCTGTGCTCAGCTAAGTTAAGGAAATGTTTACAAGGTTCTTTACATTAAGAAGGAAGTCGACACAAGGCTCCTTACTGGGTTGCTGTGAGTTTTCTGTGCTCAGCTAGGTTAAGGAAATGTTTACAAGGTTCTTTACATTAAGAAGGAAGTCGACACAAGGCTCCTTACTGGGTTGCTGTGAGTTTTCTGTGCTCAGCTAAGTTAAGGAAATGTTTACAAGGTTCTTTACATTAAGAAGGAAGTCGACACAAGGCTCCTTACTGGGTTGCTATGAGTTTTCTGTGCTCAGCTAAGTTAAGGAAATGTTTACAAGGTTCTTTACATTAAGAAGGAAGTCGACACAAGGCTCCTTACTGGGTTGCTGTGAGTTTTCTGCGCTCAGCTAAGTTAAGGAAATGTTTACAAGGTTCTTTACATTAAGAAGGAAGTCGACACAAGGCTCCTTACTGGGTTGCTGTGAGTTTTCTGTGCTCAGCTCGGTTAAGGAAATGTTTACAAGGTTCCTTACATTAAGAAGGAAGTCAACACAAGGCTCCTTACTGGGTTGCCATGAGTTTTCTGCACTAAGTTAAGGAAATGTTTACAAGGTTCCTTACGTTAAGAAGGAAGTCAACACAAAGCTCCTTACTGGGTTGCTGTGAGTTTTCTGTGCTCAGCTAAGTTAAGGAAATGTTTACAAGGTTCTTTACATTAAGAAGGAAGTCGACACAAGGCTCCTTACTGGGTTGCTATGAGTTTTCTGCGCTCAGCTAAGTTAAGGAAATGTTTACAAGGTTCCTTACGTTAAGAAGGAAGTGAACACAAAGCTCCGTATTGGGTTGCTGTGAGTTTTCTGCGCTAATCTAAGTTAAGGAAATGTTTACACGGTTCCTTACATTAAGAAGGAAGTCAACACAAGGCTCCTTACTGGGTTGCTATGAGTTTTCTGTGCTCAGCTAGGTTAAGGAAATGTTTACAAGGTTCCTTACATTAAGAAGGAAGTCAACACAAGGCTCCTTACTGGGTTGCTGTGAGTTTTCTGTGCTCAGCTAGTTAAGGAAATGTTTACAAGGTTCTTTACATTAAGAAGGAAGTCGACACAAGGCTCCTTACTGGGTTGCTGTGAGTTTTCTGTGCTCAGCTAAGTTAAGGAAATGTTTACAAGGTTCTTTACATTAAGAAGGAAGTCGACACAAGGCTCCTTACTGGGTTGCTATGAGTTTTCTGTGCTCAGCTAAGTTAAGGAAATGTTTACAAGGTTCTTTACATTAAGAAGGAAGTCGACACAAGGCTCCTTACTGGGTTGCTGTGAGTTTTCTGTGCTCAGCTAGGTTAAGGAAATGTTTACAAGGTTCTTTACATTAAGAAGGAAGTCGACACAAGGCTCCTTACTGGGTTGCTGTGAGTTTTCTGTGCTCAGCTAGGTTAAGGAAATGTTTACAAGGTTCTTTACATTAAGAAGGAAGTCGACACAAGGCTCCTTACTGGGTTGCTGTGAGTTTTCTGTGCTCAGCTAGGTTAAGGAAATGTTTACAAGGTTCTTTACATTAAGAAGGAAGTCGACACAAGGCTCCTTACTGGGTTGCTGTGAGTTTTCTGTGCTCAGCTAAGTTAAGGAAATGTTTACAAGGTTCTTTACATTAAGAAGGAAGTCGACACAAGGCTCCTTACTGGGTTGCTGTGAGTTTTCTGTGCTCAGCTAAGTTAAGGAAATGTTTACAAGGTTCTTTACATTAAGAAGGAAGTCGACACAAGGCTCCTTACTGGGTTGCTGTGAGTTTTCTGTGCTCAGCTAGGTTAAGGAAATGTTTACAAGGTTCTTTACATTAAGAAGGAAGTCGACACAAGGCTCCTTACTGGGTTGCTGTGAGTTTTCTGTGCTCAGCTAAGTTAAGGAAATGTTTACAAGGTTCTTTACATTAAGAAGGAAGTCGACACAAGGCTCCTTACTGGGTTGCTGTGAGTTTTCTGCGCTCAGCTAAGTTAAGGAAATGTTTACAAGGTTCTTTACATTAAGAAGGAAGTCGACACAAGGCTCCTTACTGGGTTGCTGTGAGTTTTCTGTGCTCAGCTAAGTTAAGGAAATGTTTACAAGGTTCTTTACATTAAGAAGGAAGTCGACACAAGGCTCCTTACTGGGTTGCTGTGAGTTTTCTGCGCTCAGCTAAGTTAAGGAAATGTTTACAAGGTTCTTTACATTAAGAAGGAAGTCGACACAAGGCTCCTTACTGGGTTGCTGTGAGTTTTCTGTGCTCAGCTAAGTTAAGGAAATGTTTACAAGGTTCTTTACATTAAGAAGGAAGTCGACACAAGGCTCCTTACTGGGTTGCTGTGAGTTTTCTGTGCTCAGCTAGGTTAAGGAAATGTTTACAAGGTTCTTTACATTAAGAAGGAAGTCGACACAAGGCTCCTTACTGGGTTGCTATGAGTTTTCTGTGCTCAGCTAAGTTAAGGAAATGTTTACAAGGTTCTTTACATTAAGAAGGAAGTCGACACAAGGCTCCTTACTGGGTTGCTGTGAGTTTTCTGCGCTCAGCTAAGTTAAGGAAATGTTTACAAGGTTCTTTACATTAAGAAGGAAGTCGACACAAGGCTCCTTACTGGGTTGCTGTGAGTTTTCTGTGCTCAGCTCGGTTAAGGAAATGTTTACAAGGTTCCTTACATTAAGAAGGAAGTCAACACAAGGCTCCTTACTGGGTTGCCATGAGTTTTCTGCACTAAGTTAAGGAAATGTTTACAAGGTTCCTTACGTTAAGAAGGAAGTCAACACAAAGCTCCTTACTGGGTTGCTGTGAGTTTTCTGTGCTCAGCTAAGTTAAGGAAATGTTTACAAGGTTCTTTACATTAAGAAGGAAGTCGACACAAGGCTCCTTACTGGGTTGCTATGAGTTTTCTGCGCTCAGCTAAGTTAAGGAAATGTTTACAAGGTTCCTTACGTTAAGAAGGAAGTGAACACAAAGCTCCGTATTGGGTTGCTGTGAGTTTTCTGCGCTAATCTAAGTTAAGGAAATGTTTACACGGTTCCTTACATTAAGAAGGAAGTCAACACAAGGCTCCTTACTGGGTTGCTATGAGTTTTCTGTGCTCAGCTAAGTTAAGGAAATGTTTACAAGGTTCCTTACATTAAGAAGGAAATCAACACAAGGCTCCTTACTGGGTTGCTATGAGTTTTCTGTGCTCAGCTAAGTTAAGGAAATGTTTACAAGGTTCCTTACGTTAAGAAGGAAGTCGACACAAGGCTCCT
Organism: Anolis sagrei ordinatus; assembly: GCF_025583915.1. NCBI lineage: Eukaryota > Metazoa > Chordata > Lepidosauria > Squamata > Anolidae > Anolis > Anolis sagrei. The sequence goes on from NW_026844700.1 coordinate 7,464,320, forward strand.
TACTGGGTTGCTATGAGTTTTCTGTGCTCAGCTAAGTTAAGGAAATGTTTACAAGGTTCCTTACATTAAGAAGGAAGTCAACACAAGGCTCCTTACTGGGTTGCTATGAGTTTTCTGTGCTCAGCTAAGTTAAGGAAATGTTTACAAGGTTCCTTACATTAAGAAGGAAGTCAACACAAGGCTCCTTACTGGGTTGCTATGAGTTTTCTGTGCTCAGCTAAGTTAAGGAAATGTTTACAAGGTTCCTTACATTAAGAAGGAAGTCAACACAAGGCTCCTTACTGGGTTGCTATGAGTTTTCTGTGCTCAGCTAAGTTAAGGAAATGTTTACAAGGTTCCTTACGTTAAGAAGGAAGTCGACACAAGGCTCCTTACTGGGTTGCTATGAGTTTTCTGTGCTCAGCTAAGTTAAGGAAATGTTTACAAGGTTCCTTACATTAAGAAGGAAGTCAACACAAGGCTCCTTACTGGGTTGCTATGAGTTTTCTGTGCTCAGCTAAGTTAAGGAAATGTTTACAAGGTTCCTTACATTAAGAAGGAAGTCGACACAAGGCTCCTTACTGGGTTGCTATGAGTTTTCTGTGCTCAGCTAAGTTAAGGAAATGTTTACAAGGTTCCTTACATTAAGAAGGAAGTCAACACAAGGCTCCTTACTGGGTTGCTATGAGTTTTCTGTGCTCAGCTAAGTTAAGGAAATGTTTACAAGGTTCCTTACATTAAGAAGGAAGTCGACACAAGGCTCCTTACTGGGTTGCTGTGAGTTTTCTGTGCTCAGCTGAGTTAAGGAAATGTTTACAAGGTTCCTTACATTAAGAAGGAAGTCAACACAAGGCTCCTTACTGGGTTGCTATGAGTTTTCTGTGCTCAGCTAAGTTAAGGAAATGTTTACAAGGTTCTTTACATTAAGAAGGAAGTCGAACACAAGGCTCCTTACTGGGTTGCTATGAGTTTTCTGTGCTCAGCTAAGTTAAGGAAATGTTTACAAGGTTCCTTACATTAAGAAGGAAATCAACACAAGGCTCCTTACTGGGTTGCTATGAGTTTTCTGTGCTCAGCTAAGTTAAGGAAATGTTTACAAGGTTCCTTACGTTAAGAAGGAAGTGAACACAAAGCTCCGTATTGGGTTGCTGTGAGTTTTCTGCGCTAATCTAAGTTAAGGAAATGTTTACACGGTTCCTTACATTAAGAAGGAAGTCAACACAAGGCTCCTTACTGGGTTGCTATGAGTTTTCTGTGCTCAGCTAAGTTAAGGAAATGTTTACAAGGTTCCTTACATTAAGAAGGAAATCAACACAAGGCTCCTTACTGGGTTGCTATGAGTTTTCTGTGCTCAGCTAAGTTAAGGAAATGTTTACAAGGTTCCTTACGTTAAGAAGGAAGTCGACACAAGGCTCCTTACTGGGTTGCTATGAGTTTTCTGTGCTCAGCCAAGTTAAGGAAATGTTTACAAGGTTCCTTACATTAAGAAGGAAGTCAACACAAGGCTCCTTACTGGGTTGCTATGAGTTTTCTGTGCTCAGCTAAGTTAAGGAAATGTTTACAAGGTTCCTTACATTAAGAAGGAAGTCAACACAAGGCTCCTTACTGGGTTGCTATGAGTTTTCTGTGCTCAGCTAAGTTAAGGAAATGTTTACAAGGTTCCTTACATTAAGAAGGAAATCAACACAAGGCTCCTTACTGGGTTGCTATGAGTTTTCTGTGCTCAGCTAAGTTAAGGAAATGTTTACAAGGTTCCTTACGTTAAGAAGGAAGTCGACACAAGGCTCCTTACTGGGTTGCTATGAGTTTTCTGTGCTCAGCTAAGTTAAGGAAATGTTTACAAGGTTCCTTACATTAAGAAGGAAGTCAACACAAGGCTCCTTACTGGGTTGCTATGAGTTTTCTGTGCTCAGCTAAGTTAAGGAAATGTTTACAAGGTTCCTTACATTAAGAAGGAAGTCGACACAAGGCTCCTTACTGGGTTGCTATGAGTTTTCTGCGCTCAGCTAAGTTAAGGAAATGTTTACAAGGTTCCTTACATTAAGAAGGAAGTCAACACAAGGCTCCTTACTGGGTTGCTATGAGTTTTCTGTGCTCAGCTAAGTTAAGGAAATGTTTACAAGGTTCCTTACATTAAGAAGGAAGTCGACACAAGGCTCCTTACTGGGTTGCTGTGAGTTTTCTGTGCTCAGCTGAGTTAAGGAAATGTTTACAAGGTTCCTTACATTAAGAAGGAAGTCAACACAAGGCTCCTTACTGGGTTGCTATGAGTTTTCTGTGCTCAGCTAAGTTAAGGAAATGTTTACAAGGTTCTTTACATTAAGAAGGAAGTCGACACAAGGCTTCTTGCTGGGTTGCTGTGAGTTTTCTGTGCTCAGCTAAGTTAAGGAAATGTTTACAAGGTTCCTTACATTAAGAAGGAAGTCAACACAAGGCTCCTTACTGGGTTGCTGTGAGTTTTCTGCGCTAAGTTAAGGAAATGTTTACCAGGTTCCTTACGTTAAGAAGGAAGTCAACACAAGGCTCCTTACTGGGTTGCTGTGAGTTTTCTGCGCTAAGTTAAGGAAATGTTTACCAGGTTCCTTACGTTAAGAAGGAAGTCAACACAAGGCTCCTTACTGGGTTGCTGTGAGTTTTCTGCGCTAAGTTAAGGAAATGTTTACCAGGTTCCTTACGTTAAGAAGGAAGTCAACACAAGGCTCCTTACTGGGTTGCTGTGAGTTTTCTGCGCTAAGTTAAGGAAATGTTTACCAGGTTCCTTACGTTAAGAAGGAAGTCAACACAAGGCTCCTTAATGGGTTGCTGGGAGTTTTCTGTGCTAAGTTAAGGAAATTTTTACAAGGTTCCTTACATTAAGAAGGTCAACACAAGGCTCCTTACTGGGTGTCTGTGAGTTTTCTGCGCTAAGCTAAGTTAAGGAAATGTTTACAAGGTTCTTTATGTTAAGAAGGAAGTCAACACAAGGCTCCTTACTGGGTTGCTGTGAGTTTTCTGCGCTAAGTTAAGGAAATGTTTACCAGGTTCCTTACGTTAAGAAGGAAGTCAACACAAGGCTCCTTAATGGGTTGCTGTGAGTTTTCTGTGCTAAGTTAAGGAAATTTTTACAAGGTTCCTTACATTAAGAAGGTCAACACAAGGCTCCCTACTGGGTTGCTGTGAGTTTTCTGCGCTAAGCTAAGTTAAGGAAATGTTTACAAGGTTCTTTATGTTAAGAAGGAAGTCAACACAGGGCTCCTTACTGGGTTGCTGTGAGTTTTATGCACTATGTTAAGGAACTGTTTACAAGGTTTTTTACGTTAAGAAGGAAGTCAACAGAAGGTTCCTTACTGGGTTGCAAGTTTTCCGGGCTGTCTGGCCATGTTCCAGAAGCATTCTCTCCTGATGTTTCACCCATATCTATGGCAGGCATCCTCAGAGGTCTGTTGGAAACTAGGCAAGTGGGGTTTCTATATCTGTGGAATGATGTCCAGGGTGGGAGAAAGAACTCTTGCCTGTTTGAGGCAAGTGGGAATGTTGCAGTTGGCCCCCTTGATTAGCATTGAATGGCCTTGCAGCATCGAAGCCTGGATGCTTCCTGCCTGGAGGAATCGTTTGTTGGAAGGTGCTAACGGATTGTTTCTCATCTGGAATTTGTGTGGTTGAAGGCTTTCATGGCTGGAATCACTGGGTTGCTGTGAGTTTTCCGGGCTGCCTGGCCATGTTCCAGAAGCATTCTCTCCTGACATTTCTCCGCATCTATGGCAGGTATCCTCAGAGGTTGTGAAGTCTGTTGGAAACAAGTGGGGTTTATATATCTGTTGAATGATGTCCAGTGTGGGAGAAAGAACTCTTGTCTGTTGGAGGCAAGTGTGGATGTTGCAATTGGCCACCTTGATTATAATTGAATGGCTTTGCAGCTTCGAAGCCTGGCTTGTTGCTGCTTGGGGGGAATCCTTTGTTGGGAGGTGTTCACTGGCCCTGATTGATTCTTGCCTGGACATTGAATCATGCCCTGGATATTCCACAGATAGATGGATGGATGGATGGATGGATGGATGGATGGATGGATGGATGGATCGATCGATCGATCGATCGATCGATAGATAGATATTCCACTTGCCTAGTTTCCAACAGACCTCACAACCCCTGAGGATGCTTGCCATAGATACATTGGGACGGACACACACCATATCAAAATATTTCTTTTAATGCAGTTGTTGTGCGAGTCAGACTTGTGCAAGTTGGTGTTTTGCTTGTGCAGAATCCAAATGCGACCTCGTGTGGCACTGTGTTGTCATTGCCACAAAACAAGGCATTCTGCTTCTCCTGCCATTGGGCTGCGTTGTAACTCTTAGTTCTTCCCTGTCGATTGTGGAATATTTTCAGTGGGTACTAATTCGTCATTTGGAGGGGAAACAGCTTCAACACTAGCTTGGGTGCCCGTCGTACAAAATGCATAAGGTTGTAGGTGAACTACAACTCCCATCATGCCAGGTTAACCCCGAAGAAAATTCCATCAGTACTATGTCCTAGACTCCTCAGGTAAACCAAAACTTAGACCCAACCGACAAGGCAGATGTCACCCTTCACTGATGACAATTGTGTTTATACTCTTCATATCTGTCTATCTATCTATCTATCTATCTATCTATCTATCTATCTATCTATCTATCTTCAACACCACCTGAGCTCTACGAGTGCAGCATGTTTCCGAATGAAGCAGAGAGTGTTTCAGGACTAGGACATCCGTAGGGATACCAAAGTGCTTGTTTACAAAGCCATTGTCCTCCCAACCCTTCTATACGCCTGCGAGACATGGACTGTCTACAGACGTCAACATCGACACTGAAATACAACACCGCCTGAGTTCTGCGAGTGCAGTATTTTTCCGAATGAAGCAGAGAGTGTTTGAGGACCAGGACATCTGTAGGGATACTAAGGTGCTGGTTTATAAAGCTATTGTCCTCCCAACCCTACTATACACCTGTGAGACGTGGACTGTCTACAGACATCAATATTGACACTGAAATACAACACCGCTTGAGCTCTGCGAGTGCAGCATGTTTCCAAATGAAGCAGAGAGTGTTTGAGGACCGGGACATCTGTAGGGATACTAAGGTGCTTGTTTATAAAGCTATTGTCCTCCCAACCCTGCTATACACCTGCGAAATGTAGACTGTCTACAGACGTCACATGCACGAAATATACACCGCCTGAGCTCTGCGAGTGCAGCATTCTTCCGAATGAAGCAGAGAGTATTTGAGGACTGGGACATTTGTAGGGATAGCAAGTTGCTTAAACAAGCAACTTGGTATCCCTACAGATGTCCCAGTCCTCAAATACTCTCTGCTTCATATGGAAAAATGCTGCACTCGCAGAACTAAAGCTATTGTCCTCCCAACCCTGCTATACGCCTGCAAGACATGGACTGTCTACAGACGTCAACATTGACACTGAAATATAACACCGCTTGAGCTCTGCAAGTGCAGCATTTTTCCGAATGAAGCAGAGAGTGTTTGAGGACCGGGACATCCGTAGGGATACCAAGGTGCTTGTTTATAAAGCTATTGTCCTCACAACCCTGCTATATGCTTGCAAGACATGGACTGTCTACAGATGTCAACATTGACACTGAAATGCAACACTGCCTGAGCTCTGCGAGTGCAGCATTTCCAAATGAAGCAGAGAGTGTTTGAGGACCGGGACATCCAGGATACCAAGGGGCTTGTTTATAAAGCCATTGTCCTCCCAACCCTGCTATACACCTGTGAGACGTGGACTGTCTACAGATGTCACATGCAACTCCTGGAACGATTCCATCAGCACTGTCTCCGGAAAATCCTGCAAATCTCTTGGGAAGACAAGCGGACAAAAGTCAGCGTGCTGGAAGAAGCAAAGACCACCAGTACTGAAGCAATGGTCCTCTGCTATCAACTCCGCTGGACTGGCCATGTCATCCGGATGCCCGATCACCGTCTCCCAAAGCAGTTGCTCTATTCCGAACTCAAGAACGGAAAACGGAATTTTGGAGGACAGGAAAAGATATTTAAAGACGGGCTCAAAGCCAATCTCAAAAACTCTGGCATAGACACTGAAAACTGGAAAGCCCTGGCTCTTGAGCGCTCCAGCTGGAGGTCAGCTGTGACCAGCAGTACTGCAGAATTTGAAGAGGCACGAATGGAGGGTGAAAGAGAGAAACATGCCAAGAGGAAGGCGCGTCAAGCCAACCCCAACCGGGACCGCCTTCCACCTGGAAATCGATGCCCTCACTGTGGGAGAAGATGCAGGTCAAGAACACGGCTCCACAGTCACCTACGGTAGACCTCAACTATGAGAGACAACATGAGAAAACATATCCAGAAAATCGCAATGTCTGATTTTTAACAAATTTATTTGCAAATTATGGTGGATAAACCCCGGTTCTCGAGTGATTTCCCCACCGATATGAAGCCAACTTGGAAAGCATGCGCACTACTCCCAGATCTCAGAGATGCAATCCCCACCAGGGTAGCGCATCTCTTGCGCCCGAGCTGGACCAAAAGGCTCATGTCCGAAATCCACCAGAAATTCCGGGTTCACACAAAGGCCGCCCTTCACAGTGTCCACGTCCAGCTGGAGCATGACTGAACCTTTCCTGGAAAATAAATAATGCGAGGGGAAGTCAAGGTTGTGTGTTGACCCACGGCCAGGGGCGGCTCGTCCATTATGCGAAGTAAGCGGTTGCAGAACACTTTTTTTTGCCAGAGGCGCAGAGGCGCCTCTGTAAATGCCCGTCGACCGCCACTTGAGGAGCGGCCCCTCAGCTCACAACAGCCCTAGCAGTCCGAGGGGAGCCTCGGCTTTCTTGCCTCGCTGCCAGGTGATCCTCTTCCCAAAGGGACCAGGCCCTCGAGCCTCGCTTAGCCCCTCTTGTTCCTGCTCCACTCGGCCACAGGGTGCATGAGCAGAGCTGGCGCTCAATCGTTCTCCACATTCGATCCCTTCCCCATGACTGGCTCCCTTTCCCGATCCCCTGGCACTCCACCCGCCTCCTCTCCTCTCCCCAATCTGCGGGTGGGCCAAGGGGCGGAGCCACCATGCCTGGCCCGCTTCGGGTCCGGAGGCGTGTTTGAAGACCCCAGCGTGCGCACAAAAGTTGCCTCTTCTCCTGACTTTCTCTTCAGCCATTGGGACCAAGAGAGAGAGAGAGGGCCCCCTCCGGCTGGAGGTATCTCCCACCTCCGCTCCCTCCTTTGTTTTTGCGCCTACCTTCAGGAAAGGTGGGCATCTCCACCTCTCTCTCTCTCTCTCTCTCTTGGTCCCAATGGATGAGGAGAAAGCCAGGAGAACAGGCACACCTTCGGACCCAAAGCGGGCCAGGCAAGGGAGCAAGTGCGGCAAGTGTAGTTACTGGGATGTATAGTTCACCTACAATCAAAGAGCATTCTGAACTCCACCAATGATGGAATTGAACCAAATATGGCACACAGAACTCCCACGACGAACAGAAAATATATATCAATGATTGGTTGGGGGGGCGGGGTGCCAAAATACTGTTTGCTTACCGTTGAAAATTACCTAGGGCCGCCTCTGCCCACGGTCACCTTATCACACCCAAGGCCACCCTTACCTGACGAGATCGGGGTAAAATTGTTTGTCCCAAGCTGAGTAAAAAGAGCTGGTGACGTAAAGACGAGCGCCATCCAAGCTCAGCTGCAGCGTTTGAGGCCCTCCTTGGACTTTCTTGCCCTAAAGACAGCAGGGAGGAAAGAGACCCAGGATTAGGGGACATGCCAATCGAAATAGGAAACATGTAAAAAGGCTAGGAAACATGGAAAGGTCAGGGACAGAGAGTTTCATCTACGCTGACAATCGTGCCATCACCACTCAGGCAGGGAGCTTTGAGGTGGTTGAACAGAAGCTCTCTGAAGCTCTAGGTCAGTGGTTCTCAACCCTTCTAATGCCGTGACCCCTAAATAAAGTTTCTCATATAGTGGTGACCCCCAACCATATTTTCGTTGCGACTTCATAACGGTGATGTTGCTACTCTTATGAAGCATAATGGAAATATCTGTTATGCAGGATGTATTTTCATTGTTATAAATTGAACATAGTTCAAGCATAGTGACTGATCACAAAACAGTATGGACAATGGATGATGGGATTTGCAGTACCTTCAACCGATTCACGCCTGAGTTCCACAGACCACTGAGACCCCCACAAATTAGAGACCTGGAACAAACTTAACACAAAAAACCCCAACGACCAACAGAAAATACTGGAGGGGGCTGGGAGAAATTGACAATTATTTACGGGAGATGTAGTTCACCTACATATGGAGAGCACTGTGAACCCAAACGACTGTGCATTTGGACCCAACTTGGCACAAATACTCAATATGCCCAAATTTGAACACTAGTGGAGGTTGGGGAAAACAGAGTTTGACATTTGGGGATTGCAGTTGCTGGGATATATAGTTCCCCTACCATCAAAGAGCATTCTGAACTCCAACAACAATGGAATTGAACCAAACTTGGCATACAGAGCTGCCATTAACAACAGAAAATACTGGAGAGGTTTGGGGGAAAATAGACCCCTTCTGTTCTGTTTCCAAATCCCAAATCTGTCTGGTCTGTCGTCCATTTCGGACCTTACCTGGATCACAAAGGGGTCAGGTTGGCAGTCCAGCTCCAGATCCTCAAGGACGGTGACAGGACCGCCCTTCTCAAGGCTACCCCCCACAAACACCTAAAGATCCCAAAGAGACATGGTTAGTCGAGAACTAAAAGCGACAGGGCCGAAGAAATTGGAGACCCCTGTCCCCATCATCCCCGGCCAGAGGAAAGGGAGAATGGGATCCATCATCTGGAGACATGTAAATAGAAAAAGGTTTCAAACTTACTTGCCCGACCAGTTTGGGACAGTGCGGGTCGGTGATATCGTATTGCCGGACATCGCCATGCAACCAGTTGCTGATGTAGAGGAATCGGTCATCCAGGGAAATGACGATATTCATAGTGAACCCTGGAGGAGGAGAATCATTGAGTCGTAGGAAACTCCAAGTACGACCCAATTCAAGACCCAATCCAGTCCCTCCTGCCTCTGCTTCAAAATCTCCAGACAAGGAAACATCCCTGGACTCCTAGGAAGCCTATTCCCCTTGTTGAACACCTCTTCCCGTCATGTTTAGGTGGAATCTCTTTCCCTGCAATTTCAATTCATTGCTCTGGATGTGCTTACCTTTATAAAACTGCTAGCTTGGGGACCCGGCAGTGCCCAGGTTATTTGAGAAAGGCATTGTTTTTCTGTGCTCCCAATTTAGTCTAGATCAAATGTCAGGTGGATTCGGTGGGTGCGGGTGAACTACAACTCCCATCGTCCATGCTCCGTCCTGCTCCAAACTGCACCGGGATGTAGAGTGGGTCATGGGGGCTCTGTGTGCCAAGTTTGGTCTTTATCGGTAATTGGATGAGGGTTGCAGTGGTCTCAGAAAGTGAGTGAAAGTACTGCAGTCCCATCATCCATGGTCTATCCTCCTCCAAACTGTACCAGGACATAAAGTGGGTCATGATGGGTCTGTGTGCCAAGTTTGGTCCAGGTCTGTGATTTATGGGGGCTGTAGTGTTCTGTGGGAAGTGAATCTGGTGAAGGTACTGCAAATCTGATCATCCATCGTCCATCCTGCCTGAAACCACACCAGGACGTAAAGTGGGTCATGGGGGTTAAGTGTGCCAAGTTTGGTCCAGGTCCGTTATTCATGAGGGTCGCAGTGGCCTGTGAAAGTGGCAGCCAATCAGAAAGCTGCCACATACGTACATACTCCGCTGCAAACATACAAACACTGACTTTTATTATATACCAGTGGGCCATGTGGGTCCTGTGTGCCAACTTGCCAAATTTGTTCTTTATCCGTCATTAGTGTGGGCCACACTGGTCTCAGGAAGTTAATTAGGCAAGTCCCATCATCTATGGTTCATCCTCCCCCAAACAGCATCAGGATGTAGAGTGGGTCATGGGGGCTCTGTGTGCAAAGTTTGGTCTTGATCAGTCATTGGATGAGGGTCGCAATGGTCTCAGAAAGTGAGTGAAAGTACTGCAAGTCCCATCATCTGTGGTCCATCCTCCTCCAAACAGCACTAGAATGTAGAGTGTGTCATGGGAGTTATGTGTGGCAAGTTTGGTCTTGATCAGTCATTGGATGAGTGTAGCAGCAGTCTCGGGAAGTGAGTGGAGGTACTTCAAGTCCCATCATCCATGGTCTGCCCTCCTCCAAACCACAGTAGGATGTAGAGTGGGTCATGGTGGCTCTGTGTGCCAAGTTTGGTCTTTTTCGGTTTTTGTTGGGGGCCAGAGTGGTCTGTGGGAACCGAAGGGGTTGAAAGTACTACAAATCCCATTATCCATTGTCCGTTCTCCCCCAAACCTTACCAGGATATAAAGTGGGTCATGGGGGTTATGTGTGCCAAGTTTGGTCCAGGTCCGTCACCTGTGCTGGTCACAGTGGCCTGTGAAAGTGGCAGCCAATCAGAAAGCTGCCACATAATACACCGCCACATACAAACATTCCCTTTTCTATATATAGATAAAGATATATAGATATAGATATAGATAGTTCCAAATGGCTGCTTTCTTGTTACTGACCTGGCATTTCGGGGTAGAGCCATCCCGATACTTTCTTGTTCGGGACTTGGATCACTTTCTCAGCCGCCCAGCATCCGTCCTGCAGGGAAAACCAAATTGACCAGTGAGGTGGTCAGAAAAGTGAACGTTCTCCCCACGCTTTTTCTTGGAAGGGGTTTGCCTTTGCCTTCCCATAAGGCTGAGACAGAGAATGGCGCCAGGGCCACCCTTTCCCTTGTCACCTCTGTTTTGAAGAAATGGTGGATGGAGCTCTCCAGAAAGCAAACCACGTAACCGTGGACCGAGTCGGGGTTGTGCAAGAAACGGATCTCCCGCGGGGCCGAATCTTCACCCATGTCAATCGACTGGAGGAGGCGGTGGGTGGTCAAGTCCCAGACATGGAGGTAGCGGCCGTAGCGCCCTGCGGACAAACACGATCCAGGATTATTTCAACTCTCGCTTAGTGGCCCTCAGTCTGTGAGAGGTCTCTATGGGAGAAGGGACTCAGTCTGTTAGTGGGCCTCAGTATGAGAAGGCCTCAGTGTTTTTTCATCTCAATGTGAGAGAGGTGTCAGTTTGAGAGAGCCCTCAATGTTAGTTCATCTCAGTGTGAGAGAGGTGTCAGTCTGAGAGAGCCCTCAGTGTGATAAGGCCTCAGTGTTCGTTCGTCTCAGTGTGAGAGAGGTGTCAGTCTGAGAGAGCCCTCGGTGTGAGAAGGCCTCAGTGTTAGTTCGTTTCAGTGTGAGAGGTCTCAGTCTGAGAGAGCCCTCAGTGTTAGTTCGTCTTAGTGTGAGAGAGGTGTCAGTCTGAGAGAGCCTTCGGTGTGAGAAGGCTTCAGTGTTAGTTTGTTTCAGTGTGAGAGAGGTGTCAGTCTGAGAGAGCCCTCACTGTGAGGAGGCCTCAGTGTTAGTTCGTCTCAGTGTGAGAGAGGTATCAGTCTGAGAGAGCCCTCAGTGTTAGTTCGTCTCAGTGTGAGAGAGGTGTCATTCGGAGAGAGCCCTCGGTGTGAGGAGGCCTCAGTGTTAGTTCATCTCAGTGTTAGAGAGGTGTCAGTCTGAGAGAGCCGTCAGTGTGAGGAGGCCTCAGTGTTAGTTCGTCTCAGTGTGAAAGAGGTCTCAGTCTGAGAGAGCCCTCAGTGTGAGAAGGCCTCAATGTTAGTTCATCTCAGTGTGAGAGAGGTGTCAGTCTGAGAGAGCCCTCAGTGTGAGGAGGCCTCAGTGTTAGTTTGTCTCAGTGTGAGAGAGGTGTCAGTCTGAGAGAGCCCTCAGTGTGAGAAGGCCTCAGTGCTAGTTCGTCTCAGTGTGAGAGAGGTGTCAGTCTGAGAAATCCCTCAGTGTTAGAATGCCTCAGTGTTAATTCGTCTCAGTGTTAGAGAGGTGTCAGTCTGAGAGAGCCCTCAGTGTGAGGAGGCCTCAGTGTTAGTTCGTCTCAGTGTGAGAGAAGTGTCATTCGGAGAGAGCCTTCAGTGTAAGAAGGCCTCAGTGTAAGAGAGGTGTCATTCGGAGAGAGCCCTCAGTGTAAGAAGTCCTCAGTGGTAGTTCGTCTCAGTGTGAGAGAGGTGTTAGTCTGAGAGAGCCCTCAGTATGAGAAGGCCTCAGTGTTAGTTCATCTCAGTCTGAGAGAGCCCTCGGTGTGAGAAGGCCTCAGTGTTAGTTCATCTCAGTGTGAGAGAGGTGTCAGTCTGAGAGAGCCCTCGGTGTGAGAAGGCCTCAGTGTTAGTTTGTCTCAGTGTGAGAGAGGTGTCAGTCTGAGAGAGCCCTCGGTGTGAGAATGCCTCAGTGTTAGTTCTTCTCAGTGTGAGAGAGGTGTCAGTCTGAGAGAGCCCTCGGTGTGAGAAGGCCTCAGTGTTAGTTTGTCTCAGTGTGAGAGAGGTGTCAGTCTGAGAGAGCCCTCGGTGTGAGAATGCCTCAGTGTTAGTTCTTCTCAGTGTGAGAGAGGTGTCAGTCTGAGAGACCCCTTAGTGTTAGAATGCCTCAGTGTTAATTCGTCTCAGTGTGAGAGGGGTGTCAGTCTGAGAGAACCCTCAGTGAGAGAAGGCCTCAGTATGAGAAGCATCTCTGAGTGAAGCCCCAGGTTGAAGACCATCGTGTGGGAAGCTCCAGTGTGAAGGCTGCTGTGTGTAAAGCTACTGTGTGAAGCTCCTGTGTTTTTGGTCTTTTTTTATCACTTTTGGCTGCCGGTGCTGGGTCATGCTGCTAATAAGTTACTCTGCTGTGACTTCCTTCAATCTGGATGGAGGTGGCGGCCATAGCGCCCTGAGGACAAACAAGAGCCAGGATTATGTCAAGTAAGGTCTGACCAAAGCGGAATAGATTGGAACGATGGCTTCCCTCAATCTGGACACGGGACTCCTGCTGATGGAGTCTAGAACTACATCCTCTTTTTTAGTCTTGAGCTGCTAGATCACTTTCACGTGGATGCTCTCACCTTTTCCCAAATTGTCCATCTTAAACCCATTATGATAGAACTTGGGCTCCCCCGATTGAGTGCTGATCAGGACGTTGTGCCGCGGCTGGAACCAGAAGTCACACATCTGGATGGGTCCATCTTCCGGACACTCCCAGGTCCCTTTCACTTCCCAGGTTTCCGGGTCCAGAAGGAGAAGTCCACCTGAGGCCAAAAAAACAGAACTACTGGGGTCAGAAGGCAATGTGCTTGCAAAGGGCAATATTATTTTTTATGAGGGTTTTTTTGTGGTTTTTGCGTATTGTGGAGGGCTATTTGTATTCCCAAATGGGCATCTATGAGTCCAGTACCTGTTATGTTTCCGAATGCATCTCCAATGGCGCTGACCATAATTTCCCCGTCGCCTGAGCAATGTGAACTGTACAAGAAACTCAAGTTGGTTTTCCTGATGATTTCTTGTCGTTCGATGACCTGCCAAAGGGTCGGAGAGAGAGAAAACATATCATCTTGATCACCATGGCTCAATGCTATGGAGTTCTGGGAGTTATAATTTTGCAAGGTGTACAGTGTTTCCTTGCTACTTCGCGGTTCGCTTTTTGCTGACTAGCTGTTTTGCGATTTTCCTCTCAGTCCTCCCTCTCTCCGGAGTTCTGGGAGTTGTAATTTTGCAAGGTGTACAGTGTTTCCTTGCTACTTTGCGGTTCGCTTTTCACGGACTAGATGTTTCGCTGTTTTCCTCTCAGTCCTCCCTCTCTCCGGAGTTCTGGGAGTTGTAATTTTGCAAGGTGTACAGTGTTCCCTCACTACTTTGCCATTCGCTTTTTGCAGACTAGCTGTTTCGCGGTTTTCTTCTCAGTCCTCCCTCTCTCCGGAGTTCTGGGAGTTGTAATTTTGCAAGATGTACAGTGTTTCCTCGCTACTTCGCGGTTCGCTTTTTGCGGACTTGCTGTTTTGCGGTTTTCAAAAAATATTAATTGAAAATATATATCGCGGTATATTCACTGTTTCGCGGGTTTTTGCCACTGCCGCTCTCTGAGGCACTTTCCCTCCTCAGTCCTCCCTCTCTCCCTCCAGCCTTGAAGGGCATTTCCTTCACTTTATTTTAAGTTTATAAAGACTGAAAATAGTGTATAACGACTAAAATAATGTATAAATATTAAAATAAATATAGCGTCCCTATATCGCGGTTTTTCACTTATTGCGGGAACATAATCCCCGCAATAAGTGAGAGAACACTGTACAGTGTTCCCTCACTACTTTGCAGTTCGCTTTTCGTGGACTCGCTGTTTCACGGTTTTCCTCTCAGTCCTCCCTCTCTCCGGAGTTCTGGGAGTTGTAATTTTGCAAGGTGTACAGTGTTTCCTCGCTACTTTGCAGTTCACTTTTCGTAGACTCGCCGTTTCGCGGTTTTCCTCTCAGTCCTCCCTCCCTCTGGAGTTCTGGGAGTTGTAATTTTGCAACGTGTACAGTGTTTTCTCGCTACTTCACGGTTCGCTTTTCGTGGACTAGCTGTTTCACGGTTTTCCTCTCAGTCCTCCTTCTCTCCGGAGTTCTGGAAGTTGTAATTTTGCAAGGTGTACAGTGTTTCCTTGCTACTTCATGGATCGCTTTTCGCAGACTAGCTGTTTTGCAGTTTTCCTCTCAGTCCTCCGTCCCTCCGGAGTTCTGGGAGTTGTAATTTTGAAGGTGTACAGTGTTTCCTCGCTACTTCATGGTTCGCTTTTTGCGGACTAGCTGTTTCACGGTTTTCCTCTCAGTCCTCCCTCTCTCCGGAGTTCTGTTAGTTGTAATTTTGCAAGGTGTACAGTGTTTCCTTGCTACTTCGCGGTTCGCTTTTTGCAGACTAATTGTTTCACGGTTTTCCTCTCAGTCCTCCCTCTCTCCGGAGTTCTGGGAGTTGTAATTTTGCAAGGTGTACAGTGTTTCCTTGCTGCTTTACGGTTTGCTTTTCGCAGACTAGCTGTTTTGCGGTTTTCCTCTCAATCCTCCCTCTCTCCTGAGTTCTGGAAGTTGTAATTTTGCAAGGTGTACAGTGTTTCCTTGCTACTTCACGGTTCGCTTTTCGCAGACTAGCTGTTTCGCGGTTTTCCTCTCAGTCCTCCCTCTCTCTGGAGTTCTGGGGGTTGTAATTTTGCAAGGTGTACAGTGTTTCCTTGCTACTTCGCAGTTCGCTTTTCACGTACTAGATGTTTCGCTGTTTTCCTCTCAGTTCTCCCTCTCTCCGGAGTTCTGGGAGTTGTAATTTTGCAAGGTGTACAGTGTTTCCTCGCTACTTTTAGCAGACTCTCCATTTTGCGGTTTTCCTCTCAGTCCTCCCTCTCTCCGGAGTTCTGGGAGTTGTAATTTTGCAAGGTGTACAGTGTTTCCTCGCTACTTTTAGCAGACTCTCCATTTTGCGGTTTTCCTCTCAGTCCTCCCTCTCTCTGGAGTTCTGGGAGAAGTGGAGGAGGAATATAGGAAGGTGCAAATGGGGAAGGAGGAGGGGGAAGAGAAGGAGGAGGAGGGGAGGAGGAGCCAGGTGTTGGAGTTCACCCTGTGATTGTGTTTCAGGATCAGGGTGCCTGGGATGTGGGGAATGATGTCAGTGAGGTTCAAGATGAGTTTCAAGATGGCCATGGTTTGGTCAGTGATCTTGATGCAGAGAATGACCAGGAGACCCCTGTAGTTTCCCATGAGAATGTCCCTGAGGGGTATGGGAATGATGGTGTGCTTTCTGAATTGTTACCAGAGAGTTCTCATGAGAGAGAACATGAAAATAGCTTGGCACCTGCAGAAATTTAATGAGCAAGTAGATAACAAGCCAAGAGATAGACGAGAAGAGTTCAGTCAAAACAGGAGAGCTGTGCAATGGCTTAGGCGCTCTGCCAGGCTTTGACAGAAAACAATAACAAAGCCTTAACTAAAGAGAAACCAATTTCTGACCGCTAGTGACCTAGCTAACGAGGGGATAAAAGTCTCAAGTTTGGGATGTGTAGTCAGATGAAGCATCGTTTAGAATCACGCCAAGTTTTCGTCCTTGCATCATGGAAGCCTTGCTTTGAAGTTTCATGCTAAGATATTTCTTGTTCATGGTTTTGGATTCCTGGGTTTCACGATTGCTTACCTAAGCCTTGGATCAATGTATTCCTGATTTTCTGGATTGTGTTAGAGTTGTGTGGACTCTGCTTTTATGGGCTTTGCTGAACTCTATCTTGGACTAATTTGTTCCTGCTTATCTTCTTACCTAATTGGATTTACCTATTTCTTTAAAGTGCTTTTTTACTTTGCTGATTTTTACTTATCTTCAATAAAAGGATTGTTTGTTTTTTCCTATTCCTTTAAACGCCACATATTTCCTATGTGGCAGGCCCGTAGCCAGGATTTTGTTTCGGGGGAGCTGAGTTTGATTCGGGGGGGGGGGGGGTGAGTCTGAGTGAAAGAGGGTCTACCCTAGCAAACCTTTTGTATCGTTACCCCAATACCCCATGCATATGGGATATATTGAGCATGGTGATCAGATCATGATATGAATAAACATAACAGTTTAAATAATGTACCAGTAAGGCCTTCTTGCGGACCACCATGAGAATCGCCCCCCCCCCCCCCGGCTACATGCCTTCTATGTGGTGTTTAAAGTCAGAGGATTATTCCTGTCCTGGAATGCAACACCAGGTGCGCAAGTGAGGGCACCTGCCCGGAAGTAGCCTGTGTCAGAGTAAAATTTGGGGGTCTATGTGCAGCGGAAGAGGTTGCTAGATCAACAGACACAGGATTCCAAAAAATCAGGACTCTGCAGTCTTACAGTTTCAAAATAACACAAAGTTTACTCAGTACATCTACACACGTCTATTCTAAGCGGGCTTTCATCTGGAACTACAAAGCACAGCATAAACAGTTTCAGACCATCTGTTTATCAGACTCTCTGGCTGTAACCGGATCCTCCCTATTTCTTCCCAGCCAGAGAACGCGTTTTCTCACTTCTGTCAAGGTTACTTTTTCTCTGCTTCTTTGCTTCTCACAGTATTTCTCATACACAATTGAACATAACAGAATCCATCTTGAAATACATCTTAATCCATCTTGAATGACATAGAAACACATTGAAAAACACACACATGCATGCCTCAATAATCCTGACATGGTGTTCAAGTGGAGGAGGAAAGAAGAAAGGGAGGGGGAAAGAGGAGAGGAAGGATAAGGCAAAGGGATTAAGCGAATGAGAGAGAGGGAGGAGGGGGAAGAGAGGAGTGGGCGGAGTCTCTCCTAAGAGGGGGCAGTCCTATGCCTCATGCACGCTGAGGTAGTACTGAAATGGCAGGGAGAAGGTTTGAGGAAAAGAGACAAAGAGAGATCCTGAGAACTGGAAAGCACGCCTTATTCTCGGTTGGCGCCAACCAGATATGGACCCCCCTGGTAGGCCAGGAAAGAAGGGTTCAGAACAAAGGAAATGCTGAGTTTATATACCTTTTAAAATAATTATTCATGCATCATACAGACATCACAATGTGCGTCACAAAATTCTACTTTTACATTGACTTCAATAGCATATTTTCAAACTCAACACCTTGTCAATCTTCATTAGTGTTCTATGTAAAGAGTGGCTATTAATGAACTCCAGTGCCATAATGTCTTCCAGACCTGATAGCAAGTGTCTCCATCCATCCTAAGATAAGGTTTTCCTGAAGCCTCTTAATGGACACTTCATTAGTCAAGCCTACGATAAGGTGCCTGGTACCACACCTTATCGGCCCCTTGAAATGCCAGGCTTCAAGACATTCCTTTCCTAGATGCTGGCGTTTCTAATTTTGCAGCTTTTAAGAAGTGAAATGGCCATGCAATTGCATACATACATTTCTCTTATATATTTTCTAACTCCTATTTCTAATATGGTTATACCAAATATATTTTCCAATATGTGTATTATGTATTTTCATCAAGCCTTCATCAGTACATATACAGTATAGCATCCCTACTTGGCGGATTTTCACTGATCATGGGTGGTCCTGTAATGGTACACCCACAATAAGTGAGGGAACACTGTATGGCATTCTCTGTCCAAATCTACCAGTGCCTCCTCAAACTACAACTCCCAGGATACCACAGTATTTGTTGCACAGTGTAGATGCACCCCAATTATTTCCCCGTGTGACTCCTTGACCTACTTTGTACAAGCTGGGAGCACACGGATCGGAGTCTGTGTCCACCACGTAAATGCGGCCAGAGGTCATGCACGGGATGATGAGGCGGTTACGCTCCTTGCTGACATCCCAGAAAGAGCTGCTGCAGACATTCCAGCTCGAGCGATAGGGTTCGTCTTCCAGGTAAGACAAGCGCAGGCGATGGATAACCTGTCAGGAAGGCGGGGAGGAGATGGCATTGAAAAATAATATGGGAAAGGTCAGAGAAGGACCAGGTACGGGCTGGGAAATGCCACCCATTAAAAAAGATTTACCTTGCAATAACATGGTGATTCCGGATCTACGTCCACCGTGGCCAAATAGTCAGGTTGACGGGACTCACTTCCGGTTAAAATGCACTGTACGTATATCAGCTTTTCTCTGGGGCCTATGGAAATAAAATCTACTTTTACGATCTTAAAGACAAGAAGACATCGGGTGCATGAGGCACCAGCAATTTTGCAGTCATTTTCAGCCCTTTGTGGGTTTTCCTTCACACTAAACCTTTGCAGCACAAGGTTGGCAGGGTTGCATCCTGTAGATTCTGGGATTGATGGGTTGTCACTGGTCAAAGTGGTCCCTGGTCTAAGTGGTCCCTGGTTAAAGTGGTCCCTGGTCAAAGTGGTCCCTGGTCAAGGGGTCCTTGGTCAAAGTGGTCCCTGGTCAATTGGTCCCTGGTCAAAGTGGTTCCTGGTCAAGGTGTTCCCTGATCAAAGTGGCCCCTGGTCAAAGTGGTCCCTGGTCAAATGATCCCTGGTCAATGTGGTCCCTGGTCAAGTGATCCCTGGTCAAGGGATCAAGTGGGCCCTGGTGAAAGTGGACCCTAGTCAAGTGGTCCCTGATCGAGTGGTCCCTGGTCAAAGTGGTCCTTAGTCAAGTGGTCCCTAGTCAAGTGGTCCCTAGTCAAGTGGTCCCTGGTCAAAGTGGTCCCTGGTCAAAGATGTCCCTAGTCAAGTGGTCCCTGGTCAGAGTGGTCCCTGGTCAGAGGTGGTCCTGGTCAAAATGGTCCCTGGTCAAGTGGTCCCTGGTCAAAGTGGTCCTGGTCAAGTGGTCCCTGGTCAAACTGGTCCCAGGCCAAGTGGTCCTGGTCAAGTGGTCCCTGGTCAAAGTGGTCCCTGGTCAAGTGGTCCCTGGTCAAAGTGGTTCTTGGTCAAAGAGGTCCCTAGTCAAGTGGTCCCTGGTTAAGTAGTCCCTGGTCAAAGTGCTGCCTGGTCAAACATGTCCCTAGTCAAGTGGTTCCTAGTCAAGTGGTCCCTGGTCAGAGTGGTCCCTAGTCAAGTGGTCCCTAGTCAAGCGGTCCCTGGTCAAGTGGTCCCTGGTCAAGTGGTCCCTGGTCAAAGTGGTCCCTGGTCAAAGTGGTCCCGGTCAAAGTGGTCCCTGGTCAAGTGGTCCCTGGTCAAAGTGGTCCCTGGTCAAGTGGTCCCTGGTCAAAGTGGTTCCTGGTCAAAGTGGTCCCTGGTCAAAGAGGTCCTTAGTCAAGTGGTCCCTAGTCAAGTGGTCCCTGGTCAAAGTGGTCCCTGGTCAAAGATGTCCCTAGTCAGAGTGGTACCTGGTCAAGTGGTCCCAAGTCAAGTGGTCCCTTGTCAAAAAAACGTTGGTAACCACTGGTTTACACACAGATCACGAGGGAGAAGAACAAAAAAAGTGGAGTCTCTGGTCATTTTCTAACTCCTCTGGGATGTGTTTTGTGGGTTATTAGGAGGTGGAACTTGATTTTGAATAGAAAATATCAGCCCTGCTTACCTTTCATGGCATCCAGTGGTGAAGCATAGCCAGGTCCATGGGATGGGCCACAGTGCCCTAAAGATTTGGGGGAAAACAACAGATCAAGATCTGGCTTATTCACATCAAAAGGAAAGAGTTGGATGAAAGGAGCACCTGGATCATAAGAATCACAATGGAGGATCTGGAACATGCCTAGAAATCAACACTTTCTCATTACTCTATTTTCCAGATAACCAGAAGGGATGGCTAGGAAGAGGGGGACTTAATCACCGTAATAATAATAATAATAATAATAATAATAATAATAATAATAATAATAATAATAATAATTTGTGTTTATAATAACAATAATAATAATAATAATAATAATAATAATAATAATAATAATAATAAAAATAATAAATAATAACAATAAATAACAACTGGCACAACCTGGGGATCACAAACAGACACAGTGAAGACATCTGCCCTTGCGCTATGCTACTCTGCTGCTGAGTATGCATGCCCAGTGTGGAACACATCTCACCACGCTAAAACAGTGGATGTGGCTCTTAATGAGACATGCCGCATTATCACGGGGTGGCTGCGCCCTACACCACTGGAGAAATTACACTGCTTAGCCGGTATTGCACCACCTGACATCCGCCAGGAAGTAGCAGCCAATAGTGAAAGGACCAAGGCAGAGACATCTCCAGCTCATCCCTCTGTTTGGGTATCAGCCAGCACGTCAACGACTTAATCAAGAAATAGTTTTCTAAGATCTACAGAGACACTCGCTGGAACACCCCAGCAAGCGAGAGTCCAAAAGTGGCAGGCTCAAACCCAGAACCTCAATCAATGGCTGATACCAAATGAGAGACTCCCCCTGGGCACACAGAAAACTGGGCGACTTGGAAGGCGCTGAACAGACTGCGCTCTGGCACCACGAGATGCAGAGCCAACCTTCAGAAATGGGGCTACAAAGTGGAATCCACGACATGCGAGTGCGGAGAAGAGCAAACCACTGACCACCTGCTGCAATGCAACCTGAGCCCTGCCACATGCACAATGGAGGACCTTCTTGCGGCAACACCAGAGGCACTCCAAGTGGCCAGATACTGGTCAAAGGACATTTAATCAACTACCAAGCTTGCAAACTTTGTTTTGTCTGTTTGTTTGTTTGTTTTGTTAAAAATGTAATACAACTGTCTGGTTGCTCCTGACACGATAAATAAAATAAAATAACCATAATGTGAAACAACAATAATGTACGTTCACATTCTTGTGGCATTCTTATGTCAGAACATATTGCACTTTTTATTGCTTTTAATTAATCTAAATCACAATCAGGGGTGGCTCAACCCATTACGCAAAGTAAGCCTTTGCAGAAGAGTTGATATTTTCCAGGGGTGCTCTTGAGGTGCTCTTGGGGGGAAATAGACCTTGACATATGCGAGTTGTAGTTACTGGGATGTATAGTTCACCTACAATCAAAGAGCATTCTGAACTCCACCAATGATGGAATTGAACCAAATATGGCACACAGAACTCCCACGTCGAACAGAAAATATATATCAGTGATTGGTTTTTTTTGGGGGGGGGGGCAAAATACTGTTTGCTTACCTTTGAAAATTACCTAGGGCCGCCTCTGCCTTGACATATGTGAGTTGTAGTTACTGGGATGTATAGTTCACCTAAAATCAAAGAGCATTCTGAACTCCACTAATGATGGAATTGAACCAAATATGGCACACAGAACTCCCACGACGAACAGAAAATATATATCAATGATTGATTGGGGGGGGGGGGGCGCCAAAATACTGTTTGCTTACTGTTGAAAATTTCCTCTGCCTTGACATATGTGAGTTGTAGTTACTGGGATGTATAGTTCACCTAAAATCAAAGAGCATTCTGAACTCCACTAATGATGGAATTGAACCAAATATGGCACACAGAACTCCCACAACACACAGAAATATATATCAGGGGGGGGGGGGGGGGGGGGGGGGGGGGGGCGCCAAAATACTGTTTGCTTACCATTGAAAATTACCTAGGGCCGCCTGTGTTCAGTAAATCAATGTCCCAAATGCTTGGACCACCACCAACTTCTCCAGCTTGCCTAAAGCTTGAACTATCCAGGTGTGCTCTTTTGGCTACATCTCCTTTGCAACCTCAATTTGTCTGACAGAAGTGCCTCTCCGCTCCCTAAAGGAACCTATATACATGCAGAGGATATCTCTCCATCTTTATAGGATGCATCAAAACAGAGAAAAGAAGGCGTATTTGCTGGAATAACTCATTAAGGAAAGCGCTGACTCCAGGAAAGCACCGAAAGCAATTTTGGACGGGTCCTTTTTCATCGTGGCCCAAACCTGCTTCATTCCATTCCTATAAAGCCCTAAAATGCCCCAGCTCAAATTACCTGTCTGAATGCATCTCCCCCTATGAACCATCACAGAGATTAAGATCCTCCGTGGAGGCCCTGGTTTCCATCCTGCCATTGTCGCAGAAGCCATTGGTGGGGATGACAGACAGGGCCTTAGTTCACCTACAATCAAAGAGCATTCTGAACTCCACCAATGATAGAATTGAACCAAATATGGCACACAGAACTCCCACGACGAACAGAAAATATATATCGGTGATTGGTTGGGGGGGGGGGCAAAATACTGTTTGCTTACCGTTGAAAATTACCTAGGGCTGCCTCTGTGAGACAGGGCCTTCTCGGTGATTGCTCCCCGGCTATGGAACCCCCTTCCTGGTGAGATCAGGTCAGCCTCCTCCCTCCCGTCCTTTAGAAAGATGGTCAAAACTTGACTGTGGGACCAAGCTTTCAGGACAGGGCAATAAAGCGGCAATAGGAAAGATGACCAGGCCAATTAGACTTGACACAGATGACTAGGACGGTTTTCAATGGTGTATTTTAATATTTTGATAAATGTTTTTAATGTTTATGAATGTATATAAGAATGTGTGTCCCGGCATTGAATGTTTGCCGTATATATGCTGCACTCCGCCCTGAGTCCCCTTCGGGGTGAGAATTATATTATAATTATATATTTTATATTAAACTAGCCGTCCCCTGCCATGCGTTGCTGTGGCCCACATGGCTTTTCTATGTGGGAGGTTTGGGCCAATTCTAACATTGGTGGGGTTCAAATGCTCTTTGATTGTAGGTGAACTATAAATCCCAGCAACTACAACTCCCAAATGTAAATGATTCTATTTTCCCCAAACTCCAGCAGTGTTCACATTTGGGCATATTGAGTATTCGTGCAAAGTTTGGTCCAGATCCATCATTGTTTGAGTCCACAGTGATCTCTGCATGTGGGTGAACTACAACTCCAAAACCAAAGGACACTGCCCACCAAACTCTTCCAGTATTTTCTGTCGGTCATGGAAGAACTGTGTACCAAGTTTGGTTCAATTCCATCATTGGTGGGGTTCAGAATGCTCTTTCATTGTAGGTGAACTATAAATCCCAGTAACTACAACTCCCAAATGTCAAGGTCTATTTCCCCCAAACTCCATCTGTGTTCGTATTTGGGCATATTGAGTGGTTGTGCCAAGTTTGGTCCAGATCCATCATTGTTTGAGTCAACAGTGCTCTCTGGATGTAGATGAACTACAACTTCCAAACTCAAGGTCAATGCCCACCGAACCCTTCCAGTATTTTCTGTTTGTCATGGGAGTTCTGTGTGCCAAGTTTGGTTCAATTCCATCGTTGATTGAGTTCAGAGTGCTCTTTGATTGTAGGTGAACTATAAATCCCAGCAACTACAACTCCCAAATGACAAAATCATAATTTTTGAATGATGGTCACTCCTTGTGTAGTGAGACGTTTAGTTGCCAAATTTGGTGTGATTCCGTTCATTGGTTCTTTTGTTTTTAAGGTACTCATTATGCACAGAGCATTTTTATATATATAGATGTAATATTACCAATAATATTACAGTATAATGTTATAGTACAATGTAATATACATTATTAATATTGTGCTATGGTAATAATATAATATATTGTATTCGGGGTGAGAACGGCAGCATATAAATGCCGTGAATAAATAAATAAATAAATAAATAAGGGCGGAATATAAAATGTTCCAAATAAATAAATAAATAAATAAATATCCCCTTCCCCTTCCAACACAACCCTTGTGTTTTCCTCCCATTAAAATGATAATGTGAGTAGATCAATAGATACCACTCTAGCGGGAAGGGAAGGGCTCTCCTTGCAGTCGTGCTGGCCACATGACCTTGGAGGTGTCTATGGACAATGCTGGCTGGATGGCTCTTTGTCAGGAGGGCTTTGATTATGATTTCTTGCCCTGGTGAAGGGAGTTGGATTGGATAGCCTTAGGTATTTTTCTGTTGGTCATAGGGGTTCTTTGTGGGAACTGTGCCCCAATTCTGTCGTCGGTGGGGTTCAGCATACTCTTTGATTGTAGGTGAACTATAAATCCCAGTAACTACAAATCCCAGTTGTCAAGGTCTATTTTCCCCAAACTCCATCTGTGTTCATATTTGGGCAAATGGAATATTCGTGCCAAGTTTGGTCCAGATCAGTCATTGTTTGAGTCCACAGTGCTCTCTGGATGTAGGTGAACTACAACTCCCAAACTCAAGGTCAATGCCCACCAAACCCTTCTATTTATTTACTTTGCTTATTCCTGTGTGCCACATTCAGTTCAATTCCATCATTGGTGGAGTTTAGAATTCTCTTTGATTGTAGGTGAACTATAAATCCCAGCAACTACAACTCCCAAAGGTCAAGGTCTATTTTCCCCAAACTCCACCAGTATTCCATATTGGCGAGTATGGGATATTTGTGCCAACAGAGGCGGCCCTAGGTAATTTTCAACGGTAAGCAAACAGTATTTTGGCGCCCCCCCCCCCCCCCAATTTCTGTTCGTCGTGGGAGTTCTGTGTGCCATATTTGGTTCTATTCCATCATTGGTGGAGTTCAGAATGCTCTTTGATTGTAGGTGAACTATACATCCCAGTAACTACAACTCGCATATGTCAAGGTCTATTTCCCCCAAGAGCGCCTCAAGAGCGCCCCTGGGCAAAATCAACTATGTTCACAATAGGGCATATTGAGTATTGGTGCCAAGTTTGGTCCAGATCCATCATTGTTTGAGTCCACAGTGCTCTCTGGATGTAGGTGAACTACAACTCCCAAAGTCAAGGTCAATGCCCACCAAACCCTTCTAGTGTTTTTGTTGGTCATGGGAGTCCTGTGTGCTACGTTTGGTTCAATTCCATCATTGGTGTAGTTCATAATGCTTTCTGATTATATGTGTACTAGAAATCCCAGCAACTACAACTCTGAAATGACAAAATCAGTTTTTTTGAATGATGGTCACTCCTTGGGTTGGTAGGTGTCTTGTGTCCAAATTTGGTGCCAATTCATCCAGTGGTTTTTGAGTTATGTTAATCCCACAAACGAACATTACATTTTTATTTATATAGATGTGTGTGTGTTGGTATGCAGTTTTCCCTTAAGTCTATGTTGCTTGAGGTTGTGGGAGGAGCTATTCAGGCCTCAGACTCCATTTTTGAATGTAGAGCAGGCCTGGGCAAACTTTCTAACTTGGGGGCCACATGCTGGCACTCCCTGCTCAGAGGAAAGGCTGCCCAGTGATGGAAGCATGGAAGGGAAGAAGGAAGGAAGGACCAAAGGGAAGGAAGGGCGGAAGG
The DNA here is from genome assembly GCF_025583915.1 of Anolis sagrei ordinatus. Classification (NCBI taxonomy): domain Eukaryota; kingdom Metazoa; phylum Chordata; class Lepidosauria; order Squamata; family Anolidae; genus Anolis; species Anolis sagrei. The sequence goes on from NW_026844700.1 coordinate 7,489,842, forward strand.
GAAGGAATGAGGGAGAAGTAGTTTCAAAAGGGAATTTTCAGTGACTGTAAGTCCCATAGGTCCTGATTTACTGCCAGATGTCCTGATTTGCAGAGGCCTTGCTTTAATAAAGGCTGACATTTGAGGAAAACGCTGCTGCAGAGAGGAAGTTACGTTCCTCAGGGCAGAAGTGATTTCCCAGCTCCTTGAAGTCTGTACTTGAAACAGAAGCAGATAAGATCAGCCCGCGAACACTCTACAAGTAAGTGCTCAGGGTCAAGGACATGAAAGACCGTAATTGCGCCTTTGTTCCATACCACATGTTTGTCCTCCTGGTTGTTAGTTTCATGGAGAGCCAATTACATCTTTATTAGTCAGCTTAGACCAATGGGACGGTTGGTATTTGAGAGAAGGAAGGAAAGACAAAAGGGAAGGAAGGAAGGAAGGAAGGAAGAAAGGAAGGAAGTGACCCCGAGAGCGGCGGAGGCCCCCGCCTTCAAGTTGGTTTGAACTGCAGCGGAGAGTTCTGCAGTTCCTGGAAGCAAAGTTTGGGATCAACTGATGAAATGTGCCCCAACAAACAGCTCAAAACTAGGACTGCTTTCAGCTTTTATCACTTTCCCCCAAGCCCTGACTTTGTATCTAATCCCTAATAAAAGTACTTGAAAATTGCAACTTTTTAACTTTTCCGCTTGATACCTTGTGTCCTTCACTGCCTAAGCTAACCAATGCATGAAAAAAACCTCTTTCTACGCTCTGGGGAACCGTGGGCCTGCCCGGGATGCCTTTCTGGCATCCCGGGGAGGCCGAATCTGCGTCAATTGGAACCGCGGATACAGAGATCTCCCTTTCGGACTCCCGTATCCGCTAAAATCTCAAAATGTCGGATCAGCTCCGTTTTAACGCCATATTTTTCTATGCTTAATTCTTAACTAAACTGCTATCTCACTTTTCTCATTTTGGATCCCTACGCCCGGGAAATAATCTTTTTGTTTTAAAGAATATAATTTGACAGAAAACAGCTGATTGTCAAAAACTCGCCGGTTCCGTGCAAACAGCCAATTTCTCCTTGTTGCTGCTCGCTCCTGCCTAGCCCCGCACCCGGGGACTTGCTGCGGTTGCCCCCAGGAGACCTCGGAGAGAGGGCCAGGCAAGAGGCCCAGTCCTTGGGTGGGAGTTATCGTTCCCCAAGGACCAAGCCGTGGATTTTGTTACCGATGAACTCAGAGACCATCCTGCTAACGCTTGCCAAGAAAAACAACTTTCTGTTGCTTGTTTTGGACTGCAAGCTGCGTCCACTTTCACGAACTCTTTCAAAGAAGCTCCGAACTTTCAAATAAAAAGATTTTTATTATTAAATATCTGGGATGGGGATGGGATCTTTTCTGTATGAATTATATATTGATTATGTATGTATTAAATATTCTTTGCCCTCCTGCCTTTCCTCATGCTCTTTGCCCCAGAAAAAGTGTGACCAGAGACTGTTTAGTGCCTGAGGGGGAGTCATTATCTCCCCCCGAAACCAACCTTGCCACCAAACATCAGCATGGACAATAACAAGTGAAATATCCTTTTGTTTGCTCTCTGAGTTTGTCTGGCAGACAAGGAAGTTTCTTCGGACATCATGATTGCTTAACAAAGGGACGAGGCTGACCCCCGGGGTCCCCTCGCCCCGGCTCTGTTTGTTTCTTCCACAAGACTCATCAAGGACACTCCTTATCAGATCTAAGGCAGGAAAACCTTTCTTAATAAAATCACACCCTGCCGGCCGAAACAATGCCTCAAATTCCAGCTGGCTGGCAAGCGATAATCCCATCATTTCCCCCATTGTCAGCCATCATCCCGCCTCCTTTCTCCTGATTCGTTCATCCTCAGAGGCGAGAGAAGCGCGCTGATTGGTTCCCCAGAGGCGGAGAAGCGTGCTCCTCCCAGCTGTTCAGGCTGTCAACCAATCAGCGTGAAGCCGGGCGGAGAGAGGCGGGCGGGAAATTTGAAATGTTTTTCTGTATTTTGCCTATAAAAATGCCTGTAAACTCTGTATTGGTATGCTTGTAGTGGAAATATCCCTACACTTGCATCCGATCTCAGCTGAATCACTAATAAAGACACCTCGGTTGCCGACTTCTTCCGCTTTGGTGAGGATTTATTATTTTAAATATTTTTGGTGCTGGAATTGGCTTCGCTGCCCTCACCAAGGTTCAAGGACCCTCTTTGGTGCAGTCCTCGGGATCTCCTCTGCTGGGGAGACCCTCCAAAAGAGCTCGATATCAGAAGGAAGGAGAAAAAGGGAGAGTAGGAGGAAAGCCACGAGAAAGGAAGGACGAAACGGGTGGTAGGGAAGGATGGAAGTGGAAAGAGGGAGGGAAGAGAGGGAAGTAAGGAGGAAGGAAAGAGAGAAGGAAGGAAAGACAAAAGGAAAAAAGGACAGACAAAAGGGAAGGAAGGAAGGAAGGAAGGAAGGAAGGAAGGAGAAAAAGGGAGAGAGGGAGGAAAGCCGTGAGAAAGGAAGGACGACGGTGGTAGGGAAGGATGGAAGTGGAAAGAGGGAGGGAAGAGAGGGAAGTAAGGAGGAAGGAAAGAGAGAAGGAAGGAAAGACAAAAGGGAAGGACGGAAGGAAGGAAGGAAGGAAGAGGAAGAAAGGCAAGAAAGGAAGGACGAAAAGGTGGTAGGGAAGGATGGAAGAAGAAAGAGGGAGGGAAGAGAGGGAAGTAAGAAGGAAGAGAAGGAAGGAAAGACAAAAGGAAAGGAAGGAGAAGGAAGGAAGGAAGGAAGGAAGGAAGGAAGAAGAGGAAGGAAGAAGGAAGAAAGGAAGGATGAAAAGGTGGTAGGGAATAATGGAAGGAGAAAGAGGGAGAGAAGAGAGGGAAGGAAGGAGGAAGGAAAGAGAGAAGGAAGGAAAGACAAAAGGGAAGGAAGGTAGGAAGGAAGGAAGGAAGGAAGGATGAGAAGGAAGGAGAAGACAAAGGGAAGGAGAGGAAGGAAGGAGAAGAGGAGAGAGGGAGGAAAGAGGCAAGAAGGGAAGGATGAAAAGGTGGAGAAGGATGGAAGGAGAAAAAGGAAGAGAGGGAGAAGGAGGAAAGAAAGAGGGAAGGGAAGGATGGAAGGAAGGAAGGAAGGTAGGAAGGAGAAAGAGGGAGAGAGGGAGGAAAGGGGTAAGAAAGGAAGGACAAAAAGGTGGTAGGGAAGAATGGATGGAGAAAGAGGGAGGGAAGAGAGGGAAGTAAGGAGGAAGGAAATAGAGATGGAAGGAAGGACAAAAGGGAAGGAAGGAAGGAAGGAAGGAAGGAAGGAAGGAAGGAGAGAGAAAGGGGGAGAGAGGGAGGAAAGGGGCAAGAACGGAAGGATGAAAAAGTGGTAGGGAAGAATGGAAGGAGAAAGAGGAAGAGAGGGAAGGAAGGAAAGACAAAAGGGAAGGAAGGAAGGAAGGAAGGAAGGAAGGAAGGAAGGAAGGAAGGAGGGAGGGAGGGAAAGGGTGAGAGGGAAGAAAGGGGCAAGAAAGGAAGGATGAAAAACCGGTAGGGAAGGATGGAAGGAGAAAGAGGGAGGGAAGAGAGGGAAGGAAGGAGGAAGGAAAGAGAGAAGGAAGGAAAGACAAAAGGGAAGGAAGGTAGGAAGGAAGGAGGGAAAAGGTGAGAGGGGAGAAAGGGGCAAGAAAGGAAGGATGAAAAGGTGGTAGGGAAGGGAAGGAGAAAGAGGGAGGGAAGAGAGGGAAAGAAGGAGGAAGGAAAGAGAGAAGGAAGGAAAGACAAAAGGGAAGGAAGGATAGAAGGAAGGAGGGAAAGGGTGAGTGGGAAGAAAGTGGCAAGAAAGGAAGGATGAAAAAGTGGTAGGGAAGGATGGAAGGAGAAAGAGGGAGGGAAAGGAGGGACGTAAGGAGGAAGGAAAAACCAAAAGGAGAGGAGGAAAGGACAAAAGGGTAGAAGGATGGAAGTGAAAGAGGAAGGGAATGGAGGGAGGAAGAAAGAGAGAGAGGAGGGAGGAAAGAGAGAAAGAAGGAAGGACAAAAGTGTGGAAGGAGAAAGAAACAGAGAGGGAAGGAAGGACAAAGGGTGGAAGTTAAGGAAGAAGCGAGGGAGAAAGTGGGAGGTGAGGGAAGGAGGGAGGAACTCTATCTCCAAAACTCAAGGTCAATGCCCACCAAACTCTTCCAGTATTTTCTGTGGGTGATGGGAGTTGTGTGTGCCAGGAGACACTGTGGGGTGTGACATCTTGGGATCACTCTCAAAAACATAGCCATGCCCCGGAACCCTACTCTTTGACATATTTCGGTATCAGTTTCCCCAGAGATACGTTTGCTTTCATCTTGTGACCTGCCGAACATCAGTTGGAGCAGCAGAACCAGTTCCAAGCTGCTTGCATCGCGAAACAAAAAAGAAACCCTAAATGACCTTCGGAAAAGAGAATGGCCATGCGCCTCCCGTTTCGGGCCTTCGTCTGAGTTTTAGACCAATAGCTAAGTCGCTGAACTTATTTTGGGTGCACTTTGGGGTTCAACCCCACGGAGAGATCTTTTCTGATCCAAACCACGGTGGGACCTTTTGGTCTCCAATTTTAAAGTGATCTTTTTATTATTATTATTATTATTATTATTATTATTATTATTATTATGGCCAATGTGCCATTATATTATTACATGAATATGAATATTAGTATTAATATTATGACCAATGTGCTATTATTATTGTTGTTGTTGTTATTATTATTATTATTATTATTATGGCCAGTGTGCCATTATATTATTACATGAATATGAATATTAGTATTAATATTATGACCAATGTGCTATTATTATTATTGTTGTTGTTATTATTATTATTATTATTATTATGGCCAATGTGCCATTATATTATTACATGAATATGAATATTAGTATTAATATTATGACCAATGTGCTATTGTTATGACCAATGTACTATTATATTATTATTGTTGGTGGTGGTGGTGCTATTATGGCCGATGTGCCATGATATTATTGTTGTTGTTGTTGTTATGGCCAATGTGCCATTATTATTATTATTATTATTATTATTATTATTATTATTATTATTATTACCAATGTACCATGATATTGTTGTTGTTGTTGTTATGGCCAATGTGCCATGATATTATTGTTGTTGTTATTATTATTGTTGTTGTTGTTATGGCCAATGTGTCATTATATTATTATTATTATTAATAATAATAATAATCTCCCGAAGGACTCGATGCGGCTTACAAAGGCCAAGGCCTTATTATTATTATTATTATTATTATTATTATTATTATTACCAATGTGCCATTATATTATCATTGTTGTTGGTGGTGGTGTTGTTATTATGGCCAATGTGCCATTATGTTGTTGTTGTTGTTATTGTTATGGCCAATGTGCCATTATGTTGTTGTTGTTGTTGTTATTGTTATGGCCAATGTGCCATTATACTATGAATGTGCCATTCCTTTAAAGGTTGTTGCCGCGCCAGCCAGCAGGGGGCGCCCCGTGACGTCATTCCGATCCAAATAGAGGATGTCATCAGCAGCTGATTCCAATCAAGTGTGGGATGCTGCGGTACGCATGCGCGCGTTTTCCCGCTCGACTGCTTCTGATGCTAAACCCCGCCCATCTGCTCTCGAAGCATTTTATGATTGGCAGGGCGGGCGACCAATGGGAGGCTCGGCGTTGTTTAGGCGGGACGAAGCTAAGAAGCGCTTTCTAAGGCAAAAGGTTGTCATTTTTAGCATCTGCGCATGCGCACGTTTTCCCACTCGACACCTTCTTCTGAGCCTCCCACGCCTGCACTGTAGCCAATGGCCGCGCGCCTTTCTTTGATAGGCAGTGCGGGCGGCCAATGGGAGGCACGACGAAGCCAATCCGCCTATATAAGCGCTTTCTGAGGTAAATGTGAGGGAGTCTGTTTGGAGAGGAGGAAACCTCTTTTTCTCTTCCATTGTATATACAGTTTAGGCTAAGGATATCCTTGAATTCCATAAAAAGAAATGAATAAGAGTGAAATAGGAGACAGAAATAGAACAGAGTAAAAAAAAAAGGCCAATTTTAGGAAGGGAAATATGGAATTATTTCTACCTTGAATGGATTCTGAGGGAATGTCTTCTTCCTCTTGAAGGAAAGGTGGAGATAGTGCAGAAAAAGGAAGCAAAAGGTGAAGAACAAGGGAGAAAAGCACCTGGAAATAGGATAGGTGGGAGAGAAAGGTATATATATTTCTCTGTGTGTGCATACACATACATATATCTTTCTAACACATCCTATAATACAGCAGACTGAAAGCCAGAACCAAGGTTACAACAACATCTGTTATAGAACTCCAGTATGCTGATGACAACGTCGTCTGTGCGCATTCAGAAGAAGACCAYCAAGCCACTCTAAACACCTTCACAGAAGCATATGAGAAGCTCAGCCTATATTTTACATGTAATACTACTAATATTACAATATAATGGTGTAATATATAGTACTGATATTGTACTATGCTAATAACGTAATATATTGTATGAACTGTTATYGAACTCCAGTATGCTGATGACAACGTCGTCTGTGCGCATTCAGAAGAAGACCTGCAACTCACTCTAAACACCTTCGCAGAAGCATACGAGAAGCTCAGCCTGTATTTTACATGTAATACTACTAATATTACAATATAATGGTATAGTGTAATATGTAATACTGATATTGTACTATGCTAATAACGTAATATATTGTATGTATATATAACTTGTAAGCCGCTCTGAGTCCCCTTTGGGGTGGGAAGGGTGGCATATATATTCCGTAAGTATATAAATAAATACATACATATATGAGATATATATTCACACACACACACACAATATATATATTTAGTTATATAAAACACACACACATTTATAATATAATGTAATACAATATAATACTACTAATAATGCAATGTTATAATTATATTTTATACTACATGTAATATTACTAATAATATAACAATATAATTGTATAGTACAACATAGTAATATATAATACTGATATTGTACTATGCTAATAATATAATATATTGTATGTATGTATATCTTGTAAGCCGCTCTGAGTCCCCTTCGGGGTGAGAAGGGCGGCATAGAAATATCGTAAGTAAATAAATAAATACATATATGAGATATATATTCACACACACATGTTATATATGTTTAGTTATATAAAACACAAACATAATATAATGTAATACAATATAATACTAATAATACAATATAATAATTATGTTACTACATGTAATATTACTAATAATATAACAATATAATTATATAGTACTATATAGTAATATATAATACTGATACTGTACTATGCTAATAATATATTCATGAATCATAGAATCAAAGAGTTGGAAGAGACCTCATGGGCCATCCAGTCCAACCCCCTGCCAAGAAGCAGGAATATTGCATTCAAATTACCCCTGACAGATGGCCATCCAGCCTCTGTTTAAAAGCTTCCAAAGAAGGAGCCTCCACCACACTCCGGGGCAGAGAGTTCCACTGCTGAACGGCTCTCACAGTCAGGAAGTTCTTTCTCTTGTTCAGATGGAATCTCCTTTCTTGTAGTTTGAAGCCATTGTTTCGCGTCCTAGTCTCCAGGGAGCAGAAAACAAGCTTGCTCCCTCCTCCCTGTGGCTTCCTCTCACATATTTATACATGGCTATCATATCTCCTCTCAGCCTTCTCTTCTTCAGGCTAAACATGCCCAGCTCCTTAAGCTGCTCCTCGTAGGGCTTGTTCTCCAGACCCTTGATCATTTTAGTTGCTCCCCTCTGGACACATTGTATGTATGTGTATATGTGTGTGTGTGTGTGTGTGTATGTATGTGTATATATATATATATATATATATATATATCTTGTAAGCCACTCTGAGTCCCCTTCGGGGTGAGAAGGGCGGCATATAAATATCATATGTATGTGTATATATCTATATAAATAAAAATGTAATGTTTGTTTGTGGGATTAACATAACTCAAAAACCACTGGATGAATTGACACCAAATTTGGACACAAGACACCTATCAGGCCAACAAGTGACCATCACTCATAAAAACACTGAAAAACACAGTGGAAGAGATTTAAAAAGCCAAAAAATTATAAATATATTACAACGCGTGCACAAAACCACATATATACACATACATACACACAAAACACAAATACACAGACTGGGCCACAGCAACGCATGGCAAGGGACGGCTAGTATATATATATATATATATATATATATATATATATATAGGTGTCTCAAATAAAATGTTTATCAGGAAGGAAAAGGAAAAGAAAGGAAATCCATTTGCCATAATGATGATGATGATGATGATGATAAAGTGTGAAGAAGAAGAACAATGGAGAAAAGCACCTGGAAATAAGATGTGTGAGAGAAAGATGTGTGTGTGTGTATCTTTCTTTCAGACACGTCCAGACAACATACAGTAAAGTACCAGTTAGCACCCAAACAGAGGATGCCTCCAGGCAACCAGGTGATGTATGCGGTTTCAAAGGAAGGAAGTGGCAGAACCAACGTCTTACTAATTATTAAATTGGAAGCTATGTCTCTATTAATGTAGTGCATGGTTGCATTTCTCTCCTTTTTTGCCACCACAGTACCTGGTTGACTGTGTTGTTGTTCATCCGGTCAGTCGTCTCCGACTCTTTGTGACCTCATGGACCAGTCCCACGCCAGAGCTCCCTGTCGGCCGTCACCACCCCCAGCTCCTTCAAGGTCAGTCCAGTCACTTCAAGGATGCCATCCATCCATCTTGCCCTTGGTTGGCCCCTCTTCCTTTTTCCTTCCATTTTCCCCAGCATCATTGTCTTCTCTAAGCTTTCCTGTCTTCTCATGATGTGGCCAAAGTACTTCATCTTGGCCTCTACTATTCTTTCCTCCAATGAGCAGTCGGGCTTTATTCCCTGAAGTATGGACTGGTTGGAACTTCTGGTGGTCCAAGGCACTCTCAGAACTTTCCTCCAACACCACAGTTCAAAGCATCTATCTTCCTTCCGCTCAGCCTTCCCTAAGATCCAGCTCTCACATCCGTAGGTGACTACGGGGAATACCATTGCTTTAACTATGCGGATCTTGGTTGCCAGTGTGATGTCTCTACTCTTTACTATTTTATCGAGATGGACATTGCTCTCCTCCCAAGAAGGAAGCGTCTCCTGATTTCCTGGCCTCAGTCTGCATCTGCCAGTCATCTTTGCACCTAGAAATACAAAGTCTGTCACGGCCTCCACGTTTTCTCCCTCTATTCTTTGACTGTAAATGAACTGTTGCCATAATCTTGGTTTTTTTGATGTTTAGCTGCAACCCAGGTTTTGCACTTTTTTCTTTGATTAGAAGGCTCCTCAGCTCCTCCATGCTTTCAGCTATCAAAGTGGTATCATCTGCATATCTAAGGTTGTTAATGTTGACTGTATTCGGTATGTATTTGAGTACAGTCCCACAATGCTTTTCATACATGCTTCCAAGCTATATATTCCTCATTCTGGACCTGTGTGTAGGTTGATGTTTTCTTTCAATTCTTGAAACAGTGTTTTTTGCATCTTCTCTCACCAGGAAAGCCATGCGACCTTCCTTCATGACCCACTGCCAGGATTGTTCCAGGTGGATCAAAGAAGCCATCAAAGGTAGGCACCCATCTGTTCCAACTCATGCTTGGGCAGGTCTTTTGTTCTTCTTGTACATTGTGGGGCTGGGCTTTTGCTTTCCCTGCCTATCACTTGTGGGGAAGTTTATTTGCAATGTATCACATGTCTGTACTTCAGAAGTCTCAGAAGTTGTCTATCCAGAAGATGTTCCTGGTCCTAGACATGGGATATTATACGTGTTCATGCTTGTTGTGATAGA
>NW_026844700.1:7505183-7595408 GCF_025583915.1 Anolis sagrei ordinatus
TCCTAAGCCTCTTTATGCAGTCCCTGCTTGCAATCCCAGGCCTCTTTATGGGGCCTTGCTGGAATTCCTAAGGCCTCTTCAAGGGGTCCCAAGTGCTTCCACAGCACCTCCTTGCAATTAAGCACCCATCTTCCTGGCTGTTGGGAGGAAAGGCAGAGAGTCAGTGCAGGGGACCCTCTCTTGCCTGGAGGGGCCCAGTGTTTCTGCCTCCTCTCTGGCCGGAAGAGTCATGCAACCTTCCTGCATGACCCAGCGCCAGGACCACTTTGTCTCACGGGAGTGAAGAAGACAGCCAAAGGTAGGCACCCACCTGTTCCAACTCATGCTTGGACAGGTTTCATATTCCTTTCCCACATTGTGGACACTGCTGTTGCATTTTTTGGGGTGGGAGGGGGGGCGCAGTACTGAAACCAGATATATGTATTATGGGATAGCATATGTATTAGCTCTTGTTGATGTGAATGAGCATTGTCAATGGTAGTGGGAATAATAATAATAATAATTGTTCTTTCTGCATTTATATAATCTACAAATGTCCCAATTTGGCAGGGACAACCTTGATTTATTTATTTAGAAGTTTTCTATACCAGCCTTCTCACCTCGACGAGGGACTCAGGTCGGTTTACAGGATATATAAAATACAATCATTTAAAGAACACCAAGTGCAAAGTCATTACATATTAAAATAGTACAATACAGTACAATAAAAACATCATCATTACAATTTCCTAAGCCAAATCGTCAATCCAGTCATAGTCATAGTCATACTCGTAGTCACAGTTCATCATAATTCATCACAGGGAGAGGTTCTAGGTTCAGTCCTCGAATGCCACATTCCAGAGCCAGGTTTTTAGTAATTTCCTGAACGTCAGGAGGGAGGGGGCAGATCTGATCTCTAGTGGGAGGGAGTTCCAAAGCCGGGGAGCCACCACCGAGAAGGCCCTGTCCCTCATCCCCACCAACCGCGATTGCGAGGGTGGTGGGACCAAGAGCAGCCCCCCCCCCCCGAAGATCTTAATAGCCTTGATGGTTCATAGGGGAGAATCCGTTCGGACAGGTAAACTGGGCCAAAGTCGTTTAGGGCTTTATAGGTCAGAACCAGCACCAGATTAATCCTCTGTTCCCATTTAGATGCCATTCGTACCTAAATTAGGCAAAATTAGTGATGTTCAGGGCCTATTTTGCCCATTTGGTGCTTTCTAACAGTTTTGACTGCCCGTTTAGAGTTGTTTAGGGGATGTTTTGCACTTTTTGAGTGTTTTAAAGGTTGTTCATGTCCTGTTTAGAGTTGCTGAGGGCCCGTTTTGTCCTTCTGCTGCCTTCTAAAAGTTGTTCAGAGTCTGTTTCACATCACCCAGGGCCCTTTTCGGCCATTTCCCCCCTTCTCTTCTGTATTCTTCCTTTCTGCCTTGCGCCTTTTGCTGGGAAATATAATATAGTGTTGCTGTTTTCCACAATGTCCACATGATGGCATCCTGGGCGCCCTTAAGCCCAGGATAAATATTCGTGTGTCCACAAGAGGCAGCAAAGGGAATGGCTATTAGGGCTTAACCTGCCATATCATTGATATCATTGATATATTTGAGCCATGGCAATTTTAAATAATAATAGTAATCCTACTACTACTACTACGAGTAATGCAAACTTCCTGCGTGACCCACCGCCAGGACCAGTCTCAGCCAGGTGAAGAAGATGTCAAAGGGTTAGGGTTAGGGTTCACCCTTTCCAACTCATGCTTGGCCAGGTATTTCATTCCTTTTTTGTCTTGTCGTCATTGTTTTTGCACTGTTGTTATATTGTGGAGTTGGAAACCTATATGAGTTTTATGGGATAGTGTATGTATTTATTTATGGCAATTCTACTCCACCTTTCTCTACCCTGGAGAGGACCCAAGCAGGCAACCATACGAAGCCACAGGATGTGTAGAATTACAAATATATAAATAGAGTTATAAAATACATTTAAACAGTTAACATAAATTATATGCAGCTGGGATCCACCTTGAATAACATAGCTCCATACTATGCAGGCCTGGAAGTTATAGTTACCCAAGGTTTGCATCCATACTGGAGAATAAATGCAGTTGGGACCCACTTTAAATGCCATTATTATTATTACTAGCCATCCCCTGCCACGCGTTGCTGTGGCTCAGTCAGTGTGTATGTGTTTTCTGTGTGAATATATTTGTGTATATGTGTATATATATGTGTGTGTTTGTGTTTGCGTATATATGTTGTTTTGCACATGCATTGCAATGTATTTTTATTTTTTGAATTTTAAGTATCTTCCGCTGTGTTTTTCAGTGTTTTTATTAGTAATGGTCACTTGTTGGCCTGATATGTGTATTGTGTCCAAATTTGTTGTCAATTCATCCAGTGGTTTTTGAGTTATGTTACTCCCTCAAATGAACATTACATTTTTATTTATTTAGATTATGATGATGATGTTGATTATTATTATTATTATTATTATTATTATTATTATTATTATTATGCCATGTCTCCATGCCATAATTTTCTATGATCCAAACCCTTCTCATGGTACATTTACAGTATCGAATTAATGCCCTTGCACCTCACTATAAATGCCATGTCTTCATGAGGAAATTGCAGTTTCCCAAGGTCTGGGTGCATCAACACTGGTGATTCCCAACCTTTTCCTGACCAGGGACCACTTTGATCAGGGAACACTCTCCAACATTCTTACCGAAAGGGTTACGAATCAGTTTTTGAACAAGTTTAGATTTGGTTTGGTTATTTGGGGTGCTGATTCAGAAAATTGCATTGGATAGACCACATCAACTCTAGTTTCTGATATAGAACATATGCCACCCAATAGTCGCTATCTGCTTGCCCACAGAAAACCATATGTAAAAATCTCTCACAACAACTGCTGCCCTGGCCAGTGAAGACTGAGGGGAAGCAGAAGACATTTCCATCTTGTCTTTACTAATAATATAATATAGTATATTGTGTATACATATAATATTTATAATATTATAATGTATTACAATATAATACTAGTAATAATAATCCAATATTGTAATTATAATTATATATGTACATTACATTTAATATTACTAATAATATTACAATATACTGGTACAGTGCAATATAGTAATCTATAATACTATATTGTACTATACTAATAATATAATATATTGTATGAAAATATATCTTGTAAGCCGCTCTGAGTCCCCTTTCGGGATGAGAAGGGCAGCATATAAATGCCGTAAATAAATAAATGAATGAATAAAATTTAAAGCTGATGTGGTAGTTGTAACTTTTTCATGTGGGGACATGAGGGAAGCCTCCGACAAGGATGGTAAAACATCAAAACATGTGGGCAACGTCCTTGCAGATGGCCAATTCTCTCACACCAGAAGCTACTTGCAGTTTCTCAAGTCACTCCTGGCACGAAAAAAGTTCAAAAGAGCAAAGCTTCCCATGATTCAGAACAACAAGTGTTAGGTCTCCCAGCCATCAAACTATTCATTTCAAAGAAAAGTCTTATTATCGTTCCAACTACTGTATTTATTTATTTAAAGCGAGGAGGAGCTGAGGAGAAGAAAGTGCAAAAGCTGGGTTGCAGCTAAACATCCAAAAATGATGATGGCAACCAGGCTGACTGATAACGGAGGGAGAAAACGTGGAGGCAGTGACAGGCTCTGTAGTTCTAGGCACGAAGATGACCACCGATGCAAAGTGCAGCCAGGAAATCAGAAGGTGTTTACTTCTTGGGAGGAATGCAATGACCAATCACAATAAAATAGAGACATCATACTGGCAACAAAGGTCCACGTAGTTAAAGCAATGGTATTTCCCGTAGTAACCTATGGATTTGAGAGATGGACCATAAGGAAGGCTGAGCAAAGGAAGAGAGATGCTTTTGAACTGTGGTACTGGAGAAAAATTCTGAGAGTGCCTTGGACTGCAAGAAGATCCAACGAGTCCATCCTCCAGGAAATAAAGCCCGACTGGTCATGGAGGGAAGGATATTAGAGGCAAAGATGAAGCACTTGGCCACATAAGGAGAAGACAGGAAAGCTTGGAGAAGAGAATGATGCTGGGGAAAAAGCAAAGGAAAATGAAGAGGGGCCAACCAAGGGCAAGATGGATGGTATCCTTGAAGTGATTGGCTTGATCTTGATGAATCTGGCAAGTAGATGTGAAGGTGACTTGGAAGACATGCACGCTACTCCCAGATGTCGGAGGTGCAATCCCCACCGGGGTAGCGCAGATCTTGCGTCCGAGCTGGACCAAACGGCTCATGTCCAAAATCCACCATGAATTCTGGGTTCACGCAAAGGCCGCCCCGCACGGTGTCCACATCCAGCTGGAACATGACTGAACCTTCCCTGGAAAAGATATACTGCGGGTATCAGGATCACCATATCAGCTTGGGATTGGCTGCTTCGGTTCTCTGCCATAAAGAAGTTGGGGGAGGCTGGGTACAGTTGGGAAAGGTAGTGTAGATAAGACATCTATTTTGTGTGGGAAATTGGAACTTCAGTTAACAGACTGTGGGCACAGTGTTTGACCACTAGGGGGCGGTTGGGAGTTTGGGAAGTTGGAACAGGAAAACTTTAGAACTGTCTTTTTAGGATTGTGGAAACCACTTGTCTCCAGCGTTTTATTGCTGTGAGCTTGATTTTAACTCCAAGATCTTCCAGAGTCCGCGGGGGGGAAGTCAAGGTTGTGTATCGTCAAATCATTTCCGACCCATGACCACCTTATCACAAGGTTTTTTTGGGCTGGATTTGTACATAAGAGGCCTTCCTTTGAGGCCGAGGGAGTGTGACCCACCCCAAACCACGGTTACCTGGACAGCTTGGGATAAAACTGCTCGTCCCAAGGCGTGTAAAGAGAGTTGGTGACAAAGAGACGAGCGCCATCCAAGCTTAGCTGCAGCATTTGAGGTCCTCCTTGGACCTTCTTGCCCTAAAGACAAGGGGAGGAAATAGCCCCAGGATTGGGAAACATGTCATTTGGATAAAGAAACATGTAAAAAGGAGTATTAAACACAGAAAGGCTATTTTTCTCAGCAGGCCCTCTCAAAATCAAGTTGTGAATGGAATGGAGCCAATCCAAGGTCAGGCAGGATTTCTGGGCAGCCTCTTCCCATTTTGTTCTATCTCCAAATCCCAAATCTGTCTGCTCTGTCATCAATCCGTAGGGATATCAAGGTGCTTGTTTATAAAGCTATTGTCCTCCCAACCCTTCTGTATGCCTGCGAAACGTGGACTGTCTACAGACGTCACATGCAACTCCTAAAACGATTCCACCAGCGCTGCCTCTGGAAAATCCTGCAAATCTCTTGGGAAGACAAGCGGACAAATGTCAGCATGCTGGAAGAAGCAAAGACCACCAGCATTGAAGCGATGGTCCTCTGCTATCAACTGGACTGGCCACATTGTCCGGATGCCCGACCACCATCTCCCAAAGCAGTTGCTATACTCTGAACTCAAGAACGGAAAACAGAATGTTGGTGAGCAGGAAAAAGAGATTGAAAGATGGGCTCAAAGCCAACTTCAAAAACTCTGGAAAACGTGCCAAGAGGAAGGCGCGTCAAGCCAACCCCGACCAGGACTGCCTTCCACCTGGAAACCAATGCCCTCACTGCGGGAGACGATGCAGATCAAGAATAGGGCTCCATAGTCACCTACGGACCCACCTTGGAGGATTATCCTACTCGGGCAATGAGGGATCACCTAAGTAAGCAATCTTACCTGGATCACAAAGGGATCAGGTTGGCAGTCCAGCTCCGGATCCTCAAGGACAGTTATGGGACCCCCTTTCTGAAGGCTGCCCCCTAAAAACACCTAAAGATCCCAAAGACACATGGTCAGTCAAGAAATAAACACAACAGGGATGGAGAATTTGGAGTTCCTGGGCTCGGACATCCCATCATCCCCAGCCAGCAGCTGGGGGCAATAGCATAAAATGTCTGGAGCCGAGTAAATAGGAAAAGATTGCAAACTTACTTGCCCGACCAATTTGGGACAGTGCGGGTTGGTGATATCGTATTGCCGGACATCGCCGTGCACCCAGTTGCTGCAGTAGAGGAACCGGTCATCCAGGGAAATGACGATATTGCTAGTGAACGCTGAAGGAGGAGCAGGAACATTGAATCACGGGAGATCCCAAGACACTATAGGATTCCCTATTGAACAAGTCTTCCAGTCAGGATGTTAAGGAAGCCCCCAGTGGCACAATGGTTTAGACCAGGCATCCTCAAACTGTGGCCCTCCAGCTGTTTGGGACTTCAACTCCCAGAATTCCTGGCAATTGAACAAGCTCACTGGGGCTTCTGGGAGTTGGAGGCCAAAACTCCCAGAGGATGCCTGGGTTGACCCTTGTGCTGGCAGGACTGCTGACCGAAAGTTTGGTGGTTTGGTTTCAGGGGAGCAGGGTAAGCTCCGGCTTCCCATTCAGGGACATGAGAGAAGCCTCCCACAGGATGGTAAAAAAAAATAATAAAAATCAGACATCCCCTGGGCAATGTCCTTGCAGATGACCAATTCTCTCACGCCAGAAGCGACTTGCAGTTTCTCAAGTTGCTCCTGACATGAAAAAAAAAAAGGTCAGGATGTTCTTTCTGATGTGTCGTAGGAATCTCTATTCCTTCCATTTCCATTCATTGCTCTATATGGACTTACGTTGGTAAAACCACAGTTCCAAATGGCTGCTTTCTTGTTACTAACCTGACATTTCAGGGTAGATCCATCCCGATACTTTCTTGTTCGGGATTTGAATCACTTTCTCAGCCGTCCAGCATCCGTCCTGCAGGGAAAACCAAATTGACGAGTAAGGTGGTCAGAAAAATGGACGTTCTACCCACGGTGTTTCACATAATATCAAATACAAATTAAACATTTAAAAGAATATAAAACCACATCAGAAACAATAAAACCAACATCATTAGCGTCTCCTCGTTAAAAACATTGTCCAATTCCATTGTCAAGTGATTCCATTTCTAATGTCAGTTACTCTGCATTTGTAAATGCTTGCTCAGACAACCATGCCTTAACTTGTCTCCGAAACATTAAGAGTGAGGGAGCCAATCCTTAGGGAGGGCATTCCATAACCGAGGGTTCAGCCCTGAGAAGGCCCCGCCAAACGTACTTGTGATGAAGGCAGGATCGAGAGCAGTGCCTCCCCGGACGATCTTAAAGTTCTAGATGGTTCATAAGGGGAGATGTGTTCTTTGCCTTTTTCCAAGGCTGAGAACGAGAGTGGGTTCCCACATTGGAGTAGGGATCTGAACCCAATGTCCCAGGTGCCAAACTATTAAACCACTCTGGCTCCCCACAACCAATTGACTTCCCTCATGGCCACCTTTTCCCTTTTTCACCTCCGTTTTGAAGAAATGGTGGATGGAACTCTCAAGCAAGCAGGCCACGTAACGGTGGACTGAGTTGGGGTTGTGCAAGAAGCGGATCTCCAGCGGTTCTGAATCTTCACCCAAGTCGATCGACCGGAGGAGGCGGTGGGTGGTCCAGTCCCAAACGTTGAGGTGTCGGCCGTAGCGCCCTGCAGACAAACAGGATCCAGGGTTATTCCAAGTGAGGTCTGACCAGAATAGAGGGAGACTATGGCTTCTCCCGATCTGGACACTATCCTTCTGCTAATGCAGCAGAGAATCACATTGGCCTTTTAGAGTTCCACATCACACTGGTTGTGGTCTGCTAAAACTCCTAGATGACTCTCACATTGATGTTCCCACCTTTTCTCAGATTGTCCGGGTTGAACCCATCTATAAAAAACTTGGCCTTCCCCGCTTCGGTGCTGATCAGAACATTATGTCGCGGCTGGTACCAGAAGTCATACATCTCGACGGGTCCATCTTCCGGACAGTTCCAGGTCCCTTTCACTTCCTAGGTTTCTGGGTCCAGAAGGAGAAGTCCACCTGGGAGTAAAAAACAGGAACTGATGGGGTCAGAATGCAATGTGTTTGTAAAGAGCATTTATATTATTTACCATATATACTCGAATATAAGCCGGATTTTTCAGCCCTTTTTTAGGGCTGAAAAAGCTCCCCTCAGCTTATACTCAAGTCAAAGTTATTTATTATTATTACATTTACTAGCCGTCCCCTGCCACGTGTTGCTGTGGCCCAGTCTGTGTATATGTGCTTTGTGTGTATATATGGGTGTATATATGGGTGTATATATGTGTGTATATGTGCATATGTATGGTTGCGTATATATATGTGGTTTTGCGTATGCGTTGTAATTTTTTTGTTTGTTTTTTGGCTTTTTAAGTCTATTATTTATTTATTTATTTATTTATTTACTTTGCTTATATACCGCTGTATCTCAAGCCCGAAGGCGACTCACAGCGGTTCACAAACAGTAAAAACAGTAGAAACAGCAGTGGTTCCATGCAACATATAACAATTGACTTAACACATTATCCATAAATTACCAATAAGCAATTACAATGCACAATTATTACGAAAAACAACCGTACCCAATCTTCTCATCATCCAAGCGTAGTCCAGGTTCGTCGTCCATTGTTCCATTCCTATGTTCCATTACCAGATTGCACTAAATTACTCAAACGCCTGCACAAACATCCAGGTCTTCACCTTTTTCTGCTGTGTTTTTATGAGTGATGGTCACTCATTGGTCTGATCGGTATATTGTGTCCAAATTTGGTGTCAATTTACTCAGTGGTTTCTGAATTATGTTAATTCCGCAAACGAATCTATTTATATAGATTATTTTTTCTATTTATTATTATTAGATTTATTTAATTTAGTCTATTATTATTTCATTAATTATTTAACTTGGTTATTATTGTATTTGTTACTTTACTCTATATATTATTATTGTTGATATTTATTTATTTACTTACTTACTATATTTATATACTGCCTTTCTCACCCCTGGAGGGACTCAAGGCGGTTTACAACATATTAATGACAAAAATTCAACGTTGTATTTATTATTTTACTCTACTTATTATTGGTATTATTACATTTATTATTCCACTCTATTATTATTATTACATTTATTATTTTATTCTATTTATTTGAAACACAACAAGATGAGTCCACAACAGACAAGATCACTCTGCTGGCTGTTGTATTGGATCACACGTCGGACACTTCCCAAGTGTCTAGGACTGTATGATGTATCGGCGAATAATGCGTGCAGATCCTATAAGGTGGCCTTTTGCAGCTGGCAGATGGTAATTTTGTCTGCGCCAATTGTGTTTAAGTGCAGGCCAAGGTCTTTAGGCACTGCACCTAGTGTGCCGATCACCACTGGGACCACCTTGACTGGCTTGTGCCAGAGTCTTTGCAATTCGATCTTTAAATCCTCATATTGTGTCAGCTTTTCCAGTTGTTTCTCCTCCATTTTATATTATTCTATTTATTCTATTTATTATTATTATTACATTTATTATTTTACTCTTTTTATTATTGGAAGGATACGTAATCACATTTACATTGAGGAAGATTAGAATAAGAGTTTAATCAGAGTTGGACAGTTTTATCTTAAATTACAGTTTTATGTATATATTCAAAAACATTTAACCAATTCATTCCTCAATTAATGTAATTCTATTAGTATCTATTTTTATTGTGAAGTTGACCAGTACCTACTGCATTTCCCACCCTCAGCTTATACTTGAGACAATATGTTTTCCCAATTTTTTGTTGTTAATTAAGGTGCCTCGATTTATATTTGGGTCGGCTTATACGGGTATATCCTTCTTTCACCCCAATGATTGAGATTCAAGGAAGATTACCTATTAATATACTGGCAGATTTAAGGTTTTTTTTTAGTGGTTTCCCCCTATTGTAGAGAAGTGATTATATTCCCAAATGGGCATCTATGCCTCCAGTACCTCTTTTGTTGCCAAATGGATCTGAAAATGCGCTGACCATAACCTCCCCGCTGCCCAAGGCATGCGAGCTGTTTAACAAATTCAGGTTGGTTTTCCTGATAATCTCTTTGGGTTCGATTACCTGCCGAGGTGTTGGAGAGAGAAAAAACAGACCATCTCATCAGTCCTTAAGATCTGGGCTGCATCTTCTATCTTTATTATCACATTAATGCAGTTTGATATCATTTTGATTGCCGTGGCTCAATGCTATGGAATCCTGGGAGTTGTCACTTTGCAAGATTTATATCTTTCTCTGGCCAAGTTGCCAGACTCCATATCATATGATCACATCATATTCCTCCTCCCCCCCTTGAGAAACTGCAAGTCGCTTCTGATGTGAGAAAGTTGGCTGCCTGTAGGGATGTTGCTCAGAGGATGCCCACATGTTTTTACCATCCTGTGGGAGGCTTCTCTCATATCCCCACATGGGAAGCTGGAACTCACTCCGCTCCCCGGAATCGAACCACCAATCTTTCGGTCAGCAGTCCTGCCAGCACAAGGTGGAGCTGACAGACAGGAGCTCATGCCATCTTGCAAATTCAAACTTCTGACCTTCAGGTCAGCAGTTCAGACGGCACAAGTGTTTAACCCATTGCACCACCGCGGCTCCATAACATCATACGAACTGCATACATTGCACAGTGTAGATACCCTCTGATTGTTTTCCCCATATGATTTCTTGACCTACTTTGCACAAGCTGGGAGCGCACTGGTCAGAGCCAGTGTCCACTACATAAATACGTCCAGAGCCCCCACATGGCAGGATGAGCTGGTTGCGCTCCTTGCTGGCATCTCCGAAAGAGCTGCTGTCAGTATTCCAGCCTGAGTGATAGAGTTCATCATCTAGGTAAGGCATGCGCAGGCGGTGGATGACCTGTTGGGGAGACGAAGGGGATGCGGCATTGGAAAATCAAGTTGGGGAGGGTCATGTCAATGTCTGGCAATGGATTAATGACTATCTCCTCCACCCCAACTGCCACTGCCCTGGTTTTGGAGGGGGAAAAGAGGAGCCAGGATGAATCACCCTTGTTCCATCCCAACTGTTATTGTCTAGCCTTTCGGAGAGAAGAGCAGCTAGGTAGGACATCATGCCAAGGCCCACCAGTGAATGCCCTGGCTCCATCCCAACTGCCACTGCCCTGGTCTTTAAGGGAGTGCCATGCCCAGATGAGTTTGAGATCATCACCTGACCAGAGACTACATTGAACTGGATTATATGGCAGTGTGGACCCAGATAATCCAGTTCAAAGCAGATATTGTGGGTTATTTGCCTTGATATTCTGGGTTATATGACTGTGTGGAAGGGCCCTTTGTGTCTCAATCAAGAGATAGAATCATAGAATCATAGTGTTGGAAGAGACCTCATGGGCATCCAGTCCAACCCCCTGCCAAGAAGCAGGAATATTGCATTCAAAGCAACCCTGACAGATGGCCATCCAGTCTCTGTTTAAAAGCTTTCAAAGAAGGAAGCCAGAATGGATGTCCAATGAACTTCTAACTGTGCTAAGACTCAAAAGAGACATGCACAAGAAGTGGAAAAATGGAGAAATTACCAAAGAAGAATTCAAACAAATAGCTGTGAGGGAAGTCAATTGGTTGTGCGGAGCCAAGGTGGTTTATATTTGTTATTTTACTCTAATTATTATTGTTGTTGTTATATATTTTTTTATAAATGATAACAACAACAACATCAATGATGAATATGATGATACCTTAGATTCTTTTTTCCGTGTCAGGAGTGACTTGAGAAACTGCAAATCGCTTCTGGCGTGAGAGAATTGGCTGTCTGCAAGTATGTTGCCCAGGGGATGTGTGGATGTTTTGATGTTTTACCATCAAAAAGGAAGGAAAGAAGGAAAGAAGGGGAGAAAATAAAGGGAGGGAAAGGAAGTGAAGGGAAGAAAGAAATGATGAATGGTGGGAGGTAAGAGAGAAATGAAGAGAAGAGAAAGAAAGGAGAGAAAAAAGGGAAGGAAAGGAAGGGAGAAGGAAGGAATGAAGAAGGTAAGAAAGGAAGGAAAGAAGGAAGGAAGGAATGAAGGAGAGAAAATAGAAAAGGGAGGGAAGAGAAGGGAAGAAAGAAGCGATGAACAGTGGGAGGCAAGAGAGAAAAAGAAGGAAAAAAAAGAAAGAAGAGAAAGACGAAACGAGAAAAAGTGAGAAAAGAAAAGAGAGAGAGGAAAGAGTCACAAAGACGGCCTGCCCAAAAGGTAAGAACAGAAACCTATATAAATACAGAGGATATCTCTCCATCTTTATTGTTCAACACATCTAAACAGTGAGGAGGAAAGTGTCTTCACTGCAGAAACTCATTAAGGAAATGTCTGACTCTGGAGGGGAAAAAAACAAAGCCATTTCAATGTGGTTTTTTTCATTGTGGCCTTAATCCGCTTCACTGAATTAATTTCAGGGAGCATAGCCAACTTTAGGGATACCTCACATCTCAAGTTTTGCATGAAAGGGAAAAGGTGCACATCACAAATGCTGAATCCGACTCAGCACATAGATGATGGTTTTGAAAGTCAGCGGATTACAAGTGCTGTCTTCATAGACCTGTCAGCAGCTTAGGATACTGTAAATCACTGCCTCCTCCTGAGAAAAAAATGTATAATCTCACAAAGGACTACTACCTCACCTGCTTTATAGGAAATCTGCTACAAAACAGGAGCTTTTTTGTTGAGTTCTGGAGCCAGAGAAGCAGATGGCTAGAACAGAAGAATGGTCCGTCTGATGGCACGTGCTTGCTCCATCTCTGTTTAACATTTACACACGGCCAGAAGGGAGAGAGAGTTTACTCTATGCTGATGATCGTGCCATCACCACTTAAACAGAGAGGTTTGTAATCATTGAAGAGAAGCTGTCCAGAGCTTTAAGTGCTTTTACTGCCTATTACAGGGAATACCAGCTGATTCCTAATCCATCCAAAACACAGAAATCTGATTTTCATTTTAAGAACAGACAAGCATTTCGCTCTCTGAGGATCACCTGAGAAGCAATCCCATTGGAGCATTGCAGCACACCAACATACTGAAATGGCAGGGAGAAAGTTTGAGGTAAAGAGACAAAAGAGAGTTCCTGAGGTCTGTAAAAGCACGGTTTATTCTTGGTTGGCGCCAACCGGATATGGACCCTGCTGGTAGCCCAGGAAACAGGTTGCTGAACAAAAGAATTGCCTTGGTTTATATACCCTTTAAAATAATATGCATGCACCATACAAGCATCACAATGTGTGTCACAAAATTCGACTTTTACATTGACTCCAATAACATATTTTAACTTCAGCACCTTCAATCTTCCATTAAGCACCTTTATCTAAAAAGCTGTTCATTAAGAGGACCATAGTGCCAGAATGTCTACTACTGACTACTGATAGCAAGAACTTCCATCAACCTTAAGATGTCCTTCCTGAAGAAGTCTCTTGATAGCCAGGCTCATTAATCTTACCATAAGCTGTGCTTGGTACCAGTCATGATATTTGCCAGATGCCTGAGACATTCCTTTCCACAGACCTCTTTCTGGCCTCTCTCTAGCCTCTTTGTGGCATCTTAATTTGCAGCTTTTAAGAAGAGAATATTTTCCCTAAGTGAAGTGAAGTTCATGCATACATACACATCCCTTTGTGATTTCATTTATATTTTCTAATTCCTATTTCTAATATGGTTACATCCAATATATATTTTCCAATACGTGTATCATTTATTTTCATCATGCCTTCATCAATATCTGAACCATGCTCTGACTTACAAGAAGCACCACTTGACTATCAAGCAAAAAGTGGGCTCTAGAAACAATATCATATGAAAGCTGACTGGCACAAGCTGGGGATCACAACCAGGCACAATAAAAATATCTGCCCTTGCATTTTGCTTCTCTGCTACTGAATACACATGCCCAGTGTGGAATACATCTCAACATGTGACTCTTAATGAGACATGCCGCATTATCACAGGATCTAACTAAACTAAATACACAGATGTCTATAATATTGTTTAGCTGGTATTGCACCACCTGATTTCCATCGGGAAGTAGCAGCCAGCAATGAAAGGACCAAGGCATTGACATCTCCAGCCCATCCTCTGTTCGGATTTCAGCCAGCACACCAACGTCTTAATGCAAGAAATAGCTTCCTAAGATCTACAGAAATACTTGCAGGAACACCTCAGCAAGAGAGAGTCCAAAAGTGGCAGGCTCAAACCCGCAACCTCAACCAGTGGCTGAAACTGGATGAGAAATGTTCTCCTGGGCACAAAGAAGACTGGGCAAGTTGGAAGGCTCTGAACAGGCTGCATTGTGGCACCATGAGAAGCAGAGCCAGTCTTAAGAAATGGGGCTGCAAAATGGAGTCCACAACATGCAAGTATGGAGAAGAGCAAACCACAAATCACCTATTACAATGCAGCCTGAGCCTTGCCATATGCACAATGGAGGACCTTCTCACAGCGACACCAGAGACAGTCCAGGTAGCCTACTTCTGGAAATTTAGTATAATGCCAAGTTTTTAACTTTGTGGGTTTTTAAAATACATTATAACTGTATTCTCAATTCACTTCTGACTCGATAAATAGATCAAATCTCAACTTTTTCCAAAAACCAGGTGAGCTTGCAAATAAATAAACAATCAAAAACAAACCAAAGATCAACCATAGTTGGAAGTAAAGCATCAGCCAGCTTCCCTAGGTAGCCAGGCGCCATCACCAGTGGCCACAAAACCTCAACAAAAAGAGGAATCAGCCTGACTTGGCAGACCTTAACCATCCATGGGCTCGGTTCCTGCCTCTTCAGCGATAGCTCAACCTCTTTTCTTTTTGATAACAAAACACCCGACGCTGCACTTTTCTAAAGAGGCCAAATGCGTTGCTGAGTCCCTATGGGGAGATAGGGCAGGATATAAATAAAGTTTTATTATCTATATAAATAAAAATGTAATGTTCGTTTGTGGGATTCACATAACTAAAAAACCAGTGGGTGAATCGACACCAAATTTGGACACAATACACCTATCAGGCCAACAAGTGACCATCACTGATAAAAACACAGAAGAACACAGCGACAAAACAACTCCAATCCCAAAAGACTGTTAGGAATTGTGGGAGTTGGAGTCCAAAACTCCTGGAGAGTCCAAGTTTGCTCCTACCTGGTCTACACTGTGGAATTATTCCACAGCATTGAGCCATGGTAGTTAAAGGGGCCCCATAGGCCATCTAGTCCAACCACTTTTTGGTTGGACTGGATGAGAAATGTCATCCAGTTAAGGAAGACACCATCAAAGCCCTCCCGACAGATGGCCATCCAACTGGAAAGGTACCCCAAAGGCCATCCAGTCCAACCTCATTGGGCAGTAAAGGATGACACTATCAAAGCTTACCTGATAGATGGCCAACCAGTTGGAAGGGAGCCCCAAAGGCCATCCAGCCCTTTGGCCTTAAAGATGTCTATCTGTCTGTCTATCTGTCTGACCATCCATCCATCTATCTATCTATGTATTGTCCATCTACTTTCCGATCCACCTATCACCGTCCCATCTGTCTCTTCTGTCTATTGTTTAATGCCTGGAATTCCTGTTTTCTGAGGGCCACAGCAACGTGTGGCAGGGGACGGCTAGTATTATATATTATATTTTTGCTGAGAAATGGCTTTTTGGAGACTCGGGTTTCCTTATTTGTCCAGACACGAGGAGATGAGTGTGTGTGTGTGTGTGTTTTTAATGTTAAGACATCGGTTCTTTCCTTGCTTGGAGGAATACATTTGAGGGAAGACTATACGCTTAAAGGGCATGAGATCAAAATTTTAATCCTCAACCTATTTCATAAGCGGAAGCCTCAACCGCTAATTATTACTCCAAGCCATTGACGAGTGAAATTCACTAACAGGGAAGTTGCAGTGCCAGAAACAAAAGGCCTCAAACGAGCGATTCTGCCTTCAAGAAATCCCTGCACCCAGTATCTTGTTGGGTCGTAAAATGGGGGCCCTGAACTCTTGGTTTGTGGCCCTCGATGCCTCTCCCCAAACAAAGAAATTGCATGATTTTCAGGCATTTCCTTCCCAAAACAATGGCATAACCGCCCCATGCTTGAACACATGAGAAAACACCCCATGAGCATCGGAGAGTCCCTTTATGACCCTCTTGTCTTCTGCAATCCTTCCCAAAAGGGACTTATGGAAAGAAGATGTGAGAAGAATTGAATGAAATGTGAAATAATAATGGGAAATACATAAGCTGGAGCCTTCTTTTTCATCAATTCTGAATTTTCTGTCTAATTAAGAACAGTTACCGTTTTGTGTTTTAGTGTGAACTTTTGTTGCTGCAAGAAACAGGCAGATCCATTGCATCACAGTAGGTTGGCTTTTATTCAACACTAGCTTGGGGACCCGGCGCTGCCCGGGTTATTAGAGAAAGTGGGTAATGGAGGTTCTCTATGCCAAGTTTGGTCTTTATTGGTCATTGGATGATGGTTGCATTGTTTTCAGGAAGTGAGTGAAGGTACTTGAAGTCCCATCATCCATGGTCAACCCTCCTCCAAACAGCAGCAGTATATAGAGTGGGTCATGGGGGCTCTGTGTGCCAAGTTTGGTCTTTATCAGTCATTGGATGAGGGTGGCAGTGGTTTCAGTAAGTGAGTGAAGGTACTGCAAGTCCCATCATCCAAAGTCCATCCTCCTTCAAACTGCAGCAGGATGCAGAGTGGGTCATGGGGGCTCTGTGTGCTAGGTTTGGTCTTGATTGGTCATTGGATGACTGTTGCAGAAGTCTTGGGATGTGAGTGGAGGTACTTGAAGTCCCATCATCCATAGTCTGTTCTCCCCCAAACCTCACCAGAATGTTGAGTTGGCCAAGGGGGCTCTCTGTGCCAAGTTTGGTCTTTCTTGGTATTTGGATAAGTGTCACTGTGGTTTCAGGAAGTGAGTGAAGGTACTGGAAGTCCCATCATCCATCGTCCGTCCTCCTCCAAACAGCATCGGGATGTAGAGTTGTTCATGGGGGCTCTGTGTGCCAAGTTTGGTCTTGATCGGACATTAGATGAGGGTTGCAGCAGTCTTTGGAAGGGAGTGGAGGTACTTGAAGTCCCATCATCCATGGTCTATTTGGCCTTGATCAGTCATTGGTGAGGGTCTCAGTGGTCTCAGGAAGTGAGTGAAGTGACTGCAAGTCCCATCATCCATTTCCAAATTTTTCCAAACTGCACCAGGATGTAGAGTGGGTCATGCGGGCTCTCTGTGCGAATTGTGATCCTGACCCATCACTGTTGGCAGTTGTAATGGTCTCAGCAAGGGAGTGCAGGTATTGCAAGTCCCATCGTCCATGGTGCATCCTCCCCCAAACCGCACCAGGATGTAGAGTGCATCATAGAGACTCAAGTGTGTCAAGTTTGGTCTTTATCGATAATTGGATGAGGGTTGCAGTGGTCTCAGGAATTGAGCAAAGATACTGCAAGTCCCATAATCCATGGTCCATCCCCGGCCAAAACACACCAGGACATAAAGTGGGTCATGAGAGGTCTATGTGCCAAGTTTGGTCCCGATCAGTCATTGGATGAGGTTAACAGCGGTCTCAGAATGTGATTGATGGCACTGCAAGTCCCATCATCCATGGTTGCAGTAGGATGTCGAGTGGGTCATGGGGGCTCTGTGTGCCAAGTCTGGTCTGTATTGGTAATTTTCTGACGCAGCCCCCTCTGGCCTTTTCCTTTCCTCTCTTTGTCATCTCGGAATCTTGAAATTGAGGCTGGCCAATCAGAGACCATATGCAAATTTCCTTCTGTCATGTCCCTGTTTCTGTCATGAACCCTTTTCTCCACCAGGGGCTCCTGTTGAAGCAGGCCAATCAGGGACCATATGCAAATAGCACCACAGCAGCAGCCAATCAGAATCTTGGAACTTTCAGGCTGGCCAATCAGAAAGCCGGCACATACACCGCCACACATCCGCTGCATACAAGTTTTGACTTTTATTATATACTAGCTTGGGGACCCGGCGCTGCCCGGGTTATTAGAGAAAGTGGGTAATGGCGGTTCTGTATGCCAAGTTTGGTCTTTATTGGTCATTGGATAATGGCTGCATTGTTTTCAGGAAGTGAGTGAAGGTACTTGAAGTGCCATCATCCATGGTCCACCCTCCTCCAAACAGCAGCAGGATGTAGAGTGGGTCATGGGGGCTCTGTGTGCCAAGTTTGGTCTAGATTGGTCATTAGATGAGGGTTGAGCAATCTTGGGAAGGAGTGGAGGTACTTGAAGTCCCATCATCCATGGTCTGTCCTCCTCCAAACTGCACAGGATGTAGAGTGGGTCATGGGGGCTCTGTGTGCTAAGTTTGGTCTTGATCAGTCATTGGATTAGGGTCGCAGTGGTTTCAGTAAGTGAGTGAAGGTACTGCAAGTCCCATCATCCATGGTCAACCCTCCTCCAAACTGCAGCAGGATGTAGAGTGGTCATGGGGGCTCTGTGTGCCAAGTTTGGTCTTGATCGGACATTAGATGAGGGTTGCAGCCATCTTGGGATGGGAGTGGAGGTACTTGAACTCCCATCATCCATGGTCTGTCCTCTTCAAAAGTGCACCAGGACGTGGAGTGGGTCATGGGGACTCTGTGTGCCAAGTTTGGTCTTGATCAG
Source organism: Anolis sagrei ordinatus (assembly GCF_025583915.1). Lineage (NCBI taxonomy): Eukaryota > Metazoa > Chordata > Lepidosauria > Squamata > Anolidae > Anolis > Anolis sagrei. The sequence continues at coordinate 7,523,686 of NW_026844700.1, forward strand.
TCATTGGTGAGGGTCTCAGTGGTCTCAGGAAGTGAGTGAAGTGACTGCAAGTCCCATCATCCATTGTCAAATTCTTCCAAATCGCACCAGGATGTAGAGTGGGTCATGCTGGCTCTCTGTGTAAATTGTGGTCCTGATCCATCATTGTTGGCAGTTGTAATGGTCTTAGGAAGGGAGTGCAGGTATTGCAAGTCCCATCGTCCATGGTGCATCCTCCTCCAAACTGCACCTGGATGTAGAGTGCATCATGGAGACTCAGTGTGCCAAGTTTGGTCTTTATCGGTAATTGGATGAGGGTTGCAGTGGTCTCAAGAATTGAGCAAAGGTACTGCAAGTCCCATAATCCATGGTCCATCCCCAGCCAAACCACACCAGGACGTAAAGTGGGTCATGAGAGGTCTATGTGCCAAGTTTGGTCCTGATCAGTCATTGGATGAGGTTAACAGCGGTCTCAGAATGTGAGTGATGGTACTGCAAGTCCCATCATCCATGGTTGCAGTAGGATGTCGAGTCGGTCTTGCAGGCTCTGTGTGCCAAGTGTGGTCTGTATTGGTAATTTTCTGACTCAGCCCCTAGCCTTTTCCTTTCCTCTCTTTGTCATCTCGGAATCTTGGAATTGAGGCTGGCCAATCAGAGACCATATGCAAATTTCCTTCTCATGTCCCCGTTTCTGTCATGAACTCTTTTCTCCACCAGGGGCTCCTCTTGAAGCTGGCCAATCAGAGACCATATGCAAATAGCACCGCTGCCCAGCCAATCGGAATCTTGGAACTTTCAGGCTGGCCAATCAGAGACCACAGTGGCAGCCAATCAGAAAGCTAGCACATACACCGCCACACTTTTGTCCTCCGCATACAAACTTTCACCTTTATTATATTATATAGATATAGATATAGATATAGATTCTTCGGAAAGAAGTTTTTCAGTTGAAAATTGCATGTTTATTTATAACATCAGGTATTCCCTTCATCACCGAACAAATCTCTCGATTATACATGAAAGACTTTTGTTTCCCTGCTTAGTATCAAAGTGTTTACATTAACTATTAACAATGGACATCCTTATCTCAGTCACTATTGCTTGCATCAATTTTAGATACCAAGGAGAGTCAATATAATCATGAGCATTAATACTTCCATGTCGGTAAAGACTATTGACCCAAGGTTTCTGCTTATAGAGCAGTGGTTCCCAACCTTTTTTGACCAGGCTCCACTTGACCAGGGACCCATTTGACCAAGCACCACTTTGACCAGAGACCACTTTGACCAGGGGCCACTTTGACCAGCCACCACTTTGACCAGGGGCCACTTTGACCAGCCACCACTTTGACCAGGGACACTTTGACTTGGACCACTTTGAGCAGGCACCATTTTGAGCAGGCAGCACTTGACCAGGGACCACTTTGACCAGGGACCCATTTGACCAGGGACCACTTTGGGCAGGCACCACTTTGACCAGGGACCACTTTGACTGCAGACCACTTGACCACTTGACCAGGGATCACTTTGACCAGGGATCACTTTGACCAGGGACCACTTTAACCTCGGACCACTTGACCACTTTGACCAGGGACCACTTTGACCACAGACCACTTGACCACTTGACCAGGGACCACTTTGACCAGGGACCACTTTGACCTCGGACCACATGACCACTTTGACCATGGACCGCTTCGACCATGGACTACTTTGACCAGACCACTTCAACCAGGGACTACTTTGACCACAGACCACTTGACCACCATAGACCACTTTGACCAGGGACCACTTTGCCCACAGACTGCTTTGACCAGGGACCACTCTCCAACATTAGTACCAAAAGGCATACGAATCAGTTTTTGGTCAACTTTAGATTCGGTTTGGTAATCTGGGGTGCTGATTCAGAAAATTGCATTGGATAGACCACATCAACTCTAGTTTCTGATACAGGACATACGCCACCCAGTAGTAGCCATCTGCTCGGCCACAGAAAACCATGTTTAATAAGCCTTGGCACAATAAGAGGGATTCGCGAGACCAGTTGCTTTAATTGCAATGATGTAGTAATGGTGAGGACCTTATTTTAGTTCTTGTGGACCACTTGTGGTCCACGGACCACAGGTTGGGAACAACTTATAGAGTCATTCTGGTCAGATCTTGTCCAAAACTGCTTTAGACTCAAGAAGTAAGAGAAGTATGAAAGAAAATCAAGGGAAGAGGAAGGCAAGAAAGAAGAGAAAGGAAAGAAAGAAGAGGGAGGAAGGTTATGATGAATAGCAAGGAAAGAAAGTGTTGCACTCCAGGCCTGGGAACCCCAATGACCACAGCACCACACAAGAGTCCAGAATGTAAGCAAACCATTTATTGTAGAAACACATTACAAGTGTAGGCAAAAAGCAGGAATAAACGAAGTAAATGTATAATCCAAAAAGGTAGAGCAATTGATGATAATCCAAACAGTAATCCAAATGTCTCATGCAGATCCCAAGGTGACACAATCCAGGAACAGCCAAAAAGTCACAAGTACAGCATAAGTCCAAAAGCAAAAGGTATGTTTAATAAACTTGTGCAGGAATATCAAAACAAGAACATAGAAAACTTCCAGAAAACTAAAATCCAAAACCAAAGGCTTGAATTGAAAAAAGAGCCAGAGAACTCAGGCCCAGCTTCTGACTTGAATGCTACGTTGCCTGAACTAACTCTTAGGTAAACAACTTGCTAATGAATAAGCACCCATTAAGTTATTTCCCCCCCCCACACGAAATCTCTTCTCAACTTCCCGCATAAGCGCTCAGACCTACGATTTCTATTTTCTGCTCTGATCTGTAAACAAAGACTTTTGTTGATCTTCATAACTCCAGGTGTTTCCTCCTGAGAGCCTTCTGTATCACTTATCTCTTCACCCAACCCCTTATCTAATGGGTTGCTGTCAGTTTTCTGGGTGGTATGGCCATGTTCCAGAAGCATTTTCTCCTGATGTTTCGCCCACTTCTATGGTAGGCATGCCCTGATGTCGGAAACTAGGCAACTGAGGTTTATATATCTGTGGAAAGATGTCCGGGGTGGGAGAAAGAACTCTTGTTTGTTTGAGGCAAATGTGAAAGTTTCAATTGGCCAGCTTGATTAGCATTTAATGGTCTTAGAGCTTCAAAGCTTGGCTGCTTCCTGCTCAGGGGAATTCTTTGTTGGAAGGTGTTAGCTGGCCCTGATTGTTTTCTGTCTGGAATTCTCCCCTGTGATTAAGTTTTATTCTTTATTTACTGTTATAATTTTAGAAGTTTTTAATACCGGTTGCCAGATTTTGTTCATTTTCATGGTTTCCTCCTTTCTGTTGAAATTGTCCCCATGCTTGTGGATTTTAATGGCTTCTCTGTGTCGTCTGACATGGTGGTTGTTAGAGTGGTCAGAGCATTTCCCTCTTCTCAAATAATATGCTGTGTCCAGGTTGGTTCACAAAGTGCTGTGCTATGGCTGACTTCTCTGATTGACTTGACAACGAGCATTGAACAAAAAAAATGGGTAGATCCGAATTCTTGAGTGATCCTCTCGCCGATATGAAGAGAAGACGTTTGAGGAACAGGAAGAAAGGAAAGAAAGAGCCAGAATTGCCATGGAGACATTGTGAGATGAAGAACAGAGGAAGCAGCAGAAAGCAGCCCCAAGGACATCCAGAAAATGATGGGGATAGACCCCAATTTGTTGAGCATTCCCTTGACGATATGGAGTTGACTTGGAAAGGATACACATTACTCCCAGATGTCGGAGGTGCAATCCCCACCAGGGTAGCGCATGTCGTGTGCCCGAGCTGGACCGAACGGCTCATGCCCGAAATCCACCAGAAAGTTCGGGTTCACGCAAAGGCCACCACGTTCAGTGTCCACATTCAGCTGGAGCATGACTGAACCTTCCCTGGAAAAGACATAATGCGGGGTAGAAGTCAAAGTTGTGTCCAAGCCAGGGACCTTATCACGAAGTTTTCCAGGCTGGATGTGCAAAGAAAAGACCTTCCTTTGAGGCGGAAGGAGTGCGACTTGCCCAAGGCCACTCTTACCTGATCATCTTGGGGTAAAATTGCTTGTCCCAAGAAGTCAAAAGAGAGGTGGTGACATAGAGACGGCGGCCGTCCAAGCTCAGCTGCAGCATATGAGGTCCTCCTTGGACCTTCTTGCCCTAAACACAGTGAGGAATAAATAGCCCCAGGATTAGGAAACATGTAAATAGGATAATTCAACATGTAAAAAGGAGTATTAAACACAGAATTTCCCGTTTTCTCTGCAGGCCCTCTGAAAATTCAAGTAACTGAGTAAATCCAAGGCAAGTTTGGATTCGGAAGGCTGGATTTCTATGCAGCCTCTTCCCATTTTCGTCTGTTTCCAAATCCCAAAACTGTCTGACCCAACATAGACCTTACCTGGATCACAAAGGGATCGGGTTGACAGTCCAGCTCTGGATCTTCAAGGACAGTTACAGGACCCCCTTTCTGAAGGTTGCCCCCCACAAATACCTAAAGATCCCAAAGAGACAAGGTCAGTCGAGAATTAAAAACAACAGGAGTGAAGGAATTGGGAGTCCCTTGTCCTCATCATCGCCAGCCAGCTGTTGCACAAGTCAGGAAAAAGCCCTCTGACTTAAAAACACACCACACGCAGAGTGAAGAAACAAATCTTCTTTTATTGAAGCTTAGTAAATATCCAGAAGAAATAAATGCTTGTAAGAAAATAAGAGAGTCCCATGTCCTCATCATTGCCACCCATCAGCCAGAAGTGATGGGATCCATCATCTGGAAATGTGTAATTAGGGAAGGTTGCAAGCTTACCTGCCCGACTAGCTTGGGGCAATGTGGGTCGGTGATATCATATTGCCGGACATCACCATGCACCCAGTTGCTGAAGTAGAGGAACCGGTCGTCCATAGAGATGACGATATCAAAAGGGAATCCTGGAGGAGGAGCAGGATCATTGAGTCACAGGAGACCACAAGGGCCTGCTGGTTCAAACCCTTTCGGCCACATTAGAAGACACAGTCCAAGCCCTCCCAACAGATGTCCTTCAACCTCTCCTTCAAAACCTCCAGAAAAGGAGACTCCACCGGACTTCTAGGAAGCAATTTCCCTTGTAGAATAGCTCTTGCAGCCACGATGTTCTTCCTAATGTTTAGGTGGCATCTCTTTGTTGCAATTCCAATTCATTGTTCTGTATTAACTCACCTTTATAAAACTACACTGCCAAATGGCTGCTTTCTTGTTACTAACCTGGCATTTCGGGGTAGATCCATCCCGATACTTTCTTGTTCGGGACTTGGATCACTTTTTCAGCTGTCCAGCATCCATCCTACAGGGAGAACCAAATTGATCAGGAAAATGGACTTCCTCCCTATGGTTTTTCTTGGAAAGAGTTTGCCTTTGCCTTCCCCCGAGGCTGAGAGAGTGAGAGAGTTTCCATAGCAGAGAAGGAATCCAAACCTAGGTTCTTCAGACACCAAACCATTAAACCAAGCTGGCCCCCCACAACCAATCAATTTCCCTCATAGCCACCCTTTCCCTTTTTCACCTCTGTCTTAAAGAAATGGTGGATGGAACTCTCCAGAAAGCAGGCCACATAACCATGGGCTGCGTTGGGGTTGTGCAAGAAGCGGATCTCCACCGGGTCTGAATCTTCACCCACATCAATTGACTGGAGGAGGCGGTGGGTGGTCAAGTCCCAGACATTGAGGTAGCGGCCATAGCGCCCTGCGGACAAACAGGATCAAGGATTATTCCAAGTGAGGTCTAATCAAAGCAGAATGGAACTATGGCTTCCCTCAATCTGGACACCATACTCCTTTTGATGCAGCCTAGAATTGCATTGGCTATTTTAGGTGCCACATCACACTGTTGGGTTGTGTTCACCTTGTGGTTTACTAGAATTCCTACATCCTCTTTCACATGGACGTTCTCACCTTTCCCCAGATTGTCCAGGTTGAAACCATTGATAAAGTACTTGGGCTCCCCTACTTCAGTGCTGATCAGAACGTTGTGTCGCGGCTGGAACCAGAAGTCACACATCTGGACGGGTCCATCCTCTGGACAGTTCCAGGTCCCTTTCACTTCCCAGGTTTCCGGGTCCAGAAGGAGAAATCCACCTGGGACCAAAAAACAGGAACTGCTGGGATCAGAAGGCAATGTGCTTGCAAAGAGCAATATTACTATTGGTATCCTGATTTCATCCCAGTGTTTGGGATTCAAGGCAGGTGACCTATTAGAATACTTGTAGATGTGTGTGTCTGATTTCCCCCTATTTTGGAGGACTGATTGTATTCCCAAATTGGCATCTACGCCTACAGTACCTCTTCCATTGCCAAATGCATCTCCAATGCCGCAGATCATAATTTCCCCGCTGCTCAAGCAATGTGAGGAGTGCATGAAACTCAAGTTGCATTTCTTGATGATTTCTCGGGGTTCGATGATCTGATGAGGAGTTAGAAAGAGAGGGAAAAGGTCATTTCATCATTGCGTCAGAGCTCCTGGTGGCACAATGGGATAAATCCTTGTGCTGGCAGGACTTTGGACCGAAAGTTTAGTAGTTTGAATCCGTGGAGCAGGGTGAGCTCCTGTCTGTCAGCTCTAGATTCTTGTGCAGGACATGAGAGAAGGCTCCCACAGGATGTGCCACCGGGACTGTGGCGCAGTTGGCTGAAAGTCAGATGCATTAAGATCACTACTGACCAAAAGGTCATGAATTCAAAGCCAGCCCAGGTCGGAGTGAGCGTCTGACCAATTTTGTGTAGCTTGCTGGCCRCCTTTGCAGTCTGAAAGACAGTTGCATCTGTCAAGTAGGAAATTTGGTACCACTTATGCAGGGAGGCAAATTTAACTAATTTATGAGGCCATAAAAATCTCCAGCAAGCATGCAAAGAATGAGGAAGTACTTAATCAGTGACACAAATGGTCGGTGAAGAGACAGCTCCCCTGGTGGCCAAAATACCYTCAAGACAAAAGCTGGAATGTTAAAYTGCCTCTGTGTCTGTCTATATATGTTGTGCGTCTATGGCATTGAATGTTTGCCATGTATATGTACATTGTAATCCTCCTGAGTCCCCTGCGGGATGAGAACGGCAGAATATAAATACCGGTACTGTAAATAAATAAATAAATAAATAAATAAATAAATAAATAAATAAATAAAATAGTAGGTTTACTCAACARCCTTCATGTATTCAGCATACAGGTATATTCTTGTCAATCAAGTATTCATGCAAGGCAATTAGGTTTCTCAGCTGTTAAACTGATATACCTAGGTAACTCTTTGAACTACCAGGACCAAAGATATGCCAATGTACAAACACATACACACATATATAACAAAGTTTCAGAAGAGCGGAATATAAATACTTTAAATAAACAAACAAACAAATATCTGGGCATCCCCTGGGCAACGTCCTTGCAGACGGCCAATTCTCTCACACCAGAAGCAACTTGCAGTTTCTCAAGTTGTTCCTGACATGAAAAGAAAGAATCATTTCTGTCCTTTTCATTAAGATCTTGTGTTCATCTTYTATATTACATTAATGCAATTTGATACAACTTTGGTTGCTTTGGCTCGATGCTATGGAATCCAGTTTTGCAAAGCCTTCTTTGCTCACGTGTGTTGATGCCTCCACACACTGCAACTCCCAGAACTCCATAGCATTGATCCATGACAGTTCCAGTGGTGTGAAACTGCATAGATTCCACATCCCAGTTGCATCCTGACCTTTTCCCCATGCGATTCCTTGACCTACTTTGCACAAGCTGGGAGCGTACAGGTCAGAGCCCGTGTCCACCACGTAAATGCGTCCAGAGCCTAGACATGGTAGGATGAGGCGGTTGCGCTCAATGCTAGTATCCCCAAAGAATCTGCTGGAGGCATTCCATCCCGAGTGATGAAGTTCATCATCCAGATAAGGCATGCGCAAGCGGTGGATGACCTGTCGGGAAGACGGGGAACACATGATGTTGGCAAATCAGGCGGGGAAGGATCAGAGGACTGAAGACAGACTGGGAAATCTAGCCCGCTAAATATACAGACAGGGATAATTTAGGCTTATTTTTTGGGGAGGATGCCCAGATGGCCCGTGGCAATGCCAGTCCTATGAAAGAAATCCTTTCCCACCCAAACCAGTGTTATAACTCTTTGAACTTTGCTCATTGTCTCGTGAGTTAATTTGTGCTTAATCTTTTTCTGAGATCTGCATCTTGACATTCTTGCCTTCTCTTGTGACATTATCACTCTAAGGCTTTAAAATGAGCAGCCCTGCATTTATGTTGCCTGCAGAATTCTGGGAAATGTAGTTTAGGGCAGAACCTTTTGAATTCTCAGATAAAGAGACCATTGCCTTCCTAAATTACATTTCCGAGAATTCTGCTGAAATGCTTTAAAGTCCTGGTGTGATAACGTGACCGCACTTCTCTTCCTTGTGTTTAAAAAAGATCTCATACTCAGTAAATACAAATAAATGGAGTATTTTGCTTTAGCCGGCTGTGGGTTGGGATAGCTAAACAGAGCCTTCATGTTCACGTGCAGTCTACCTTTGTTTCTTAATCAAGAGATAAAAGTGAGGACCAGGCTTTAGCACAGTATGTTAACCACCAGCTGCAGTAAATCTTGCCAATCGAAAGGTTGACAAGGGTAAGCTCCTGGCCTTTAGTCCAGCTTCTGCCTAACTAGCAGTTCAAAAGCAAATGTGGGACTGTGGTGCAGCTGGCTGGGAGTCAGCTGCATTAAGATCACTACTGACCAAAAGGTCATGAGTTCGAAGCCAGCCTGGGTCGGAGTGAGCTTCCACCCAATTTGTGTAGCTTGCTGTTGACCATTGCAGCCCGAAAGACAGTTGCATCTGTCAAGTAGGAAATTTAGGTACCGCTTATGCAGGGAGGCTAATTTATGATGCCATAAAAATTTCCAGTAAGCATGCAAATAATGAGGAAGTACTTCATCAGTGTCACAAATGGACGGTGAAGCAACAGCTCCCCTGGTGGCCAGAATACCCTCATGAAAAAACTGGAATGTTAAATAGCCTCTGTGTGTCTGTCTATATTTGTTGTGTGTCTGTGGCATTGAATGTTTGCCATGTATATGTACATTGTAATCTGCCCTGAGTCCTCTGCGGGGTGGAAAGGGTGGAATATAAATACTGTAAATAAATAAATACAATTTTGAAGGGGCATGGGGAAGAAAGGATGGAAGGAAGGAAGGAAGGAAGAAAGAAAAGATGGGATGAAGGGAGGGAAGAAAAAGAAGAAAGGAAGAGGGAGAAAGAAGGAAAAGAGAGGGGAAAAGGTATATTAGGAAAAGCAAGGAAAGAAAGAGAGGAAAGAATCACAGAAACAGCCTGCCCAAAGAGAGTTGTGAGATTCTGGCAATCTTGTGAGATATCCCTTCCCAGAGCTGGAGAAGGGAGAACGCCGTGTCAGGTCTGTAGGCTAGTCTATATAAATAAAAATGTAATGTTCGTTTGTGGGATTAGCATAACTCAAAAACCACTGGACGAATTGCCGCCAAATTTGGCCACATGAAACCTACTAACCCAAGGAGTGGCCATCACTAATGAGTTTGTCATTTGAGAGTTGTAGTCTCTGGGATTTATAGTTAACCTACAGTCAAAGAGCATTCCGAACTCCACCAATGATGGAATTCAACCAAACGTGGTACACAGGACTCCCATGACCAACAGAAAATACTAGAAGGGTTTGGTGGGCATTGACATTGAGTTTGGGAGTTGTAGTACACCTACATCCAGAGAGCACTGTGGACTCAAACAATAATGGATCTGGACCAAACTTGGCACAAATATTCCATACGCCCACTAGGAACACAGATGGAGCTTGGGGGAAATAGATCTTGACATTTGGGAGTTGTAGTTGCTGGGATTTATAGTTCACCTACAATCATTCTGAACCCCCCGAATGATAGAAATGGGGCAAACATCTCACACAGAACCCCTATGACCAATAGAAAATCCTTAAGGCCACCCAGTCCAAGTCCTTTCACTAGGGCAAGAAAAGGTTATCAAATACTGTTTACCCACAAGCATAAAGAAATTACATATATTAGAAACCAACACTTTCTCGTTACTTTATTTTCCAGATCACCAGACTGGCTAGTTTGCTATAAAATAGGATTTACCTGGCTATAACATGGCGATTCCGGATCCACGTCCACTGTGGCCAAATAATCCGGTTGCCGGGTCTCAGATTCGGTTAAAACACACTGTACGTACATAAGCTTTTCTCTGGGGCCTGCGGAAACAAAGTCTAGCATCAGGCACTTAAAGGCAAGGATGTATTTTGTTGGATATGAGGAGGTGGAAACTGATCCTGGGTAGAAAATATTGGCCCGACTTACCTCTCATGGCATCCAATGGTGAATCATAGCCAGGTCCATCGTATGAATGACGTCTCCCTATACATTTGGGGGGAAAAAATGAAAGATCAAGATCTGGTTTATTCATATAGATGAAAGGGGAACCTGGATTACGAGGGTTGAATGAAAAGTAATGCCTCCACCTTCGTTACTTGGGTTTGGATGGGAATATTTTAATAAATCAAACCCCAAAATAATCCTTAGAATGTGCTCTTTAACTCCCACTATTCACTTTTCCACATAATTACCAGACAATTGGATACATTTCTGCCAACGATGAACAAGTTTTCTGAAGCTGTCACAGAAGAAGTCGACACTCTGTTTCCGCAATCAGCATCTCACGGTTCTCTCAACGTCTTCATCAGAAGCATAATGATGTTTCCACAAATCTTCTTTCATTATCAGGAACAGAAATGTTGATTATGCTTGAAATTTATTTCTGAGTGATACGATGATTGTCCTGAATCAATCTGTCAACCTTTTGCTTGTGAAACTTGGTAGTTGCTGTCACAGGACGTCCAACTCTTTGTTTGTCATGCAAGTCAGATGTTCCCACCTCAATAATGTGGCCCACATGTTCTTTGAAATGCCGATTATGTTTGAAATTTATCTCTGAGTGACACAACAATTATCCTGAATCAATCCGTCAACCTTTTGCTTGTGAAACTTGGTGGCTGCTGTCACAGGACATCCAACTCTTTGTTTGTCTTGCAAGTCAGATGTTCCCACCTCAACATCTTTAAACTTCCTCGCCAAACAACGCACAGTACTCACATCAACACAATCACCATAAATAGCTTGCATTCTCTGACTAATCTCTTTTGGGGTGACACCTTCTGCTGTCAAGAATTCAATGACTGCACGTTGCTTAAGTCGCATTGACTAACCGTCTGCGCATGGTTCCATACTTCACACTTTACCAACACAACCGTTCAATGCTAAGGCTTCCTGCCAAAATAGAACTGTAGAGGAGAGTCTACTGAACAAGTCAGTACCTGCCGCCACATACCAGTATTGCCATCTGTTGAGGAGTTACGAAGGTGGAGGCATTACTTTTCATTCAACCCTCATGTAAGAGGGCCAGCATTCTTTTAAAATGTGGGGAACTGGATTTTTCGAAATCATCTGGGTGTTTGGCCATTTCTGTAATGTGATAGCATTAGTTGCTCCCAGGTTTACAATGAAATGTGGAGGGCGAACATGTTGGAGGAACCAAAAGTACCCTTGTTAGGGAAATCATTACCTTTTGCTCGCCAAGTTTTTACTTTGCCAGAACAATTTTTTTTTAAATAATAGCCTTTCCGGGACCTTTCCTTTCCTTTTCTTCCCTTCCCTTCCTTCCATGATATGTCTGTGCCTTGTGTTGCATGGGAAAGCCAGGAGAGAAAGATTATTATTATTATTATTATTATTATTATTATTATTATTATTATTATATGCCATGTCTCCATGTTGTGCAGTCCTAGGAGTTAGTTTCCCAAGGTTCATACCCTTCTCTGGTTACATCTGTACTGCAGAATAAATGCAGTCGGGACCCATTATAATATTATTATTATTATTATTATTATTATTATTATTATTATTATTATAGTGATGTCTCCATGCTGTGCAGTCCTGGGAGTCATAGTTTTCCAAGGCCCATACTCTTGGTGCATTGACAGTATGGAATGAATGCCCTTGCACCCCACTTTAAATGCCATGGCTCCCTGTTATGGAGTCCTCCTGGGAGCTATAGTTTCCCAAGATCCATACCTTTCTCTTGTTGCTTCTACACTACGGAATGAATACTCTTGGAACCTACTTTAAATACCATGGCTCCATACTATGTAGTCCTGGAAGTTATAGTTTCCCAAGGTCCATACCCTTCTCTGGTTGGATCTGCACTGCAGAACAAATGCTGTTGTTGTTGTTGATGTTGTTGTTATGATGCCGTGTCTCCATGCTGTGCAGTCCTGGGAGTCATTGTTTCCCAAAGCCCATACCCTTCTCTTGGTGCATTAACAGTATGGAATGACTTTTTTTGTCGTGTCAGGAGCAACTTGAGAAACTGCAAGTTGCTTCTGGTGTGAGAGAATTGGTCGTCTGCAAGGACGTTGCCCAGGGGACACCCAGATGATTTGATGTTTTTATCATCTTTGTGAGAGGCTTCTCTCATGTCCCCGTATGAGGAGCTGGAGCTGATAGAGGGAGCTCATCCGCCTCTCCCCGAATTTGAACCTGCAACCTGTCAGTCTTCAATCCTGCCGGCACAGGGGTTTAACCCACTGCACCACTGGGAGAATGGAATGACTGCCCATGCACTCCACTTTAAATGCCATGGCTCCATGTGATGGAGTCCTCCTGGGAGTTACAGTTCCCCAAGGTCCAAACCCTTCTCTTGATGCATTTACACTATGAAATGAATGCTCTTGGACCCAACTTTGAATACCATAGCTCCCTACTATGTGGTCCTGGGAGGTATATTTTTCCAAGGTCCACACCCTTCTCTGTGGGGCAGCCAAGAGAGAGAGAGCTGACACCAACAATCCATTGTATTAAGTAATAAGTAGATGATAATGTTTTGAAGATCCTGGAAGCAAACCCTGTATTAAGCAATAGGTCAATGAACCATATATAAAAAGCAGACATCTCACCATGGTGACTCTTTGGGTCCAAACATAGACAGTGCCTCAAGTTCAAGGATGAAATAGTCAGGGACGAAGCCCTAAATCAGAATAAATTTCCCAAATGGAGACGGTTGAATGTCTTACCTTTATTTGGGTTCCTCTGGTCTGGAGTTTTTTCATCCAACACTTTGGTCTGGATCTTAGACATCTCCTTTGCAACCTCAATTTGTCTGACAGAAGTGCCTCTCCGCTCCCTAAAGGAACCTATATACATGCAGAGGATATCTCTCCATCTTTATATATAATAATGCAACTAAACAGTGAGGAGGAAGGTGTCTTTGCTGGAAAAACTCATTAAGGAAACGTCTGACTCGGGGAAAAAACAGTAGCAATTTCAATATGTTTTTTTTTTCATTGTGGTCCTAACCGGCTTCATTTAATTAATTTCGGGGAGCATAACTTATCACCTTCCCCTTCCCGCCTCCTTTGATGTTTTTCTCCCATTGCTTCTTCCGAAAAGACAAAATAAGACAACAAAGAAAAGACAACCCCTGAAGACACAGGTTCGCAGCATGGGAGTGATCCTAGATTCATTGTTGCGGCTGGAACCCCAGGCCTCGGCGGTGGCTAGGGGAGCTTTTGCACCATTCAAACTTGTGCACCAGCTGCACCCATACCTTGGGAAGCCAGACTTGGCCACGGTGGTCCACACTCTCGTTACATCTCGAATAGACTATTTATTTATTTATTTATTTATTTATTTACGTCATTTATTATTATTATTATTATTTATTTACCTATCCCGCCCATTTCAGCCCGGAGACGAGTCAGGGTGGCGTACAGACCGGCAACAATTAGATGCCACATACACTAGCTGTCCCCTGCCACTCATTGCTGTGGCCCAGTTTGGTGATCTGGAAAATAAAGTAATGAGGAAGTGTTGATTTCTAATATATGTAATTTCTTTATGCTTGAAGGTAAACAGTATTTCTTGCTGTTTCTTTCTCAGTGTTGATGTGGAGATTGTTTAGTTTGCCTACTCTGGAACATGCAACATATAATTGCACGTTCCAGAACCCCACCAATGCTCCCAGATTTGATAAATATGAATTTAATATGATGTGTGGGAATGAATGGAAGAATGGAAGGTGGATGTATGGAGTTAATAATTTTGGAAACACCAGTATAATATTAAGGCCTGCAATGACTAAACTACTTGCTTGCTGCTTTGTGATTAAAACCTGTTAAGGAGATCTGAAGAGTAAACTCTGATAAGAACTGGGACAGTGATAAAGGAAATGTTTGCAACCTTCCTTATGTTAAGAAGGAAGTCAACACAAGCCTTGTGTTTGTTAACACCAATCAAGAAGATCAACACTGAGATGGATCCAGGATAGAAGACGTCTATCATTAATTTACAACTTTGGGACTATATCAACAGCATATTCCTATAAAAGACTTCGCCTAATAATGCTCAGATTGTGGCAGACCTGAGGAGTCTGTTCCACCCGCCATGCTCTGCTCCATGGGAAGGACAGAGGTGGTGCATTCGGAGAGTGTCAGATATGCTATGGGAAAGCATGATTCTGGACACTTTGGGGCTTCTTTCTCAAGGGAAGAGGAAGAAGTGCACTTTTGGAGTCTTGGATTTTGTGCAGGGAGTCAGGTTCTGCTGTATGGAAAACAGAGATCTGGTCCTTGGCATTGTGCTTAGGGAAAGAAGTTTTGGCATCTCAGCGTTTTGAAGTTTTGGCGTTATGGAAGTTATGTAACTATGGGTTGGCAGGCTGCAGGAAAGCAGGGCCTGGCCTAACAGGTGTTTCTTCAAGGAGGGAGAGATGATATGGTAACATTTGGATGCATGTGGATGAATGCGTGTACATGTGTGTGAATGTTGAGTGAAAACGTAACTCCCCTTTGTTTGTTAACGAGTGTAATTGTAAAACCAATGTAGTTGCTGTATGTCTGTATGTCCAATGTCATTCTTTGACTAAATGTTTTCTGTAATCTAATATACCTTCTCACACTGGAAATTGCAATAAAAAGAACCTATGTTTAAAAGTCATTCATGACAAAAGCTCTCCTGACAGATGGACTAAAATGGAAATGAATAGTCAACATGCCCTCAATATGGTGGTGGAACTCCCTAGCTCAAGGCCCACTGGAGCAGCCCCAAGGCCTCCTCATGACACCTCCGAGCCTTGAGCCAGGGCGGAGTGTTAGAGACTGGGAATTTAGGGTGACAGGCCCAGAAGGCAGCGAGGAGATGAGATTCCGATGAGATTCTAACATCAAAGCCTATTAATGATCCTGTTGAATGTCTGACCCTGAGCTGTGGCTTGCCTATCTGCAAGTTGATTATCCATGGCAAAAGAATTTGTGGGAGTGTGGGAGTGTATCTGCTTGTGTCTGACTGAACAAGGAACGCAGATAATAATAATTCTTTCTCTATCAGCAGCAGCCCTTGGCAAGCAAGGTTTTCTCTATAGACAGGGATTCTGGGACTTGTAATAATTGGAAATTTATTTTTCTTAATCATGTTCCTATAGGAGGAGCAGGAGGAGGTCTCTCTGCTGGCGCTATCACAGTGACTGTGCCTGGGTGAGGCAGGCACCAGCAGTATGACAATGGAGACAGAGGAGCCTCCTGCTGCTCCACCGCCCTGGCTCAAGGCTCGAGTAGACACCACACAAGAGTCCAGAATGTAAGCAAACCGTTTATTGTAGAAACACATGACAAATATAGGCAAAAATCAGGAATAAAGAAAGCAAATGTATACTCCAAAATTGTTTAGCACTCTATGATAATCCAAACAGTAATCCAAATCTTATGCAGATCCCAAGTTCAGAAATAGCCATGTTCCAGAAGCATTCTCTCCTGACGTTTCACCCACATCTATGGCAGGCATCCTCAGAGGTTGTGAGGTCTGTTGGAAACTAGGCAAGTGAGCTTTATATATCTAGAATAATGTCCAGGATAGGAGAAAGAACTCTTGTCTGTTTGAAGCAAGTGTGAAAGATGCAATTGGCCACCTTGATTAGCATTGAATGGTCTTGCAGCTTCAAAGACTGCTTCCTGCCTGGTAAATTCTTTGTTGGAAGGTGTTAGCTGGCCCTGATTGTTTTCTGTCTGGAATTCCCCTGTTTTCTTAGTGTTGTTCTTTATTTACTGTCCTGATTTTAGTGTTTTTTTAAATCCCGGTATCCAGATTTTGTTCACTTTCATGGTTTCACCCTTCCTGTTGAAATTGTCCCCAAACTTGTGGATTTCAATGGCTTCTCTGTGTCGTCTGACATGGTGGTGGTCAGATTAGTCCAGTATTTCTGTGTTCTCAAATAATATGCTGTGTCCAGGTTGGTTCATGAGGTGCTCTGCTATGGCTGACTTCTCTGGTTGAAGTAGTCTGCAGTACCTTTCGTGTTGGAGTCTGAGGGAATGGTAGGAATATATGCTAGTAGAACAATTGTATGTCTCATGTTGACCTTTATAGCAAGGAGACATGACAGCAAGCATTGAACAAAAAAAAAAATGGAGAGATCCCAATTCTTGAGTGATCCTCTTGCCGATATGAAGAGAAGGAGAAGTTTGAGGGAAAGGAAGAAAGGAAAGAAAGAGCCAGAATTGCCATGGAGACATTGTGAGGTGAAGAACAGAGGAAGCAGCAGAAAGTAGCCCCAAGGACATCCAGAAAATGATGGGGATAGACCCCAATTTGTTGAGCGTTCCCCCAATGATATGGAGTCGGCTTGGAAAGGATACACATTATTCCCAGATGTCGGAGGTGCAATCTCCACCGGGATAGCGCATGTCGTGTGCCCGAGCTGGACCAAACGGCTCATGCCTGAAATCTACCAGAAAATTTGGGTTCACGCAAAGGCCACCACGCTCAGTGTCCATGTTCAGCTGGAGCATGACTGAACCTTCCCTGGAAAATACATAATGCGGGGCAGAAGTCAAAGTTGTGACCGAGCTATGGACACCTTATAATAAGACTCTCCTGGCTGGATGTACACAGAAAAGGCCTTCCTTTGAGGTGGGAGTGCCCAAGGCCACTCTTACCTGACCAACTTGGGGTAAAATTGCTTGTCCCAAGCAGTCAAAAGAGAGGTGGTGACAAAAAGACGGGTGCCATCCAAGCTCAGTTGCAGCATTTGAGGCCCTCCTTGGACCTTCTTGCCCTAAAGACAGCAAAGAATAAATAGCCTCAGGATGGAAAAAAATGTAAAAAGGAATATTAAACACAGAATTCCCAGTTTTCTCTGCAAACCCTCTGAAAATTCAAGTAACGGAGCAAATCCAAGGCAAGTTTGGATTCGGAAGGCTGGATTTCTGTACAGCCTCTTCCCATTTTGATCTGTTTCCAAATCCCAAAACTGTCTGGCCCAACATAGACCTTACGTGGATCACAAAGGGATCAGGTTGACAGTCCAGCTCTGGATCTTCAAGGACAGTTACGGGACCCCCTTTCTGAAGGCTGCCCCCCACAAACACCTAAAGATCCCAAAGAGACAAGTCAGTTGAGAACTAAAAACAACAGGAGTGAAGGAATTGGGGGTCCCATGTTCTCATCATAGCCAGCCAGCTGTTGCACTCGAGGTCTGACTTAAGAACACACCACATGAAGAGTGAAGAAACAAATCTTCTTTTAGTGAAGCTTAGTGAATATCCAGAAGAAATAAATGCTTGTAAGATAATAAGAAAGTTCCAAAAAGTAATAAGTCCATAAAAGGTAGTAACACAAAGCAATGTCCACACAGATATAAAAGCAATCCAAGACAATATTTATCCAGCCAGGAATCAACAGGATGCAAAGACAACCCAAAAGGCTAAAAAACTCCACAGGAACAAGACTCCTTGAACAGGATTTCCATGGCACATGAACTTGATTTCCAAATGATGCCTGATCTAACAGGTTTCCCCTTGAGGCAAACCTTATATCCCAAAACTCAGAAATTTGGTTTTGCTTTCCCCCACATTTACCCCTTGTCAGACGAAGCCTTTCAAAGCGACGTAAACACTGAGTTTGCTGTCGATCCTGGCTAATCTCCAGCCGCCTATTCTTCAGCTCCCTATCTGGCTGCTCATTAAAATTCCCAGGTGTCGGATTGTTTTCCAAACCCAAATCTTGAGAGCTCACAGAGAGAGGGAGTGAACCATCATTACTAGGCCCAGCAGGAATATTCTCATGAGAAACTGCCCTTTGCACTGGGGCCTCTCTGTCATTGCCTAAAAATCATTGACCAAACCATCTCCATATTGTACCTCAGCTTCAGCACCATCTTTTCTCTCATCATTTCCCTCATCATTTCTCACATCAGGATCCTAAAACACAAACACAGGCTGATTCCCAACACCAGCAGCCAGAAGTGATGGGATCCATCATCTGGAAACGTGTAATTAGGGAAGGTTGCAAGCTTACCTGCCCGACTAGTTTGGGACAATGTGGGTCGGTGATATCATATTGCCGGACATCGCCATGAACCCAGTTGCTACAGTAGAGGAACCGGTCATCCAGAGAGATGACAATGTCGAAAGTGAACCCTGGAAGAGGAGCAGGATCATTGAGTCATAGAAGACCCCAAGGGTTCAAACCTCTTCTGGCAAGCTAGAAGACACAGTCCAAGCCCTCCCAACACATGGCCATCCAATCCCTCCTTCAAAACCTCCAGAAAGCAAGACTCCACCAGATTTCCAGGAAGCAAATTCCTGTGTAGAATTGCTGTTGCAGTCAGGATGTCCTTCCTAATGTTTAGATGGAATCTCTTCTTGCAGTTCCAATTCAGTGTTCCTAAAGTTCTGGTAATGAAAATTTCATAACTCTAACAAAACTTTCAAAATTTTGTTATAAATGTCAGCTCCTAATTGGTTCTGTCATAAAAATCACCAATAATGAAATAGTAATGACATTTTGAAAGTTTTGTTAGAGTTCTGAAATTTTCACCACCAGAACTTTAGCAACACTTTAGAAGCAAAGCACCAGTGCCCCCTAGTTTTGTAAGTACTTTAGAACCATTTAGAACCATGGATTGCCCGCCCACCTTTATAAAACCTCAGTGCCAAATGGCTGCTTTCTTGTGTTACTAACCTGGCATTTCGGGGTAGATCCATCCCGATACTTTCTTGTTTGGGACTTGAATCACTTTTTCAGCCTTCCAGCATCCATCCTACAGGAAAAAAACCAAATTGATCAGGAAAATGGGCGTTTTCCCCCTGGTTTTTCTTGGAGGGAGTTTGCCTTTGCCTTCCCCTGAGGCTGAGAGAGATGGTGGGCTTCCAAAGCAGAAAAGGAATCCAAACCTAGGTTCTTCAGACACCAAACCATTAAACCACCCTGGCTCCCCACAACCAATTAACTTCTTTCATAGCCACTCTTTCCCCTTTTTCACCTCTGTCTTAAAGAAATGGTGGATGGAACTCTGCAGAAAACAGGCCACATAACCGTGGGGTGAGTTGGGGTTGTGCAAGAAGCGGACCTCCGACGGGTCTGAATCTTCACCCAAATCGACTGACTGAAGGAGGCAGTGGGTGGTCCAGTCCCAAACATTGAGGTGGCGTACATAGCACCCTGTGGACAAACAGGATCCAGGATTATTCCAAGTGATGTCTGACCAAAGCAGAGTGGGACTATGGCTTCCCTCAATCTGGGCACTATACTCCTTTTGATGCAGCCTAGAATCACATTGGCTTTTGTAGGTGCCACATCACACTGTTGGGTTGTGTTCACCTTGTGGTTTACTAGAACTCCTAGATCCCTTTTACATGGAAGTTCTCACCTTTTCCCAGAATGTCCAGGTTGAACCCATTGATAAAGAACTTGGGCACCCCAGTATCACTGCTGATCAGGACGTTGTGTCGCGGCTGGAACCAGAAGTCACACATCTGGACGGGTCCATCTTCTGGACAGTTCCAGGTCCCTTTCACTTCCCAGGTTTCCGGATCCAGAAGGAGAAATCCTCCTGGGACCAAAAAACAGGAATTGCTGGGATCAGAAGGCAATGTGCTTGCCAAGAGCAAATATTACTATTGATATCCTGATTTCATCCCAATGTTTGGGATTCAAGGCAGGTGACTTATTAGAATACTCATAGATGTGTGTGTGTAATTTCCCCCTATTTTGGAGGACTAATTATATTCCCAAATTGGCATCTACGCCTCCAGTACCTCTTCCGTTGCCAAATGCATCTCCAACAGCGCAGATCATAATTTCCCCGCTGCTCAAGCAATGTGAGGAGTGCAAGAAACCCAAGTTGCATTTCTTGATGCTTTCTTGGGGTTCGATGATCTGATGAGGTGTTGGAAAGATAGAAAAAAGGTCATTACATCATTGGATCGGAGCTCCTGGTGGCGCAATGGGATAAATCCTTGTGCTGGGAGGATTGCGGACCAAAAGGTCGGTTTGAATCCTGTGAGTGGGGTGAGCTCCCATCTGTCAGCTCTAACTTCCCATGCGGGGATATGAGAGAAGCCTCCCACAGAATGGTAAAATATCTCCAGGCGTCCCCGAGCAACATCCTTGCAGATGTCCTTGCAAATGGCCAATTCTCTCACACCAGAAGCGACTTGCAGTTTCTCAAGTCGCTCCTGACACGAAAAGAAATAATCATTCCGTGGTTTTCGTTAAGATCTTGTGTTCATTTTCTATATTACATTAATGCAATTTGGTACAGTTTTGATTGCCTTGAGTCAATAATATGGAATCCAGTTTTGCGAAGATTATAGCCTTCTTTGCCCAAGTGTGCTGGTGCCTCAGCAAACTGCAACTCCCAGAACCCCATAGCATTGAGCCATGACACTTCCAGTGGTGTCAATCTGCATACATTCCACATCACAGACACCCCCTGACTTTATCGCCGTGTGATTCCTTGACCTACTTTGCACAAGCTGGGAGCGCATAGGTCAGAGCCTGTGTCCACCACATAAATGCGTCCAGAACGTAGACACGGTAGGATGAGACGGTTGCGCTCAATGCTAGTGTCCCCAAAGGATTTGCTGGAGGCATTCCAGCCCGAGTGATGAAGTTCGTCATCCAGATAAGGCATACGCAAGCGGTGGATGACCTGTTGGGAAGATGTGGAGGACATGGTGTTGGAAAGTCAGTGTATTCGAATGCAAAGTTGTGTTTAAGTTTCATTTTACTATAAAAACATGTCTGTATTGGAATGCAACTTTGTGTTGAAATGTCAAATCAACCGACCAATTACTTTTTGGGTTCTGCAAGCACAAATGTACGCAGGCTGAGGTTTTATATATAAAGACTGTACAACAAAGGCTCATGGATCTGGGCTAAACCTGTCAAACAAACCCAACTTAAAATAATTGAGGGTTTGAACTTTGAAAGCACCCTTTGTGGGCCCAGAGCAAATAGAAAGAAGAGGGACAAAGCAGATTGTTTATTGCAGGGTGAAGTGGCCCTCTGTGGTGTCTCTGGGAAAGCCAGGGAGTAAAGCAGATTGGCTGCCAATTGGTGACATGTCTGAGGTGAAGAGAGAAAGAAAAGAAAGAGAAAAAGAAAGGAACGGAAAGAAAGGAGAAGGAAGGAAGAAGGGGAAGGGAGGGAGGGAGGGGAGAGGAAGAAAAATGAAGGAATAAAGGAAGAAAAAAAGAAGGGGAAAAGAAGAGAGAATGAAGGAAAGAAAGAGAAACATAAAGGAAAGGAAAGAACAGAGAAGGAAGGTAAAAGGAAGGAAGGGGAGAGGGAAGAAAGAGAAAAAGTAGGGGGAAAAGAGAGAAGGAAGGAAAGAAAAAGCAGAGAAGTGAAAGGAAAGGGGGAAATTTTGAGAGGAGGGAAAGGAAGGGAGGGAGGGAGGAAAATGGGATGAAGGGAGGGAAGGAAGGAAAAAAGGAAGAGAAGAAAGAAAGAAAGAAAGAAAGAAAGAAAGAAAGAAAGAAAGGAGGAAAAGAGAGAGGAAAGGCATATTAGGAAAAGCAAGGAAAGAAAGAACGAAAAGAGAGGAAAGAATCACAAAACAACCTTCCCAAAGAAAGTTGCAAGATTCTGACCATGGAAATATTGTGAGATAGCCCTTCCTAGAGCTGGAAAAGGGGGAAGGCCATGTCAGGTCTATAGGCTAGTTTGCTATAAAATAGAATTTACCTTGCAATAACATGGTGATTCTGGATCCACGTCCACTGTGGCCAAATAGTCAGGTTGCCGGGACTCAGTTCCGGTTAAAACACACTGTACGTACATCAGTTTTTCTTTGGGGCCTGTGGAAACAAAGTTTGGTATCAGAATCTTAAAGGCAATGATGTATTTTGGTAGATATGGGGAAGATGTATTTTGGTAGATATGGAACACCCTCCCTGTAGACATCAGACAGGCGCCCTCCCTTATGACATTCCGCAAGAGCCTAAAGACGTGGTTGTTTGAGAAGGCGTTTGACTAAGTGCTACAACAAATTGGCAATGATGAGTGGAACGGAATATGGATAATGAGATTGGATTGTGATTCTATGATGAGACGCCGCGAATGATTTAGAGTAATGGTATTATTAATAGTGATGTTGTTATTGTTGTTTATGATATTGCTTTTATTGTAAATTGTCTTTTTATATGTTGTACACCGCCGTGAGTCGCCCTAGGGCTGAGAACGGCGGTCAACAAATGCAGTAAATAAATAAATAAAATAAGTGGAACATGATCCTGAGTAGAAAATATGGGCCCGACTTACCTCTCATGGCATCCAATGGAGAAGTGTAGCCAGGTCCATGGTATGAACCACGTCTCCCTATACATTTTGGGGGGGGGGGTGAATGAAAGATTGAGATCTGGTTTAGTCACATAGATGAAAGAGGAACCTGGATTGTAAGAGTCATCATGGAGGACATAGAACGTGCCTGGAGAGGACATGTTTTGTCAAACGTGGATAAATGAAACCATATGAAATCTTGGCTGAATTTCTCTTATGCTTCATAATCTGGGAATCTATCCCAATGCTCTTGGAGGGGGTCCAAACTCCAGCCAATGCCAACGATCCACTAAATTAAGTAATAATTAGATAATAATGTTCTGAAGATCCTGGAAGCAAACCCTGTATTAAGCAATGAGTAAACAAACTGTATATGAAAAGCATTCGTCCCACAATGAAGATAAAAGGTGAAGCGGGACCCAGGATTGGAGAGTCTTTGGATCCACACGTAGACATCCCTGAATTAACGTCCCTAATGGAGACGGTTGAATGTCTTACCTTTATTCAGGTTCCTTTGGTCTGGAGTTTTTACATCCAACGCTTTGGTCTGGATCTTAGACATCTCCTCTGCAACCTCAATGTATCTGACAGCGAGGTGTCTCTCCACTCCTCAAAGGAACCTATATACGTGCAGTAGATATCTCTCCATCTTCATATTAAATGTGGTCTTTTTCATCATGGCGTCAACTTACTTCAATTAATTTCAGGGAGCATAAACATCACCTTCCCCTGCTGATATACGCCTTGTGCTTTTCTCCCATTGCTTCTACCAAAAGATAAAAATAGTTTTTAAAAAGGGTTATTAGGGATTTCTCATCTGCATTCTATCAGCCCACGGCCAGTGAGCTCCCAGAGTTGCCATAAATTTATTATTATTTATTTACAGTATTTATATTCCACCCTTCTCACCCCGCTGGGGACTCAGGGCGGATTACAATGTACATATACATGGCAAACATTCAATGCCATAGACACACAACATATATAGACAGACACTCAGAGGCTATTGAACATTCCAGCTTCTGGCCACCAGGGGAGCTGTCGCTTCACCGTCCATTTGTGTCACTGATGAAGTACTTCCTCATTCTTTGCATACTTCTTGGAGACTTTTATGACCTCGTAAATCAGTTAATAAAGCCTCTGAGTACCATTTTAACAATTCTATGTGTAATTTTGTGTTCCTGTTTATACTCTGTAGCTTTTAAAATGCAGTCATGTTTTTACTGCTGTGCAGTGCTTGTTTAAGAGAGGAAAGTGGAAAATAGCGAGATGGAATGTTAACAGACACAGAACTGAAAGAGCCATATTTTTGTAAAATCCAGTTTATTTTCATACCTTTCAGTGCCCCAAATTTGGCAAGTTAATCCTTTGCAGACCCACTTTTCCACCTGTGTTTAAAATGTCCCAGTCTCTCTCACTTTCTCCCGTCTTTGTACTCAGTTTATATCAGTTGCTGCAAACAAAATTTCAAAACTACAAAAATAGTTCAATAGGGAAGAAAAGAGCACTGAAGCAGCTTTGGTCCATGCAGCTGTCCTTTTCTGGCATTTGTGATGTTTTGCGCTTATTTATCTTGTATCTATCTCTATCTCTATATATGTGTGTGTGTCAAAAGTATATAATGTTCACTCACTTATGACAGCTGTTACGATCCAGGACCACGCGCAAAAAGTGAAAATCTGCAAAGTAGGGACGCTATATTTATTTTAATATTATTTTAATATTTATACATTATTTTATTTATTTATTTATTTAAAACAAAGAGAGGGGGCAGGGGACAATTCCATCTTGTCTCCTGTGCTATGTTAATAATATAATAATGTAATATAATATATTGTATATACATATAATATTTATAATGTTATAATGTAATGCAATATAATACTACTAATAATAATATGATATTATTATATATTTATATTACATGTAATATTACTAATAATATTACAATATAATGGTGTAATATAATATAGTAATAATATTGATATTGTACCATGCTAATAATATATAATGTGTGTGTGTGTGTGTGTGTGTGTGTATCTATCTATCTTGTAAGCCACTCTGAGTCCCCTTCGGAGTGAGAACTGCGGCATATAAATGTCGTAAATAAATACATAAATAAATATATTTTAAATTAATATTTATTGTAAAACCACGAAACAGCGAGTCTGCTAAAAGCGAACTGAGAGGCAGCAAGGGAACACTATATATGTTTGTTTGTCTATCTTTTTGTACCACAAAAGTCTCTTGCTAGGTGAAGTGGCCCTTTGTGATGTCACTGGGTGAGAGTTGCACCTCAGCCAGAATTCACTTTGCACTCAACACCAACCAGGAATCCAAGAGTAGTAGCAAAACAGTTTATTGAGAAAAGCAAATATTAAGAAAGGCAATTCACCACAGGAAATAAGAAAAGGAATATCCATCAAGTAGAGGAGAAAAGCATTCAGAAAGTAATAGTCTAAATCAAACAGGTGATGGGGGAAAAGCATTCCAAAGGTAGCCATCCAAACAGTCCAATTCTGTTTAGTAAAACAAGGTATAGAAAAGAGTTCTTTTTCCCACCCTGAACCTTTCACATATCTTTAAAGAGAAGCCTCTCGCAGGATGGTAAAACATCTGGGCGTTCCTTTGTGGAACATTCTTGGAGATGACCTATTCTTTCACTCCGGAAGCGACTTGTAGTTTTTCAAGGTTTGGAAGTTATGAGGTCTTCACAAACGGACAGTACATTTTTATTTATATAGAATGCCTGCAGATATGTGTACCTGTGTTTATGTTTGTGAGTATGTGTGTGGGTGGGTGGGTGTCTACAGGCAAGAAAGGGAGGAAGGAGGGAAGGAAGGAAAGAAAGGGAGGAGGGTAGATCCAAAGAGAAATAAAATCCAAATAAAATCTCAATTTTTTCCAAAAACCAGGTGAGCTTGCAATGTTAAAAATAGAACAATTTTAAACTAAAAGCCAACCACAGATGAAATTAAAGCATCACTGGGCTTCCCTAGATGGCCAGACACCATCATCAGTGGCCACAAAACCTCAAAAAGAGGAATCAGCCTGACTTGGCAGACTTTAACCATCCACAGGCTCCGTTCCTGCCTCTTGAGCGATAGCTCAACCTCTTTTCCTTTTGACATCAAAACACCCAGGGCTGCCTACATGCTTTTGCAAAATGTGTTGTAGAAAAAAGGCTTTTTTGGAGACTCAGATTTTCCCCGAGTCTAAGTTGCTTAAGTTGGTTATATGAGGGTTGAATGAAAAGTAATGCCTCCACCTTCGTAACTCCTCAACAGATGGCAGTACTGTTATCCAGTAGGTACTGGCTTATTCAGTAGACTCTCCTCTACAGTTCCATTTTGGTAGCATTGAACGGTTGTCTTGTTAAAGTGCAGAGTATGGAATCCTGCGTAGACAGTTAGTCAATGCGACTTAAGCAGCATGCAGTCATTGAATTCTTGACAGCAGAAGGTATCACCCCAAAGGAGATTAATCAGAGAAACTGTTTATGGTGATTGTGTTGATATGAGTACTGTGCATCGTTGGGCGAGTAAGTTTAAATATGTTGAGGTGGGAACATCTGACTTTAGTGACAAAGAGTTGGACGTCCTGTGACAGCAACCACTGAGTTTCACAAGCAAAAGGTTGACGGACTGATTCAGGACGATTGTCGTATCACTCAGAGAGAAATTTCAAACATAATCGGCATTTCACAAGAACATGTGGACCACATTATTGCTTTGCTTGGCTATCGGAAGATCTGTGCACGATGGGCTGCGGAAACAGAGTGTCGACTTCTTCTGTGATGGCTTCAGAAAACTTGTTCATTGTTGGCAGAAATGTATCCAATTGTCTGGTGATTATGTCGAAAAGTGAATAGTGGTAGTTAAAGAGCACATTCTAAAGATTATTTCTGCATTTGATTTATTAAAATATTCCCATCCAAACCCAAGTTTGTTTGTTAAAAATGCAATGCAGCTGTTTGGTCTGCCCCTGACACGATAAATAAATAATCCAAACCCAAGTAATGAAGGTGGAGGCATTATTTTTCATTCAACCCTCCTATGTTAAAGACTTGCCTTTCCCTACTTAGTATAAAAGTGGTTACATTAACTGTTGTCAGTAGACATGCTTATCTCTACCATTATTATTATTTGCATCAATTTTTGATATCAAGTAGCATTAGTACTTCCATGTCAATGAAGACGATTGACCCAAGGTTTCTGCTTATAGAGTCATTCTGGCCAGATCTTGTCCAAGACTGATTTAAACTCGAGAAGGAAGTCAAGTAAGAAAGAAAAAAGCAAAGGAAGAGAAAGGAAAGAAGACATGACAGCAAGCATTGAACGAAGAAATATTGGATAGACCCCAATTTATGGAACATTTCTCTCGCCGATATGAAGTCGAATAGGAAAGGATGCACGCTATTCCCAGATGTCAGAAGTGGAATCTCCGCCAGGGTAGCGCATCTCTCTTGCCCGAGCCGGACCGAACGGCTCGTGTCCAAAATCCACCAGGAATTCCGGTCTCACTTTTAGGCCGCCATGCACAGTGTTCACGTCCAGCTGGATCATGATCGAACCTTCCCTGGAAAAGACATAATGCGAGACAAAAGTCAAAGTTGTGTGCCGTCAAGTTGTTTCCAACCCATGGACACCTTATCATGAGGCTTTCCGGGATGGATGTGGACAGAAGAGGCCCTTCTCTGAG
This sequence comes from Anolis sagrei ordinatus, assembly GCF_025583915.1. Lineage (NCBI taxonomy): Eukaryota > Metazoa > Chordata > Lepidosauria > Squamata > Anolidae > Anolis > Anolis sagrei. Next base: position 7,551,038 of record NW_026844700.1, read on the forward strand.
ATAGCCAGAGTGTGACTCATCTAAGGCCACTCTTACTTGAACTGTTTGGGGTAAAACTGCTTGTCCCAGGCCGTGAAAATTGAGTAGGTGACGAAGAGACGGGTGCCGTCTAAGCTCAGCTGCAACATTTGAGGCCCTCCTTGGACTTTCTTGCCCTAAAGACAGCAGGGAAGAAAAAGCCCCAGGATTAGGGAACATCCAAAAAGAACTATGAAACACGGAAAGGCCAGATTTCTCTGCTGGCCTTCTCAAAATCAAGTGGGGAATGTAATGGCGCTGTTGCACTCCAGAACAGGGATAGCCCTCTGATTTTAAAACACCACACGTTGAGTAGGGAAACAATCCTTTTAATTGAAGATAAATAAAAGCAGCAAAGTAGAAAAACCACTTTAAGGGAATAGGTAAATCCAATTAGAAAGAAGATAAGCAGAAACAAATTACTCCAAGGTATGGCTCAGCAAAGTTCACAAACAAAGTCCAGACTTCTGTAATAAAATCCAATGAAACAGGGAAAGGTTCTTCTAAGGCATGAGTAGGTAATCACAAGAGACAAAGAGACAAACCATACAGCAAGAAATCCGTAAACATGAATCTTCCAAGCAAGGCTTTCATGAGACAAGAGCAACAATTTAGCAGGAATCTGAAACAATGCTTCATCTGACTATATTTCCCATGCGTGGAACTTTATATCCTCAAATTAAGCCATTCCAAGCACTCAGAAATTGGTTTTGTTTTCCCTGAATGCCTCTCATCCTTATCTGTCGAAGCCTGGCAGAACGCCAAAGGCCTTGGTCGAGCTGTCTTTTTTGGCTAATTTTTACCCACCTGTCTATATGCTCATTAGTCCCTGCAGGTGCCAAGTTGTTTTCAAGCCCCAAATCCTGTGAACTCTCTGGGAGCAATTCAGGTAGTAAACTCTCATCCCTATACCCCGTAGGAACATTCTCATGGGAAACTCCACTTTGAACCGGTCTCTATGTCATTCTCTGCATTAATGTCATTGACCAAACCATTGCCATCTTGATCTTCATTGACATCATTCCCCACATCCAAAGCACCTTGATCTTGAAACACAATCACAGCCTGAACTCCAACATGGTCAAATCCAAGGTCTCCTATTTGGAAGACCAGAGTTCTATGCGGGCAGTTTAGATCTATATCCAAATCTGTGTGGTCCATCATTGACCTTACCTGGATCACAAAGGGATCGGGTTGACAGTCCAGCTCCAGATCCTCAAGGACAGTTACAGGACCCCCTTTCTCAAGGCTGCCCCCCACAAACACCTAAAGATCCCAAAGAGACAAGGTCAGTTGGACAGTAAAAACAACAGCGGCAAAGAAATGGGAGTCCCTGGTCCCATCGTCCCCAGCCAGTAGCCTGGAGTGATGGAATCCATCTTCTGGAAACTTATAGTTATGGAAGGTTGCAAACTTACCTGCCCGACCAGCTTGGGACAGTGTGGGTTGGTGATATCATATTGCCGGACGTCGCCATGCACCCAGTTGCTGCAGTAGAGGAACTGGTCATCCATGGAGATGAGGCTATCAAAAATGAACCCTGGAGGAGGAGAAGGATCATCAAGTCACAGGAGGTCCCAAGAGCAAGCCAGTTCAACCCCCTTCTGAAGACACGGTGTAAGATCTCCCAACAGATGGCCATCCAGCCTCTGCTTCAATGCCTCTGGAGAAGGCAACTAACCTGGCATTTCGGGATAGATCCATCCTGATACTTTCTTGTTCGGGATTTGGATAACTTTCTCAGCTTTCCAGCATCCGTCCTACAGTGAAACCAAAAGTGACTGGTGAGATGGTCAGAAACATGGACTTCCTGCCTATGGTTTTTCTTGGAGGGAGTTTTCTTTTGCCTTCCCCTGAGGCTGAGAGAGGGTTGGTTTCCATAGGGCACCAAACCATTAATTCACCCTGGATCCCCACAATCAATTGTCTTCCTTCACACACACACCCCTTCTCTTTTTCACCTCTGTCTTGAAGAAATGGTGGATGGAGCCCTCTAGAGAGCAGGCCACGTAACCGTGGACCGAGTTGGGGTTGTGCAAGAAGCGGATCTGCATCGGGGCTGAATCTTCACCCATGTCGATCGAGTGGAGGAGGCGGTGGGTGGTCCAGTCCCAGATACTGAGGCATCGGCCGTAGCGCCCTGTGGATGAACAGGAACCAGGGTTATTCCAAGTGAGGTATGACAAAAACAGGATCAAGAAGGACGATGGCTTCCTTCAATTTTGACACTATCCTCCTCTTGTTGGAGCCTAGAATCACAATGGCTTTTTCCGCTGCCATGTCACACTCTTGGCTCATCTTCAGCTTATGGTCTGCTAGGACTCTTCTCTCTTTTGTGTGAGTGCTCCTACCTTTTCTCAGATTGTCTGGGTCGAACCCCTGAATTAAGAACTTGGGCTCCCCAAAATCGGTGCTGATCAGGACATTGTGCCGCGGCTGGAACCAGAAGTCAAGCATCCCAATGGGTCCATCTTCTGGACATTCCCAGTTCCCTTTCACTTCAAAGGTTTCTGAGTCCAGAACAAGAAGGCCACCTGGGACCAAAAAAGAAAAAGAAAGGAACCACTGGGGTCAAAAAGCAATGCGTTTGCAAAGAGAAATATTTATTATTTCTATCCTGCTTTCACCCCAATGACTGGGATTCAAGGCAGACAACCTATTAGAATACTGGCAGGGTTGTGGGATTTCCCCCTATTGTGGAGGGCTACTTGTATTCTCAAATGGGTATCTATGCCTGCAGTACCTCTTCCGTTGCCGAATGGATCTCCAAAGGAGCCTATTAGAACCTCCCCATTGCTCGTGTCACGCGAGGTGGTCAAGAAACTCAAGTTGGTTTTCTTGATGATTTCTTGAGGTTCGATGACCTGCCGATCGAAGACAGAAAACAGATGATTTCTGCACTCCATCCTATATAAGGCCCTTTACTTTAAGATCTAAGATGCATCTTCTATATTATAGCATTATGCAGTTTGATACCATTTTGATTGTCATCATTTTGAATTGTTTATTACAATGCAAAACTATGGCTTGTGCCTCAGCAAACTACAACTCCATCAATTAGGCATAGCAATCCTGGCATAGAAATTTCATTTATTCATTTATGACTAGCTATACCCGCCACGCGTTGCTGTGGCCAACCTTCCCTCCCTCTTTCTCTCATTTCCCTCCTTCCTTCTCTACCTCTTTCCTTCCTTCCCCCTTTTTATCTTCTCCTTTCTCTCCTTTCTTCCTTCTCTACCTCTTTCCTTCCTTCCTTCGCTTTTTGCTTCCATCCTTCCTTCTCTCTTTCCTTCGCTCCCTCTTTCTCTCCTTCCTTCCTTCCTTCCTTCCTTCCTTCCTTCCTTCCTTCCTCTTTCCTTCCTTCCCTCTTTCCTTCCTTCTCTCTCTTTCCTTTCCTCCTCCCTTTTTCTTTTCCTTCCCTTTCTCTCCTTTCTTCCTTCTCTACCTCTTTCCTTCTTTCCTTTGCTCTTTGCTTCCATGCTTCTTTCTCTCTTTCCTTCTTTCTTTCCCTCCCTCCATCTTACTCTCTCTTTCTTTCGTTCTTTCTTTCTTTTCCCCCTTCCTTTCCTTCAACTTCCCTTTTTTTCTGTATCGTCATTTAGATTTTTTGGGTTTTTAAGTCCTTTCCACTGCTTTTGTGGGGTTTTTTTAATGAGTGATGGTCACTTGTTAGTCTGTTAGGGGTATAGTGTCCAAATTTCATGTCAATTCGTCCAGTGGTTTTTGAGTTATGTTCATCCCACAAACGAACATTACATTTTTATTTAGATAGATTTACAGTATTATATCCCACTTTTCTCACGCCAAAGCGGCCTACAGAACACAAATACGGCAAGTGCCGATTATACAATTAACAAGGACAAACAACATAATCAGAGGTAAAGGCAGTTTTCCCCATCTTATTTCCGGCATCTTGCAGGCTGTGCTCAACTCCGGCCATGTCGCTTCAGCTTCCATGCCGAGGAACTTTGCTTCTGATTGATATTCTTAAGGGTGCCTTTATTACTTCCCCGCTAAAAGCGGTACCTATCTTATCTACTCGCATTTCTGCTTTTGACCTGCTAGGTGGGCAGGTGAGCTGGGGATAACGTGCTCAACCCCGACGCAAACTACCGACCTTCCAGTCGGCAGGATTTTTTTGCAGCACAGCGGTTTAGCCTGCTGTGCTAAGCTCTGTGCTAAACTGGTGTTGAACTGTCTTCATGGAACAGTGTAGATGCCCCCTGATTGTTTCCCCATGGGATTTCTTGACCTACTTTGTACAAGCTGGGAGCGCGCTGGTCAGAGCCTGTGTCCACCACATAAACACGTCCACTCCCACATGGCAGGATGAGTCGGTTGCGCTCCTTGCTGGCATCCCCAAAAGAGCTGCTGCTGGTGTTCCAGCCTGAGTGATAGAGTTCATCATCCAGGTAAGGCAGGCGCAGGCGGTGGATGACCTGTTGGGGAGACGAAGAGGACGTGGCATTGGAAAATTATGTGGCTGAGGGGAGAGAAAGGAAAACTATAAAATAGGATTTACCTGGGAATAACTTGGTGATTCCGGATCCACGTCCACCGTGGCCAAATAGTCAGGTTGACGAGTCCCGGTTAAAACGCACAGTACGTACATCAGCTTTTCTTTGGGGCCTGCAGCAACAAAGTCTAGTATCAGGATCTTAAAGCAGAGGATGGATTTTGTTGGATATATGGAGTTGGAACCTGATTCTGGGTAGTAAATATCAGCCCAACGTACCTCTCATGGCATCCAGTGGCGAAGCGTATCCAGGTCCATGGTGTGAGCCATACCTCCCTATACATTTGGGGGGAAACAAAAGAGCAAGATCTGGCTTATTCAAAAGGAAAGCACTTGGATTACAAGAGTAATGACGGAGGATCTAGGACAGTGTTTCTCAACCTTCCGAATGCCGCGACTCCGTAAACCTCCTGTTGTGGTGACCCCCAACCATAACATTATTTTCATTGCTACTTCATAACTGTAAGTTTGAATTGTAATGTAAACACCTGATATACAGAATGGATTTTCATTCACTGGACTAAATTTGGCACAAATATCTATAATGAATACTGGTGGAATTGTGGCGGATTGATTTCGTCATTTGGGAGTTGTAGTTGCTGGAATTTATAGTTCAATCAAAGAGCCATCTGAACTCCACCAACGATGGAATTGAACCAAGCTTGGCACACAGAACTCCCATGAGCAACAGAAAATACTAGAAGGGTTTGGTGGGCATTGACCTTGAGTTTGGGAGTTGTAGTTCACCTACATCCAGAGAGCACTGTGGACTCAAACAATGATGGATCTGGAACAAACTTGATACAAATACTCAATATGCCCAAATGGAAACAATGGTGGAGTTTGGGGGAAATAGACCTTGACATTTGGGAGTTGTAGGTGTTGGGATTTATAGTTCACCTACAATCAAAGAGCATTCTGAACCCCACCAGTGTAGAACTGGGCCAAACTTCCCACACAGAACCCCCGTTCCTTGAAGGGACCCGCTGGCATGAACCTCCCTCCTACCTCATATGCTCTCCCTCTCCCACAAATGTACGCTGAGCACACCTGCTCTCCCCTCCCCATTTGAAGTCTCAGAAACAGCCCTCCCCTTGGTTGAGGGACCGGCCAATCACAGTGGAGGAGGGCTTTTGGTGGGAGGATTTTCCGTCTGTTTTCCTCCTGAAGAGGAGGACAGGTGGAGAGATCTTCAGCCTTCTCTGCCAAAGGGGTTCCGAAGACCACTCTGAAACCCTCTCATGACCCCCACAGGAGTCCCGACCCCCAGGTTGAGAATCAGTGAAGTAAAGTCAGGATTGAATCCCCAAATCAGAATAAATGTTCCAAATGAAGATGACGGGAAATCTTACCTTTATGTGGGGTCTTCTGGTCAAGGTTTTCTTCACCCAACACTTTGCTCTGGAGCGTAGACATCTCCTTTGGAACCTCGATGTATGTGACAGCAAGAGGGTTCTCTCCATCTCCCTATATAACTAATTTGGAGTGTTTTATGAGGAAGGCGTGCTCATTAGAATAAACAAATTAAGGAAAGAGCTGACTCAAGAAAACAATGAAAATTAATTTCGAATGGGGCGTTTTTCATCATGGCCCAAATCTGCTTCATTGAGTTAATTTTGGGGAGCAGAAATGTCAACTTCCCCTTCCGACAGGCTCCTTGTGTTTTCCTCCCATTGCTTCTTCCAAGAATGATTATTAGGGATTTTTAAAACAAATCTTGTGCATTATCAATCTGAGATAGAGAAATGGTCCCATGTAGCCCTTGGTACGAATACTCAATACACCCAAATGTGAACACTGGTGGAGGTTGCGGAAAATAGACCTTAGCATTCGGGAATTGTAGTTGCTGGGATTTATAGTTCACCTATAATCAAAGAGCACCTGCTTGTCCAGTTTTGATGGATTCGTTTCAATCTGTTCAACTCAATGAGGTCATCAGGGTTCTTGGAGAGGCGAGGCCTATCACATGCATCCTAGACCCCTGCCCATCCTGGCTGGTAAAGGAAGCCAGAGGGGTTTGGCAGAGTGGGTGAAGGTGGTGGTTAATGCCTCCCTTCGGGAAGGCAATATTCCAGCCAGCTTAAAGCAAGCTGTTATAAAACCGCTGTTGAAAAAACCATCACTGGACCCCACTCAATTCGTCAACTTTCGGCCAGTTTCCAATCTCCCCTATTTGGGCAAAGTCCTGGAACGTGTGGTGGCCTCACAACTCCAGGAATTCCTGGTTGACACGGATTATCTAGATCCGGCGCAGTCTGGTTTTAGGCCGTGACATGGTACTGAGACAGCCTTGGTCGCCTTAGTGGATTATCTTCGCCGGGAACTAGACAGGGGGAGTGTGTCCCTTTTGGTTCTGCTGGACCTCTCATTGGCCTTCGATACCGTCGACCACAGTATCCTTCTGGGACGCCTCGCAGGTATGGGCCTTGGGGGTACTGCTCTGCAGTGGCTCCGGTCCTTCCTCGAGGGCTGCTCCCAGAAGGTGTCACTAGGGGACTCCTGCTCGACTCCTCGGCCGTTGTACTGCGGAGTCCCGCAGGGTTCAGTACTGTCCCCTATGTTGTCGAAGGCTTTCATGGCTGGAATCACTAAGTTCTTGTGGGTTTTTTCGGGCTATATGGCCATGTTCTAGAGGCATTTCTCCTGACGTTTCGCCTGCATCTATGGCAAGCATCCTCAGAGGTGAGGTGTGTTGGAACTGGGAAAAAGGGTTTATATATCTGTGGAATGACCAGGTGAGACAAAGGACTTTTGTCAGTTGGGCTGACAAAATCAAATTATTTATTTCGGTCATATACCAGCACAAGAAATAGAAGTCACATTTTCATACAAACTTGGTACGTTTAGTACCTTAAAAATATAAATATAACTACTGAAGCACAATATGGGTGAGGGAGCAGAAGGGGAAACAGGGTAAAAACATACAATGCACAGATCCATCAGCAAATTATAGATTCAGGGAAGATGATTACTGTGGACTCAAACAATGGTTGATCTGGACCAAACTTGACACTGTTAGAGACTGGGAGTTTAGAGTGACAGACCCAGAAGGCAAAGAGGAGATAAGATCCGATGAGGTTTTCAACAAGTCTTTTATTTCAAGCTGATAAGCATGAGACGGAACAGCCCTTGGCCATTTTAGGCCGAAGAACAAAGATCTCATTTCAAACAAAGCCTTTATACTCCAACAATTAAAAAAACAACACTCAAGCAACTTCTGATTGGTTACAATTCACCTATGCCTACTGTCTATGAGTATATTCGCTCATCTAGCATGAATGCGGTAGCCTAGCAATAATCTCTTCTGTGCTTCGCCTCCCTAGGATGAGGGAGGGGTAACTCTACTTCTGGTTTCTTGGTCCCTATAACACGAATCCTCAATATGCCCAAATGTGAACACTGGTGGAGTTTGGGGAAAATAGACCTTGACATTTGGGAGTTGTAGTTCCTGGGATTTATAGTTCACTTAAAATCCAAGAGCATTCTGAACCCCACCAACAATAGAATTGGGCCAAATTTCCCACACAGACCATGCCTTGAAGACACATGCTGGCATGACCCTCTAGCCTCACACGCTCTCCCTTGCCCACACATGCACTCCACGCTGCTATGTGCCAAGCATGCCTTCTCTCCCCTCCCGACTTGGACCCTCCCCTTGGCTGAGAAGCTCACTGAAAGGCCAGCCAATCACAATGGATGAAGGCTTTTGGTGAGAGGATTCACGTCTGTTTCCAAAAAGGAAGAGAAGATCAGGTGGAGAGATCTTCAGTCTTCTCTGCCAAAGGGGTTCCTAAGACTGTAAGAAATATATGTTTTCAATGGTCTTTGGTGATCCCTCTGAAGCTCCCTAGTGACCCTGAGGTTGAGAAGCACTGCTGCAGATCTTAGAAAGCTCTTTCTTGATTTAAGGGGTTGGCATGCTAGCTGATATCCGAACAGAGGATGTCCCGGAGATGTCCCTCCTTTGGTCCTTTCATTGCTGGCTGCCACTTCCCGGCGGATGAATGGTGGTGCAATACCAGCTAAACAGTATAATTTCCCCAGTGGTATTGGGCATAGACATCCTGTGATAATGTGGCATGTCTCATTAAGAGCCACATCCACTGTTTTAAGGTGGTGAGATGTATTCTACGCTCGGCATATGTACTCAGCAGCAGAGTAGCAAAGCACAAGGGCAGATGTCTTCACTGTGTCTGGTTGTGATCCCCAGGTTGTGCCAGTCAGCTTTGGTATGATATTATTTCCAGCGCCCACTTTTTGCTTGATATCCAAGCCGTGCTTCTTATAAGTTGAAGCACGGTCCCGAGTGAGTCCCAGGTATTTGGGTGTGCTGCAATTCTCCAGTGGGATTCCTTCCCAAGTAATACGGTATTACAACTTGATTCAACACGACACAATATTCAGTTGTGAAAATGAATGGTCATATTTAGGCCTGCTGGTAATTAAAACTGATAAATGCTGTGTCTACTTTTTTGTTTATTAAATAATAAAGCAATTATATTTTATGGGCACACTTGACTATCTCTAACCATTAGCTTGTCTACTCCCATGGTTAAGTCTGAAGTTTTGCATCATTATTAAATGGATGTAATTGTGCTGAATCTGAGATAATACTTTTACCTTTAAGATGTTATCAGAAGCGACTCTTTTCGGACAAAAATACGTACCCAAAAATACGTGCAAAGAATGAACATGTTGGCGTCACTATCATGTTCCATGCACTTTAAATAGATGTGTGCCTTTAATGCAGGTATGAGTAAACCCAAGCCCGGCCCCCCGATGTGGTCCCTTGGGCTCTTGTCCCAGACCCTCCTCTCTCTCACCATCCTACCCTTCCTTCCTTCTCTTTCCTTCCCTTCCACCCTTTGGTCCTTCCTTCTCTTTTTCCTTCCTCTTTCCTTCCCTTCCACCCCATTTGAGACCTTGCCCTTCCCAGTTAGCTCAGGCAAAAGCAGACTATTACAGTGCCCTTCTATGTGTGCATCCACACTCTAGTTTGACCCCACTTTAATCTCTAGGGCTCAAGGCTATGGAAGCCTTGGATTTGGGTAGCATTAGAGCAGTGGTTCTCAACCTTCCTAATGCCACGACCCCTTAGTACAGGTCCTCATGTTGTGATGACCCCCAACCATAACGTTATTTTCGTTGCTACTTCATAACTGTAATTTTGCTACTGTTATGAATTGGAATGTAAATATCTAATATGCAGGATGCATTTTCAGTCACTGGACCAAATTTGGCACAAATACCCGATACGCCCAAAATTTGAATATTGGTGGGGTTGTTGGTGTCATCGAGGGCAGCGGAGGCCCCCGCCTCCAAGTTGGTCTGATGTGCAGCGGAGAGTTCCGTAGTTCCTAGAAGCCACAATTGGAACAAACTGATGAAATGTGCCCCAACAGACAGCTCAAAACAGGGACCGCATTCATCCTCTATGGCTTTCTATCACTTTCCCCCAAGCCCTAACATTGTAACTATTCCCCAAATAAAGATACTTGAGATTGCAACTTTTTAACTTTTCCGCTTGATACTTTGTGTCTCTCCCTGCCTGAACTATCAGCTTGCATGAAAATAACCTTTTCCAGGCTCCGGGGAACCGCGAGCCTGCCCGGAATGCTTCCCTCGTGTTCCAGGGATGCCGTATCTGCGTTATTTGAAACCGCGGATATGGAGTTTCTCCTTTTGGATCTCGGTATCCACAAAATCATAAAATGGCAAATCGGCTCCATTTTAATGTCATATTTTTCTGTACTAAATTCTAGACCTATCTGCTATCTCACTTTTCTTATTTTGGATCCCTACGCCCGGGAAATAACTTCTCGGTTTTTTGAGAATATATTTTATTAGAAACAGCTGATTGTCAAAGATGCCGGTTCCATAGCAGCCATTCCATTGCTCCCCACTGCCGCTCGCCCCTGCCAAGCTCTGGACACGGGGACTTGATGTGGTTCCCCCATGGGACTTCGGAGAGGAGCCTGGCCAGGGGGCCCCGGACCTTGGGAAGAGATTCTAGTTTTCCAAGGACCAAAATGTGGATCCATTGCAGTACGGCCGGAGTCCCATCTTCCAGCCTTTGCAAAGATCAAGGACTTTCTGTTGCCTGTTCGGAACTTCAGGAAACACTATTTCTCATGAGCTTTTCTCAGAAACATTGGACTCAAAGTCTCCAAATGAAATTAATTCTTTTATTAAATATACTTGGGATGTGGGACCAGGATGGGGTTTTTGTTGCTATGAAATACTTATGATTTGAATGTATGTATCTTCCTATGAAATATCTTTTGTCCTTTTGCTTTACCCTTGACCCCTTGCCCAACCTTAGAAAGGCGACCAGGAAAACAAATCAGTGCCCGAGGGGGGCTGTTGTCCCCACAAAACTAACATTCCACAGACGTTTGCATGGACAATAGCAAAGGAAGTTTTCCATTGGTTTTCTGAGTTGGTCTGATCAATGGATGCTTCCCACGGACTAGTTTCGATTTTTACAAACAATGCGGGCCAGACTTCTCAACAGGGAGTCTTCTGCCCAGCTCCGTCTTCCTTTACCCAGTACACAAAGCAAACTTCTCTTATCAGACCAGGGACAGGAAAACTCTTCTTAAATCAATCAACTCTTCATCAACAAAACAATAACTCAGTGCCTCAGCTGGCCGATTCCCCCCGGACGCAGGGACATGTATGTTTCAATATGTCATAATCCCATTACCTTCCATTGTCCCTGATCGTGCCACCTCCTCTTCCCTGATTCGTCAATCCCCAGAAGCGGGGAAAGCGTCCTGATAGGCTCCCCAGAAGCGGGGAACCCTTGTGATTGGCCCAGGCTAGGGGCGGGCCACCAAGCCTCCTCCCAGCTGTTCAAGCCACCAGCTAATCACCTTCAAGCTGGGCGGGGAAGGGCGGGTGAGAAATTTGAAATCTCTGCACATGTTTTGCTATAAAAATGCTTCCAAACTTTGTATTGGCATGCTTGCATGTGAATGATCACTGCAATTGCATCCGCTTCAGCTGAATCGCTCAATAAACCTCGGTGCCACTTCTTCGCCTTGGCAAGAGTCTAATTTCAATTATTAATATTAATAAAATTGCTGGAATCAGGCTTCTCTGACGGCTCGCCAAGGTCATGGACCCTCTTTGGTGCGGACCTAGGGGCCTCTCTTACTGGGGAGACCCTCCTAAAGTCCGTATTGACTTCATTGGGGGTGATTGATTTTGTCATTTGCTGGAGTTGCTGGGATTTATAGTTCACCTTAAATCAAAGAGCCTTCTGAACTCCATCAATGATGGAATTGAATCAAACATGGCACACAGAATTCCCATGACCAAGAGAAAATACTGGGAAGGTTGGTGGACATTGACCTTGAGTTTTTGGAGTTGTAGTTCACCTACATCCAGAGAACACTGTGGACTCAAGCAATGATGGATCTGGATCAAACTTGGCACAAATACTCAATATGCCCAAATGTGAACACTGGTAGAGTTTGGAGAAAATAGACCTTGCCATTTGGGAGTTGTAGTTGTTGGGATTTATAGTTCACTTAAAATCCAAGAGCATTCTGAACCCCACCAACGATAGAATTGGACCAGATTTTCCACACAGAACCCCCAGGACCAACAGAAAATACTATGTTTTCTGATGGTCTTTGGCGACCCCTCTGACACCCTCTTGTGACCCTCCCAGGGTTCCTAATGCAGGTTGAGAAATGCTGCATTAGAGTATATTGATCAGATTGATATACAGTGTACGAGGACATCTGATGTATATACCTAAGATTAAAGTACATTCAGTTATAAGTTGGCCATCCCCACTTTTTCTCAAAATAATAATAATAATACCCTTTATTTATATCTCCCCTAAGGAACTCAGAGCAGATTTCAGTTTACATAAATAAGGAATTCTTTGAATGCCTTTTTACACGGTGAACTACATACAATACACAGATAGAGAGAGGTAAAGGCCTTCCCATTTCCATCTCTGGCGCCTGGAGGCGATGTTCAACTCCGGCCATGGGGAAGTACTCCTATTCCATGCCAAGGAGCCTGTTGTCCATAGACTGTCTTGGATTGTTGCCAGCATGTCTACATGGGGCACCCTTTTACCTCCCCGCCAAGGCGGTACCTATTGATCTACTTGCATTGCATCCTTTTGAACTGCTAGGTAGGCAGAAGCTAGGGCTGACAACCAGGAGCTCACCCCAACTCGTGGCTTCAAACTGCAAACCCCCTGGTCAGCAGATTTATTTCAGCTAGCAGTTTTAACCTCTGCGCTACAGCAACCCCACTGGATTGCTGTACTTGTATATTTATAATTTTACTTGAACTAGACGTATACTGTATGTATTGTCTGTTTTGATTAGGCCAATTGGCTGATCAATAAAATTGTTTTGGTTTCGGTTAAGGGTAGCATTACAAGCTCTCCCCAAACTACAAACCCCCTGATTCCATTGCACAGCAGATTAAGTGGTGTCAAACTGCATTCATCCTTCAATGTAAAGGCACCTTATGTTGCTCTTTAGGAAATTTTGCCGTCTTGACTCCGCTCTCCTGCTGCTGGGCCAGAAAAGTCCCAGTTTTCTGGCCCACGGGATGTGAGATTTGGGGGTCGGTAATGGTTCCCTCATGATGCCACTTCTCACACGATACCAAGATCCCTCCCAACAACTTAGCCATGCCCTGGAACCCTACTCCTTGTCATATTTCGGTATCTGTTTCCCCAGAGATACATTTGCTTTCATCTTTTGAGCTGCCTAACATCAGTTGGAGCAGCAGAACCAGTTTCAAAGAGTATATTTGCTAGTAGCACAAGTACAATAAAAGTCCCATGTTGATCTTTATGGCTTCCAAGAAGACATGACAGCAAGCATTGAACAAAGAAATAGTGGATAGGCCCCAATTTATGGAACATTTCTCTCGCCGATATGAAGTTGAATAGGAAAGGATGCACGCTATTCCCAGATGTCGGAAGTGGAATCTCCGCCGGGGTAGCGCATCTCTCTTGCCCGAGCCGGACCGAACGGCTCGTGTCCAAAATCCACCAGGAATTCCGGTCTCACTTTTAGGCCGCCCTGCACAGTGTTCACGTCCAGCTGGATCATGATCGAACCTTCCCTGGAAAAGACATAATGTGAGACAAAAGTCAAAGTTGTGTGCCGTCAAGTTGTTTCCAACCCATGGACACCTTATCATGAGGCTTTCCGAGCTGGATGTGGACAGAAGAGGCCTTTCTTTGAGATAGCCAGAGTGTGACTCATCTAAGGCCAGTCTTACTTGAACTGCTTGGGGTAAAACTGCTTGTCCCAGGCCGTGAAAATTGAGTAGGTGACGAAGAGACGGGTGCCGTCTAAGCTCAGCTGCAACATTTGAGGCCCTCCTTGGACTTTCTTGCCCTAAAGACAGCAGGGAAGAAAAAGCCCCAGGATTAGGAAACATCTAAAAAGAACTACAAAACACAGAAAGGCCAGATTTCTCTGTTGGCCTTCTCAAAATCAAGTTGGGAATGTAATGGTGCTGTTACACTCCAGAACAGGAATAACCCTCTGATTTTAAAACACCACACGTTGAGTAGGAAAACAATCCTTTTATTGAAGATAAGTAAAAGCAGCAAAGTAGAAAAAGCCCTTTAAGGGAATAGGCAAATCCAATTAGGTAAGAAGATAAGCAGGAACAAATTAGTCCAAGGTATTCCTTCTCAAAATCAAGTGGGGAATGTAATTGCACTGTTGCACTCCAGAACAGGAATAACCCTCTGATTTTAAAACACCACACGTTGAGTAGGGAAACAATCCTTTTTTATTGAAGATAAGTAAAAGCAGCAAAGTAGAAAAAGCACTTTAAGGGAATAGGTAAATCCAATTAGAAAGAAGATAAGCAGAAACAAATTACTCCAAGGTATGGCTCAGCAAAGTTCACAAACAAAGTCCAGACTTCTGTAATAAAATCCAATGAAACAGGGAAATGTTCATCCAAGGCATGAGTAGGTAATTACAAGAGACAAAGAGACAAACCATACAGCAAGAAATCCGTAAACATGAATCTTCCGAGCAAGGCTTTCATGAGAAAAGAGCAAGAACTTAGCAGGAATCTGAAACTATGTTTCATCTGACTATATTTCTCATTCGTGGAACTTTATATCCTCACATTAAGCTATTCCAAGCGCTCAGAAATTGGTTTCACTTTAGCGTAATACCTCTCATCCTTATCTGTCGAAGCCTGGCAGAACGCCAAAGGCCTTGGTCGAGCTGTCTGTTTTGGCTAATTTCCACCCTCCTGTCTATATGCTCATTAGTTCCTGCAGGTGCCAAGTTGTTTTCAAACCCCAAATCCTGGGAGCTCTCTGGGAGCAATTCAGGGAATAAACTCTCATCCCTATACCCCGTAGGAACATTCTCATGGGAAACTACACTTTGAACCGGCGTCTCTATGTCATTCTCTGCATTAATGTCATTGACCAAATCATTGCCAAATTGATCCTCATTGACATCATTCCCCACATCCAAAGCACCTTGATCTTGAAACACAATCACAGCCTGAACTCCAACATGGTCAAATCCAAGGTCTCCTATTTGGAAGACCAGAGTTCTATGCAGACTGTTTAGATCTATATCCAAATCTGTCTGGTCCATCATTGACCTTACCTGAATCACAAAGGGATCGGGTTGACAGTCCAGCTCCAGATCCTCAAGGACAGTTACAGGACTCCCTTTCTCAAGGCTGCCCCCCACAAACACCTAAAGATCCCAAAGAGACAAGGTCAGTTGGGCAGTAAAAGCAACAGTGGCAAATAAATGGGAGTCCCTGGTCCCATCGTCCCCAGCCAGGCAAATAAATGGGAGTCCCCTGGAGTGATGGAATCCAACTTGTGGAAACTTATGGTTATGGAAGGTTGCAAACTTACCTGCCCGACCAGTTTGGGACAGTATGGGTCTGTGATATCGTATTGCCGGATGTCGCCATGCACCCAGTTGCTGCAGTAGAGGAACTGGTCATTCAGGGAGATGAGCATATCAAAAATGAACCCTGGAGGAGGAGCAGGATCATCAAGTCACAGGAGACCCTGAGGGCAAGCCAGTTCAGACTCCTTCTGAAGACACGGTCCAAGATCTCCCAACAGATGGCCATCCAGCCTCTGCTTCAAAACCTCTGGAGAAGGCAACTAACCTGGCATTTCGGGATAGATCCATCCCGATACTTTCTTGTTCGGGATTTGGATCACTTTCTCAGCCCTCCAGCATCCATCCTACAGAGAAACCAAAAGTGACTTGTGCGATAGAAAAATGGACTTCCTGCCTATGGTTTTCCTTGGAGGGAGTTTGCCGTTGCCTTTCCCTGAGGCTGAGAGAGAGTGGATTTCCATAGCGGAGTAGGGCACCAAACCATGAAATCACCCTGGATCCCCACAATCAATCGGCTTCCTTCACAGCCACCCTTCCTTTTTTCACCTCTGACTTGAAGAAATGGTGGATGGAGCCCTCTAGGGGGCAGGCCACGTAACCGTGGACCGAGTTGGGGTTGTGCAAGAAGCGGATCTGCATCGGAGCCGAATCTTCGCCCACGTCAATCGAGTGGAGGAGGCGGTGGGTGGTCCAATCCCAGATGTTGAGGTATCGGCCGTAGCGTTCTGTGGACGAACAGGAACCAGGGTTATTCCAAGGGAGGACTGACAAAAACAGGATCAAGTAGGAGTATGGCCTCCCTCGATTTTGACACTCCTGCTGATGGAGTCTAGAATCACAATGGCTTTTTCCTCTGGCTCATCTTCAGCTTGTGGTCTGCTAGGACTCTTCTCTCTTTTGTGTGAGTGCTCCTACCTTTTCTCAGATTGTCTGGGTCGAACCCATTAATTAAGAACTTGGGCTCCCCGAAATTGGTGCTGATCAGGACATTGTGCCGCGGCTGGAACCAGAAGTCAAACATCCCGATGGGTCCATCTTCTGGACACTCCCAGTTCCCTTTCACTTCAAAGGTTTCCGAGTCCAGAACAAGAAGGCCACCTGGGACCAAAAAAAAATAGGAACCACTGGGGTCAAAAGGCAATGTGTTTGCAAAGAGCAATATTTATTATTTCTAACCTGCTT
This sequence comes from Anolis sagrei ordinatus, assembly GCF_025583915.1. NCBI lineage: Eukaryota > Metazoa > Chordata > Lepidosauria > Squamata > Anolidae > Anolis > Anolis sagrei. The sequence goes on from NW_026844700.1 coordinate 7,567,643, forward strand.
TCACCCCAATGATTGGGATTCAAGGCAGGCAACCTATTAGAATACTGGCAGTGTTGTGGAATTTTCCCCTATTGTGGAGGGCTACTTGTATTCCCAAATGGTATCTATGCCTGCAGTACCTTTTGCATTGCCGAATGGATCTCCAAATCCACTGATTAGAACATCTCCGTTGCCCATGTTACGCGAGGTGGTCAAGAAACTCAGGTTGGTTTTCTTGACGATTTCTCGGGGTTCAATGACCTGCCGATGGAAGACAGAAAACAGATCATTTCTGCATTCCATCCTATGTAAGGCCCTTTTCCTTAAACTCTAAGATACATCATCTGTATTATAGCATTATGCAGATTCGAATCCGGGGAGAGGCGGATGAGCTCCCTCTATCAGCTCCAGCTCCTCATGTGGGGACATGAGAGAAGCCTCCCACAAGGATGATAAAAACATCAAATCATCCAGGCGTCCCCTGGGCAACGTCCTTGCAGACGGCCAATTCTCTCACACCAGGAGTCACTCCTGACATGACAAAAAAACCCCAAAAAAACAACCATTTTGATTGCCATAGTTTTGCATTGCTTATTACAATGCAAAACTATGGCTTGTGCCTCAGCAAACTACAACTCCATCACTTAGGCATAGCAATCCTGGCATAGAAATTTTATTTATTTATTTATTTATTTATTTATTATATAAGCACTGGGACTGTGGTGCAGCTGACTGGGAGTCAGCTGCATTAAGATCTTTACTAACCGAAGAGTCATGAGTTCAAAGCCAGTCCGGGTTGGAGTGAGTGTCCAACCAATTTGTGTAGCTTGCTGTCAGCTTTTGCAGCCCAAAAGACAGTTGCATCTGTCAAGTACGAAATTTAGATACCACCTACACGGGGAGGCTAATTTAACTAATTTACGATGCCATAAAAATCTCCAACAATCCTACAAAGAATGAGGAAGTACTTCATCAGTGTCACAAATGGGCGGTGAAGCCGCAGCTCCCCTGGTGGCCAGAATACCCTCATGAAAGAGTTTTAATTGCCTCTGTGTCTGTCTATATATGTTGTGTGTCTATGGCATTGAATGTTTGCCATGTATATGTACATTGTAATCCACCCTGAGTCCCCTTTGGGGTGAGAAAGGCAGAATATAAATACTGTAAGTAAGTAAGTAAGTAAGTAAGTAAATAAATAAATATTTAGAGTATTATATCCCACTTTTCTCACCCCAAAGGGGACTTATAGCGGCTTAAAAGAACACACATATGACAAATATTTAGTGCCGATTATACAATTAACAAGGACACACAACATAGAGGTAAAGGCACTTTTCCCCATCTCATTTCCGGCATCTTGCAGGCTGTGCTTGACTCCGGCCATGTCGCTCCATCTTCCTTGTTGAGGAACTTTGCCTCCGAATGACGTCCTTAAGGGTACTTTTATTACYTCCCCACTAAAAGTGGTACCTATTTTATTTACTCGCCTTTCTGCTTTCAACCTGCTAGGTGGGCAAATGAGCTGGAGCTAACAGCAGGTGCTCAACCCCGACCCAGGCTCAAACTTCCGACCTTCCGATCGGCAGGATTTTTCTGCAGCACAGCGGTTTAGCCTGCTGTGCTAAGCTCTGTCCTAAATTGGTGTTGAACTCTCTTCGTGGAACAGTGTAGATGCCCCCTGATTGTTTCCCCATATGATGTCTTGACCTACTTTGTACAAGCTGGGAGCGCGCTGGTCAGAGCCTGTGTCCACCACATAAATACGTCCGGAGACCCCACATGGCAGGATGAGCCGGTTGCGCTCCTTGCTAGGGTCTCCGAAAGAGCTGCTGCTGGCGTTCCAGCCTGAGTGATAGAGTTCGTCATCCAGGTAAGGCAAGCGCAGGCGGTGGATGACCTGTCGAGAGACAAAGAGGATGTGGCATTGGAAAATCAGGGTTATGTCGCTGAGGTGGGATTTGAGTCTGGATCGCATCAAACATGTCATTACACCAACTCAAATCGAACTCTTTACCATAATGCTAAGCAGAAAGGCTGAGCCCAGTGTCGCAGGGAACTGAGCTCTGATGAGAATCTCAAATATCCCTGGAGGGAAGTGGTTCTTATCTTGAAAGGGCTTAAAGAGCTATAATTCGCATATTTCATTAGTCTTAATATCTAGACTACTAACAAAATCCGGAAGCTTTCCGAATCCCATAAAAAAAGCATCTACTAAGCAAAGCATTTGTCTGGTGAGGTGGTTTGGTCCTGGGATTCTGGAGATCTGGGTTCGAGTCCCTGCTCAGGCATGGAAACCCCTTAGGTGCCATGAGAAAGGCCATACTCTCTCAGCCTCAGAGGGAGGCAGATCTGGCCAGGAAAACCTTGCAAAAGGGTTGCCATTGAAGTACCAGGACAGCAACAGATACTAGACATTAAAAGGAGATCTTAGCTGGATTGCATGCAAGATAATCTATATAAATAAAAATGTAATGTTTGTTTGTGGGATTAACATAACTCCAAAACCACTGGACGAATTGACACCAAATTTGGACACAAGACACCTATCAGGCCAACAAGTGACCATCACTCATAGAAACACTGGAAAACACAGCAGAAGAGACTTAAAAAGTAAAAAAAAACCCAAAATATATATTACAATGCATGCACAAAACCACATTTACAATTACCGTCCTGTTTCTAATCTGCCATTCTTAGGTAAGGTGATAGAACGGGCTGTACTGGGACAATTGCAACAACTCCTGGATGACACAGCTGGCCTGGACCCTTTCCAGTCAGGTTTTCGCCCGGGCCATGGGACGGAGACAGTCCTGGTTGCCATTACGGATTAACTCCGTCGCCAGTCTGACAACGGTGGATCCGCGCTACTGGTACTTCTCGACCTTACCGCAGCGTTTGACACCGTTGACTACGATCTAATGATTCACCGTCTTGCCATGTCCAGAGTTCGCGGTCAGGCCCTCAATTGGTTCAACTCATTTCTCCGGAACCGGAGTCAACGCGTGGAGTACATGGATCAAGTCTCCGATAGATCCCCCCTCCTATGTGGGGTCCCCCAAGGTGCAATTCTCTCTCCTCTTCTCTTCAACATCTACGTTAGACCCCTTGCTAGTTTGGCTCGGAGTTTCGGCCTGGACTGCTACCAATATGCGGACGATGCCCAACTCCTTCTACACCTGGAGCAACGTCAATTCCAGACAATTTCACCCAATGTCTGGAGGCTCTGTCGAACTGGCTATGTGCTAGCAGACTGAAGGTGAACCCGGCGAAGACTGAGATTCTCTGTCATGGCCGCCCGGCAGGTCTGACTCATCCGTTACCCACCTTCGATGGTGCCCTCCGTCGACCACTGTTAAGAGCTTGGGTGTCGTCCTGGATTTGCTGCTGACAATGGAAGCTCAGGTCACTGCTGTCAGCAAATAGACCTTTTTCCATCTATGACAAGCGAGGCAACTGGCACCCTACCTATCTGACGAGGCTCTGGCAACAGTCATCCATGCCACGGTCATGTCTAGGCTGGACTATTGCAATGCCCTGTATGTTGTCCTTCCGATGTCTACGACCCGAAAGCTCCGTATTGTTCAGAATGCGGCAGCCAGGTTACTCACAAGAACGCCCATGAAATGCCATATAACACCAGTGCTGCAACATTTACATTGGCTTCCAACTGAGTACCGTGGCCTGTATAAGATGTTAGTTCTGACCTTTAAAATTCTTTACGGCCAGGGTCCATCGTACCTTAGGGACCGCCTCTCCTTCTCCCATCATCGGAGGTCGCAACGACCAGCCCAACGTGACTTACTCTATATACCAGGTCCTAGAGAAGTGCACTTGGAAAGTACCAGATGCAGGGCTTTCTCTATTTCTGCCCCTGCCTTATGGAATTCCTTGCCGCCCTATATGAGAGCCATGCGTGACTTAGGGCCTTTTACTCTAGCACTTAAGACCTGGCTTTTTACTAGAGCATTCGATCTCTGTTAATTTTTAATTTCTGTATGTATGTATTTTATCTTTTACAATTTAGCTGTAAATCGCCTAGAGCATTCCCGGATGGAGGGCGATTAATAAATTAAATATGATGATGATGATGATGATGATGATGATGATATATATGCATAGACACAAATATATATATATATATACACACATATATATAAACACAGAAAACACATATACACAGACTGGAAGAAAGGAGGGAAGGGAAGGATAAAGGGAAGAGAGAAGGAAGGAAGGAAGGAAGGAGAAAGAGGGAGAGAGGGAGGAGAGAGGGAAGGAAGGAAAGATTAAAGGGTGGAAGGGAAGGATGGGAGGAGAAAGGGGGTTAGGGATGAAGAGAAGGATGGAAGAAGGGAAGGATAAAGGGAAGAGAGAAGGAAGGAAGGAAGGACGAAAGTACTGAAGGGAAGGATGGGAGGAGAAAAGGGGAGGGAGATAAGGAGGAAGGAAAGACAAAAGGGAGAGAAGGAGGGAAGGGTGAAAGAATGGAAGGGAACGATAGAAGGAGAAAGGGAGGCAAGAAGGAAGGAATGAGAGAAGGAAGGAAAGACAAGAAGGAGGGAAGGACAAAAGGGTGGAAGGGATGGAGGAAAGAAAGAGAAGGAAACAAGGATGAAAGGGAAGGAAGGAGGAAGAGGGAGAGAGGGAGGAAAGAGGGAAGAAGGGACCAAAGGGTGGAAGGGAAGGATGGAAGAAGAGGGAAGGGAGATAAGGAGGAAGTAAAGAGGGAAGGAAGGAAAGACAAAAGGGAGGGAAGAAGGGATGGACAAAAGGGTAGAAGGGAAGGATGGATGGAGAAAGAGGAAGGTAAGGAGGAAGGAAAGAGAGGAGGAAGGAAAGGCAAGGGAGAGAAGGAGGGAAGGATGAAAGAGTAGAAGGAAAAGATAGAAGAAGAAAGGGAGGCAGGCAAGGAGGAAGGAATGAGAGAAGGAACGAAAGACAAGAAGGAGGGAAGGACAAAAGGGTGGAAGGGGAAGGAGGAAGGAAAGAGAAGGAAGGGTGAAAGGGAAGGAAGGAAGGAAGGAGGAAGAGGGAGAAAGAGGGAAGAAAGGACCAAAGGGTGGAAGGGAAGGATGGAAGGAGGAAGAGGTAAGGAAGGGTGGTAAGGAGGAAGGAAAGAGGGAAGGAAGGAAAGACAAAAGGGAGGGAAGAAGGGATGCACAAAAGGGTAGAAGGTAAGGATGGAAGGAGAAAGAGGAAGGTGAGAAGGAAGGAAAGACAAAACGGAGAAGAGGAGGGAAGGATGAAAGAGTGGAAGGGAAAGATAGAAGGAGAAAGGAAGGGAAAGGAGGGAGGTAAGGAAGAAGGAAAGACAAAAGAGAGGGAAGGAGGGAAGGACAAATGGATGGAAGGAGGAAGGAAAGAGAAGGAAGGACTAAAAATGGAAGCGAATGAAGGAAGGGAGAAGGAGGGGAGGGAGGGAGGAAAGGTGGAAAGGAAGGAGAAAGAGGGAGGGAAGGAGGCAGGTAAGAGAAAAGGAAGGAAGGAAAGGCCTGGCTTTACCCATATCTGATCTAGACCAAACATGGTCCTCAGACCCTTCATTATTCAACTTAAAAGAATAGAAGGTTAGACATTTTTGAGTCTCAAAGCAGATTGATTGTTGTTAGGTGAAGTGGCCTTCTGTGATGTCATTTGGAAAGCCACGGAGAGAAACAGATTGGCTGGTGCTAGGTGACATATGTCTGAGATTAGGCAGGAAATAAATAAATATAAAAAGAAGGGAGAAGAACAGAAGGAGAGAGAAAGGAAATCTATAAAATAGGATTTACCTGGCAATAACTTGGTGATTCCGGATCCACGTCCACGGTGGCCAAATAGTCAGGTTGACGAGTCCCACTTAAAACGCACAGTACGTACATCAGCTTTTCTTTGGGGCCTGCGGAAGCAAAGTCTAGTATCAGGATCTTAAAGCAGAGGATGGATTTTGTTGGATATATGGAGTTGGAACCTGATTCTGGGTAGAAAATATCAGCCCGACTTACCTCTCATGGCATCCAGTGGCGAAGCGTATCCAGGTCCATGGTGTGAGCCATACCTCCCTATACATTTGGGGGGAAACAAAAGAGCAAGATCTGGTTTATTCACAATCGAAAGGAAACGCTTGGATCAAAGGAGGACTTGGATTACAAGAGTAATGACGGAGGATCTAGGACAGTGTTTCTCAACCTTCCGAATGCCGCGACCCCCTAAACCTCCTGTTGTGGTGACCCCCAACCATAACATTATTTTCATTGCTACTTCATAACTGTAATTTTGCTACTGTTATGAATCGTAATGTAAACATCTGATATACAGAATAGATTTTCATTCACTGGACTAAATTTGGCACAAATACCTGATACGCGCAGATTTGAATACTGGTGGGGTTGTGGCGGATTGATTTTGTCATATGGGAGTTGTAGTTACTGGGATTTATAGTTCACCTACAATCAAAGAGCATTCTGAACTCCACCAATGATAGAATTGGACCAAGCCCGGCACACAAAACTCCCATGAGCAACAGAAAATACTAGAAGGGTTTGGTGGGCATTGACCTTGAGTTTGGGAGTTGTAGTTCACCTACATCCAGAGAGCACTGTGGACTCAAACAATGATAGATCTGGACCAAACTTGATATGAATACTCAATATGCCCAAATGGAAACAATGGTGGAGTTTGGGGGAAATAGACCTTGACATTTGGGAGTTGTAGATGCTGGGATTTATAGTTCACCTACAATCAAAGAGCATTCTGAACTCCACCAATGATGATAGAATTGAACTAAGCTCGGCACACAGAACTCCCATGAGCAACAGAAAATACTAGAAGGGTTTGGTGGGCATTGATCTAGTTCCAACAGACCTCATACTTCTTAGGATGCTTGCCATAGATGCAGGTGAAATGTCAGGAGAGAATGCCTCTACACCATGGCCATATAGCCCGAAAAAACCTACAACAACCCATTGACCTTGAGTTTGGGAGTTGTATTTCACCTACATCCAGAGAGCATTGTGGACTCAAACAATGATGGATCTGGACCAAACTTGACACGAATATTCAATATGCCCAAATGGGAACACTGGTGGAGTTTGGGGGAAATAGACCTTGACATTTGGGAGTTGTATTTGCTGGGATTTATAATTCACCTACAATGAAAGAGGATTCTGAACCCCACCAATGATAGAACTGGGCCTAACTTCCCACACAGACCCCCATTCCATGAGCCACCCTCCCCATGGTTGAAGGACCGGCCAATCACAGCGGAGGAGGGCTTTTGGTGGGAGGATTTTCCGTCTGTTTCCAAAAAGGAAGAGAAGGACAGGTGGAGAGATCTTCAGCCTTCTCTGCCAAAGGGGTTCCGAAGACCATCAGAAATATGTGTTTTCTGATGGTCTTTGGTGACCACTCTGAAACCCCCTCGCGACCCCCACAGGGGTTCCGACCCCCAGGTTGAGAAATACTGAAGTAAAGTCAGGATTGAATCCCCAAATCAGAATAAATATTCCAAATGGAGACGACGGGAAATCTTACCTTTGTGTGGGGTCTTCTGGTCAAGGTTTTCTTCACCCAACACTTTGCTCTGGAGCGTAGACATCTCCTTTGGAGCCTCGATGTATGCGACAGCAAGAGGATTCTCTCCATCTCCCTATATAACTAATTTGGAGTGTTTTATGAGAAAGGCGTGCTCATTAGAATAAACAAATTAAGGAAAGAGCTGACTCGGGAAAACAACGAAAATTAGTTTCGGATGGGGCGTTTTTCATAATATCCCAAATCTGCTTCATTGAGTTAATTTTGGGGAGCAGAAATGTCAACTTCCCCTTCTAACAGGCTCCTTGAGTTTTCCTCCCATTGCTTCTTCCAGGAATGATTACTAGGGATTTTTAAAACAAATCGTGCGCGTTATCAATCTGAGATGGAGAAATGGTCCCATGTAGCCCTAGGTACGAATACTCAGAGTAGCAAAGCACAAGGGCAGATGTCTTCACTGTGTCTAGTTGTGATCCCCAGGTTGTGCCAGTCAGCTTTCGTATGATATTATTTCTAGCACCCACTTTTTGCTTTTGCTTCTTATAAGTTGGAGCACGGTCCAGAGTGAGTCCCAGGTATTTGGGTGTGCTGCAATTCTCCAGTGGGATTCCTTCCCAAGTAATACGGTATTACAACTTGATTCAATACAACACAATATTCAGTTGTGAAAATGAATGGTCGTATTTAGGCCTGCTGGTAATTAAAACTGATAAATGCTGTGTCTACTTTTTTGTTTATTAAATAATAAAGCAATTATATTTTATGGGCACACTTGACTATCTCTAACCATTAGCTTGTCTACTCCCATGGTTAAGTCTGAAGTTTTGCATCATTATTAAATGGATGTAATTGTGCTGAATCTGAGATAATACTTTTACCTTTAAGATGTTATCAGAAGCGACTCTTTTCGGACAAAAATACGTACCCAAAAATACGTGCAAAGAATGAACATGTTGGCGTCACTATCATGTTCCATGCACTTTAAATAGATGTGTGCCTTTAATGCAAGTATGAGTAAACCCAAGCCCGGAGCCCCGATGTGGCCCCTTGGGCTCTTGTCCCAGACCCTCCTCTCTCTCACCATCCTACCCCTCCTTCCTTCTCTTCCCTTCCCTTCCACCCTTTGGTCCTTCCTTCTCTTTTTCCTTCCTCTTTCCTTCCCTTCCACCCCATTTGAGACCTTGCCCTTCCCAGTTAGCTCAGCCAAAAGCAAACTACTACAGTGCCCTTCTATGTGTGCATCCACACTCTAGTTTGACCCCACTTTAATCTCTAGGGTTCAAGGCTATGGAAACCTTGGATTTGGGTAGCATTAGAGTATATTGATCAGATTGATATACAATGTAGGGGGGACGAGGACATCTGATGTATATACCTAAGATTAAAGTACATTCAGTTATAAGTTGGCCATCCCCACTTTTTCTCAAAGTAATAATAATAATAATAATAATAATAATAATAATAATAATACACTTTATTTATATTCTACTTTATCTCCCCAAGGGACTCAGAGCAGATTATAGTTTATATATATAAAGGGCAAACATTAAATGCCTTTTTACACAGTGAACAACATACAATACACAGATAGACAGAGGTAAAGGCCTTCCCATTTCCATCTCCGGCGTCTGGAGATGATGCTCAACTCCGGCCATGGGGAGGTGCTCTTATTCCATGCCGAGGAGCCTGTTGTCCATAGACTGTCTCGAATCGTTGCCAGCATTTCTGCATGTCTTCGTGTGGCATCCTTTTACCTCCCCGCCAAGGCGGTATCGATTGGTCTATTTACATTACAGCCTTTTGAACTGCTAGGTAGGCAGAAGCTAGGGCTGACAGCCAGGAGTTCACTCCAACTCGTGGCTTTGAACTGCTAACCCTCTGGTCAGCAGATTTCTTTCAGCTAACAGTTTTAACTGCTGCGCTACCGCAACCCCATTGGATTGCTGTACTTGCATATTTATAATTTTACTTGAACTTGACATATACTGTATGTGTTTGTACTGTCTTATCTTGATAAGGCCAATTGGCTGATCAATAAAATTGTTTTGGTTTCGGTTAAGGGTAGCATTACAAGCTCTCCCCAAACTACAAACCCCCTGATTCCATTGCACAGCAGATTAAGTGGTGTCAAACTGCATTCATCTTTCAATGTAAAAGCACCTTATGTTGCTCTTTAGGAATTTTTGCTGTCTTGACTCCACTCTCCTGCTGCTGGGCCAGAAAAGTCCCAGTTTTCTGGCCCACGGGATGTGAGATTTGGGGATCGGTAATGGTTCCCTCATGATGCCACTTCTCACACGATACCGAGATCCCTCCCAACAACTTAGCCATGCCCTGGAACCCTACTCCTTGTCATATTTCGGTATCAGTTTCCCCAGAGATACGTTTGCTTTCATCTTGTGAGCTGACTAACATCAGTTGGAGCAGCAGAACCAGTTCCAAGCTGCTTGCATCGCGAAACAAAAAAAGAACCCTAAATGACCATGTTCATTCCATTTTGGGGTTTCGTCTGAATTTTAGAACAGTGACCTAAGTCCCTGAACCTATTTTGGAGGCAGTTTTGGGTTCATCCTCACGGGACCTTTTGGTCTCTGATTTTAAGGTGATCTTTAGGAGGTCCAAAATATGTCCTAGACTCCTTAGGTAAGCCTAAACTTAGACCCAACAGACAAGGCAGATGTCACCCTTCACTGATGATGATGATGATGATGATGATGATGATTGTATGTATTTATACCCTGCTTTTTCTCTACCAAAGGATACTCAAAGTGGGAAGATTATCTTTGCAAGAAGGTTCTCATCTCTACTGTTGTTTGTTTTTTAGTAGCCTTGGTTAGCAGTCGGTATATTTGAGATATATTGGTAACTAGCTTGGGTACCCAGCAGTGCCCAGGTTATGTGAGAAAGGCCTTGTTTGTTTTGGGGTGTTTAGTAATATCATGTAGTTAATTAGTAACACTATTTATCAAGAAAAAGCCAGTCTTTGCTTTTGTTGTTTATGAATGCTCCCATTTGAAAATTCATAATGATGTGGTTGAACTAAAATTCCCAGAATCGTGGGACAATCCTCCCCAAACCAGGCCTGTATGCTCAGTTGGCCATGTTGGGTCAGTGTGCCAAGTTTGGTCCAGACTATACATGAAAGATTACTACTACCACATCAACTCTAGATTATTAAATATGGTTTTCTGTGGACGAGCAGATGGGGACTACTGGATGGCTTATGTTTTGTAACAGAAACTAGAGCTGATGTGGTCTATCCAATGTTGTTTTCTGAATCAACACCCTAAATAATGAAACTGAATCTAAAGTTGACCAAAAACTGATTCATAACCCTTTTGGTACTAATGTTGGAGAGTGGTCCCTGATCAAAGTGGTCCCTAGTCAAAGTGGTCCCTGATCAAAGTGATCCCTAGTCAAGTCATCCCTGGTCAAGTGGTCCCTGGTCAAAATGGTCCCTGGTCAAGTAATCCCTGGTCAAGTAATCTCTGGTCAAAATGGTCCCTGGTCAAAATGATCCCTAGTCAAGTCGTCCCTGGTCAAAGTGGCCCCTAGTTAAGTCATCTCTGGTCAAAGGGAGAATGAAGAGAGGTGAGAGACAAAGAAGAAAGATAGAGGAAAGAAAGGAGATGGAGAAGGGTTATGAGGAAAAACAATGAGGAAGGAAAGCAAAGGAAGGGAGAATGCATGTGAGGGATAAGGAGAAAGAAAAGAAAGAGTCACAAAGTGAGCTTGCCCACCATCACAAGAGGATTGCCATAGAGACATGGTGAGGTAGGCACTCTCAGAGCTGGAAAATGGAGGAAGCAGTCCCCAGAGAAAGATACAGATATATGCTATTACAAGAATGGTATGTCTCATGTTGACGTTTACAACAAGGAGTCAAAGCAGCAAGCATTGGACAAAAAAGTATTGCATAGATCCCAATTCTTAAGCAATTCTCCTGCCAATATGAAGACGACTTGGAAAGGATGCACGCTACTCCCAGATCTCGGAGGTGCAATCCCCACCGGGATAGCGCATCTCTTTTGCCCGAGCCGGACCGAACGGTTCATGTCCAAAATCCACCAGGAATTCTGGGTTCACACAAAGGCCGCCCTTCACAGTGTCCACATCCAGCTGGAGCATGACCGAACCATCCCTGGAAAAGATATAATGAAAGGGGAAGTCAAGATTGTGTACTGTCACGTTTTCCCCGACACATTGGCACTTTATCATGAGGTTTTCCAGGCTGTATTTGTACACAAGAGGCCTTCCTCTGAGTAGGAGAAAGTGCGACTCGCCCAAGGCCACTCTTACCTGATCAACTCCGGGTAAAACTGCCTGTCCCAAGGTGTGTAAAGAGAGGTGGTGACGTAGAGCCGGTGGCCGTCTAAGCTCAGCTGCAGCATATGAGGCCCTCCTTGGACCTTCTTGCCCTAAAGACAGCAGGGAAGAGATAGCCCCAGGATTAGGAAACATGTAAAAATGGCCATTTCAAAATCTGATGGGCAATCCGAGCAGTTAGACTGAAAATAACCCTCAGTTGGGATGATTCCAACATAAATATAATTCCGGATAGAAAAAGTCTTGGAGCTAACTAGCTTACAGGGTAAAAGATCTATGCAGCTAAATTTTGCCTAGAGAAAGGCAAAATTCGCCTCCACAGAATTCCATTACTACATCATCAAAGGGGGAGGAAACATGATTTGGGGGAGGTTTCAGATTTGGAAGGCTGTATTCCTATGCATCCTATTCCCATTTTGATCTGTCTCCAAATCCACCTGGTCTGTCGTCGACCTTACCTGAATCACGAAGGGATCGGGTTGGCAGTCTAGTTCTGGATCTTCAAGGACGGCTACGAAACCCCCTTTCTCAAGGCTGTTCCCCACAAATACCTAAAGATCCCAAAGAGACATAGTCAGTCGAGAACTAAAAACAACAGGGGCAAAGAAATTGGATTCCCTGGGCTGGGACACCAGTCCCCATCATCCCCAGCTAGCAGCCAGGGACAATGGAATCCATCATCTGGAAACATATAGTTATGGAAGGTTGCAAGCTTACTTGCCCGACCAGTTTGGGACAGTGTGGGTTGGTGATATCATATTGCCGAATATCGCCATGCGCCCAGTTGCTTAAGTAGAGGAACCGATCATCCATGGAGATGAGTAAATCAAAAAGAAACCCTGGAGGAGGAACAGGATCACAAGTCACAGGAGACCCCAAGGCAAGGCAGTTCAATCCCTCCCAACAGATGACCACCTAGCCTCTGCTTCAAAACTTCCAGCAAGGAGACACCAGATTCCTAGGAAACATATTCGCCTGTAGAAGAGCTATTTCAGTCAGGACATTCTTCCTTATGTTTAGGTGGAATCTGTTCTTGCAGTTTCAATTCATTGCTTCGTATCTTCTCACCTTGGTAAAACTACAATACCGAATGGCTGCTTTCTTGTTACTAACCTGGCATTTCGGGGTAGTTCCATCCCAATACTTTCTTGTTTGGGATTTGGATCACTTTATCAGCCGCCCAGCATCCGTTCTGCAGAGAAAACCAAACTGACCGGTGAGATGGTTAGGAAAATGGACGCCCCCCATGGTTTTTCTTGGGCGGAGTTTGCCTTGCCTTCTACCGATGGTGAGGGTGGGTTCCCACATCGGAGTAGGGATCCGAACCAGGTCTCCAGGCGCCAAACCATTAAACTACCCTGGCTCCCCGCAGCTAATGATCTTGCCTTGGGAACCACCCTTTCCCTTTTTCACCTCTGTCTTGTAGAAATGATGGATGGCGCTCTCCATGCCGCATGCCACAAAACCATGGGCTGAGTTGGGGTTGTGCAAGAAGCGGATCTCCACCGGAGCTGAGTCTTCACTCATATTGATCGACTGGAGGAGGCGGTGGGTGGTCAAGTCCCAGACATTGATTTGGTGGCCATAGCGCCCTGGGGACAAACAGGATCCATGATTATTCCAAGTGAAGTCTGACCAAAGCAGAATAGCATGGGACTATCACTTCCCGCAATCTGGACACTAGACTCCTGTTGATGCAGTCTAGAACCGCATTGGCGTTTTTAGCACCCGTATCACACTGTTGGGTTGTGTTCACCTTACGGTTTACTAGAACCCCTAGATCCCTTACACATTGAAGCTCCTACCTTTTCTCAGATTGACTGGGTTGAAAGTATCACTAAAGAATTTGGGTTGCCCCCCTTCGGCGGTGATCAGGACATTGTGCCGCGGCTGGAACCAGAAGTCAAACATCTCGATCGGTCCATCTTCCGGGCTCTCCCAAGTCCCTTTCACTTCCCAGGTTTCAGAGTCCACAACGAGAAGTCCACCTTGGACCAAAAAACAGGAACCACTGGAGTCTTTGTGTTTGCAAAAAGCAATATTATGATTCCTGTCCTGCTTTCACCCCAACGATTAGGATTCAAAGCAGGTTGCCTATTAGAATACTGGCAGGTAAAGGGTTGGTAGGTGAGTTGTGTGTTCTCCCCCTATTGCTGATTGTATTCCCAAATAGGCATCTACACCTCCAGTACCTTTTCCTTTGCCAAATGCATCTCCAATGGAGCTGATCATAACCTCTCCATTGCCCGAGTCACGTACGCTGCTCAAAAAACCCAAGTTGGCTTTCTTGATGATTTCTCGGGTTTCGATGATCTGATATGTCAGAGAAAGAAAACAGGTAATTTCTGCATGCCATCCTATGTAAAGCCTTTTCCCTTAAAATCTAGGGTGCATCTTCTATATAATAGCATTAATGCGGTTTGATACCATTTTGACTGCCATGGCTCAAGGATATGGAATCCTGGGAGTTGTAGTTTTGCAAGGTTTAGATCCTTTTCTGCCCAAATGTACCTCAGGAAACTACAACTCCGAGAACTCCATAGCATACGATTACATAGCAGCCCTGGCATAGAAAGTCGTGTCAAAATGTCTTCATTGCACAGTGTAGATGCACCCTGATTGTTTCCCCATGTGACTCCCTGACATACTTTGCACAAGCTAGGAGCACACTGGTCGGAGCCCGTGTCCACCACATAAACACGGCCGGATTTCAGGCATGGGAGGATGAGGCGGTTGCGCTCCTTGCTGGTGTCGCCGAAGGAGATGCTAGAGGTGTTCCAGCCTGAGCGATAGAGTTCATCGTCTAGGTAAGGCATGCGCAGGCGGTGAATGACCTAGGCAGGTAGACGAGAAGTATGTGGCATTGAAAAATCAGGTAGGGAAGATTCAGAAAAGGACCCAACACAGGCTGGAGAATCTAACCCACTAAATGTATGGACAGGGATGAAAAATTATCCACTCCACCCCAACTGCCCCTGCCCTGGTCTCAGAGGGAGAAGAGCAGCCAGGTGCAGCTCTGTCATCCCTATGTCCAGCAATGGATGAAAGACTTATCTCCTCCACCCGAACTACCACTACTCTGGCCTTGGAGGGGAAGAAGAGCAACCAGAGTGAAACACCTTTGTTGCATCCCAACTGTCATTGACTGGCCTTTGAGAGAATGAAGAGCAGCCAGGATGAAATGCTCTTTCTCCATTCTAACTGGCCTTTGAGGGAGAGAAGAGAAGCCAGGTGGACCCCAAATGCCACTGCCCTGGCCGTCATGGGAGAGGAGAAACCAGGAAGAGCCAGGATGAGAAGCCCTTTCTCCACCCCAATGGCCACTGCCCTGGCCATCAAGGGAGAGAAGAACAGCCAGGATGAGAAGCCCTTTCTCCACCCCAACGGCCACTGCCCTGGCCATCGATGGAGAGAAGAACAGCGAGGGTGAGAATCCCTTCCTCAACTCCAACATTGCCCTGGCCATAGAGGAAGAGAAGAACAGCCAGGATGAGAAGCCCTTTCTCCACCCCAGTGGCCACTTCCCTGGCCATCGACGAAGAGAAGAACAGCCAGGATGAGAAGCCCTTCCTCAACCCCAACAGCCATTGCCCTGACCATAGAGGAAGAGAAAAACAGCCAGGATGAGAAGTCCTTTCTCCACCCCAACAGCCACTGCCCTGGCCATCGAGGGACAGAAGAACAGCCAAGATGAGAAGCCCTTTCCCCACCCAATGACCACTGCCCTGCCCATCGAGGGAGAGAACAGCCAGGATGAGAAGTCCTTTTTCCACCCCAACTGCCACTGCCCTGGCCATCAAGGGAGAGGAGAACAGCCAGGATGAGAAGCCCTTTCTCCACCTGAACGGCTACTGCCCTGGCCATCGAGGGAGAGAAGAACAGTCAGGATAAGAAGCCCTTCCTCCACCCGAATGGCCACTGCCCTGGTCATTGAGGAAGAGGAGAACGGCCAGGATGAGAAGCCCTTCCTCCACCCCAACGGCCACTGCCCTGGCCATAGAGAAAGAGAAGAACAGCCAGGATGAGAAGCCCTGTCTCCACCCTAGTCGCTAATTCCCTGGTCATGATGATGATGATGATGATGATGATTATTATTATTATTATTATTATTCATGATCTATATTCCAATGGTCAATGATACTAAACAGGCCATGATCCATTATCTCCAATAATGAGAGGGAAAGGAGAGAAATGAAAACTATAAAATAGGATTTACCTTACAATAACATGGCGATTCTGGATCCACATCCACCGTGGCCAAATAGTTAGGATGCCGGGACTCGCTTGGGCTCAAAACACACAGTACGTACATAAGCTTTTCTCTGGGGCCTGCAGAAACAAATTCTCATTTCAGGATCTTAAAGGCAAGATGTATTTTGTTGCAAATGAGGAGATAGAATCTGAAAATATCAGCCCAACATACCTTCCATAGCATCCAATGGCGAAGCATAGCCGGGTCCGTGGTATGAGCCATACCTCTCTATACATTTGGGGAGAAACAAAAGATCAAGATCTGGTTTATTCACATCGAAAGGATATACTTGGATCAAAGAAGCACCTGAATCATAAGAGTCCTGCTGGAGGACCTAGGACATGTTTGGCCAGAGGTGGATAAAAGAAACCATATAAAATCTTAGCTGAATTTCTCTTCAACTTTGTGGTCTGGAAATCTATCACAATGCTCTTCTTAGGGACATCCAAACTCCAGCCAATATCAACGATCCACTGTATTCAGTAATAAGGAAATGAAAATGTTTTGAAGATCAAGGAGCCAAACACTGTATTAAGCAATACTTTCTTACTCGTTGTCTGCGTAGGATGGTCTTCTAGGGTCAGTGTCCGGGCAGTGGGTCCGTAGGTGACTGTGGAGCCCTATTTTTGATCTGCATCTTCTCCCACAGTGAGGGCATTGGTTTCCAGGTGGAAGGCGGTCTTGGTCAGGGTTGGCTTGACGTGCCTTCCTCTTGACACATTTCTCTCTTTCGCCCTCCATTCGTGCCTCTTCAAATTCTACAGCACTGCTGGTCACAGCCAGGCATGTAGCCCGGGGGGGTGGGCTTGGGGGGCTTCAGCCCCCCCCCCCCGAAATTCTCATGGTGGTTCGCGAAAAGGCCTTACTGGTGCATTATTTAAATTGTTATGTTTATTCATATCATGATCTGATCACCATACTATATCCCATATGCATGGGGGTATTGGGGTAATGATACAAAAGGTTTGCTAGGGTAGACCCTCTTTCACTCAGTCTCAGCCTCCCCGAAACTCAGCCCCCAACCCCCCCTCTCTCTTTCGCCCTCCATTCATGCCTATTCAAATTCTGCAGCACTGCTGGTCACAGCTGACCTCCAGCTGGAGCGCTCAAGGGCCAGGGCTTCCCAGTTCTCAGTGTCTATGCCAGAGTTTTTAAAGTTGGCTTTGAGCCCATCTTTCAATCTCTTTTCCTGCCCACCAACATTCCGTTTTCCGTTCTTGAGTTCGGAGTAGAGCAACTGCTTTGGGAGACGGTGGTCAGGCATCGGACAACGTGGCCGGTCCAGCGGAGTTGATGGCGGAGGACCATCGCTTCAATGCTGGTGGTCTTTGCTTCTTCCAGCACGCTGACATTTGTCGGCTTGTCTTCCCAAGAGATTTGCAGGATTTTCCAGAGGTAGTACTGATGGAATTGTTACAGGAGTTGTATGTGACGTCTGTAGACAGTCCACATCTCGCAGGCGTATTAGCAGGGTTGGGAGGACAGTAGCTTTATAAACAAGCACCTTGGTAACCCTATGGCTGTCCCGGTCCTCAAACACTCTCTGCTTCATTCGGGAAAATGCTGCACTCACAATAAGTAAATAAACCATATATGAAAAGCAATCATCTAAAAAATATGGGTGGGAAAAGTGAAACAGGACCTGGGATTGGAGACTCATTGGGTCCAAACATGGACACCGCCTTGAATTTGAAGATGAAATAAACTCAGCAATGAATCCCTAAATCACAATAAATGTCCCAAATGGAGACGCCCGGATGTCTTACCTTTATTCGTGTTCATCTGGTCTGGATGTTTTCCATCCAATGCTTTGGTCTGGAGCTTAGACATCTCCTTTGCAACCTCAATGCATCTGACAGCCAGAATTGTCTCTCCACTCCCTAAAGGAACCTATATACATTCGGAGGATATCTCTCCATCTTTATGTGTAACACATCGAAATGCTGATGAAGAAAGCGTCTTCCCTGGAAAAACCCATTAAGGAAACGGCTGACTCCGGAAACAAACAACAACAATTTCAGGTGTGGTAATTGTTTTTTCTTCATTGTTTTGTTTATAAGAGAAGAAGGGAAAGCAAGGAATAGAGAATGGAGGAAGGGTGGAAGAAAGAAAAAGGAGGGAGGGAGGGAGGGAGGGAGGGAGGGAGGGAGGGAAGGAAGGAAGGAAGGAAGGAAGGAAGGAAGGAAGGAAGGAAGGAAGGAAGGGAGGAAGGAAGAGGATGAAAACAGAGGGGATTATATTTGCGTGTGGATGGGCGACACTCCTCCCTCCTGCAGCAGGCCTGGTACCTGCTGGGCCCAGCGCAGGTGGGGCTGGCCGCTGGTTGGCCAGCTGATCCAGTGGCGGGAAACTTCCTGCCACGCAGGGGTTCTGGGAATGAGAAGCCCCTGCTAACCACATGGCCAAAGGGAAGGACTCCCCCCACCGCAACAGGCCTTGCCCGGTAAGTCGGGCAATGAATATAGTAAAGGTAAAGGTTTTCCCCTGACATTCAGTCCAGTTGTGTCCGAAAAAAGACAGAAGGAAGGATAGACGCAAAAAGCAAAGGAAGGAAAGAGGTAGAGAAGGAAAGAGAAAGAGGAAAAGAAAAAGGGGGAAGGAAAGCGAAGGAAGGCAGGAGAGAAGGAAATAAAAAGGAAGGAAAAAGGGAGCGATGGAAGAAAGGAGGAAAAGAGGGAGGGAAGGAAAGACAAAAGGAAGGGTGGAAGCAAAAAGCAAAGGAAGGAAGAAAAGAGGCAGAGAAGAAATAAAGTAGAGAAAGGGAGGGAAAAGAAAAAGGGGGGAAGGAAGGAAAGAGGGAGAGAAGGAAGGAAGGGGAGAATGAAAGAAGAAAAGGAAAGGAAGGGAAGAAGGAGGGAAAGAAGGATAGAAAGAGGGAGGGAAGGTTGGCCACAGCAATGCATGGCGGGTACAGCTAGTTAGTTAGATAAAAGAGTAGACTACCATTTTCTTCCTCTCTGCTGTTCCTTCTCTGTATCGGTGAATAATGTGCGCAGATCCCAGTAAGGTGGCCTTTTGCAGCTGGCAGCTGGTAATCTTGTCAGTGCCGATTGTGTTTAAGTGCAGGCCAAGGTCTTGAGGCACTGCACCCAGTGTACCGATCACCACTGGGATCACTTTGACTGGCTTGTGCCAGAGTCTTTGCAGTTCGATCTTAAATCCTCATATCGTGTCATCTTTTCCAGTTGTATTATTATTATTATTATTATTATTATTATTATTATTATTATTATTATTGGATTTTTGTAGATTTTTCGGGCTGTATGGCCATCTTCTCGAACATGGCCATACAGCCCAAAAATCCTACAACAACCCAGTGATTCTGACCATGAAAGCCTTTGACTATTATTATTATTATTATTATTATTATTATTATTATTATTACTATTATTATGCCATGTCTCCATGCTATGCAATCCTGGAAGTCATAGTTTCCCAAGGTCCATAGCCTTCTCTGGGTGTATTTACAGTATGGAATGAATGCCCTTGCACCTCACTTTAAATACCATAGCTCCATACTAAGCGGTCCTGGTAGTTATAGTTTCCCAAGGTCATACCCTTCTCTGGGTGCATCTGCAGTGGAGAATAAATGCAGTTGGGACCTATTTTAAATGTCGCCATCGTCGTCATCATCATCATCATCATCATCATGCCATGTTTCCATGCTGAGCAGTCCTGGGAGGTAATCGTTTTCTTAGGTGGCCAGGCTCCAGCAAAAGATGGAATCAGACTGACTTGGCAGACCTTGGCAGTCCTTATTCATCCACGGACTGAGATCCTGCCTCTTCAGTGATACCTCAGTCCCTTTCCCTTTTGACGGCAAAATACCTGGCATTCTTCCACAATGTTGTCCAGGTGTGAGAGTGGGGCACTGCCTGCTTGCTTTCTCCCTTCTCCAGCTCTGAGGCAGCATACCTCACAATGTCTCCAAGGCAACACTCTGATCAGCCAATCCACTCCACTCTTATCTTATGATCTTATCACACGGGGTACTACCCTTCATGCCGTTTCACCAGCCTCCATGGAGAAATGGCAGGGATGAGGGGCAACTCTCTCACGGCAATGCTTCCCCATCACATGGGGGAAGCATCGTCAAATCAGGAAGGCTCCCGTGTTGCAAGGGAAGCATCATACGACACTTCCACTCCAGTTGTGGGCAGGGCCTCCGCTGGAAGTCCAGCAATTTTGTGTGATGGGCAACCTGCCCATCCATTGTTGACTGGTGGGGAAGCGTACCAGGATGCTAAAGAAGCCCCATGTGATGAGGTCATTAATGACATCACAGCGGATTTTTCGCCTACCAACAGCCAATCCTCTTTGTTCTTTCTCTTGCTCTGGGCCTGAAAAGAGTTCTTTTAGCTGAAATCCCACTCAGAAGTGGAGTGGGCAGATCAAAAGACAACCTGGCAAGATGGCACTACCTAAAAAAATCCCACACTTTATGTGACTGTGGAGCAGAACAGACAACTCTGCATCTTTATGCTTGTCCACTATGTCCTGCTTCATGTACAGAGGAAAAATGTGTTAGCGCTAGCAGAACTATCACAGAAGCTAAGAATAATGGACTCTGGAGTCACCGATAAAAAGCAGGTTTCAGCTTTACTTGAGCAGTTCATAAATCCAACACACACCATCAGTGAAACAGACGTAAAGAACACAAAGCGAAAGAGATAGGCACTAAAGACAAACTGCAGCTGGAAAGGAGTTATCTCTAACACTCCCTAATTCTTCACACAGCAAGAACTCAGGGTCACATTCTCACAGCTCTTTTGTGTAAACATACATCCTGGCCATACAAATCTATTACAATCACTATTCTTCTACACAAAATTACATTTAAACATACATCATGCATGAAATACACACTGACAGAATTGTTGGAGGCTACAGGCAGTGCCATTGCTGTTGCCCGTTTTTAATCAAAAGACATTTAACCACCTGCACTCCTTCTATTTTTATCGGTCTTATACTAATTTATGTGATACTTTGATACAAAATAAATAAATAAGCTGAAAATCCACAATTATTTAGGTTGGATCGTGAAGAGTCTGTGTGACAAGTTTGGTCCAAAGCAATCAAACCATGGATGAGCCTTTGTGGTGCATTCCTACCTACCTACCAGCTGTTAGGAATGGTGGGAGTTGGAGTCCAAATTACCTGAAGGGCCAAAGTTTGCCCATACCTGTGTTAGAGTCATAACCTTTTGGGAAAATGGCATTCATGCAAGACAATGTGGCTTCAGTTATTAGACTGAATCATATGCCAGTGTACAAAAGCATACATATACTACTGCTCCCCTGCCAAGCATTGCTGTGGCCCAGTCTGGTGATCTGGAAAATAAAGTAATGAGAAAGTGTTGGTTTCTAATATATATAATGTCTTTCTGCTTGTGGGTAAACAGTATTTCTTGCCGTTTCTTTGTCGGTGTTGATGTAGAGATTGTCTGGTATGCCTACTCTGGAACATGCACCATATCATTGCCCTTCTTTAGGGGTCCCTTTCAAATCTATGATACTATATCTCTTTCTGTATGTGTGTATGTGTGAATCATATCTATCTATCTATGTCTATGGCTGGATGGCTCTTTGTCAGGAGGGCTTTGATTATGTTTTCTTGCTCTGGTGAAGGGAGTTGGACTGGATGGCCTTAAGTATGGGGTTCTGTGTGGGAAGTTTGTCCCAATTCTGTTGTCGTTGGTGTGGTTCAGCATGCTCTTTGATTGTAGTTGAATTATAATTTCCAGTAACGACAACTCCCAAAGGTCTGTTTCCCCCAAACGCCATCTGTGTTCACATTTGGGTATATGGAATATTCGTGCCAAGTTTGGTGCAGATCCATCATTGTTTGAGTCCCCAGTGCTCTCTGGATGTAGATGAACTACAACTCCCAAACTCAAGGTCAATGCCCACCAAACCTGTCTAGTGTTTTCTGTTGGTCATGGAAGTCCTGCTTGCCACATTTGGTTCAATTCCATTGTTGATGGAGTTCAAAATGCTCTTTGATTGTAAGTAAACTAAAAATCCCAGTAACTACAACTCCCAAATGAGAAAATCAATTTTTTGAGTGACAGTCACTCCTTGAGTTAGTAGGTGTCTTGTGGCCAAATTTGGCGGCAATTCGTCCACTGGTTTTTGAGTTATGTGAATCCCACAAACGAACATTATATTTATATAGATATAGCAGAGTTTCAGAAGTGTTCTTTTTGTTGCCCAAAAACATCTACTCTCTCTTAATCTATATTTACCTTTAAATCATGCTCTCAAGAGACAAAAGTAAGTAGACTTCTTAAAAAGTAACATAGTTGGTTTATTCACAAACTTCATGTATTCAGCATACAGGTACTTTGCATATCAATCCAGTTACAAATCCATTTGAAGTACTGTATATACTCGAGTATAAGCGTAGTTTTTCAGCTCCTTTTTTAGACTGAAAAAGCTCCCCTTGGCTTATACTTGAGCTAAGGTTATTAATTATTTTACTCTGATATTAGTATTATTTTTATTATATTTATGTTATTACTCTATTATTATTTTTATTACATTTATTATTTACTCTATTATATTTATTACTTTACTCTGTTTATTACATTTATTATTTTACTCTATTATTGTTATTAAATTTATTATTTTGCTCTCTTTATTATTCTTGTAAGGATACGTAAGCACATTTACATTGAAGGAGGCTAGAATAATGGTTTCATCAGAGCTGGACAGTCTTACATTACAGTGTTATGTAAATATTCAAAAATATTTGACCTACTGGTTCCTCAATTGATGTAATTTTATTGATATCTAATTTTATTTTGAAATTGACCAGTAGCTGCTGCACTTCCCACCCTTGGCTTATATTCGAGTCAATACATTTTCCCAGTTTTTGTGGTAAAATTAGATGCCTTGGCTTATATTCGGGTCGGCTTATACTAGAGTATATACGGTAGTTTCTCTGTGCAGGTAACAGGGCATCATTCATAGAATCAATAGCTTCTCTCTGGTTTGGGAGTCTAATAGAGTCGCTGCCTAGTCTGAAAGTCCAATGGAGTGTGCATAGTCTGAGAAAGCATACATCTGTTCCTCCTGAAGTCTCTAAGCAAAAACTGTTTCTAAAATGGAGTCTGAGTCCTGAACAAGCCCAGACCTGATCACATGGTCTGCAGCCCCTCCCACAACAAAGAGTTAAAGAAAAAGTACAAACCAATACAATATAGTAAGCAATCTGAATTATATACATAGCAATAACTAGTGGATGCTTAAAAAGGTTGCTATTTCTAACAAGAAGTCACAACAGCAAGCAATGAACAAAAAAGTATTGCATAGATTCCATTTTTGAGTGATTATCCCGCTGATTTATCGATGACTTGGAAAGTTACTCCCAGATCTCGGAGGTGCAATCCCCGCCGGGGTAGCGCATCTCTTTTGCCCGAGCCGGACCAAACGGTTCATGCCCGAAATCCACCAGGAATTCCCGGTTCACAGAAAGGCCACCCTTCACGGTGTCCACATTCAGCTGGACCATGACCGAACCTTCCCTGGAAAAGACATACGGGGTGAAAGTTAAGTGCTGCCAAGTTGTTTCCAACCCATGGACACCTTATCACACGACTTTTCAGGCTGGATGTGTACAGAGGCCTTCCTTTGAGGTGGAAAGAGTGCGACTCACCCACGGTCACTCTTACCTAATCAGCTTGGGGTAAAATTGTTTGTCCCAAGGTGTGAAAGAAGAGGTTGTGACGAAGAGACGAGTGCCATCTAAGCTCAGCTGCAGCGTATGAGGCCCTCCTTGGACCTTCTTGCCCTAGAGACAGTGTGGAAGAAATAGCCCCATGGAAACATGTCAAAAGGACTAGAAACACGGAACGGGCAGTTTTCTCTGCAGGTCTTCTCAAAATAAAGTCAAGGAGCAAATTCAAGACGAGTATCGGATTTGGAAGGCCAGATTTCTATGCAACCTCTTCCCATTTTGATCTGTCTCCAAATCCCAAATCTGTCTGGTCCATCATTGACCTTACCGCCCCGAGTCCCCTTGGGGAGATAGTGGCAAGGTATAAATAAAGTTTTTTTAAAAATATATATATTGTTATTATTGTTACCTGGATCACAAAGGGATCGGGTTGGCAGTCCAGCTCCGGATCCTCAAGGACAGTTACAGGACCCCCTTTCTGAAGGCTGCCCCCCACAAACACCTAAAGATCCCAAAGAGACATGGTCAGTAGAGCAGTAAAAATAACAGTGTCAAATAAATTGGAGTCTCTGGGCTGGGACACCAGTCCCCATCATCCTGTGCCAGCAGGTTGCTGCGATTGACGGGATCCACCATCTGGAAACTTATAGTTAGGGAAGGTTGGAAGCTTACCTGCCCAACCAGTTTGGGACAGTGTGGGTTGGTGATATCATATTGGCGGACATCGCCATGCATCCAGTTGCTTGCATACAGGAACCGGTCATCCATAGAAATGACAATATTCTTAGTGAACCCTGAAGGAGGAAGAGGAGGAGGAGGAGGATCATTGAGTTACAGGAAGCCTCAAAGGCCGTCCAGATCTTCTAATACCTTCTGCCAGGTTAGAAGACACAACCCAGGCCCTCCCAACATAAAGCCATGTAGCCTCTGCTTCGAAACCTCTGGAGAAGGAGGCTCCACTATACTCAGCTGTGACCAGCAGTGCTGCGGAATTTGAAGAGGCATGAATGGAGGGCGAAAGGCAGAAATGTGCCAAGAGGAAAGAGCATCAAGTCAACTCTGACCACGACTGCCTTCCACCTGGAAGCCAATGTCCTCACTGTGGAAAAACATGCGAGTCAAGAATAGGGCTCTACAGTCGTGTACATATCGACTGCCAAGACACTACACATGGAAGGCCATCATACCTGGACAACGAGGGATTGCCTAAGTTAGTAAGTAATAAGCAAAACTACAGTTCCAATTTGCTGCTTTCTTGTTACTAACCTGGTATTTCAGGATAGATCCATCCTGATACTTTCTTGTTCGGGACTTGGATCACTTTCTCAGCCGTCCAGCATCCATCCTGCAGGGAAAACCAAAATGACCGGTGAGGTGGTCATAAAAATGGATGTCCTTCCCACGTTTTTTCTTGGAGAGGGGTTTGCCTTTGCCTCGGTTTCCATAGCTCAGTAGGGACCCAAACCCAGGTCTCAAGGCACCAAGCCATTAAACCATCCTGGCTACCGGCAACCAATCAACTTGCCTCATGGCCACCCTTTCCCCTTGTCACCTCTGTTTTGAAGAAATGGTAGATGGAGCTCTCCAGAGGGCAGGCCACAAAACCATGGACCGAGTTGGGGTTGTGTAAGAAACGGATCTCCATCGGGGCCAAATCTTCACCCAGGTCAATTGACTGGAGGAGGCGGTGGGTGGTCAAGTCCCAGATGTTGAGGTGACGGCCATAGCGCCCTGTGGACGGACAGGATCCAGGATTACTCCAAGGGAGGTTTGAAGAAAGCAGAATCAAGTAGGACTATGGCCTCCCTTGATTTTGACACTCTCCTCCTGTTGATAGAGTCTAGAATCGCATTGGCTTATTCCGCTGCCGCGTCACACTCTTGGTTCATGTTCAGCTTCTGATCTACTAGGACTTTTTGACCTCTTTCACATGGGTGCTCTTGTTCTGTCTTCCAGGAGCTTGGTTTGCATTGTCTTTTAGCTGCATGCGATAGCATTCCTTTGCATTTCCCCAGGGTTGCTACAGACCCAGCAGCACCCTGGAAGTTAAACAGTATCAGAGTCTGGAAATCCAGGCTGCAGACCCTCTGCAGTTATTGGTTTAGAAAGTATCTCTTTGGGTTTGGAGTCCGCCCTTTTTCCTGGGGTTGAGATCTCCATTTTGGAATCTCCCCTGCTTCCTTCAGTAGAGAAAGGAGCCTCAGATGTGCTGTTGGTCAGGCAGGTAGCTCTGAAAAACCCATTGTGAGTACAATTGTGTAAAATTAAGAAATTGAGTCATAGATAGAAATTGAGTTATTAAGAAAGGCAACTGAGATAAAGAGAAGCTTATTGAGATACTATAGTTATTGAAGAAAGCTATTGAGTTATTGAGTTATAGAGAGAGATATTAAGATATTGAGATAGTAATTGAGAAATTGTTATTGAGTACTATTGAGCAGTACTTCATCTCCAAAGCTGACCTTGTGCTTAGATAGGGCAAGACCTGTTCTTTCTAACAATAGCAGCTCAGGGTTAGGGTGAAATATCTCAGGATTTTTTCTACCATTTGGAGAAAGGTTACCTCAGTAATTGAAGAAAAAGGGAAAGAAAGAACATCTCTATGGTTTCTCAAATTGACTGTTTGTGTTGTAACTTTATCAAGCTGTGCCAAGTCTGCCAAGGACTTTGAAAATAAATACTTTGTTGATGTGCATATCTTGACCAGCATCGGTTGCTGAAAGTATTGAGTTATTGCTTCAAAGTAAAACCCCCAGCAGTTCTCCTAGATAAAGAGAGAAGCACATCTTAGTTTTAACGTTATAGGGTCTGGGTGTGACGGCACAGCTCTTACCTTTTCTCAGATTGTCCGTGCTGAACCCATTGATAATAAACTTTGGCTCCCCCACTTCGGTGCTGATCAGGACGTTGTGTCGCGGCTGGAACCAGAAGTCACACACCTGGCCGGGTCTATCTTCTGGACACTCCCAGGTCCCTTCCACTTCCCAGGTTTTCGGGTCCAGAAGGAGAAATCCACCTGGGCGGAAAAAAACAGATGCCACTGAAATCAGAAGGCAATGCGTTTGCAAAGAGCAATGTTATGATTTCTATCCTGCTTTCGCCCCAATGATTTGGGATTCAAAGCAGGTTACCTAGTAGAATAGTGGCAGGTTTAGGGTTCCTTTGTCTGCTTTCCCCCTATTGTGGAGGGCGAATTGTATTCCCAAATGGGCATCTATGCCTGCAGTACCTCTTCTGTTGCCAAATGCGTCTCCCATGGCGCTGATCATGACCTTCCCGCTGCCTAAGCAACGCGAGCTGTACAAGAAACTCAGGTTGCATTTCTTAATGATTTCTCGGGGTTCGATAACCTGCCGAGAGGTTGGGGAGAGAGAAAATAGGTGTTTGAATCATTCCGTCCCGTGTAAGTCCCATTTCCTTAAAATCTAGGTGCATTTTTATATTATTTATTATTTATTTATTTATAGTACTTACATTCCACTCTTCTCAGGGCGGATCACAGAACATATACACGGCAGACATTAAATGTTGATTATACAATGACAAGACAGACAATAGATAGAGGTATATATAGGCTTTTTCTCATCATTTGGCATCTTTTGGAGGCTGTGCTTGTTTCTAGCCACAGGGGGGTGCTGTCACTCCATCTCCTTTCCAAAGAGCTTTCTTTGTTCGTAACCTTTCCTCCGAAACGCCGTGCCAAAAATGCTTCCCTGCTTAATGCGGTTCCTATTCATCTACTTTGTGTGTTACTGCTTATATGTTAGTTATATTATTTGTATTGTTGTATTTGCTTGCTTGCTTTGTTGTTGTACTGATGTATTTGTTGGGCTTGGCCTCATGTAAACCACCCCGAGTCCCCTTGGGGAGATGGTGGTGGGGTATAAATAAAGATTATTATTATTATTATTATTATTATTATTATTATTATTTTATTTAGCTTTTTGCTTGAAAATGGTGTGATACACTAGAGTGGTAGATCAATCTGGATCTTTATGGAGATTGACTGTAGATTCCTTTGCA
>NW_026844700.1:7600022-7624128 GCF_025583915.1 Anolis sagrei ordinatus
CAACTTTCATCTTGGCACTCATTTGTAATACTGGAGCAGTAGTCTCAAAGTTATCCTCTGCAATATGCCACAGTAGTTTGCCCCCTGAAATATTGAGTCCCTTACATCACTCGGGGTCTTGGTTTTCTCTCCAGTTGAAGCTCTTCCTTTGAGGCAAATACAGTCTTATTTCATTAGTCTTAATATTTAGGAGGATGAAAAAGAAGTGAAAGATGGAAGAGAAAGGAAAGAAAGGTGATGTGTATGAGGGGATGGGAAGGAATGAAAGAAGGAAGGGAGGAGAAAAGGGAGGGAAAGCAAAGAAAAGAGAAAGAATGAAATTAGGAGAATGAAAAAGGAGGGAAAGAAGGAAGAGAAAGGAAAGAAAGGAGAAGTTTATGAGGGGAAGGGAAGAGAGGAAGGAAGGGAGGGAGGAGAAAAATAAGGGAAAGGAAAGGAAAGAGGAGGAATGAAGGGAGGATGAAAAAGGAGGGAAAGAACCAAGAGAAAGGAAAGAAAGGTGACGTGTATGAGGGGATGGAAGGTAAGGAAAGAAGGAAGGAAGGAGAAAAAGAAGGGAAAGCAAAGAAAAGAGAAGGAATGAAGGTAGGAGAATGAAAAAGAAGGGAAAGAAGGAAGAGAAAGGAAAGAAAGGAGACGTTTAGGAGGGGAAGGGAAGGGAGGGAGGAAGGAAGGAAGGGAGGGAGGACGGAAGGAAGGAAGGAAGGAGAAAAATAAGGGAAAGGAAAGAAAAGAGGAGGAATGAAGGTAGGAGGATGAAAAAGGAGGGAAAGAACGAAGAGAAAGGAGAGAAAGGAAAGAAAGAGAAAGGAAAGGAGGTGATGTGTATGAGGGGATGGAAGGTAAGGAAGGAAGGAGAAAAATAAGGGAAAACAATGGAAAGAGAAGGAATGAAGGCAGGAGAATGAAAAAGGGGGGAAAGAAAAAAGAGAAAGGATGGGAAGGGAGGAAGGAAAGGAAGGGAGGAAGGAAGGAAGGAGAAAAAGAAGGGATAAGGATAAGGAAGAAGAGGGATAGAGAAAGAAAGGATGAAGGATGGCAGGAAAGAAAGATGGAGAGAGAGGAGTTAAAAAAGAAAAAGGAGGGAGGAATATGAAAGAATAGTGACATATATGAGGTGAAAAATAGAAGGAAACACAGGATAAAGAGAGAAAAGAAAGAGATAAAGAAATAAAGGATACAGAAGGCATGTGGGGGGAAAGGGAAGGAGGGAGGAAGGAGACAAAGAAGGGAAAGAAAAGGAAGGAAAGAAAAAGAACAAAAAGAAAGGAACAGAAAAGTGAAGGAGGGATGAGGGAATAAAGGAAGGAAAGGGACGAAAGCCACGTGGCTTTCATATAACAATAGTAATATAAAAGAGGCGATGACTTTTTCTTCCTCCCTGTTCTTCCTCCTCTACTTTTCCACAATGTTGTGGATACCTCACATCTCATCCCTTTCCAAAAACCAAGATACTGGGGAGCTTGCAAATGTCAAAAAGGAACAAATTAATGCAAGATCAAACACAGATGGAATTAAAGCATGGCTCAGCTTGCCTTGATAGTCAGGCGCCACTATCAGTGGCCGCAAAACCTCAACAAAAGGAGGAATCGGCAGGTTTCCTACACCCACAGGAGGCTCCGTTCCTGCCTCTTCAGCAACGGCTCAACCCTTTCCCCTTCTGACAGACAAACGCCCCGTGCTGCCTCAGTGCTTTTGCACTTTTCTGAGGGAGCCAGAAAGGGCTTTTTAGGAGACCCAGGTTTCCCCACTCACTCAGGCACTTGGAGACGGATGGGTTCAGAAGCGGAACCATGGACTTTTTTAGGAAGACATGTCAAAGATGGCAGAAATATTAAAAATTAACTAGGTATTTTTAATTACAAAAATGTGAGTCCATCACCTAAAGGGTTAAATGGATGCAATGACTCAGCAAAAGCTGTAGTTCAGTATAAGCAAGTGTGCCTGTTGCTTYGTAACACCTTAGTCTGAGAGAGCTCTCAGTCTGAGAGCAGTGTGAGAGAGAAAGTGGGAGAAAGGCCTCACTGTGAGAGAACACCTCAGTGGGAGAAATGCCTCACTGTGAGAGAATGCCTCAGTGGGAGAAASSCCTCACTGTGAGAGAGCACCTCAGTGGGAGAAATGCCTCACTGTGGGATAATGCCTCAGTGGGAGAAAGGCCTCACTGTGAGAGAACACCTCAGTAGAAGAAAGGCCTCACTGTGAGAGAACACCTCAGTGGGAGAAAGGCCTCACTGTGAGAGAACACCTCAGTGGGAGAAAGGCCTCACTGTGAGAGAGCACCTCAGTGGGAGAAATGCCTCACTGTGAGAGAATGCCTCAGTGGGAGAAAGGCCTCACTGTGAGAGAACACCTCAGTGGGAGAAATGCCTCACTGTGAGAGAACACCTCAGTGGGAGAAAGGCCTCACTATGAGAGAACGCCTCAGTGGGAGAAAGGCCTCACTGTGAGAGAGCACTTCAGTGGGAGAAAGGCCTCACTGTGAGAGAACACCTCAGTGGGAGAAAGGCCTCACTTTGAGAGAACGCCTCAGTGGGAGAAATGCCTCACTGTGAGAGAATGCCTCAGTGGGAGAAATGCCTCACTGTGAGAGAATGCCTCAGTGGGAGAAAGGCCTCACTGTGAGAGAATGCCTCAGTGGGAGAAAGGCCTCACTGTGAGAGAATGTCTCAGTGGTAGTAGGCCTCACTGTAGGAGAAAGGCCTCAGTGGAAAGACAGGCAGATCAATGTGGAAGAAGCAAAGACCACCAGCATTGAAGCGATGCTCCTCTGGACTGGCCATGTTGTCTGAATGCCCGATCACCATCTCCCAAAGCAGTTACTCTGCTCTCAACTCTTCCATTTTGTTCTTAATTATTTTATGGATCTTTTTTCTTTTTTTCACAATCCCACCACATGTGGGTGAGGCCTTTCTCCCACTGAGGCGTTCCAGTTTTCCCGTGGTTGTGCCAACATTGTTTTGGGGAAGTTCTAGTTATGTGAGCTAATTGCACAGGACTTCTATACCATTTTGTCTGTATTTTCCATTGCATTTCATTTACCTTTAAATGTTTGAGGCATGTGCGCATAAAAGTTAAAGGTAAAGGTTTTCCCCTACATTAAGTCTAGTTGTGTGCAATTGTAGGGGTTGGCGCTCACCTCCAGTTGGGGCTAACAGCGGGAGCTCACTCTGCTCTCTGGATTCAAATTTGCAATCTTTCAGTCAGCAAGTTCAGCAGCTCAGTGCTTTAACCCATTGCATCACTGGTGGCTCCTAGATTATTTTTATTCTATTCATCCAACTTTAGTTAAAACTAGTCATCCCCTGCCACGTGTTGCTGTGGCCCAGTCTGGTGATCTGGAAAATAAAGTAATGAGAAAATGTTGGTTTCCAATATATGTAATTTCTTTATGCTTGTGGGTAAACAGTATTTCTTGTTGTTTCTTTGTCAGTGTTGATGTGGGGAGTGTCTGGTTTGCCTACTCTGGAATATGCAACATATAATTGTCCTTCTTTAGGGGTCCCTCTCAAATCTGTGAGACTATATCTCTGTGTGTGTGTGTGAATCATATCTATCTATCTACCTATCTATCTATCTTTATGACTGGATGGCTCTTTGTCCGGAGGGTTCTGACAAACTTCTGCCCTGGTGAAGAGAGTTGGACTGGATGGCCTGAAGTATTTTCTGTTGGTCATGGGGGTTCTGTGTGGGAAATTTGCCCCAATTCTGTCGTTTGTGGGATTCAGAATGCTCTTTGATTGTAGGTGAACTATAAATCTCAGTAACTACAAATGTCAAGGTGTATTTCGCCCAAACTCCATCTGTGTTCATATTTTGGCATATGGAATATTTGTGCCAAGTTTGGTCCAGATCCATCATTGTTTGAGTGCACAGTGCTCTCTGGATGTAGGAGAACTACAACTCCCAAATTCAAGGTCAATGCCCACCAAACCGTTCTAGTGTTTTCTGTTGGTCATGGGAGTCCTATGTGCCAAGTTTGGTTCAATTCCATCATTAGTGGAGTTCAGAACGCTCTTTGATTGTAGGTGAACTACAAATCCAGGCAACTATAACTCCCAAATGACAAAATCAAAAAAAAATTGAGTGAAGGACATACATTGGGTTGTTAGGTGTATGCTGTCCAAATTTGGTGTCAATTGGCCCACTGGATTTTGATTTCTGTTAATCCCACAAACGAACATTACATTTTTATTTATATAGAAGAGTGACGCTTTCCACGGTTAAGTCTCCCAGCTTTCTAATAGTTCAAGGAAAAGTCATCATTCAAACAACTTTATTTGTTAACAGGATCAGCCTATTTGTAATATTTTTTTAGACTCTCCTTCTAAAAGGCCTTGCACACCAAGCTGTTGATAGGAAGGCAAGAAAGAGAAAAAGAAGAGAAGGAAATAAGGAGGAAGGGAGCAGAAAATGAAGGAAAAGAAAGGGGACTGAAGGAAAGGGGGAGAATGAAAAAGGAATGAAGGAAAGAAGAGAAAGGAAAGGGGAAAAGGTACGATTGGTGAGAGAAATGGAAAGAAGAGAAGAGCGAGCAAGGGAAGAAAGAAGGGAGAAGGAAGAGAGGTGAGAGAAAAAGAAGGGAAGATAAAGGAAAGAAAGAAGAAGGAAAATTATGAGGAAAAGCAAGGAGGAAAGGAAGAAAAGAGCATGAATGCTTATGAGGTAAAGGGAGAAAGGAAAGAAGAAGCCACAGAGAGAGCATGCCTACCATCACAAGAGAGTTGCCATGGAGACATTGTGATTTAGGCCCTTTCAGAGCTGGAGAAGGGAGGAAGCAGGCAGGATGCAGTCCCAAGGACACCCAGAGAAAAATGTACATATACGCTACTCATGTTGACATTTACAACAAGGAGTAACAACAGCAAGCGTTGGACAAAAGTTCCAATTCTTAAGTGATTCTCCTTCCGATATGAAGACGACTTGGAATGGATGCATGCTACTCCCAGATGTCGGAGGTGCAATCCCCACCGGGGTAGCGCATCTCTTTCGCCCGAGCCGGACCAAACGGTTCATGCCCGAAATCCACCAGGAATTCCGGGTTCACGCAAAGGCCGCCCTTCTCGGTGTCCACGTCCAGCTGGACCATTGCTGAGCCTTGCCTGGAAAAAGCATAATGTGGAGGAAAGTCAAGGTTGTGGAGACACATGGACACCTGATCATGAGGTTTTGCAAGCTAGATGTCTAGACAAGAGGCCTTCCTCTGAGTTGGAGAGAGTGTGACTCCCCCAAGGCCACACTTACTCGATCAATTTGGGATAAAACTGGTAGTCCCAAGGCGTGTAAAGAGAGTAGTTGACATAGAGACGGCGGCCGTCCAAGCTCAGCTGAAGCATTTGAGGCCCTCCTTGGACTATCTTGCCCTAAAAAGAGCGGGAAAGAAATAGCCCTGGGATTAAGAAACATGTAAATAAGGTAAGGAAACCTGTTAAAAAGAGTAGAAAACACAGAAAGGCCCATTCTCTCTCAGTTGAGAATTGGAATGCCTTTGCATTTTGACCTGTCTCTGAATTACCTGCCCAGTTTTTTGTCCATTTTAGACCTTACCTGGATCACAAAGAGATCAGGTTGGCAGTCCAGCTCTGGATCCTCAAGGACAGTTACAGGACCCCCTTTCACAAGGCTGCCCCCCAGAAACACCTAAAGATCCCAAAGAGATGTGATCAGTTGAGAAGGAAAAATAACGGTGTTCAAGAAATTGGAGTCCCTGGGATGGGACACCATTTCCATCATCCCCAGATAGCAGCCAGAGGTGATAGGATCCATCACCTGGAAATATCTGATTAGGGTAGGTTGGAAGCTTACCTGTCCAACCAGTTTGGGACAATGCGGGTCTGTGATATCGTATTGGCGGACATCACCATGCAACCAGTTGCTGCAGTAGAGGAACCGGTCATCCATGGAAATGACGATATCGAAAAGGAACGCTGTTGAAGGAGCAAGATAATCAGATCACTGTAGCCCCCAAGGGCCATCCCGTTCAAAACCCTTCTGCCAGGCTAGAAGACACAGTCCAACCCAGTTTCCAGGGCATCATAAATCATGCTTATTCCGTCTTCCTTTTACATATTTAAGTATACATAGCCAATTTGTTGTTGTTTGTTTGTTTGCTTGTTTTTACTAACCTGGCATTTCGGGGTAGCACCATCCTGTGACTTTCTTGTTTGGGATTTGGATCACTTTCTCAGCCGCCCAGCATCCATCCTATATGGGAAATCAAGTTGATCAGTGAAGTGGTCAGAAAAAAATACCGTATATTCCGGCATATAAGACGACTGGGCGTATAAGATGACCCCCAACTTTTCCAGTTAAAATATAGAGTTTGGATATACTTGCCATATAAGACTACCCCTCTTCCAACAAATAAAAATTTAAAAAGCATCAGATTTGATTTCAATATGGTGATTTTCCTATTACTGTACCTCCTTCTCTGCCTCTCAGATCTCGCACATGCGCACCTGCACCACTTCACTGCAGTCTTCAGGAGCGAGATCTGAGAGGCAGAGGAGGAGGTACGGTAATAGGATACAAGGGCGGGCCAGACAGGTAAAAGAGTTGTGTTTTTCTGAGCCCAGAGCCACTCTATCTCTTTTTTCCATACCTTGGACACCCCAGACGCCTGCAGCTTGCTCTGCCCTTCACTTACACCTTCCTGGTGAGGTGCCCCTTCACCTCACTATCGAGACCACATTAAGTCCACAAATCCTGATGAATGGATTTTCTTCTACCGTACTTGTACAGCGTCGCCCTTAATGCTTTCATACAGTCGCTGCATACGGCAGGGACGCGGCCACTGCCATTTTTGAGCTCCCTCCACAATATGCAGCAACACAAATTCTCCAATCCAGATTGGAAGTTTCAGCACCCGCTCTATAAGACAACTCCTGGCATATAAGACTACACCCGCATATAAGACGACTCCCATGCATAACTCTTTGTGAGCTCATGGACCAGCCCACGCCAGAGCCCACGTCAGCCGTTACCACCCTCAACTCCGTCAAGGTCAATCCAGTCACTTCAAGGATGCCATCCATCCATCTTGCCCTTGGTCGGCCCCTCTTCCTTTTACCTTCCACCTTCCCCAGCATAATTGTCTTCTCTAGGCTTTGCTGTCTCCTCATGATGTGGCCAAAGTACTTCAACTTTGTCTCTAGTCTCCTTCCCTCCAGTGAGCAGCCGGGCTTTATTTCCTGGAGGATGGACTGGTTGGATCTTCTCGCAGTCCAAGGCACTCTCAGAACTTTCCTCCAACACCACAGCTCAAAAGCATCTCTCTTCCTTCGCTCAACCTTCCCTAAGGTCCAGCTCTCACATCCGTAGGTTACTACAGGGAATACCATGCATGAGGCTACTCCAGTGTGTAAGATGACTCCCGTGTATAAGACTACTCCCGCGTATAAGACAACCCCTGACTTTTCAGAAGATTTTCTTGGGTTAAATAGTATACACCAGAATATATGGTAAGTCCTCTCCGTGATTTTTCTTGGAAACGTTTGCTTTTGTTTTCTCCCATACCTAAGGGAGAGAGCGTATGTTCCCACATTGGGAGGAGGGATCTGAACCGGGTCTCCAAGCACCTAACCATCCTAGCTTCCCACAAGTAGTTGACTTGCCTCCTGGCCACCCTTTCCCCCTTCTCACCTCTTTCTTGAAGAAATGATGGATGGAGCTCTCCAGAGCGCAGGCCACGTAACCATGGTCGGAGTTGGGGTTATGCAAGAAGCGGATCTCAATTGGGGCCGCATCTTCACCCAGTTCAATCGATTGGAGGAGGCAGTGAGTGGTCAAATCCCAGACATTGAGTTGACTGCCATAGCGCCCTGTGGATGAACAGGAACCAGGATTATTCCAATTGAGATCTGACAAAAGCAGGATCACGTAAGACTAAGGCCTTTTGTGATTTTGACAGTATCCGCCTGTTAGTGGATTCATATTGGCTTTTTGCGCTGTCACATCACACTCTTGGCTTGTGTTCAGCTTGTGGTCTACTTGGACTCCTCGATCCCTTTCACATGGGGGCTCCTACCTTTTCCCAGATTGTCTGGGCTGAACCCAGTGATAATGAACTTGGGCTGCGCTGCTTCGATGCTGATCAGGACGTTGTGCCGCGGCTGGTACCAGAAGTCAAATATCCCGATGGGTCCATCTTCCGGACACACCCAGTTCCCTTTCACTTCCCAGGTTTCCGGGTCCAGAACGAGAAGGCCACCTGGGACCAAAAACACAGGAGCCACTTGGGTCAAAAGGCAATTAGTTTTCAAAGAACAATATTTATTATTTCTGTCCTGCTTTCACCCCAGTGAATGGGATTTAAGGCAACCTATTACAACATGGCAGGTTTAGGGCTCCTTTGTGTGGTTTTCCCTTATTGTGGAGGGCTAATTGTTTTCCCAAATGGGCATCTATGCCCAAAGTACCTCTTCCATTTGCTAATGCGTCTCCAACAGCGCTGATCAAAAACTCCCTGCTGCTTAAGCAACGCGGGCTGTACAACAAACCCAAGTTGGTTTTCTTGATGATTTCTCGAGGTTCGATGATCTGTTGAGGTGTCAGCGAGAGAGAGAGAAAACAGATCATTTCAGCATTCTGTCCTATGTAAGTCCCTTTTCCTTATGATCTATGGTCAGAGGTCCTCAAACTAAGGCCCAGGGGCCAGATACGGCCCTCCAAGGTCATTTACCTGGCCCCCGCTCAGGGTCAACCTAAGTCTAAAACTACTTGAAAGCACATAACAACAACAACAACAATCCTATCTCATCAGCCAAAAGTAGGCCCACATTTCCCATTGAAATACTAATAAGTTTATTATTTATTTATTTATTATTTACAGTATATTCCATCCTTCTCCACCCCGCAGGGGACTCAGGGCGGATTACAATGTACATATACATGACAAACATTCAATGTCATAGAGACATAACATATATAGACAGACACTCAGAGGCTATTTAACATTCCAGATTATGGCCACCAGGGGAACTGTCGCTTCACCATCCATTTGTGACACTGGTGAAGTACTTCCTCATTCTTTGCATACTTCCTGGAGATTTTTATGGCCTCGTAAATCAGTTAAATTACATTTCTTAAAATTGTTATTCATTTTAATTATTGTATTGTTTTTAAGTGTTTTTGCACTACAAATAAGATATGTGCAGTGTGCCTAGGAATTCATTCATGGTTTTTTCAAATTATAATTCGGCCCTCCAACAGTTTGAGGGACTGTGACCTGGCCCTCTGTTTTAAAAGTTTGTGGACCCCTGATCTAGATACATCATCTATATTTTAGCATTAATGCAGTCTGATACCATTCCGATTGCCTTAGCTGAATGCTGTGGAATGCAGTTTTATTATTTTATTTATTTACAGTATTTATATACCGCCTTTCTCACCCCTGGGGAGACTCAAAGCGGACTCAAACTTTTGCAAGGCTTATACCTTCTGTGCACAAGTGTGCCATTGCTACAGCAAAAGACAACTCCCAGGACACCATAGCATTTAGCTATAACACACAAAGTGGCATCAAACTGCATACATTCCATAGTGTAGATGCATCCTGACCTTATCTCTGTGCGAATTTTTTACGTACTTTGTGCAAGCTGGGAGCACGCAGATCGGAGCCCGTGTCCACCACATAAACACGGCCGGAGAGCATGCCTGTGAGGACGAGGCAGTTGCGCTCAATTCCGGTGTCCCCAAAGGAGCTGACGGGGGCGCCCCAGCCCGAATGATGGAGTTCGTCATCCAGGTAAGTCATGGGCAGACGGTGGATGACCTATTGGGAAGACGAGGAGGAAAGAGCTTTGAAAATAATATGGGAAAGGTTAGCGAAGGACTGTACATGAACTCGGAAATCCAACCTGCTTAATATATGGACAGGTATGAAATATTATTTGCACCGTCCCAACTGTCACTGCCTGGCCTTGGAGGGGAAGATGTGCAGCTGTGATGAAGTGTCCTTGTTCCATCCAAACTATCATTGGCTGGCCTTTGAGAAAATGCAGAACAGCCAGGATAAAATGCTTTTTCTCCATCCCAACTGCCACCGACCTGGCTTCAGAAGGAGAGAAGAGCAGGTCGGATGACAAGTTTTTGTCCATGCCAACTGTGTCTCCGATGCCTTCAAAGGGAGGGAAGAGCAGCCAGGCAGGACTCTTATGCCCAGAAATGGATTAAATGGCTTCGTACCATCCAAACCACCACTGCCCTGGTTTTGCAGGGAGTATTGTGCCCAACCGAGCTTTGAGAGCATCACAAGACCAGAGAACATGGTTTCCACCCTGCCTGGTTGATTCTCCTAACTCTCAAGCCTTGCCTTCCATGTGATCTAGGCATCAATTTTGGCCTTTGTGGCAACGCCAGTCCTCTGAAAGAAATTAAAAGGAAAACTTAGATGGAGTGCATGAAAGATAATCCTTCAAAGTATATAGGTATGTTGACCATTTTCGCTACCTTGGCAGTCACCTCTCCACAAAAGTCAACATTGACACTGAAATTCAACACTGCCTGAGCTCTGCGAGTGCAGCATTTTCCGAATGAAGCAGAGAGTGTTTGAGGACATCCGTAGGGATACCAAGGTGCTTGTTTATAGAACTATTGTCCCTCCAACCCTGCTCTACGCCTGCGAAACGTGGACTGTCTACAGACGTCACATGCAACTCCTGGAACAATTCCATCAGTGCTGCCTCCGGAAAATCCTGCAAATCTCTTGGGAAGACAAGCAGCAAATGTCAGCATGCTGGAAGAAGCAAAGACCACCAGCATTGAAGCGATGGTCCTCCGCCATCAACTCCGCTGGACCGGCCACTTGTCCGGATGCCCGACCACCGTCTCCCAAAGCAGTTGCTCTACTCCGAACTCAAGAACGGAAAACGAGAATGTTGGTGGACAGGAAAAGAGATTTAAAGATGGGCTCAAAGCCAACCTTAAAAACTCTGGCATAGTCACTGAGAACTGGGAAGCCCTGGCCCTTGAGCGCTCCTGTTGGAGATCAGCTGTGACCAACTGTGCTGCAGAATTTGAAGAGGCACGAATGGAGGGCGAGAGAAATGTGCCAAGAGGAAGGCGCGTCAAGGCACGTCAAGCCAACCCTGACTGGGACCGCCTTCCAGCTGGAAACCGATGCCCTCACTGTGGGAGAAGATGCAGATCAAGAATAGGACTCCACCGTCACCTACGGACCCACTCCCAGGATACTACACTTGGAGGACCATCATCCTTGGACTATGAGGGATTCCCCAAGTAAGTAAGTAAGTAAGTATGTATGTATTCTGTCAGTATGATTGTGCCACAAAGGCTCCTCTGTGGCTCCATGGATCTGTACCAAACCTTTCCAACCTGAAATAATGGAGGGAGAAGGAAAAGAAAAGGGAAGGAAGGAAGGGGAAAGGAA
Organism: Anolis sagrei ordinatus; assembly: GCF_025583915.1. Lineage (NCBI taxonomy): Eukaryota > Metazoa > Chordata > Lepidosauria > Squamata > Anolidae > Anolis > Anolis sagrei. The sequence goes on from NW_026844700.1 coordinate 7,611,412, forward strand.
AGGAGGGAAGGTTTGAAGGGAGAGAAGGAAGTAAAGAAGGATAGTTGCTAGATTCATGCCATGCAGGCATTCTGAGGTCAGAGCCCCCGGGGAGCAATGGGTGAAATCCTTGTGCCGGCAGCACTGAAGACTGACAGGTTGCAGGTTCTAATCTGGGGAGAATGTGGATGAGCTCCCTCTATCAGCTCCAGCTCCCCGTGCGGGGACATGAGAGAAGCCTCCCACAAGGATGGGAACACATCAAAAACATTCAGGCATCCCCTGGGCAACGTCCTTGCAGACGGCCAATTTTCTCACACCAGAAGCAACTTGCAGTTTCTCAAGACACTCCTGACATGACAAAAAAATGTGAGGTAGACTTTCTCAAAGATAGAGAAGGGGGAAAGTAGTGTCAAGTATATAGGCTATGGAATAAGATTTACCTTGCAATAAGTTGGCGATTCCGGATCCACGTCCACCGTGGCCAAATAGTCAGGTTTCTGGGCCTTGGTTCCACTTAGAACGCACACTACATACATCAGTTTTTCTTTGGGGCCTGTGTAAACAAAGCTTAGTATCAGGATCTTTAAGACAAGGATGTATTTTGTTGGATATGAGGAGTTGGAACCTGATTCTGGATAGAAAATATCGACCCGACTTACCTTTCATGGCGTCCAGTGGCGAAGCGTAGCCGTGTCCATGGCTTGGGCCATACCTCCCTATACATTTGGGGAAAAATGAAAGATAAAGATCTAGTTTGTTCACATCAAAATGAAATCCTTGGATCAAAGGAGCACCTGGCTTATTAGAGTCATGATGGAGGACCTGGAACACGTCCAGAGAGAACACATTTTGTCAGATGTGGATAAATGAAACCTTATAAAATCTTGGCTGAATTTCTCTTATGCTTCATAGTCTGGGAGTCTATCCCAATTTTCCTGGAAGGAGTCCAGACTCCAGCCAATGCCAGCGATCCACTGAATGAAGTAATAAATAGATGATAATGTTTTGAAAATCCTGGAAGCAAACTCTGTATTAAGCAATAAGTCAATGAACCATATAAGAAAAACAGTCATCTAACAATGAAGATAAGAAGTGAAGCAAGAGCCAGGACTGGAGACTCTTTGGATCCAGACATAGACACAATCTTGAGTTTGAGGATGTAATAAACTCAGGGATGAATCCCTAAATTACAATAAATGTCCCGAATTGAGATGGCCGGACGTCTTACCTTTATTCGGGTTCTTCTGGGTTGGATGTTTTCCATCCAATGCTTTGGTCTGCATATGAGACATCTCCTTTGCAGCCTCAATGTATCTGACAACAAGAAGTGCCTCTCCACTCCCAAAAGGAACTTATATATATGTGGAGGATATCTGTCCATCTTTATGTATCATGCATCAAAATGCTGGAGGAAGAAAGCTAATTAAGGAAAGGGCTGACTCCAGAAAACAAATCAGGGAACAATATCAGGTGTGGCCTTTTTCATTGTGGTGCCAATTTGTTTGATTCAATTAATTACAGAGAGCGTAAACATCACCTTCCCTCTTCCGATGAACTCCTTGTGTTTTTCTCCCATTAGGTTGGTGTATATATTTTTATTATTTATTTACGACATTTATATGCCACCCTTCTCATTCCAAAGGAGACTCAGAGCGGCTTACAAGATATATACATACACACACACACACACACACATACACACACACACACATACACACACACGCTTTGGTCGCCTTAGTGGATGACCTCCACAGGGAACTGGATAGGGAGAGTGTGACGTTGCTGGTTCTCTTGGATATCTCAGCGGCTTTTGATACTGTCAACCATGATATCCTTCTGGGGAGGCTCGCTGGGATGGGACTCGAGGGTACGGTTCTACTGTGGCTCCGGTCCTTCCTGGAGGGTCGCTCCCAGCTGGTGAAGCTGGGGGACTCCTGCTCGGACCCCTGGCCATTGACCTGTGGGGTCCCGCAAGGTTCTATTCTGTCCCCCATGCTATTTAACATCTACATGAAACCGCTGGGAGAAGTCATCCGGAGTTTTGGAGTGCGGTGCCATTTCTACGCAGGTGACACCCAACTCCACTACTCTTTTCCACCTGACTCCAAGAAGCCCCTAGGATATTGGACCAGTACCTGGCGGCTGTGATGACCTGGATGAGGAAGAACAAGCTGAGGATAAGACAGAGGTCCTCCAGGTCAGTCGCTTGGCTGACCAGGGTATTGGGTGGCAACCTGTGCTGGATGGGGTCGCACTTCCCCTGAAATCACAGGTCCGCAGTTTGGGGGTCCTTCTGGACTCAGCAATGACACTTGATGTGCAGGTGTAGGCGGTGGTCGGGAGGACCTTCACACAATTAAAACTTGTGCGCCAACTGCGACCTTACCTCCTGAAGTTTGACTTGACCATGGTAGTCCATGCCTTAGTTACCTCTAGACTGGACTACTGTAATGCACTCTACGTGGGGCTACCCTTGAAGACGGCCCGGAAACTACAACTCGTACAACGTTCAGCAGCCAGATTAATAACTGGGGCAACTTACAGGAAGCGGTCAACCCCCCTGTTTAAGGAGCTCCACTGGCTGCTGTTTATTTTCCAGTCCCAATTCAAGGTGTGTTGTAGTTGTTATGAGTATACAAACATGGTGACGATTGTATGTATTTATACCTTGCTTTTTCCCTGCCAAAGGAGACTCAGGGTGGAAAGACTATCTCAGCAAAACTATTCTTGTCTCCACTGCTCTTTGTTTTTTAGTGGTCTTGGTTAGCAATGAGTATATTTGTGATGTTTTGGTAATGTCACTTTGAACAAGCAACCCAAGGCTATCTTAGCAAGACTATTCTTGTCTCTACTGCTTTTAATTTTTTAGTGGTCTTGGTTAGCAATGAGTATATTTGTGATATTTTGGTAACGCCACTTTGAACAAGCAACCCAAGGTGGCAAAGATCTTTGGGGAGATTGGTTCATTCCCTTGGATGCCCGTTCCTTGAAGCTTCGGACAAGAACCGCGTGGTGTAATGTAAAACAAACATGTTTGTTCTGCCTTGCCAGATAAAGAAAATATACTACGCAGATGATATATTCATGTTTTATCTGCCTTGCCAGATAAAGAAAATATACCAAGCAGGTGATATATTCACATTTGTTCTGCCTTGCCAGATAAAGAAAATATACCACGCAGGTGATATATTCACGTTTGATCTGCCTTGCCAGATAAAGAAAGTATACCACGCAGGAGAACAATAAAGAACAAGTAGTTTACTCTTCGTAGTTCAGAACAACATATGCACAATATGATCAGTTGCATCAATTCACATAATGTCCTTTTATGAGAGATTTAAAATGGTCTTTCTTTGTCCATGTGGATAAACTCCTTCAGCAGCTTATGAAGCCAAAAGACGCTCGAAACTCTGTCTCTCCAAGCTTCTCTCTTTTTCTCTCTCTGCACGTGCATAACTCAAGCCTGAACAAAAATGTAATAGTATCCGAAAGTCCCAGGCTCAGCCATCTCCCAACCAACCAGCTTCATGCATCTTATTTTACAGTTGACACATACACACATTAACTGGTTAATTGCATGCTCCAACAAACCCCACTTTGGTGATAAATCCCATTCCCTTTGAGACACGGTAGCATGGATTATTTTTATTCTATTCAGCCAACTTTAATTAAAAAGAGTGAGGCTTTCCATAGCTGAGAACAGCGTTAGGTCTTCCGGCTTTAAAAAAAAAGTTTTATTATCATTCAAACAACTTTATTTGTTAACAAGATTAGCCTATTTGTAATATTCTTCATCAGAATTAATGATCTCTACAGAGACTGTCCTTATAAAAGACCTTGTTGATAAGAAGGTAAGGAAGAGAAAAAGAAGTGAAGGAAAGGAGGCGAAAGGAAGACAAAAATGAGGGAAGGAATGAAGGAGAAAATGAAGGGAAAGAAAGGAGACCAAAGGCAAAGGGAAGAAAAGAAAAGGAATGAAGGAAAGACGAGAAAGAAAAGAGGAAAAGGTATGAATTGAGAGAGAAATGGAAAGAAGGGAAGAAAGAAGGGAGAAGAAAGAGAAGTCAGAAAAAGAAGGGAAGATAAAGGAAAGAAAGAAGAAGGAAGGTTATGAGGAAAAGCAAGGATGAAATGAAGAAAAGAGGGTGAATGCTTATGAGGGAAATGGAGAAAGGAAAGAAAGGGCCACAGAGAGAGAGCTTGAGTATCATCACAAGAGGGTTACCATGGAAACATTGTGAGGTTGGCCCTCTCAGAGCTGTAGAAGGGAGGAAGCAGGCCGGCAGCATTCCCAAGGACACCCAGAGAAAAATATGGTTACAGGATGCTACAACAATTGTATGTCTCATGTTGACATTTACAACAAGGAGCCATGACAGCATCTCAATTCTTGAGTGATTTTCCTGCCGATAGGAAGACGACGTGGAATTGATGCGCTCTAATCCCAGATGTCGGAGGTGCAATCTCCGCCAGGGTAGCGCATCTCTCTCGCCCGAGCCGGACCACACGGTTCATGCCCAAAATCCACCAGGAATTCCGGGTTCACACGAAGGCCGCCCTTCTTGGTGTCCACATCCACCTGGACCATTGCTGAACCTTCCCTGGAAAAGACATAATGCAAGGGGAAGTCAAAGTTGTGTAGACACATGGACACTTGATCATGAGGTTTTCCAGTCTGGATGTCTACACAAGAGGCCTTCCTCTGAATTGGAGAGGGAGTGACTCCCCCAAGGCCACACTTACTTGACCAACTTGGGATAAAACTGCTTGTCCCAAGGCGTGTAAGCAGAGCTGGTGACGTAGAGACGGCGGCTGTCCAAGCTCAACTGAAGTTTTTGAGGCCCTCCTTGGACCTTCTTGCCCTAAAGAGAGCGGATTAGAAATAGCCTTGGGATTAGGAAACATGTAAATAAGATAAGCAAACCTTTCAAAAGGAGTAGAAAGCACAGAAAGGCGGGCCCAGCATTCGTTTGGAATTGGAACGTCAGATTTATTTGCATTTTGATCTGTCTCTGAATTATCTGCCCAGTTTGTCATCCTTTCCAAACCTTACCTGGATCACAAAGGGATCAGGTTGGCAATCCAGCTCTGGATCCTCAAGTACAGTTACAGGACCCCCTTTCACAAGGCTGCCCCCAAGAAACACCTAAAGATCCCAAAGAGACGTGGTCAGTTGAGAAGGAAAAATAGCAGTCTTCAAGAAATTGGAGTCCCTGGGATGGGAGACTAGTTCCATCATCCTCAGCCAGCAGCCAGAGGAGATGGGATCCATCTCCTGGAAACATCTGATTAGGGAAGGTTGCAACTTGCAAGCTTACCTGCCCAACCAGTTTGGGACAATGCGGGTCTGTGATATCGTATTGGCGGACATCACCATGCACCCAGTTGCTTGCATAGAGGAACCGGTCATCCAGGGAGATGATGATATCATAAGTGAACCCTGGAGGAGGAGCAAGATCATCAAATTACTTGAGTCTCCAATGGCCATCCAGTTCAAAGCCCTTCTGCCAGGCTAGAAGACACAATCCAACCTATTGCTCCGAGTCTTTGTTTCCAGGGCATCAGAAAACAAGCTTACTCCCTCTTCCTTTCACATATTTATGTATACATGGCTATGCAATTTGTTGGGTTTTTTTGTTACTAACCCGACATTTCAGGGTAAATCCATCCTGATACTTTCTTGTTTGGAACTTGGATCACTTTCTCAGCCACCCAGCATCCATCCTATATGGAAAATCAATTGATCGATGAAGTGGTCAGAAAAAAATTAAGTCCCCCCCATTAGCCTTCTCATTGTTGTACTCCAGAACAGGAATAACTCTCTAACTTTAAAACACCACACGTTGAGTAGGGAAAACACTCCTTTTATTGAAGATAAGTAAAAGCAGCAAAGTAAAAAGGCACTTTAAAGGGATAGATAAATTCAGAAGGTAAGAAGGTAAGCAGGAACAAATTAGTCCAAGGCAGAGTTCAGCAATGTCCAAAAGCAAAGTCCACAAGTCTCTACAAAATCCAAAGAACCAGGAAACGTTGATCCAAGCCATGAGCAGGTAATTGCAAGAGACAAAAACCCAAACAGGAAACAAGAAATCTTTAAGCATAAATCTTCCAAGCAAGGCTTCTATGAGACGAGGACAAGAACTTAGCCGGATTCTAAACAATGCTTCATCTGGCAATATTTTCCATGTTTGGAACTTTTAAGCCTTTCCAAGCACTCAGAAACTGCTTTCGCTTTCCTTTAGCGGCCCTTTGTGTTGAAGCCTGGCAGAACACCGAAGGCATTGCTCGGCCTGTCTGTTTTGAATAATTTCCGCCCGCCTATCTATATGCTCAGTAGTCTCTGCAGGTGCCGAGTTGTTTTCAARCCCCAAATCCTGGGAGCTCTCTGGGAGCAATTCAGGGAGTAAACCACCATCCCTTTGCCCTGTAGGAACATTCTCATGGGAAACTACACTTTGAACAGGTGTCTCTCTGTCATTCTCTGCATCAATATCACTGACCAAACCATTTCCATCGTGAGCCTCATTTACATCATTCCCCACATCCAAAGCACCCTGATCCTGAAACAYGTCACTTTGAACAAGCAACCCAAGGTGGTGAAGATCTTTGGGGAGATCGGTTCATTYCCTTGGATTTCCATTCCTTGAAGCTTCGGACAAGAACCGTGTTGTTGCAACTCAGAGTAGGCTTCACCTTGCACCCAAACACCACCACACAAGAGCTGTAGATTTTTTAGTTTATTGAGGAAAAATCAAAGTCAAAGCATAGAATAAGCAATGCATAGTTCCAAAGACAAAGGTTAAATGCAAAACACAGTTCCAAAGATCCTCAGGTAAAAACATAAAACATAATCCTTTAAGGAATGGTCAAACAAGAGTCCATGGTAAAAACAGTGAAACACAAGAATCCCAATTCAGGAAGCTCAAAGTGTGCTGCTTTAAAGCCAAGGTTATTCCATAGAAGCTTTCATGCAAAAAGCCACGTTGAACTGACACTTGCCCTTTGTTAACCAGAAGCCTAAATACCTTTTACCAACATGAAAACATTGCGCTTTTGCCAACATGAAAGCATTACGGTGACCTTTCACTGACCTGACTTCTTTCTTGCTGGCTAACCGTGAACTCCTCTTGACCCACCAATCTAAACATTCCTGCCTGCTCATTAAATCACTATCAAGGCTCTCTTCTCTATCAGTATCAGCGTGAGAAGGCTGAGCAAGTGAAGGCCTCTGCACCTGGTCGTTATCTAGTTTGCTGGCATTCTTTTCCCATGAGAACTGACTTGTTGACTCCCCTGGTGCACTGTCTGAAAGTGCACTGTCTGAAAGAGGCACAGAAACAGGCATAGGAACAGGCCCAGAAATCTGAATCCCATCATCCTCTTCATCAGGGAACGTTTCAGGCTCGCAAGAGGGTTCAGTTTCAGGCTCAGAATCAAGCTGAGCCACAACAGTTGTGGTGTAATGTAAAACAAACACATTTGTTCTGCCTTGCCAGATAAAGAAAATATACCACGCAGGTGATATATTCACATTGGATCTGCCTTGCCAGCTAAAGAAAATATCCACGCAGGTGATATATTCATGTTTGATCTATCTTGCAAGATAAAGAAAATATACCACGCAGGTGAACAATAAAGAAGTTTACTCTTCATAGTTCAGAACAACATATGTACAATATGCTCAGTTGCATGAATTCACATAATGCCCTTTTATGAGAGATTTAAAATGGTCTTTCTTTGTCCATGTGGGTAAACTCCTTCAGCAGCTCATGAAGCCAAAGGACACCCCAAACTCTGTCTCTCTTAGCTTCTCTTTTTTTCTCTCTCTGCACGTGCATAGCTCAAGCCTGAACAAAAATGTAACAGTATCCAAAAGTCCCAGGCTCAGCCATCTCCCTGGGTATTACCCAACCAACTGGATTCATGCATCTTATTTTACAGTTGACACACACACATTAACTGATTCTTTGCATGTTCCAACAAACCCCACCTCGGTGATAAACCCCATTCCCTTTGAGGCATGGTAGTATGCATTATTTTTATTCTATTCAGCCAACTTTAGTTAAAAACACTGAGGCTTTCCAAGTGTTAGGTCTCCCAGCTTTCAAAGAAACGTCTTATTATCATTCAAACAACTTTATTTGTTGACAGGATTAGCCTATTTGTAATATTCGTGGCTAGAACTGAGAACCTCTAGAGCAATGTTTCTCAAATTTCCTAATGTCATGACCCCTTAATACAATTCCTCTTGTTGTGGTGACCCCACAATCATAAAATTATTTTCGTTGCTACTTTACAACTGTAATTTTGCTAGTGTTATGAATCATAATATAACTATCTGATATGCAGGATGTATTTTCATTCACTGGATCAAATTGGGCACAAATACCTGATACGCCCAAATTTGAATACTGGTGGGGTTCATTTTGTCATTTGGGAGTTGTAGTTCCTTGGATTTGTAGTTCACCTATAATCAAAGAGGATTCTGAACTCCATCAATGGTAGAATTGAACCAAACATGGCACACAGAACTCCCAAAACCAACAGAAAATACTGGAAGGTTCTGGTGGGCATCGACCTTGAGTTTTGGAGTTGTAGTTCACCTACAACCAGGGAGCACTGTGAACTCCAACAATGATGGATCTGGACCAAACTTGGCACGAATACTCAATATGTTCAAATTTGGACATATGGTGGCATTTGGGGAAAATAGATCTTGACATTTGGGAGTTGTAGTTGGTGGGATTTATAGGTCACCTACAACCAAAGACCATTCTGAACCCCACCAACCATAGAATTGGGCCAAAGTTCCCACACAGAATCCCCATGACCAACAGAAAATACTGTGTTTTTTAATGGTCTTTGGCAACTTCTCTGAAAACCCATCGCGACCCCCCCCCCTGGGTCCCAACCCCCAGGTTGAGAAATGCTCCTCAGGAGAGAATCTCCTTATAAAAGGCCTTGCACACCAAGATGTTGAAGATGACTTGGAAGGTAAGCATGAGAAAAAGAAGTGAAGGAAAAGAGGAGGATGGGAGCAGAAAATAAAAATGGAAAAAGGAGGTTGCCATGACGTGAATTAGGGCCTTTCAGAGCTGGAGAAGGGAGTAAGCAGACAGCAAGCAGTCCCAAGGACACCCAGAGAAAATAGTCGATATATGCTAGAACAACTATTGTATGTCTCATGTTGACATTTACAACAAGGAGTCACAACAGCAAGCATTGGACAAAAAAGTATTGGATGAATCCCAATTCGTAACTGATTCTCCTTCCGATATGAAGATAACTTGGAATGGATGCACGCTACTCCCAGATGTCGGAGGAGCAATCCCCACCGGGGTAGCGCATCTCTTTCGCCCGAGCCGGACCGCATGGTTCATGCCCGAAATCCACCATAAATTCCGGGTTCACACGAAGGCCGCCCTTCTTGGTGTCCACGTCCAGCTGGACCATTGTGGAGCCTTCCCTGCAAAAGGCATAATGTGGGGGAAAGTCAAGGTTGTGGAGACACATGAACACCTGATCATGAGGTTTTCCAGGCTGGATGTCTACACAAAAGGCCTTTCTCTGAGTTGGAGAGAGTGTGACTCCCCCAAGGCCACACTTACTTGACCAACTTGGGATAAAACTGCTTGTCCCAAGGCGTGTAAAGAGAGTTAGTGACATAGAGACGGCGGCCGTCCAAGCTCAGCTGAAGTTTTTGAGGCCCTCCTTGGACCTTCTTGCCCTAAAGAGAGCGGGAAAGAAATAGCCCCAGGATTAGGAAACATGTAAATAAGGTAAGGAACCCTGTCAGAAGGAGTAGAAAACACAGAAAGGCCAGTTTTCTCTCAGTTCAGAATTGGAACGTTGGATTTCTTTGCATTTTGACCTGTCTCTGAATTATCTGTCCAGTTCATCATCCTTTTCAGACCTTACCTGGATCACAAAGGGATCAGGTTGGCAGTCCAGCTCTGGATCCTCAAGGACAGTTACAGGACCTGCTTTCACAAGGCTGCCCCCAAGAAACACCTAAAGATCCCAAAGAGACATGGTCAGTTGAGCAGGAAAAACAACAGTCTTCAAGAAATTGAAGTCCTTGGGCTGGGACACCAGTTCCATCATCTCCAGCCAGCAGCCAGAAGTGATGGGATCCATCACTGGGAAACATCTAATTAGGGAACTTGCAAGCTTACCTGCCCGACTAGTTTGGGACAGTGCGGGTCTGTGATATCGTACTGGCGGACATCACCATGCAGCCAGTTGCTGCAGTAGAGGAACTGGTCATCCAGGGAGATGATGATACCGTAAGTGAACCCTGGAAGATCATCAAATCACTGGAGTCTCCAATGGCCATCCAGTTCAAAACCCTTGTGCAGTTACAATGCAATACTGCATATGCACTTACAATGATTAAACTACAGTACCAATTTGTAGTAAGCTCCTCCAAGACATCCCCCCCGACAACTGTTGGAAATTGACTTATCTCCCCAAGGTATATCAACCCCCTTAAAGCCAAAAGTTAGCACCCTTGGGGAGGAGAGGGGGTTTCCGGGGCCGGGAAGCCACCATTAAAGTCATGCAGGGGAGGGGGAGAGATGGTCAAAAATACCATCCCAGGGAGAAGTGCTACAGAGTTCTTGCGACCCTGAGGCAAGATAGACCAAATCGCCTACATGCCAGGCTTAAGGTCCTGCTGTTCAGTGCCAGGTTTGCAAATGGCAAAACTTGTCCCTGGATGAACAAGCGAACCTGGCTTGCATTACCCAGAATTGGCTGGATAAGCTGGGGGAGGGGGTTAACCTCACCCAGCTCTGTCCTCCGGGTTTTGGGGTGCATCAGCAGGCTAGGCCTGGAAGATGAGGTTGTGGTGGTCTATTATGATTTCATCTCAGATCAGGTGCCCTGTCCTGCAATTGCCTAGGTTCAAATGTGTCCATTAGACATGGGCAATCCATGGATCTAAATGGTTCTAAAGTACTTTGAAAACTAAAGTTCTGGTGGTGAAAACTAGGGGGTGCTGGTGCTTTGCTTCTACAGTGTTGGTAAAGTTCTGGTGGTGAAAATTTCAGAACTTTAACAAAACCTTTTTTTGTATAATTTTTGTTATAAATGGCAGTTCCGAATTAGTTCTGTCATAAAAATCGCCAACAATGAAATAATGAAATTTTCACCACCAGAACTTTACCAACACTGTAGAAGCAAAGCACTAGCACCCCCTAGTTTTCACCACCAGAACTTTAGTTTTCTAAGTACTTTAGAAACATGGATTGCCCATATCTAGTGTCCATTTGAAAGTGGGTAACCAGGACAGATTGGGGATTTTGCTTGTGTACCATCCACCCCACTGCACAACAGACTCCCTACCTGAGCTAGTGGGGGTGGTCTCAGGCCTGGCGTTGCAGTCCCAGCAGCTAATAGTGCTGGGGGACTTCAATGTCTGTGCCAAGTCCACCCTATGAAGGGCGGCTCAGGTCTTCATGGCTGCCATGACAACCATGGGACTGTCCCAAGTGATAGCTGGCCCACTCATGTAGCTGGACACACCCTGAACCTGGTTTTTAATGTGGATGGGGAAAATGTCAGTGTGGAGTAACTTTTATTAGGCACCTAAGCCTCCCTGAGTCCCGTCAGGGAGATGGTGGCAGGATACAAGAATAAAGCTGTTGTTGTGTTGTTTGCTGTTTTCTTTTTACTAACCTGGCATTTCAGGGTAGATCCATCCTGATACTTTCTTGTTTGGGATTTGGATCACTTTCTCAGCTGCCCAGCATCCATCCTACATGGAAAATCAAATTGACGGGTGAGGTGGTCCTCTCCATGTTTTTTCTTCAAGTTTGCCTTTGGCTTACCCCAAAACTGAGAGAGATAGAGAGTAGATTCCCATATCGTAATAGGGATCTGACCTAACCATTAAACCACCCTAGCTCTCCAGAAGCATTGGATTTGTCTCGCAGCCACCCTTTCCCCTTTTCACCTCTGTCTTGAAGAAATGGTGGATGGAGCTCTCTAGAGGGCAGACCACATAACCGTGGGTCGAGTTGGGGTTGTGCAAGAAGCGGATCTCCATCGGAGCTGAATCTTCACCCACATTGATTGACTGAAGGAGGCGGTGGGTGCTCAAGTCCCAGACGTTGAGGTGACTACCATAGCGCCCTGTGGATGAACAGGAACCAGGATTATTCCAAGTGAGGGTCAAGTAGGACTATGGCCTTCCTTGATTTTGGCACCATCCTCCTGTTGATGGAGTTTGGAATCTCATTGGTTGTTTGCGCTGCCATATAACACTCTTGGCACGTGTTCAGCTTGTGGTCTACTAGAACTCCTAGATGCCCCTCCCATGGACGTTCTCACCTTTTCTCAGATTGTTCGTGTTGAACCCATTGACAAAGAACTTGGGCTCTCCCACTTCGGAGCTGATCAGGACATTGTGCCGTGGCTGGTACCAGAAGTCAAACATCTGGATGGGTCCATCTTCCGGACACTCCCAGGTCCCTTTCACTTCCCAGGTTTCCGGGTCCAGAACGAGAAATCCACCTGGGACCAAAATGAACAGGAACCATTGGGATCAGAAGGCAGTGTGCTTGCAAAGAGCAATATTATGATTAGTATTCGAATCTGGGGAGTGGGGTGAGCTCCCGCTGGTAGTCCCACCCTGTGCCAACCTAGCAGTTTGAAAACATGCAAATATGAGTAGATCAATAGGTACTGCTTCTGCAGGAAGATAATGGCGCTCCATGCAGTCATGCTGGCCAC
>NW_026844700.1:7626684-7737622 GCF_025583915.1 Anolis sagrei ordinatus
CACAGTACAATATCAGTATTAAATATTACTATATTGTACTATATTGTTATATTGTTATATTATTAGCAATACTACATGTAATATAAATATATGATTATAATATCATATTATTAGTAGTATTATATTGTATTACATTGTAATATTATAAATATTATATGTATATACATTATATTATATTATATTACATTCTATTATTATAATAACACAGGGGACAAGGTGGAATTATCTTTGCCCCCCCCCCCTTCACTCTAGTTAAAATAAGGACTTTGGGTAAACTTCGTTTTGGAAAATCAGAGGTACTATATAAGAGTCTATCATGGGAAGAACTCAAGAAGGGGTCGCGGCATTGGGAAGGTTGTGAAACATTGCCTAAGCGGAATACTATGGAATCCAGTTTTGCAAGGGTTATACCATCTATGCACAAGTGTGCCGGTGTGTTAGCAAAACACAACTCCCAGGACTCCATAGCATTTAGCTATAACACATAAAGTGGTGATAAACTGTATACATTTTACAGTGTAGATACATTCTGAATTTTTTCCCTGTGTGAATCCGTGACATACTTTGCACAAGCTGGGAGCGCACAGGTCGGAGCCCGTGTCCACCACGTAAACACGGCCGGAGCTCAGGCATGGGAGGACGAGGCAGTTGCGCTCAACGCAAGTGTCCCCAAAAGTGCTGACGGGGGCGTTCCAGCCCGAGCGCTGGAGTTCATCATCCAGGTAAGGCATGTGCAGACGGTGGATGACCTGTTGGGAAGACGGGGAGGATATAGCATTGAAAATAATATGAGAAAGATTATCCTGCCCAAGGATTGTTGTCAGATTCTTGGCATGGAGACATTGTGAGACAGGCCTTCTCAGAGCTGGAAAAGGGAAAAAGCATTGTCAACATATAGGCTATGGAATAAGATTTACCTGGCTGTAACATGGCGATTCCGGATCCACGTCCACTGTGGCCAAGTAGTCAGGTTCCCGGGACTTGGTTCCGGTTAAAGTACACAGTACGTACATCAGCTTTTCTCTGGGGCCTGCGTAAACCAATCCTAGTATCAGGATCTTAAAGACAAAGATGTATTTTGTGGGATAGAAGGAGGTGAAACCTGATTCTGAGTAGAAAATATCGGCCCGCCTTACCTTTCATGGCATCCAAGGGCGAAGCGTAGCCAGGTCCATGACATGGGCCATACCTCCCTATACATTTGGAAAAAATGAAAGATCAACCACTTTATCACATTGAAGCAGGGAAGTGTTTATCAAATAACTAGAGAATGAATCCACTTTAAATCCAGTTGCTGCTTCCTGCAGAGTTCTGGGGTTTGTAGTTTAGGGAGGAATCTTTGACAGCCTCACTAAACTACAAACCCCAGAATTCTACAGGAGGAAGAAACCAGGTTTAAAGTGAATTCATTCTCTAGTGCAGCCTTTCTCAACTTGGAGGTTGTGAGGGAGTTTCAGAGGGGTCACCGAAGACCATCAGAAAACATATATTACTGATAGTCTTCTCTTTGGCAGAGGAGGCTGAAGATCTCTCCGCCTGTCCTTCTCTTCCTTTTTGGAAGCAGATGGTGAATCCTCCCACCAAAAGCTCTCCTCCACTGTGATTGGCCAGCCTCTCAGCCAAGGGGAGGGCTGTTTCTGAGACTCCCAAGCGGAGAGGGGAAAGCAGGCATGCTCGGCGCATCACAGCGTGGTGAGAGAGAGTGTGCCAGGGTTGTGCCAGAGGTCCTTTCTAGGCAGTGGAGTTCTGTGTGGGAAGTATGGCCCAATTCTATTGTTGGTGGGGTTCAGAATGCTCTTTGATTGTAGGCAAACTATAAATCCCGGCAACTACAATTCCAAAATGTTAAGGTCTATTTTCCCAAACTCCACCAGTGTTCACATTTGGGCATATTGAGTATTCATGCCAAGTTTGGTCCAGATCTATTATTGTTTGAGTCCACAGTGCTGCCTGGATATAGGTGAACTACAACTCCAAAACTCAAGGTCAATGCCCACCAAACCCTTCCAGTATTTTCTGTTGGTCATGGGAGTTCTGTGGGCCAAGTTTGGTTCAATTCCATCGTTGGTGGAGTTCAGAATGCTCTTTGATTGTAGGTGAACTATAAATCCCAGCAACTACAACTCCCAAATGACAAAATCAATCTCTCCCCCCACCCCACCAGTATTCAAATTTGGGTGTATTGGGTATTTGTGCCAAATTTGGTCCAGTGAATGAAAATACATCCTGCATATCAGATATATTCATAACAATAGCAAACAATAGCAAAATGACAGTCATGAAGTAGCAACGAAAATAATTTTATGGTTAGGGGTCACCACAACATGAGGAGGTTGTGGCATTAGGAAGGTTGAGAATCACTGCTATATGGTGATGAAGGAAGAAATTAGGGTCAATCTTTTTGTGGATGATACTATGATAATCTTAGGGGAGATGGAGGAGTCATTACAATTAAGAGTTTAAATAGTTAAGGACTTTGGAAAAACTTAATTTCGGAAAATCAGAGACACTATATAAGAGTCTATCATGGGAAAAAGACAAGAAAGTTCAAAATATTATGGGAGTGAAAATAGGGGGAAAGAAGATAAAATACCTGGGGATAGATATCCAAACAAATCTCAATAACAAAATAGCAATGAACTTTAACCATCTATGGAAAAATATAAGCAAATCAATTAACACATGGGGGAAAAAAATGTGTCTATCCACAAGGTTAAAAATTTAGAGATTTTGCCCAAATTCTTATATTTGTTCCAAACCCTCCTGGTGAATTTCTCATATGCTTCATAGTCTGGGAATCTATCACAGTGCTCTTCTTGGGGACATCCAAACTCCAGCCGACACAAACGATCCACTGCATTAAGTAATAAGCAGATAATAATGTTTTGAAGATCCTGGAAGCAAACCTTGTATTAAGCAGTACGTGAACGAACCAGACAGTGAAGATAAAAAGTGAAACAGGATCCAAAACTTGAGACTCTGGATCCGGACATAGACACCGTCTTGAGTTTGAGGATGTAATAAAGTCAGGGATAAATTCCTAAATCACAATAAATGTCCCGAATGGAGATGGCCGGACGTCTTACCTTTATTCGGGTTCTTGTGAACTGGATGTTTTCCATCCAAAGCTTTGGTGTGGATCTTAGACATCTTCTTTGCAGCCTCAACGTAGAGAAGTGTCTCTCCCACTCCCGAAAGGAACTTATATACACGCAAAGGATATCTCTCCATCTTTATGTGTCATTCATCGGAAAAGAAGAAAGCGTCTTCCCAGGAAAAACTCGTTAAGGAAACGGCTGACTCCAAGAACAAACAAAAGGGAGCAATTTCAGAGGTGGCCTTTTGCATTGTGGCTCCAACCACATTCGATTAATTTCAGAAGAGTATAAACATCGCCTTCCCCTTCCGGCAAACCCCTTGTGTTTTTCTCCCATTGTTTCTTCCAAGGAGATAAAAGAAAGCAAAGCAGAAAAAAAAAATACAAATTTCAGCCCCTTTTCATTCCTTTGGATAGCATATGGAAAGGTGGAGTTTGTTTTGCTTCCCTGTCCCTGTTCAGAAGATTTCACCTCACTTTCTGTGATTCCTCGTAGCCCGAGGATGATAGTCCTCCAAGTGTAGTGTCTTGGCGGTGGATCCGTAGGTGGCTGTGGAGCCCCATTCTTGATCCGCATGTTCTCCTGCAGTGAGAACATCGGTTTCTAGGCGGAAGGCGGTCCCTCCAAGACCAAGGCAGTGTCAGCTGGGATGGTGCAAAGGCATTGCATACACTTCTGGGCCTAGGCATGATGCAGCCCTGCCCAGCTGCTCTTCTCTCCCTCTAAGGCCAGGGCAGAGACAGTTGGGAGAGATCAAATAATCAACACTGCTGGTCACAGCTGACCTCCAGTTTTTGGGTTTTTTTGTTTTTTGTGTGTGTGGTTTGTTTTTTTGTCGTGTCAGGAACGACTTGAGAAACTGCAAGTCGCTTCTGGTGTGAGAGTATTGGCTGTCTGCAAGGACGTTGCCCAGGGGACGCCCAGATGTTTTGATGTTTTACCCCATCCCTCCCCTCCTTTCGTAAGAGCCTAAAGACCTGGTGATTTAAACAAACCTTTGAGAACGACTAGTTCCAGCTCTGCCCCAGATACTGTAGAAATTGGCCATATCTTTTTCTACCAATTACCCAGGTCACTTTCTTCTATTAGGCCCTGGAAATGTACAGCCATCGACTTTACCTAATTTCCTGTTAATTTTTATGTATTTACTGTTTTCTTTGTATGCATTGATTATGTTACTTGGGAACTGCTCTGAGTCCCTTTGGAGAGATAGAGCGGTATATAAATAAAGTTTGTTGTTGTTGTTGTTGTCCATTCCCCGGGACGCTCATTCCTTGATGCTTCAGACAAATACCTCGGTGATATGAGACGATACCCACTTCCCTTAGAAGCATGTGAACATGGACTATTTTTATTCTATTCATCCAACTGAGAACAACAAGTGTTAGGTCACCCAGCCATCTAACTGTTCGTTTCCAAGAAAAGTCTTATGATCTTTCAAACAACTTTATTTGTTAACAGGATTGGCCTATTTATAATATTCTTGGTCAGAACCGGGTATCTCTACAGAGACCCTCCTTATAAAAGGCCTTGCACACCAAGCTGTTGATAAGAAGGTAAAAAAGAGAAAAAGAAGAGAAGGAAAAGAGGAGGAAGTGAGCGGAAAATGAAGAGGGAAAAGGGAGGTGTTGCCATGGAGACATTGTGAGTTGGCCCTTTCAGAGCTGGAGAAGGGAGCAAGCAGGCGGGATGCAGTCGCAATGACACCCAGAGAAAAATGTGGATATACACTAGTACAACAGTTGTATGTCTCATGTTGACATTTACAACAAGGAGTCATAACACCAAGCATTGGACAAAAAAATATTGGACGAATCCCAATTCTTAATTGATTCTCCTTCTGCTATGAAGACGACTTGGAATGGATGCGCTCTACTCCCAGATGTCGGAGGTGCAATCCCCACCAGGGTAGCGCATGTCTTTCGCCCGTGCCGGACCACACGGTTCATGCCCGAAATCCACCAGGAATTCCGGGTTTACGCGAAGGCCGCCCTTCTTGGTGTCCACGTCCACCTGGACCATTGCCGAGCCTTCCCTGGAAAAAGCATAATGTGGGGGAAAGTCAAATTTGTGGAGACACATGGACGCCTGATCATGAGGTTTTCCAGGCTGGATGTCTATACAAGAGGCCTTCCTCTGAGTTGGAAAGAGTGTGACTCCCCCAAGGCCACACTTACTTGATCAACTTGGGATAAAACTGCTTGTCCCAAGGCGTGTAAAGAGAGTTGGTGACGTAGAGACGGCGGCCGTCCAAGCTCAGCTGAAGCTTTTGTGGGCCTCCTTGGACCTTCTTGCCCTAAAGAGAGTGGGGAAAAAATAGCCCCAGGATTAGGAAACATGTCAATAAGGTTACAGGGAGTACAAAATAGAGAAAGCCCAGTTCTCTCTCAGTTGAGAATTGGAACGTCGGATTTCTTTGCATCTTGACCTGTCTCTGAATTATCTGCCTAGTTCGTCATCGTTTTCAGACCTTACCTGGATCACAAAGGGATCAGGTTGGCAGTCCAGCTCTGGATCCTCAAGGACAGTTACAGGACCCGCTTTCACAATGGAGCCCCCAAGAAACACCTAAAGATCCCAAAGAGACGTGGAAAAATAACAATGTTCAAGAAATTGGAGTCCCTGGACTGGGACACCGATTCCATCATCCCCATCAACCAGCAGCCAGAGGTGATGGGATCCATGACTTGGAAACATCTGATTAGGGAAGGCTGCAGGCTTACCTGTCCGACAAGTTTGGGACAGTGCGGGTCTGTGATATCATACTGGCGGACATCACCATGCACCCAGTTGCTGCAGTAGAGGAAGCGGTCATCCAGGGAGATGAGCATAGCGAAAAGAAACCCTGAAGGAGGAGCAAGATCATCGAGTCACTGGAGACCAAGGACCATCCCGTTCAAAACCCTTTTGCAGTTACATTTAATTACTACATAGGTACTTACAATTATTACACCACAATACCAATCTACTGTTTTCTTGTTACTAACCTGGCATTTCGGGGTAGAGCCATCCTGATACTTTCTTGTTCGGGACTTGGATCACTTTCTCAGCCGCCCAGCATCCGTCCTACATGGAAAATCAAATTGACTGGTGAGGTAGCCAGAAAAAATATGGCCTCTCCATGTTTTCTTAGAGTTTGCCTTTGGCTTCTTCCAAGACAGAGAGAAAGAGTAGGTTCCCATATTGTAGTAGGGATCTGAACCCAAGTTTCCAGGCATCTAACCATTAAGCCACCCTAGCTCTCCAGAAACAATTGACTTGCCTCATGGCCAACCTTAACCCTTTTTACCTCAGTCTTGAAGAAATGGTGGATGGAGCTCTCCAGAGGGCAGACCACATAACCGTGGGTCGAGTTGGGATTGTGCAAGAAGCGGATCTCCAGCGGGCCCGAATCTTCACCCACATCGATTGACTGAAGGAGTCGGTGGGTGGTAAAGTCCCAGATGTTGAGGTGACAGCCATAGCGCCCTGTGGATGACCAGGAACTAGGGTTATTCCAACAGGAACAAGGGTTATTACTCCCTTGATTTTGACACTATCCTCCTGTTGATGGGGTCTGGAATCACATTGGCTGTTTGCGCTGCTGCATCAAACTCTTGGCACATGCTCAGCTTGTGGTCTACTAGGACTTCTAGATGCCTTTCATATGGACGTTCTCACTTTTTCTCAGATTGTCTGTGTTGAACCCATTGACAATGAACTTGGGATCTCCCACTTCGGAGCTGATCAGGACATTGTGCCGCGGTTGGTACCAAAAGTCAAACAACCCGACGGGTGCATCTTCTGGACACTCCCAGGTCCCTTTCACTTCCCAAGTTTCCGGATCCAGAAGGAGAAATCCACCTGGGAACAAAACAAACAGGAACCATTGGGATCAGAAGGCAATGTGCTTGCAAAGAGCAATATTATGATTTCTATCCTGCTTCTGGGGGCCCCTAATAGTGCAGCAAGTTAAAGCACTGATCTGCTGAACTTGCTGATTAGAAGGTTGGCAGTTTGAGTCTGGAGAGTGGGGTGAGCTCCTGCTGTTAGCCCCAGCTTGTGTCAACCTAGCAGTTTGAAAACATGCAAATATGAGTAGATCAATAGGTACCACTTCTGCAGGAAGGTAACAGTGCTCCATGCAGCCATGCTGGCCACATGACTTTGGAGGTGTCTACAGACAACTCCGACTCTTCAGCTTAAAAATGGAGATAAACAACATCCCCCAGAGTTGGACACGACAAGACTTCATGTCAGGGGAAACCTTTACCTTTATTCTTCTTTCATCCCAATGATTAGGATTCAAGGCAGTTACCTATTAGAATACTGTCAGTTTTAGGGCTCCTTTGTGTGGTTTCCCCCTATTGTGGAGGACTAACTGTATCCCCAAATGGACATCTATGCCTGCAATACCTCTTCCATTGCCGAACGTGTCTCCAATGGCGCTGATCATAACCTCCCCGCTGCTTAAGCAATGCGAGCTGTTCAAGAAACCCAACTTAGTTTTCTTGATGATTTCCCGGGGTTCGATGATCTGCCAAAGGGTCAGAGGGAGGGAAAACAGATCATTTTGCCATTCTGTCCTATGTAAGGCCCTTTTCCTTAAGATCTTGGGTACATCTTATAGCAATAATATAGTCTGATACCATTTTGATTGCCTTAGCTCAGCGTTTATCAACCTGGGGATCGGGACCCTTGTGGGAGTCGCTAGGGATTTCAGAGAGCTCGCCAAAGACCATCAGACAATACATATTTCTGATGGTCTTAGCAGAGAAGGCTGACGATCTCTCTAATTGATCTTCTCCTCCTTTTTGGAAACAGAAGGCGAATCCTTCCAGCAAAACCCTCCACCGCTGTGATCGGCCAGTCTTTCAGCCAACGGGAGGACTGTTTATGGGACCCCAAGTCACCGAATGGCATTGTGGTGCACATGTGCGGTCGAGGGAGAGCATGCGAGGCTGGAGGGAGTCTCATACCAGTGAGTTCCTTCAAGGCAGGGGGGTTCTGTGTGGCAAGTTTGGCCTAATTCTATCGTTGGTGGGGTTCAGAATGCTCTTTGATTGTAAGTGAACTATAAATCCCAGCAACTACAACTCCCAAACATTTTTATTTTCCCCAAACCCCATCAGTGTTCATATTTGGGCATATTGAGTATTTGTGTGGTCCAGATCCATAATGCTCTTTGATTGTAGGTGAATGACAAATTCCAACAACTACAACTTCCTAATATCAAGGCCTATTTCCCCCAAACTCCACCAGGATTCACATTAGGGCAAATTGAGTATTCATGCCAAGTTTGGTCCAGATCTCTCATTGTTTGAGTCCACAGTAGATGTAGATGTAGGTGAACTACAGTAGATGTAGGTGAACTACAACTCTAACACTCAATTTCAGTGCCCACCAAATCCTTCCAGTATTTTTTGCTGGTTGTGGGAGTTCTGTGTGGCAAGTTTGTTTCAATTCCATCGTTGGTGGAGTTCAGAATGCTCTTTGATTGTTGGTGAACTGTAAATCCCAGCAACTACAACTCCCAAATGGCAAAACCAATCCCCCCCAACCCCACCAGTATTCAAATTTGGACATATTGGGTATTTGTGCCAAATTTGGTCCAGTGAATGGAAATACACCCTACATATCAGATATTTACATGATGAGTCATAACAGTAACAAAATGACAGTTAATTAGTGGCAATGAAAATAATGTTATGGTTGGGGGGGCACCACAACATGAGGAACTGGATTAAGGTATCGCGACATTAGGAAGGTTGAGAAACACTGCTATAAGGAGAGCAAGGAAGAAATTAGGTTCAGTCTTTTTGCGGATGATGCTATGATAATCTTAGAGGAGGCGGAGGAGTCATTACAATCCATAGTTAAAATAGTTAAGGACTTTGAAAAAACTTATTTTCGGAAAATCGGAGATACTATATAAGAGTCTATCATGGGAAGAACTCAAGAAGAGGTTGCAGCATTAGGAAGGTTGTGAAACACTGCTTTAGTGGAATTCTCTGGAATCCAGATTTGCAAGGTTTATACCTTCTGTGCACAAGTGTTAGCAAAAGACAACTCCCAGGACACCATAGCATTTAGCTATAACACATAAAGTGGCATAAAACTGCATACATTCCACAGTGTAGAGGTAACCTGACTTTCCCCCTGTCAATATGTGACTTACTTTGCACAAGCTGGGAGCGCACAAATCGGATCCCGTGTCCACCACATAAACACGGCCGGAGCCCACGCATGGGAGGACAAGGCAGTTACGCTCAACGCCAGTGTCCCCAAAGGTGCTGACGGGGGCGTTCCAGCCCGAGCGCTGGAGTTCGTCACCCAGGTAAGGCATGCGCAGATGGTGGATGACCTGTTGGGAAGACGGTGAGGATATAGCATTGAAAATAATATGGGAAAGATTCTCCTGCCCGAGGATTGTTATCAGATTCTTGCCATGGAGACATTGTGAGATAGGCCTTCTCAGAGCTGGAGAAGGGAAAAAGCATTGTCAGCATATAGGCTATGGAATAAGATTTACCTGGCTGTAACATGGTGATTCCGGATCCACGTCCACTGTGGCCAAATAGTCAGGTTGCCGGGGCTCAGTTCCGTTTAAAGAACACACTACATACATCAGCTTTTCTCTGGGGCCTGCGGAAATAAAGCCTAGTATCAGGATCTTAAGGAAAAGGATGTACTTCGTTGGATATGAGGAGGTGGAACCTGATTCTGGGTAGAAAATATCAGCCCGCCTTACCTTTCATGGCATCCAGTGGCGAAGCGTAACCGTATCCATGGCATGGCGCATACCTCCCTATACATTTGGGAGAAATGAAAGATTAACCACTTAATCACATTGAAACAGGGAAGTGTTTACCAAATAGCTTCATCACATTCGAGAATGAATCCACTTTAAATCCAGTTGCTGCCTCCTGCAGAATTCTGGATTTTGTCATTTAGGGAGGAGCCTTTGACAGCCTCACTAAACGACAAACCCAGGATTCTGGAGGAGGCATAAACCAGGTTTAAAGTGGATTCATTCTCTAGTGCAGCCTTTCTCAAACTGGGTGTCATGAGGGAGTTTCAGAGGGGTCACCAAAGACCATCAGAAAACATATATGTCTGATGTTCTTAGGAAGCCTTTTGGCAGAGAAGGCTGAAGATCTCTTCGCTTGTCCTTCTCTTCCATTTTGGAAACAGATGGTGAGTCCTCCCACCAAAAGCCCTCCTCCACTGTGATTGGCCAGCCTCTCAGCCAAGGGGAGGGCTATTTCTGAGACTTCAAATGGGGAGGGAAGAGCAGGCGTGCTCATCGTGTGCACATGCCAGTGAGGAAGAGCGTGTGAGGCTGGAGGGAGGCTCACACCAGCGAGTCCCTTCAAGTCATGGGGGTTTTGTGTGGGATGGTTGGCCCAATTCTATTGTTGGTGGGGTTCAGAATGCTCTTTGATTGTAGGTGAACTATAAATCCCAGCAACTACAACTCCCAAATGTCAAGGTCTATTTTCCCAAACTCCACCAGTGTTCACATTTGGGCATACTGAGTATCCATGCCAAGTTTGGTCCAGATCCATCATTGTTTGAGTCCACAGTGCTCTTGGATGTAGGTGAACTACAACTCCAAAACTCAAGATCAATGCCCATTAAACCCTTCCAGTATTTTCTTTTGGTCATGGGAGTTCTGTGTGATGTTTGGTTCAATTCCATCGTTTGGTGGAGTTCAGAATGCTCTTTGATTGTAGGTGAACTATAAATCCCAGCAACTGCAACTCCCAAATGACAAAATCAACCCCACCAGTATTCAAATGTGGGCGTATTTGGTATTTGTGCCAAATTTGGTCCAGTGAATGAAAATGTTGTTGTTGTTCATTCGTTCAGTCGTCTCCGACTCTTCGTGACCTCATGGACCAGCCTACGCCAGAGCTCCCTGTCGGCCGTTACCACCCCCAGCTCCCTCAAGGTCAGTCCAGTCACTTCAAGGATGCCATCCATCCATCTTGCCCTTGGTCGGCCCTTCTTCCTTTTGCCTTCCACTTTCCCCAGCATAATTGTCTTCTCTAGGCTTTCCTGTCTCCTCATGATGTGGCCAAAGTACTTCAACTTTGTCTCTAGTATCTTTCCCTCCAGTGAGCAGTCGGGCTTTATTTCCTGGAGGATGGACTGGTTGGATCTTCTCGCAGTCCCAGGCACTCTCAGCACTTTCCTCCAACACCACAGCTCAAAAGCATCGATCTTCCTTCGCTCAGCCTTCCCTAAGGTCCAGCTCTCACATCCGTAGGTGACTACAGGGAATACCATGGCTTTGACTAGGCGGGATCTTTGTTGCCAGTCTGATGTCTCTACTCTTCACTATTTTTATCGAGATCTGGACATTGCTCTCCTCCCAAGAAGTAAGTCTTCTGATTTCCTGGCTGCACAGTCTGCATCTGCAGTAATCTTTGCACCTAGAAATGACTAAATCAATCCCCACCCCAACTCACCCGTATTCAAATTTGGTTGTATTGATATTTGTGCCAAATTTGATCCAGTGGATGAAAATACATCCTGCATATCAGATATTTACATTATGATTCATAACTGTAGCAAAAGTTGAAGTAGCAATGAAAATAATGTTATGGTTGGGGGTCACCACAACATGAGGAACTGTTTTTAGCTTTAGTCTTTTATTCTGTACATGCGGCCCACTCACTGCTATTGTGTTATGAATGATTTTATTGTAATCTTATATTGTTTGCTGTATTCTTATGTTTTATGTAATTTATCATGTTGTTGTTTGTGTTTTGACTTCATTAATTGTATTGCGTTGTTGGGCTTGGCCTCATGTAAGCCACCCCGAGTGTTGTAGTAGAGTGTGTTGAGCAAGCTACAACGAGTAGTAGAAGGGCAAAGAGGGCTGCTCGGGTGTTGGATCAAGAGCAGCAAAGGAAGCGAATTAGGGAAATATTCATGACACCTACTGATACTGAGTCATTTGAAGGGTTCACTGATTCTGAAATGGAGGAGGAGGAATGTAGAGGTTTGAAGCGGGTTACTCGGGATCAAGAGTCAGATGAGGAATCCTGTAAGTGCTGACTTTTACCTTCCTGTTGACTTCGGATTGTTTTTGGACGACGACATCGCGTTATGGACACTGGACTGTTTTTTGACTTCGTTTTTGCTTGCTCCCACCTTGCTACATTGTGCTCTGTGAACTCTGTTATTTTCAAGCAGTTTGCTTAAAGTTTTTGTTATACTGGATTATATCTCTGCATAATCCGGATTATTCTCCAAGTTGCGTTTTTTTGCCTAGCAGTTGCTACAGACTTTGTTTTATTGCTAGACTCACTGAATCCAAGTGTTTCTAAGCTATTTTTGTTTGTTAATAAACCTTGTTTGGACCTTTTACTTGTGTTTGGCTCCTTTAAGGCTTCTGGTTCACGACACTAGCTGCGTCAGGTATTATATTATTATTATTATTATTATTATTATTACTGAATCATAGCATCCTAGATGTGGAAGCGACAGGTATTATATTATTATTATTATTATTATTATTATTACTGAATCATAGCATCCTAGATGTGGAACGTTGAGAATTACTGCTATAAGGTGAGCAAGGAAGAAATTAGGGTCGATCTTTTTGCGGATGATGCTATGATAATCTTAGGGAAGACGGAGGAATCATCACAATCAAGAGTTAAAATAGTTAAGGACTTTGGAAAAACTTAATTTTGGAAAATCAGAGTTACTATATGAGAGTCTATCATGGAAAGAACTCGAGAAGGTTCAAAATATTATGGGAGTGAAGTTGGGGAGAAAGAAGATAAAATACCTGGGTGTAGATATCCAAACAAATCTCAATAACGTAATACCAATTAACTTTAACCATCTATAGAAAAATATAACCCAACCAATAAACACACGGGAAAGAAATTTCAGGTATATCGACAAGGTTAAAAATTTAGAGATTTTGCCCAAATTCTTATATTTGTGCCAAACTTCCCGGTATATTTCTCTTATGCTTCATAGTCTGGGAATCTGTCACAGTGCTCTTCTTGGGGACGTCCAAACTCTAGCCAATACCAACGATCCACTGCATTAAGTAGTAAGTAGATAATAATGTTTTGAAGAACCTGGAAGCAAACCTTGTATTAAGCAGTACGTGAACGAACCGTATAGGAAAAGCAATAATTTAACAGTGAAGATAAAAAGTGAAGCAGGATCCAAAACTGGAGACTCTTTGGATCCGGACATAGACACCGTCTTGAGTTTGAGGATGTAATAAACTCAGGGATGAATAAATGTCCTGAATGGAGACATCCGGATGTCTTACCTTTATTCGGGTTCTTGTGGGCTGGATGTTTTCCATCCAAAGCTTTGGTCTGGATCTTAGACATCTTGTTTGCAACCTCAGTGTTTCTGACAGTGAGACGTATCTCTCCACTCCTGAAAGGAACTTATATATATGTAGAGGATATCTCTCCATCTTTAGGTGCAATTCATCGAAATGCTGAGGAAGAAAGTGTTTCCCAGGAAGAACTCATTAAGGAAACAGCTGACTCCAGGAGCAAACAAAAGGGAGCAATTTCAGATATGGCCTTTTTCGTTGCGGCTCCAACCACATTCAATTAATTTCAGAGAGTGTAAACATCACCTCCCCTTTCTGATAAACTCCTTGAGTTTTTCTCCCATTGCTTTTTCCAAGGAGATAGAAGATTGCAAAGCAGAAAAATTTACAATTTTCAGCCTCTTTCCATACCTTTGGATAGCACAGGGGAGGGTTAACACCCCTGAGGAGTTTGTTTTTCTTCTCTGCCCCTATTCAGAAGATTTCACCTCACGTTCTATGATCCCTCAAAGCCTGATGATGATAGTCCTCTAGGTATAGTGTCTTGACGGTGGGTCCATAGGTGGCTGTGGAGACTTATTCTTGATCCTCATGTTCTCCCACAGTGAGAACATCGGTTTCTAGATGGAAGATGGTCCCCCCAAGACCAGGGCAGTGGCAGTTGAGATGGTGAAGGGCATCTCATCCACTTCTGGGCCTAGGCATGATGGAGTCCTGCCTGGCTGCTCTTCTCTCCCTTCGAAGCCAGCACAGACACAGATGGCATGGACAAAAACATGTCATCTTGGCTGTTCTTCTCTCTCTGTAAGGCCAGGGCAGAGGCAGTTGGGAGTGATCAAATAATCAGCACTGCTGGTCACAGCTGACCTCCAGTTAGAGCGCTCAAGGACCAGGCTTTCCCACTTCTCTCTCGGTGTCTATGGCACAGTTTTTAAGGTTGGTTTTAAACCCATCTTTCAATCTCTTTTTCTGTCCACCATCATGTTGTTTCCCATTCTTGAGTCAGGAGTAGAGTAACTGTTTTGAGAGACAGTGATCAGACTTTCAGACAACGTGGTATTCAGTCCAGCTGAGTTGGTGGCATAGAAGCATCACTTCAGTACTGGTGGTCTTTGCTTCTTCCAGCACACTGACATTTGTCCCTTGTCTCCCAAGAGATTTGCAGGATTTTTTTTCCAACACTGWTGGAATCGTTCCAGGAGTTGAGTGTGAYGTCTGTAGACAGTCCACGTTTCGCAGACGTATYGCAGGATTGGAAGAACAATGGCTTTATAAACAAGCACCTTGGTTTCCCCACARAGCATTGCTTCAATACTGGTGGTCTTCTTCCAGAATGCTGCCATTTCYCCRCCTCACTTCCCAAGAGATTTGCAGGATTTTTCGGAAGCAACACTGTTGGAATCGTTCCAGGAGTTGAGTGTGATGTCTGTAGACAGTCCACGTTTCGCAGACGTTTCGCAGGATTGGGAGAACAATGGCTTTATAAACAAGCACCTTGGTCTCCCCACAGAGCATTGCTTCAATGCTGGTGGTCTTCTTCCAGAATGCTGCCATTTCCCCGCCTCCYTTCCCAAGAGATTAGCAGGATTTTTCAGAAGCAACACTGATGGAATCGTTCCAGGAGTTGAGTGTGACGTCTSTAGACAGTCCACATTTCGCAGACGTATCACAGGATTGGGAGAAAAATGGCTTTATAAACAAGCACCTTGGTCTCCGCACAGAGCATTGCTTCAATGCTGGTGGTCTTCTTCCAGAACGCTGCCATTTCCCCGCCTCCCTTCCCAAGACATTTGCGGGGGTTTTCAGAGGCAGCGCTGATGGAATCATTCCAGGAGTTGAATGTGACGTCTGTAGACAGTCCACATTTCGCAGACGTATCACAGGATTGGGAGAACAATGGCTTTATAAACAAGCACCTTGGTCTCCCCACAGAGCATTGCTTCAATGCTGGTGGTCTTTATCCAGAATGCTGCCATGTACGTATGTATGTATGTGGCTGGGGTTCCCACATCTAAAGACAGGCCCCCACTTTCAGAGAGAACTATGCATCTAAAATCTGCTGTTTGCATTTTTACAATATATATGTGTGTTTCTGTTGTTATTAGTATACAAACATGATAATGATTGTATGTGTTTATACCCTGATTTTTCCATACCAAAGGAGACTCAAGATGGCAAGACTATCTAGGCAAGATTTTTCTTGTCTCTACTGCTCTTTGTTTATTAGTGGCCTTGATCAGTAATGAGTGTATTTATGATATTTTGGTACCATCACATTGAACAAGCAACCCAAGGTGGTGAAGCTCATTGGGGAGATTGGTTCATTCCCTCGGATGCCCACGCTTCGGACAAGAACCACACCTTGGTGATATGAGACTATATTCCCTTTCCCTTAAGCCATGTGAGCATGGATTATTTTTATTCTATTCATCCAACTGACAACAACAAGAGTTAGGTCTCCCAGCCACCTAACAGTTCATTACAAAGAAAAGTCTTATGATCGTTCAAACAACTTTATTTGTTAACAGGATCGGCCTATTTATAATATTCTTGGTCAGAACTGAGGACCTCTACAGAGACCCTCCTTATAACAGGCCTTGCACACCAAGCTGTTGATAAGAAGGTAAAAAAGAGAAAAAGAAGAGAAGGAAAGGAGGAAGAAGGGAGCGGAAAATGAAGAGGGAAAAAGGAGGTTGCCATTAAGACATTGTGAGTTGGCTCTTTCCGAGCTGGAGAAGGAAGGAAGTAGGCAGGATGCAGTTCCAAAGACACCCAGAGAAAAAATGTGGATATACGCTACTACAAGACTTGTATGTCTCATGTTGACATTTTCAACAAGGATTCACAACACCAAGCATTGGACAAAAAAAGTATTGGATGAATCCCAATTCGTAATCGATTCTCCTGCTGATATGAAGACGTCTTGGAATGGATGCGCGCTACTCCCAGATGTCGGAGGTGCAATCCCCACCGGGATAGCGCATCTCTTTCGCCCGAGCTGGACCACACGGTTCATGCCCGAAATCCACCAGGAATTCTGGGTTCACACGAAGGCCGCCCTTCTCGGTGTCCACGTCCACCCGGATCATTGCTGAGCCTTCCCTGGAAAAAACATAATGTGGGGGAAAGTCAAGGTGATGTAAACACATGGACGCCTGATCATGAGGCTTTCCAGGCTGGGTGTCTACACAAGAGACTTTCCTCTGAGTTGGAGAGAGTGTGACTCCCCCAAGGCCACACTTACTTGACCAACTTGGGATAAAACTGCTTGTCCCAAGGCGTGAAAAGAGAGTTGGTGACGTAGAGACGGCGGCCGTCCAAACTCAGCTGAAGCTTTTGAGGGCCTCCTTGGACCTTCTTGCCCTAAAGAGAGTGGGGAAAAAATAGCCCCAGGATTAGGAAACATGTCAATAAGGTTACAGGGAGTACAAAATAGAGAAAGCCCAGTTCTCTCTCAGTTGAGAATTGGAACGTCGGATTTCTTTGCATCTTGACCTGTCTCTGAATTATCTGCCTAGTTCRTCATCATTTTCAGACCTTACCTGGAGCACAAAGGGATCRGGTTGGCAGTCCAGCTCTGGATCCTCAAGGACAGTTACAGGACCCGCTTTCACAATGGAGCCCCCAAGAAACACCTAAAGATCCCAAAAAAACGTGGTCAGTCGAGCCGGAAAAATTATGATGTTCAAGAAATTGGAGTCCCTGGACTGGGACACCATTTCCATCATCCCCAACCAGCAGCCAGAGGTGATGGGATCCATCACCTGGAAACATCTCATTAGGGAAGGTTACAAGCTTACCTGTCCAACCAGTTTGGGACAGTGTGGGTCTGTGATATCGTATTGACGGACATCACCATGCAACCAGTTGCTACAGTAGAGGAAGTGGTCATCCATGGAGATGACAATAGCGAATAGAAATCCTGGAGGAGGAGCAAGATCATCAAGTCACTGGAGACCCCAAGGGCCATCCAGGTCAAAACCCTGCTACAGTTACAATTAACGGCTCCATATCTAATTACAATTATTGAACTACAGTAACAATTTGCTGTTTTCTTGATACTAACCTGGCATTTCGGGGTAACACCATCCTGATACTCTCTTGTTTGGGACTTGGATGACTTTCTCAGCCGCCCAACATCCATCCTACATGGAAAATCAAGTGGACTGGTGAGGTAGTTTGCCGTTGGCTTCCCCCAAGGCTGAGAGAGAGTAGGTTCTCATATCGCAGTGGTCCTCAACCTTCCTAATGCCGCAACTCCTTAATACAGTTCTTCATGTTGTGGTGACCACCAACCATAACATCATTTTCATTTCGACTTCAGAACTGTAATTTTGCTATTGTTATGAATGGTGATGTAAATATCTGATATGCAGGTTGTATTTTCATTCACTGGACCAAATTTGGCACAAATACCCGATACGCCCAGATTTGAATACTGGTGGGGTTGGGGGGATTGGTTTTGTCATTTGGGAGTTGTAGTTGCTGAGATTTATAGTTCACCTACAATAAACCTTGCGCTTTACCAGTCTGAGGTGGAGAAATAGTCCCATGTAGCCCTTGTTAGGAATACTCAATATGCCCAAATGTGAACACTGTTGGAGTTTGGGGGAAAATAGACCTTGACATTTGGGAGTTGTAGTTGGTGGGATTTATAGTTCACCTACCATCAAAGAACGTTCTCAACTCCACCAATGATGGAATTGAACCAGAGTTGGTACACAGAACTCCCACTACCAACAGAAAATACTGGAAGGGTTTGGTGGGCATTGACCTTGAGTTTTGGAGTTGTAGTTCACCTACATCCAGAGAGTACTGTAGACTCAAACAATGATGGATCTGGACCAAACTTGTCACGGATACTCAATATGCCCAAATGTGAACACTGGTGGAGTTGGGTTTTTTTGTTTGTTTTTTGTTGTTGTTTTTTTAGGGAAAACAGACCTTGACATTTGGGAGTCGTAGTTGCTGGGATTTATTTTTGTTCACCTACAATCAAAGCGCATTCTGTACCCCACCAATGATGGAATTGAACCAGAGCTGGTACACAGAACTCCCACGACAAATAAAAAACACTGGAAGTGTTTGGTGGGCATTGACCTTGAGTTTTGGAGTTGTAGTTCACCTACATCCAGAGAGTACTATGGACTCAAACAATGATGGATCTGGTCCAAAGTTGGCAAGAATACTCAATGTGCCCAAATGTGAACACTGGTGGAGATTGTTGAAAATAAACCTTGACATTTGGGAGTTGTAGTTGCTGGGATTTATAGTTCATCTACAATCGAAGGGCATTCTGAAACCCACCAATGATAGAATTGGGCCAAACTTCTCACATGGAACCCCCCCCCCCATGACCAACAGAAAATATTGTCTTTTTTATGGTCTTTGGCTACCCCACTGACACCCCCTCACGACCTGACCCCCAGGTTGAGAAACACTGCCATATCAGTGAATCCAGATTTCCAGGCACCCAACCATTAATCCACCCCAGCTCTCTACAAGCAATTGATCTATTCACCTCTGTCTTGAAGAAATGGTGGATGGAGCTCTCTAGAGGGCAGGCCACGTAACCATGGGTCGAGTTGGGGTTGTGCAAGAAACGGATCTCCAGCGGGGCCGAATCTTCACCCACGTCGATCGTCTGGAGGAGGCGGTGGGTGCTCAAGTCCCAGATGTTGAGGTGACGTCCATAGTGCTCTGTGGATGAATAAGGACCAGGATTATTCCAAGTGAGATCTGACAAAAGCAGGATCAAGAAGGACTATGGCCTCCCTCATTTTTGGCACTATTTTATTTATTTGTTTCATGCATTTCTACCCCACCTTTCTCCCCCCAAAGGGGAAGTCAGGGTGGCCTCACATAAGCATCATATGATGCTGTCAACATATAAACAACAACGGTTACAATTAAAACAGTAAAAATCATTAAAACACATTATACAGATTCATTACCAAGTTCATTAAACAATAAATTAGGATGCCCATTAAAACCAAGACCAAGTCGGGTAAATCCAAGGTCACGTATGTCCTAACTTTCCTTCCAATTGTCGCTGTCCACTAGACGAACGCCTGGTCCCAAAGCCAAGTCTTCAATGGTCTTCTAAAGGACAGGAGAGAGATGGCCATCCTGATGTCCTTAGGAAGGGAATTCCACAGATGGGGGGCAACTGCCGAGAAGGCCCTATCCCTCGTCCCCACCAACCGCGTTTGTGAGAGTGGTGGGATCGAGAGCAGGGCCTCTCCTGACGATCTTAAGCTTTGTGATGGTTCGTAACAGGAGATACGTTTGGACAGGTAATCTGGGCCAGAACCATTTAGGGCAGTGGTTCTCAACCTGTGGGTCCCAGGATGTTTTGGCCTTCAACTCCCAGAAATCCTAACAGCTGGTAAACTGGATGGGATTTCTGGGAGTTGTAGGCCAAAACACCTGGGGACCCACAGGTTGAGAACCACTGGTTTAGGGATTTAAAGGTTAAAATCAGCACTTTGAATTGTGCTCAGAAGCTGATCGGCTGCCAGTGGAGCAGCAAAGAAGTAGTTTGCTCCCTGTACGCCGCTCCGGTGAGCAGCCTGGCTGCCGACCATTGGACTAGTTGAAGCTTCCAAGAAGTCTTCAAAGGCAACCACACGTGGAGAGCGTTGCAGTAGTTTATTCGGAATGTAACCAGAGTGTGGACTACCATGGCCAAGTCAGACTTCCCAAGGAACGGGCGCAGCTGGCACTCAAGTTTTAATTGTGCAAAAGCTCCCCTGGTTACTGCCGAAACCTGGGGTTCCAGGCTCAGTGATGAATCCAGGATCAATCCAAGCCTTCAGGGGGAGTGTAACCCCATCCAACATAGGCTGTAACCCTATCCACTGTTCGGCCTTTCGACTGACCAGGAGGACCTCTGTCTTGTCTGGATTCAATTTGTTAGCCCTGCGGCCTTACCTCGTGAAATCTGACTTGACCATGGTGGTCCATGCCCTAGTTACCTCTAGACTGGATTACTGCAATGCACTCTACGAGGGACGACCCTTGAAACTACAACTTGTCCAACATTCGGAAACTACAACTTGTCCAACGTTTGGCAGCCAGATTAATAACTGGGGCGACTTACAGGGAGCGGTCAACCCCCCTGTTTAAGGAGCTCCACTGGCTGCCGTTTATTTTCTGATCCCAATTCAAGGTGCAGGTTATCACCTATAAAGCCCTAAACGGTTTGGGACCCGTCTACCTTTGTGACTGTATCTCCCTCCATGTACCATCTCGGGCCCTCCGATCTCCTGGGGAGGCCCTTCTTTCACCCCTGCCAGCCTCACAAGCTCGCCTTGAAAGCACAAGGGAGAGAGCTTTTTCCTCAGTGGCTCCCCAACTCTGGAATTCACTACCTGGAGAAATTAGGAAAGCCCCTACCCTAGAAACTTTTAAAAAGGACCTCAAAACCTGGCTCTTCCATTGCGCCTTTGGTGAATAGGTATTCACTCCCACATTATCACTCATTTACAATGTTCTGTCATTGGAGTATACGCCCCCCCCCCCGTGGGAAAGCTTGATTCCACAATCCCCACTATAATGAGCCCTCTTCCGCAAATAATTTGCATCTCTTTTATCTCACCCGAGTTCTTAACCAGTTTTAATTAGTTCTTCTTTTAACCATTACATCTAGCCCGCCCATTGTCACTGTGTTTGTGTTTACTGTAATTTTATACTGTTGTATATTCACATGTTTTATGTAATTATGATTTTGTTGTTTATTGCTTGCGTTTTCGGTTTGCGTTCGGTTTCTCTTTACTGTTATTGTTRTTTGGGCTTGGCCTCACGTAAGCTGCTCCGAGTCCCCATTTTGGTGAGATGGTGGTGGGGTATAAATAATAATAATAATAATAATAATAATAATAATTATTATTATTATTATTATTATTATTATTATTATTATTATCTAAGCACTRGTTCAGGACCTGCACAGCGTCCTTAGTGACAGTGGGAAGGATTGATAGAGYTGTACATCAGTGGTTCTCAACCTGGGTCCCCAGATGGTTTTGGCCTTCAACTCCCAGAACCCCTAACAGCTGGTAAACTAACTGAGATTTCTGGGAGTTGTAGGCCAAAAACATCTGGGGACCTCAGGTTGAGAACCACTGCTGTACATCATCCACGTACAGATGACATCTGACCCTAAAACTCCAGATGATCTCTCCCAGCAGCTTCATATACATGTTAAACAACATAGGGGACAGTATAGATCCCTGCGGGACCCCACAAGTCAATGGTTGTGAGGACGAGCAGATGTCTTCCAGCAACACCTGGGAATGACCCTCAAGGAAGGACCG
This sequence comes from Anolis sagrei ordinatus, assembly GCF_025583915.1. Classification (NCBI taxonomy): domain Eukaryota; kingdom Metazoa; phylum Chordata; class Lepidosauria; order Squamata; family Anolidae; genus Anolis; species Anolis sagrei. The sequence goes on from NW_026844700.1 coordinate 7,648,398, forward strand.
GAGCCACTGCAGAACAGTATCCCCAAGTCCCATCTCCCTGAGGCATCCCAAAAGGATACCGTGGTCGACGGTATCGAAGGCCGCTGAGAGGTCCAGCAGAACCAACAGGGACACATTCCCCCTGTCTAGTTCCACTATTGTCCTGTTGATGGAGTCTAGCATCACATTGGCTTAGATGAAGTATCTTGTGGTCTACTCGGCCATAGTCCTACTCACTATGCTACCGTATCACACTTTTGGGTTGTGTTGAGATGGTGGTCTACTAGAACTCCTAGATGTCTCTCACATGGAAGTTCTCACCTTTTCTCAGATTGTCCAGGTTGAACCCATTGACAAAGAACTTGGGATCTCCCAAATCGGAGGTGACCAGGACATTGTGCCGTGGCTGGTACCAGAAGTCAAACATCCTGGCGTAGCCATCTTCCGTACACTCCCAGTTCCCTTTCACTTCCCAGGTTTCCGAGTCCAGAGAAAGAATTCCACCTGGGACCAAAAAACAAAAACAAAACCAGAAACCGCTGGGGTCAGAAGGCAATGCATTTGCAAAGAGCAATGTTATGATTTCTATCCTGCTTTCACGCCAATGATTGGGATTCAAGGCAGGTTACCTATTAGAATACTGGCAGGTTTAGGGTTCCTTTGTGTGATTTTCCCCTATTGCAGAAGGCAAATTGTATTTCCAAATGGGCATCTATGCCTGCAGTACCTTTTCCATTGCCCAATGCATCTCCAAGGGCGCTGATCAGAACCTCCCCATTGCATAAGCAATGCGAGCTGCTCAAGTAACCCAAGTTGGTTTTCCTGATGATCTCCTTGGGTTCGATGACCTGTCAAGGTGTCAAGAGAGAGAGAAAACAGATCATGCTGTCATTCCATCTTATGCAAGGCCCTTTTGTTTAAGACAGTGGTTCTCAACCTGCCTAATGCCACGACCCCTTAATCCAGTTCCTCATGTTGTGGTGACCTCCCAACCATAACATTATTTTCATTGCTACTTCAGAACTGTCATTTTGGTACTGTTCTCAATCGTAATCTAAATAACTGATATGCAGGATGGATTTTAATTCACTGGACCACATTTGGCACTAATACCCGATACACCCACATTTGGTGGGGAAGGGATTGATTTTGTCATTTGGGAGTTGTAGTCACTGGGTTTTATAGTTCACTTATAATCAAAGAGCATTCTGAGCTCCACCAACGATAGAATTGAACCAAACTTGGGACACAGAACTCCCATAACCAACAGAAAATACTGGAAGGGTTTGGTGTGGGGTAGGGGGGAGTACTGGGACTGTGGCGCAGCTGTCTGAGTGTCAGCTGCATTAAGATCACTTCTGACCAAAAGGTCATGAGTTCAAAGCCAGCCCAGGCCGGAGTGAGCTTCCGACCAATTGTGTAGCTTGTTGTCGACCTTTGCAACCCAAAAGACAGTTGCATCTGTCAAGTAGGAAAATAAGGTACCACCTTAAAGTGTGGAGAGGCTAAATTAACTGATTTATGAGGCCATAAAGAAGACTCCAGCAAAGCATTCCAGCGGGGAAGCATGCGGGGAATGCGGAAGTGCTTCATCAGCGTCGCAGGTGGACGATTAAAGCGACAGCTCCCCTGGCGCCCAGAAAAGTTAAATAGCCTCTGTGTATGTCTGTATATGTTTGTATGTCAAAAATTGGCATTGAATGTTTGCCATATATGTGTACACTGTAATCCGCCCTGAGTCCCCTGCGGGGTGAGAAGGGCAGAATAAAAAGCTGTAAATAAATAAATAATAAATAAATAGAGAGCACTGTGGACTCAAACAATTATAGATCTGAACCATACTTGTCATGGATACTCAGTATACCCAAATGGGAACACTGCTGGAGTTTGGGGAAAATAAATCTTGACACTTGGGAGTTGTAGTTGCTGGGATTTATAATCAAAGAACTTTCTGAACCCCCACGAATGGTAGAGTTGGGCCAAAACTTGGCCCACAGGACTCCCATGACCAACAAAAAATACTGGACGGGTTTGGTGTGCATTGACCTTGAGTTTTGGAGTTGTAGTTCACCTACATCCAGAGATCACTGTGCATTCAAATAATATTGGATCTGGACCAAACTTGGCATGAATGCTCAATATGCCCAAATGCTTACACGGGTGGACTTTGGGAAAATAGACCTTGACATTAGGGAGTTGTAGTTGCTGGGATTTACAATCAAAGAGCCCCTTTCTGGTGGTCTTTGGTGACCCCTCTGAAAACCCCCATGTTACCCTCCCAGGGGTCCCGACCCCCAGGTTGAGAAACACTGGCTTAAGATCTAGGGTCCACCTTCTATATTACAGCGTTAATGCAGTCTGATACCTTTTGATTGTCTTAGCTGAATGCTATGGAATGCAGTTTTGCAAGGTTTATGCCTTCTGTGCACAACTGTGCCATTGCTACAGCAAAAGACAGGTCCCAGGACTCCATAGCATTTAGCTATAACACCCAAAGTGGTGTAGAACTGCATCCATTCCACAGTGTGGATGCATCCTGACTTTTTTCCCTCTGCAAATCCGTGACATACTTTGCACAAGCGGGGAGCGCTCAGGTCGGAGCCCGTGTCCACCACATGAACACGGCCAGAGATCAGGCCCGGGAGGACGAGACAATTGCGCTCAATGCCAAAGTCCCCAAAAGTGCTGACGGGGGCGTTCCAGCCTGAGTGATGGAGTTCGTCATCCAGGTAAGGCATGTGCAGACGGTGGATGACCTGTTGGGAAGATAGAGAGGACATAGCTTTGAAAAGAATATGGGAAACGTTACCAAAGGACTGAACACGAGCTACGAAATCCAACCCACATAACATATAAACAGGCATGAAAGATGATTTGCTCCCTCCCAACTGTCACTGCCCTGGCCTTAGAGGGAGAGAAGAGCAGCCAGGCAGGACTCCATCATGTCTTGGTCCAGAAGTGGACGAAATGCCCTCACACCATCCCAAAGGCCACATCCCTGAGCTTTGAGATCATCACAAGCTTCCACCCCACCTAGTTGCTCCTCCTAACTCTTGGGTGGTGCCAGCCATGTGATTTAGGCGTCTATTTTGGCTGTATTTATTTGGGAAATACACATGCTTTGTGGTGATACCCGTCCTATGAAAGAAGCCACTTCTGATCTTTCCCAGAGCAATTAAGCACACAGATGAAACTCAGCTAGAAAGAAATTACTCCAGTTATTTTGTGCCTGGATCTTTCTATCTAATCTGCATTACAGTCCTTTGAGGCGGAGAGGGTCTTGTTTCATTAGTTTTAATATCTGGACACTTGATAGAATTGAGAAGGTTTCAGAGTGCCCTAAAAAGGGCCTTCTAAGCAAAGTGTTCCAGTTGGGATAGTGATTTGGGACTCTGGGAATGTGGGCTCAAACCCTGGATGCCAGGTGGAAGGCCACACTCTCACAACCAAGAAAACCCTGCTCAGAGTTGCTGTTGAAGCATCATGGGAGCACCAGTTAACTCAGTGGTTCCCAACCTTTTTTTGACTATGGACCGCTTTGACCAGGAGCCACTTTGACCAGGGACCTCTTTCACCAGGAACCGCTTTGACAAGGCACCACTTTCACCAGGGACCTCTTTCGCCAGGGACCGCTTTGACCAGGGACACCTCTGACCAGGGACCGCTTTGACCAGGGACACCTCTGACCAGGGACCACTTTGATTAGGAACCCCTCTGATCAGGGACCACTTTGACTAGGAACCCCTCTGATCAGGGACCACTTTGATCAGGGACCGCTTTGAGCAGGGACCGCTTTGACCAGGACCCCTTTCACCAGGGACCGCTTTGACCAAGAACCCCTTTGACCAGGGACTGCTTTGATCAGGGACGCCTCTGACCAGGGACCGCTTTGACTAGGAACCCCTCTGATCAGGTACTGCTTTGCCCAGGGACCCCTTGAACCAAGGACCTCTTGGACCAGGGACTGCTTTGACCAAGAACCCCTTTGACCAGGGACTGCTTTGATCAGGGACGCCTCTGACCAGGGACCGCTTTGACTAGGAACCCCTCTGATCAGGTACTGCTTTGCCCAGGGACCCCTTGAACCAGGGACCTCTTGGACCAGGGACCCCTTTGACCAGGGACCACTTTGCCCAGGGACCCCTTGAACCAGGGACCTCTTGGACCAGGGACCCCTTTGACCAGGGACCACTTTGGCCAGGGACACCTCTGACCAGGGACCCCTTTGACCAGGGACCTCTTTGACCAGGGACCTCTTTGACCAGGGACACCTCTGACCAGGGACCGCTTTGACCAGGGACACCTCTGACCAGGGACCGTTTTGACTAGGAACCCCTCTGATCAGGGACCACTTTGATCAGGGACCGCTTTGCCCAGGAACCATTTGACCAGGGACTGCTTTGAGCAGGGACCGCTTTGACCAGGGACCTCTTTGACCAGGGACCGCTTTGACCAGGGACCGCTTTGACAAGGGACCACTTTGACCAGGGACTGCTTTGATTAGGGACTTGCTTTGACCAGGGACCGCTTTGACCAGGGACCCCTTTGACCAGGGATGCCTCTGACCAGGGACCACTTTGATCAGGGACCACTTTGCCCAGGAACCGTTTGCCCAGGGACCGCTTTGACCAGGGACCGCTTTGAGCAGGGACCACTTTGACCAGGACCCCTTTCACCAGGGACCGCTTTGACCAAGAACGCCTTTGACCAGGGACTGCTTTGATCAGGGACTGCTTTGCCCAGGGCCTGCTTTGACCAGGGACCCCTTGAACCAGGGACCTCTTTGACCAGGGACCACTCTCCAACATAAGTACCAAAATGGTTACGAATCAGTTTTTGGACAACTTTAGATTTGGTTTGGTTATTTGGGGTGTGATTTGAGAAAATTGCATTGGATAGACCACATCAGCTCTAGTTCCTGATACAGAACATATGCCACCCAGCAGTCACCATCTGCTTGCCCACAGAAAACCATATTTAATATGCCTCTGCACTATAAGAGGGTTTTGCGAGACCAGTCGCTCTTGTTGCAACTATTCACTGCCTTTGGACAACAAACAGTAGAATACACTTAAGTTAAAATTGAAATTAAAATTAAGTGCACATCTAAAATATTTGTGCCATGCAGACATTGTGAGGTAGGTCTTCTGAGAACTGGAGAAGGGAAAAAGCAATGTCAAGTATATCGGCTATGGAATAAGATTTACCTCGCAATAATGTGGCGATTCTGGATCCACGTCCACCGTGGCCAAATAGTCAGGTTGCCGGGTATCGGTTTCGGTTAAAACGCACACTACATACATCAGCTTTTCTTTGGGGGCTGTGGAAACAAAGCCTAGTATGACGATCTTAAAGGCAAGGACGTATTTTGTTGGATATGAGGAGGTGGAACTGGATTCTGGATAGAAAATATCAGCCTTGCTTACCTCTCATGGCCTCCAATGGTGTAGCATAGCTGGGTCCATGGCTTGGGCCATACCTCCCTATATATTTGGGGAGAAACGAAAGATCAAGATCTGGTTTATTCACATCACAAGGAATCAAAGGAACAAAGGATCACCTGGATTATAAGGGTCATAATGGAGGATGTAGAATATGTCTAGAGAGGACATTTGGATAAATGAAACCATATAAAATCCTGGCTGAATTTATCTTCTGTCATAGTCTGGGAATCTATCATAATGTTCTTGGAGGGAGACCAAACTCCAGCCGATACCAACTATCTATTATATTAAGTAGATACTAAGACAGGAGATTCCATCTGAACATGAGGAAGAACTTCCTGACTGTGAGAGCCGTTCAGCAGTGGAACTCTCTGCTCCGGAGTGTGGGGGAGACACCTTCTTTGGAAGCTTTTAAACAGAGGCTGGATGGCCATCTGTCAGGGGTGCTTTGAATGCACTATTCCTGCTTCTTGGCAGGGGGTTGGACTGGGTGGCCCACGAGGTCTCATCCAACTCTAGGATTCTATGATTCTACTATAGAGTCTCACTTATCCATCATAAACAGGCCAGCTGAATGTCGGATAAATGAAAATGTCGAATAATACGGAATCTCCCATCTGATTTGATGTGTTACCCATCTAACGTGGCGCTAGACACCTAGAATACTAACAATGGGGACTCAAAAAGTTATTATTATTATTATTATTATTATTATTATTATTATTATTATTATTATTATTAGAAACACCACAAGATGAGTCTACAGCAGACACTCTGCTGGCTGTTGTATTGGATCACACGTCAGACACTTCCCAAGTGTCTAGGACTGTGTGATGTATCGGCGAATAATGCGTGCAGATCCCAGTACAGTGGCCTTTTTCAACTGACAAGATTGTTGTTGTTATTATTATTATTATTTCGTATCAAAAGCATTGGCTTTGAGCTAGCTGCGTCATCACATCTGGGGCTAGTTGAACTTATCCTCTGCTCCTCCCCAGTAGCATTTTGACCATCTTCCAACCTGGGAGTCCCATCTTCTGATGGCATACCGACATGTCTCTGGTTGTACTGGTCCATTTAGTTTTCTTGGCAAGAATACTGGGGTGGGTTGCCATTGCCTTCCCCAGGGATCGTGCTTGGTCTGACCTCTCTGCCACGACCATCCCGTCTTGGGTGTCTCTTCACGGTTTCACTCGTGGCATCATTGAGGTGCTCAAGCTCCAAAGCGATCCTTTGCTAGAGAGAGCTGGACCATAGGGAAGGCTGAGAGAAGGAAGATAGATGCTTTTGAACTGTTGTGTTGGAGGAAAGTTATGAGAGTGCCTTGGACTGCGAAAAGTTCCAACTAGTTCATACTCCAGGAAATAAAGCCCGACTGCTCATTGGAGGGAAGGTTAGTAGAGGCAAAGATGAAGTACTTTGGCCACATCATGAGAAGAAAGGAAAGCTTAGAGAAGACAATTATGCTGGGGAAAATGGAAGGAAAAAAGAAGAGGGGCCGACTAAGGGCAAGGTGGGTGGATGGTCTCCTTGAAGTGACTGGCTTGACCTTGAAGGAGCTGGGGGTGGTGACGGCCGACAGGGAGCTCTGGCGTGGGCTGGTCCATGAGGTCACGAAGAGTTGGAAGCGACCGAATGAATAAACAACAACAATCAAAAGCATTGCAAAAATTAGTATAAGGCAAAGAGTTAAGGCAAGGCAATGCCTCGGGACTAGAGGGGTCCAGCAGGAAATGCCCGGATGTGGAAGAGGAGTGTGGAAATCACAAAGGGAAGGAAGGAGGATGCTTCCGCTTCCGGTCCTGCCTCTTTTCCCCATTTCCTCCCTTCTCCCTATCCTTTTTCACTTATTGGGAATGGAGAGAGAGTTGGGGAGCGCTCCTTTATTTGAAGGTGAAACGGTGGAGGAAAATGGGGGCCGTCAGAAAAGAGTGTCGGATAAGCAAAGGTTGGATAAGCGAGACTCTACTATAATAATGTTTTGGAAGCAAACCCTATATTAAGCAATAAGTAAATTAACCATATCTGGAAAGCTGTCATCTTCAGAATGAAGATGAAAAATGAAGTAGGAACCAGGACTGGAGACTCCTTGGATCCAGACATAGGCACCGCCTTGCGTTTGCGGATAAAATTATGTCAAGGAGGGATCCCTAAATCATAATAAATGTTCTGAATGGAGACAGCTGGACGTCTTACCTTTATTTGGGTTCTTCAGGGCTAGATGTTTTCCATCCATGGGTTTGGTCTGGATCTTAGACATCTCCTCTGCAACCTCAATGAACCTGACAGCGAGAAGTGTCGCACCACTCCCTGAGGGAACCTATATACACGCGGAGGATATCTCTCCATCTTCATGTATAACGCTGCGCATGGAAATGCTGAGGGAGAAAGCGTCTTCACTTGAAAAACTCATTAAGAAAAGGGCTGACGCCAGAAAACAAAACAGGGAGCAATATCAGATGTGGCCTTTTTCATGGCGGCCCCAACCTGTTTGATTCAATTAATTCCAGGGAGCATCAACATCACCTTCCCCTTCCCACAAACCCCTTGTGTTTTTCTCCCATTGCTTCTTCCAAAAGGATAGAAGAGGAAAGCTGGAAATAGTGGAATGAATGCTGTGGGACAGTTTCTCGTGGTCTATAGGGCTCAATCTGGTCATATCTCTTTTTATACAATAGCAAAGCTGTTGCTAGGTGAAGTGGCCCTCTGTGATGTCACTGGTTTGGCTGTCCCTGGAGAAAGAATTGGCTGTTGCCAGGTGAAGTCGTCCTCTGTGATGTCACTGGATTGGTTGTCCTTGGGGAAAGGATTGGGTGTTGCCAGGTGAAGTGACCCTCTGTGATGTCACTGGATTGACTGTCCCTGGGGAAAGCATTGGCTGTTGCCAGATGACATGGTCCTCTGTGATGTCACTGGATTGGCTGTCCCTGGGGAAAGGCTTGGCTGTTGCCAGGTGAAGTGGTCCTCTTTGATGTCACTGGATTGACTGTCCTTGGGGAAAGGATTGGCCGTTGCCAGGTGAAGTGACCCTCTGTGATGTCACTGGATTGGCTGTCCCTGGGGAAAGGATTGGCTGTTGCCAGATGAAGTGACCCTCTGTGATGTCACTGGATTGGCTGTCCCTGGGGAAAGCATTGGCTGTTGCCAGATGAAATGGTCCTCTGTGATGTCACTGAATTGACTGTCCCTGGGGAAAGCATTGGCTGTTGCCAGATGAAATGGTCCTTTGTGATGTCACTGAATTGACTGTCCCTGGGGAAAGCATTGGCTGTTGCCAGATGAAATGGTCCTCTTTGATGTCACTGGATTGGCTGTCCCTGGGGAAAGCATTGGCTGTTGCCAGATGAAATGGTCCTCTTTGATGTCACTGAATTGACTGTCCCTGGGGAAAGCATTGGCTGTTGCCAGATGAAATGGTCCTCTGTGATGTCACTGAATTGACTGTCCCTGGGGAAAGCATTGGCTGTTGCCAGATGAAATGGTCCTTTGTGATGTCACTGAATTGACTGTCCCTGGGGAATGCATTGGCTGTTGCCAGATGAAATGGTCCTCTTTGATGTCACTGGATTGGCTGTCCCTGGGGAAAGGATTGGCTGTTGCCAGGTGAAGTGGTCCTCTTTGATGTCACTGGATTGGCTGTCCCTGGGGAAAGGATTGGCTGTTGCCAGGTGAAGTGGTCCTCTGTGATGTCACTGGATTGGCTGTCCCTGGGGAAAGGATTGGCTGTTGCCAGGTGAAGTGTCCCTCTGTGATGTCACTGAATTGGCTGTCCCTGGGGAAAGGATTGGCTGTTGCCAGGTGAAGTGGTCCCCTGTGATGTCACTAGATTGGCTGTCCCTGGGATAAGGATTGGCTGTTGCTAGGTGAAGTGGCCATCTGTCATGTCACTGCAAAAAAAAGATGACAAATGGCGAAGGAAAGGGAAAAAGAAAGGAAAACAAAGAAGAAAGGAAATGGGAAGAAAGGAAGAGAAAGGAAAGAAAGGTGATGTGTGTATGCAGGGAAGGAAAGAAAGAGAGAAAGAAGGGAAAGAAAAATGGAAGGACGGTGAGTTAAAGAAAAAGGAGGCAAGGAAGGAAACCAAAGAAAGGTGACATGTGTATGAGGGAAAGGAAGAAAGAAAAATGGAAAGAAAAGGAAGAAAAAGGAAGGGGGAGACATAATAGGGAGGGAAAGAGGAAGGAAAGATGTGTATAAAGGGAGGGAGGGAGGAAAGAAAGAAGGAAAGAAAAGGCAGAAAGGGAGGAAAGAAAGAAAAAGAAGGGAAAGAAAGTAGGGGGAAGGTAGCAAGTAGGATCCAAGGAAAAGGAAAGGAAAGGGAAATGAAAGGGGTGGGGAGGTTGAGGATGGAAGGAAGAAAGGAAGGAAGGAAGGAAGGAAGGAAGGAAGGAAGGAAGGAAGGAAGGAAGGAAGGAAGGAAGGAAGGGGGGAGAGGGGCTTAGAAACCAGGATACTGAGTGGCTTGCAAAATTTAAAAAGTTTTTTAATTTAATTAAAAGGAAAAACAAACCAAAGATCAACCCTGGATGGAATTAAAAGAGGGCTCAGCTTTATTACATGTCTAGATGACAACATCAGCGGCCACAAAACTCAACATATCAGCCTGACATGGCAGGCCTTCTGCATCCAGCGCCTCCGATCCTGCCTCTTCAGCGATAGCTCCAGCCCTTTCCCTTAAGACAGCAAAACACTTTGTGCTGCCTCAGGGATTTTGCGCTTGTCTGAAGAAGCCAAACACGTTGCAGAGAAAGAAGTTTTTCAGGAAGACACGTCTTTCTTTTTCTTTCCTTTTTCATCCTTCCTTTATACTTCCTTCTCTTCCTTCCTTCCTTCCTTCCTTCCTTCCTTCCTTCCTTCCTTCCTTCATTTCCCTTCCTTTCCCTTTCCTTTCTTTTTCTTCCCCTTCTTTTCCCTCTCCTCGTCCCTTTTTTACTTTTGTTTCCCTTCTTTTTTCTTTCTTCTCTCCCTCCTTCCTTTTTCCCTTTCTCCCTCCTCTGTCTCTTCTTCCTCCCTCCCTTCCCTTCATACAAGTGCTACTCTACTCCTTTCTTTCCCAGTGACATCACAGAGGGCCACTTCACCTAACAATAGCCAATCTGTTTGTTCCTTCTCTTTCTGAGCCTGAAATGAGAGTTTTGAGCTGAAACCCTACTATTGGATTGAAATGGCAGGGAGAAGGTTTGAGGAAAAGAGACAAAAGAGAGTTCCTGGGGTCTGTAAAAGCACGGTTTATTCTCGGTTGGCGGATATGGACCCTGCTGGTATTTCAGGAAACAGGGTGGTGAACAAAAGAATTGCCTTGGTTTATATACCCTTTATAATAATATGCATGCATCATACAAGCATCACAATGTGCGTCACAAAATTCCACTTTTACATTGACTTCAATAGCATATTTTAACTTCAACACCTTTAATCTTCCATTAAGCACCTTTATCTAAAGAGCTGCTATTAGCGGACCATCCTGTACCCCATAGTGCCAGAGTATCTACTGATAGCAAGAACTTCCATCCATCTTAAGATAAGTCCTTTCCTGGTACAAGGGCTTCTTGATAGCAAGTCTACATCATTAATTTTATGATAAGCCCTGCTTGGTACGATATGGAAGGGTCTCTTGATATTTGCCAGAAGCCTTAGGCATTCCTTTCCTAGACCCTGGACTCTCGGTGGCATCCAATTTGCAGCTTTTAAGAAGAGCATATTTTCCCAAGTGAAGTGAAGTTCATGCATACATATCTCTTTGTGATTTCATATATATTTCTAATTCCTATTTCTAATGTGGTTACATCTAATATATATTTTCCAATATGCGTATTATGTATTTTCATGGTGTCCAATTCTTGGCACCACAATTGAAGAGAGATATTGACAATCTGGAATGTATCCAGAGGAGGGCGACTAAAATGATTAAGGGGTCTGGAGAACAAGCCCTATGAGGAGTGGCTTAAAGAGCTGGGCATGTTTCGCCTGAAGAAGAGAAGGATGAGAGGAGATATGATAGCCATGTATAAATATGTGAGAGGAAATCACAGGGAGTGTGTGGAGCAAGCTTGGTTTCTGCTTCTCTGGAGACTAGGATGCGGAGCAATGGTTTCAAACTACAAGAAAGGAGATTCCATCTGAACATTAGGAAGAACTTCCTGACTGTGAGAGCCATTCAGCAGTGGAACTCTCTGCCCCAGAGTGTGGTGGAGGCTCCTTCTTTGGAAGCTTTTAAACAGAGGCTGGATTGCCATCTGTCAGGGGTGATTTGAATGCAATATTCCTGCTTCTTGGCAGAATGGGGTTGGGCTGGATGGCCCAGGAGGTTTCTTCCAACTCTTTGATTCTATGATTCTATTATTCTATGATTCTGTATCATCAGTTTAGTAATCTTTAGAAATTGTTAGTTGTACTTCCAAATTGCAGCCCCCCGTTCTTGCATTTCTCTTTTAATTTTGGGTAGCCACCTCCTTCCACGATCTGAAGGTCTTATTCTTACTCTTTTCGTATTCCTCTCTTTTTCTAATTTAAAATGCATGGCGCCAGCGATTTTCCAGGTTCATCCTGGATCGTTCCACCACGATCACCCTTGCCCGGCATGGCATTTTTAATAAGTCCATTCAGAGCCTCGCCTTGAGGGAAAGAACCTTCTAGGACTGTCGGCAGACACACTAAGGGCTTTGCTGTCCTGTCTGCTTCAGTCCACTGAGAGGAGGAACTGGGCACACATAACCCCCATGACCCCCTTTACGTCTTGGTGAGGTTTGGGGGGAGGACGGACAATGGATGATGGGATTTGCAGTACTTTCAAATGCTTCGATTCCCACAGACCACTGTGGCCCCCAACAATGACAGAACAAGACCAAACTTGGTACACAGACTCCCCATGACCTACATCCTGGTGAGGTTTGGAGGAGGATGGACCATGGATGATGGGACTTGCAGTACTTTAACTCACTTGCTTAGAGCACTGTGACCCACACCAATGACAGATCAGGACCAAACTTGGCACAGAGGCCCAATGATTCACTTTGCAACCTGGTGTGGTTTTGGGCTGGATGGACAACTGACGATGGGATTGGCAGTACCTTCACCCGATTCACTTCTGACAGAACACTGTGACCCCTACAAATCATAGACCAGGGCCAAACTTGGCACACAGAGCACTCATGACCCACTCTACATCCTGATGCAGTTCTAAGGGGGATGGACCATGGGTGATGGGATTTGCAGTACCTTCACTCACTTCCTGAAACCACTGCAACCTCATCCAATGACCAATAAAGACCAAACTTGGCACACAGAGCCCCCATGACCCACTCTACATCCTGCTCCAGTTAGGAGGAGGGTGAACCATGGATGATGGAACTTGCAGTACCTTCACTCACTTCCTGGGACCACTGCAACCCTCATCCAATGATCGATAAAGACCAAACTTGGCATACAGAGCCCCCATTACCCACTTTCTCTACTAACCCGGGCACCACCGGGTCTCCAATGGAGGAGCGCTTCTCTTTTGGTTTGGAATTTGGATGGAAGAGAGGATAAACATTAAATCACAGCACCTATCCTTTCAGGTCCCAAATCATGCATATATACGAGAGGCAATATATAGAGAGAGGTAATCTCCTCAATCAAAGCTTTCTCCAGAATTAAGTTTATTTAAACATTGCTCACACAACTGACAGCAAACATTATCTCTGTCATCATTATCATTATGGTGATTTCCTGAATCAAGTGGAAGCAAAAAGAACAGTGACGCAAAGCAGGCTAGATTCCAAATCTTCAGATTATAAGAAAACATTCAGTTATATGGAGTTTCTAAGAGCAAGAATATCTCCTTTTAGCCTTTGGCTTCACCAAAATACTTTCCATTGGAGCCTACATAAGGTATTTATATATACATTATTGGCCAAATTCCTGCGTTGGGAGACATATGGATTCATATCATTTGAAATATCTCTTTTCATGTGAAATATGAAATATGTGAAATATCTCTTTTCATATGCAAATAGGTGTTCTCCAAAATCCAAATGCGACCTCGTGTGGCAGGATAGTGTCATTGCCACAAAAATGGGAAGAAATATTTTTATTTTCCTACCTACCATTGCTAATTTTAGCTTTTCTCCTTTTATGGTGGAATATTTTTCAATGGATTTTATCATGCCATTTACTGGCAAAGGGTTGGATCGGATGGCATTTGGTCCCCTACAGATCTAGGATTCTTGAGACGGAGAGAATGTAACTTGCCCAAGTTTCCTATAGCTGAGTCATGATTCGAATCCGGTTCTTCCAGAGTCCTAACCAACTTTATGTAGGCTTTCTTTCTATTGCTTGGTTGCCATTGGTTTCCTCTGAGGCTGAGAGAGTGTGAGAATTTTTGGAACATATTCGGTGAGAGGCCTCTTTGAGCATCGATTTTTCACCCCTGGAATTTGTGAAAGAGGGAGAGGTCCCTATATTTTGTGCCCCATCTCTGTGGCATCAGACCCAGATGTCGGAAGTGGTGTCTCCTCCTGGGTAGCGGATCTCGTGGGCCAAAGCGGGGCCCTCTGGCTCTTTCCCAAAATCCACAAGGAACTTTTTGTTTGCCTTCAAGCCCCCGTTCTTGGTGTCCACGTCGATCTGCAACATAACGGAGCCTTCCCTGGACAAAGAGAAGAAGAACAAGAGATCAGGGAACATGGCTGGCGAAGGAAAGTGATGCTCAGTTGGAAGGAATGAGAGATGTTTAATAATAATAATAATAATAATAATAATAATAATAATAAACATTATTTATATCCCACCACCATCTCCTCGAAGGGGACTCAAGACTTATATGTGAGGATGTCTAGAGACTTATATGTGAACCCCCCAAGCTTGGTGTTGTGGATTCAGACGCTATGTATCAGGAGAAGGGGGTGTACTGGTTGGCCCCTGAGATCTTTTCTAACTCTGTGATTCTCTGGAGCTGGAGAGGGATGCAAGGCTAGGGAGAGATGCGAGACTGCATGGAGATGTGAAGCTGCAGAGAGGCATGAGGCTGGAGAAAGAAGCAAGGCCATGGAGAGACATGAGCCCAGGGCAAGAGGTGTGAGGCTGCATGGAGATGTGATGCTGCGGAGAGGCACGAGGCTGGAGAAAGAAGTGAGACCTTAGAGAGACATGAGGCCAGGGAGAGAGGTGTGAAGCTGTATGGAGATGTGAAGCTGTGGAGAGGCACAAGGATGGAGAAAGAAGCAAGGTCATGGAGAGATATGAGGCCAGGGAGAGAGGTGTGAAGCTGTATGGAGATGTGAAGCTGCGGTGAGGCACGAGGCTGGAGAAAGAAGCGAGGCCATGGAGAGACATGAGCCCAGGGAGGGAGGTGTGAGACTGCATGGAGATGTGAAGCTGTGGAGAAGCACCAGGCTGGGGAAAGAAGCAAAGCCATGGAGAGACATGAACCCAGGGAGAGAGGTGTGAAGCTGTATGGGGATGTGAAGCTGTGGAGAGGCATAAGGCTGGAGAAAGAAGCGAGGTCATGGAGAGACATGAGGCTGGGGAGAGAGGTGTGAGGCTGCAGAGAACTGCAAGGCCGGGGAGAGATTGAAGCAAAGCCATGGAGACACATGAGGCCAGGGAGAGAGGTGTGAGGCTGCATGGAGATGTGAAGCTGTGGAGAGGCACAAGGCTGGAGAAAGAAGCGAGGCCAATTGAGAGACATGAGGCCAGGGAAAGAGGTGTGAAGCTGTATGGAGACATGAAGCTATGGATATGCACAAGGCTGGAGGAAGAAGTGAGGCCATGGAGAGACATGAGCCCAGGGAGAGAGATGTGAGGCTGCATGGAGATGTGAAGCTGTAGAGAGGCACGAGGCTGGAGAAAGAAGCGAGGCCAATTGAGAGACATGAGGCCAGGGAAAGAGGTGTGAAGCTGTATGGAGACGTGAAGCTATGGATATGCACAAGGCTGGAGGAAGAAGTGAGGTCATGGAGAAACATGAGCCCAGGGAGAGAGGTGTGAGGCTGCATGGAGATGTAAAGCTGCAGAGAAGCACAAGGCTGGAGAAAGAAGCAAGGCCATGGAGAGACATGAGGTTGGGGAGAGAGGTGTGAAGCTGCATGGAGATGTGAAGCTGCAGAGAGGCATGAGGCTGGAGAAAGAAGTGAGGCCAATTGAGAGACATGAGGCCAGGGAAAGAGGTGTGAAGCTATATGGAGACGTGAAGCTGCAGAAAGGCACAAGGCTGGAGAAAGAAGCGAGGCCATGGAGAGACATGAGCCCAGGGAGAGAGGTGTGAGACTATATGGAGATGTGAAGCTGTAGAGAGGCACGAGGCTGGAGAAAGAAGCAGGCCATGGAGAGACAGAGGCTGGGGAGAGAGGTGTGAGGCAGGAGAGAACTGCAAGGCTGGGGAGAGATTGAAGATCTCCAAAATGCCAGGAATCCAACCATGTTCATTATATAAAATGGGAGGGTAACCATGTGTGAGCTATATAATGCACCACTGAGCTACAGGCAATGCAAAGACAACAGAAAAGGGATAAGGACCACAATACGATGTTCTCGGCCATTGTTCTGGTGGATACTGCTAATTGCTGAATATTTTCTATACGTAGTCATGGGACCTGCATAGGTCAAGGATGTGTACAAAGGTGACTTACTTGACCATATCGGGGTAGAACTGTTTGTCCCATCCGCTGTAGAGGGAAGTGCTGACATATAGCCTTTTGCCGTCCAGGCTCAGTTGGATCATTTGGGGACCTCCCTGAACCCGTTTCCCCTGAGAAGGAAAAGAAACCACGCCAGAGTGTCATGTACGTCAGAAAGGGCCAAGATCCCCCGCGCATTGTCACAGCCAAGGGTGTGATGTGTTCTTAAGACTCATTCACACAGTACAGTCATTGGTCCCACTTCTACTACTCATGGTCACGCCATCAGTGTAATAGTTAAGCAAAATAGCTGCTGTATGACACCTTAATGATGAATGGATCTGGTTGACAGTCCAGTTCTTGATCTTCAATCACGGTGACAGGACCACATTTGACTATGCTGCCTCCTAGAAACACCTACGAGAAGAGAGAAGTCATGTAAGGATGCCATAAAGTTCAGACTAAAACATGGAGCGGGTTGCCATCTCCTGAACAACTAGAGCTACTAGTCATTCATGTTTGGAAAGCAAATGTTAGGAGGCAAAATTAGTTTCCAAAGGTATTTGGCAAAAGCTGAAGAGCCTACAGGTGTATCTTTTAATATGATGTATTGATATTGGCCTTGAAGATTCTGGGCTGCTAAAAAAGGCAACCCAATGGAATCATCTTTTGCAACTCAAGGGAGGGTTTACCTGTCCCACCAGTTTTGGCTTCCGGGTGTCCGTAATGTCATATTGGCGGATGTCTCCATGGAGCCAGTTGCTAAAGTACAGGTACCGATCGTCCAGGGAGATCAAAATGTCCGTGATGAGACCTTAAGAGGAATGGAAAGGAAGGAGCAGAAGTTATTGCAGGAAAAGAGATACAGGTTGCGTATCCCATTCTGGATAGGCATCAAAGTCCAAAATGGTCCACCTGGAGGAGTGAGGGGGTGACACTATTGCTTTCTGGTGGATCAAGGTACACAAACTTTATGTTACGCACAAAAATATTGGGTTGCGGCACTTCTTAGTTTCATAGATGGATAGATAGATAGGTAGGTAGGTAGATAGGCAGATAGATGGATGGTGGATGGATGGATTGATAGGTAGGTAGGTAGATAGGCAGATAGATGGATAATGGACGGATGGATCAATAGGTAGATAGGTAGGTAGATGATAGAGAGAGAGGTAGGCAGATAGTTGGATGAAGGATGGATAGATGGATGAATTGATGGATGCACAGATAGATGGGTGGAAAGATGGATGGATGGATAGATGGATTATTGATAGATAGGTAGATGGATGAACGGATAGATAGAGGGATAGACTGGTAGATAGGTAGGTAGGTAGGTAGGCAGGCAGGCAGGCAGGCAGATGGATGGATGATGGATGGATGGGTAGATGGATGGATTGATAGGTAGGTAGATAGATAGGTAGATACATACATGATGGATGGATGGATGGATGGATGGATGGGCAGATAGATAGGCAGATAGATGGATAATGGAGGGAGGGATAGATAGATGGATGGATCGATAGGTAGATAGGTAGGTAGATGATAGAGAGAGAGATAGGCAGATAGTTGGATGATAGATGGATGAATTGACGGATGAACAGATAGATGAGTGAAAAGATGGATGGATAGATGGATGGATTACTGATAGATAGGTAGATGGATGGATGGATGGATAGATGGATAGACTGATAGGTAGGTAGGTAGGTAGATAGATAGATAGATAGATAGATAGATAGATAGATAGGCAGGCAGGCAGGCAGGCAGGCAGGCAGGCAGGCAGGCAGGCAGGCAGGCAGATGGATGATGGATGGATGGATGATGGATGGGTGGGTAGATAGGTAGATGATAGAGAGATAGACAGATAGTTGGATGAAGGATGGACAGATGGATGAATGAACGGACGGGCAGATAGATGGGTGGAAAGATGGATGGATGGATGGATGGATGGATGGATGGATGGATGGATAGATAGATTATTGATAGATAGGTAGATGGATGGACAGATGGATAGATGGATGGAAAGATAGCCCAAAGTTTTTACTATGGCATCATCATGTCCATGTAAATATAAGTGAATATGATTGAGGAAGAAGAGGAATTAGAGGAAGAGGAAGAGTAGGGGACAAACCTGGCATCTCTGGCAGCATCCATCCTTCCACCTTCTTGTTGGGTACCTGGATCACTTTCTCCGTTGCCCAAGTTCCGTCCTGCAGGAAAAGGAATCCACCGCCGTGCATTACATTGTGTTAAAATAACGGATCATTTACCCAACTCTGACTAGGACTTTTGGTGTAAAATCCAGACACACAACAACCCATGTTCAGCAGATCAATGGGCCCATTTTGAGAAACGTGGATGTTTTTAGGTCTTTTTTTCCCCTATATCTGTGCCCGAACTAAGGTTACCTTGGTCTTGTAGATGCGGTGGACGGCACTGCTGAGGGCGCAGCCAACAAACCCTTCTGCGGCGTCCGGATTGTGGAGAAACCGGATTTCTAAAGGGATGGAGTTCTCCCCCACATTGATGCTCTGGATGAGTTCATGGGTGGTCCAGTCCCAGACATGAACGCTCTTCCCATAGCAGCCTTCCAAGAGACAAAAATTGTGTTTAATACAGAGCAGGAGAGTCACACTTCTCCCTTTCTTTATTTACACATGCACTGGACCTCAGTGTCTGGCATCATCATCACCACCATCAATTCATCCATCTATCCAATGGTTATATATCATCTATCTATCTATCTATCTATCTATCTATCTATCTATCTATCTATCTATCTATCTATCCATCTATCCATCCATTTCTCCACCTATCCGTCTATCCACCTGTCTGCCTACCTACCTACCAATCTATCTACCAATCTACCTATCCCTCCATCCATCCATTTGTCCACCTATCCGTCTATCCATCCATCTATCCATTTGTCCACCTATCCATCAATCCATCCCTCTATCTGCCTACCTATCTACCTACCTACCTGCCTACCTATTTACCTATCCTTAGATTTGTCCATCTGTCTATCCATCCATCCATTTGTCCACCTATCCATCCGTCTCTCCATCTACCTACCTACCTGTCAATCTATCTACCAACCTACCAATTTATCCATCTATCCATTTGTCCACCTATTGGTCTGTCTGTCTGTCTATCTATCTATCTATCTATCTATCTATCTATCTATCTATCTATCTACCTACCTACCTACCTACCAATCTACCTACCATCCATCCATTCATTCATCCATCCATCCATTTGTCCACCTATCCACCTGTCCATCCATCCATTTGTCCATCTATCGGTCTATCTGTCTGTCTGTCTGTCTGTCTGTCTGTCTATCTATCTATCTATCTATCTATCTATCTATCTATCTATCTATCTATCTATCTGCCTGCCTGCCTGCCTGCCTGCCTGCCTGCCTGCCTGCCTGCCTGCCTGCCTGCCTGCCTGCCTGCCTGCCTACCTACCTACCTACCTACCTACCTACCAGTCTATCTACCTATCCATCCATTCATCCACCTATCCATCTGTCCATCCATCCATTTGTCCACCTATCGGTCGGTCTATCTATCTATCTATCTATCTATCTATCTATCTATCAACCAATCTATCCACCAATCTATCTATCTACCTATCCATCCATTCATTCATCCATCCATTTGTCCACCTATCTATCTGTCCATCCATCCATTTGTCCACCTAACCATCCATCCATCCATTTGTTCATCCATCCATTTGTCCATCTATCCATCCATCTACCTACCTACCTATCCATCCATCTATGCATCGATCTGTCTTTCTATCTATCAATGGATAGATGTGAAGGTAGATAGCCTGGAATTTGTAGTTTAGTCTTCACTGCCCAAAAGTGTTGGTGGCAGGGCGATTAAAGTGGGGCCGAGCTGCATCAATTCTACAGTGTAGATGCGCCCTCCATGTCATTGAGAAAGATGCCAAATAGGACCTCTCACCTTTTTCCAAGTCAGCTGGATTAAATCCATACGCGAGGCACTTGGGGACGCCCCATTCGGTGCTCATCAGGACGTTGTGCCTCGGCTGGTACCAGAAGTCGTAGCCCAGCGGCGGGGCTTTGGGTCCCTTTTCCCAGTTTCCCTTCACTTCGAAGGTTTCTCCATCCAGCAGAACAAAGCCGCCTGAAAAATAGGGTCAGCGTGGGTTTGGACCCAGTAGGGATGGAACAAAGATCATCCCAATGAAAGCACATTGCACCCACTGCTCAGGGCCTGTATTATCAGAGATCCTAGGCCTGTCCAGTCCAGACCCCTACCTTTGCCGTTGCCGGAAGGATCCCCCATGGTGCTGATCATAATTTCGCCATTGCCCAAGCAATGAGAGGTGTGAGGGTTGGCCAAGTTACACTTCCAGTAGACATCAATGGGCTCGATAACCTATATAAGAAATCAAACATTCATACCTGGGAGTTGTCGTTTTAGAAGGTCTTTAGAGGTGACGATGATGATGTCTGATAAGGTAATTCTGGTTGCATCTCCATTGATGCAACTTTGACTGCTCAATGCTATGTCATCCTGGGAGTTGTAGTTTTGCAAGTGTTCTCTGCTAAAGAGGGGTGGCACCTCGCCAAATACAACTCCCAAAGGTCCCATCGCACTGAGCCACGGCAATTGAACTGCCCTTAGTTTGGCGCCACTTGGAGAATTGAGTTGCATCTACACTGCACACCTAATGCAGTTTTGACACCTCTGTACAAGCTATGGAATCCTGGGAGTTGTCATGAGACCTTGCCAAACTACAACTCCCACGGTTCCATAACACAGAGCCGAGACAGTCAAATCTTGCAGATGTACGCTGGGATGGTTGGAAAGGCTCTTGAATCAGAAGCGGCCATGAATTATGGCTAAAGACCTTGTAAAACTATAAATCTGTGCAACTTGCCTAGCTAGAAATCCCAGGATTCAAATACATGAAGCCTTGACAATTTAAGTGGTGTTAAGCTACATTAAATATACAATGTAGACACAGCCGGAGACTGAGATGCCTGGGAAGGGGCTAGAAATGGGAGAGACCATGCCTTGTTATAGCTGAAGAACTTGCAAAACTATAACTCTTATGATAACATTAGTAGTACTAACAGTAATAATGATGATGATGGCAGTACAAGTGTTGTCACAGTGGGTTAAACCACTGACTGAAAGGTTGGTGGTTCAAATCTGGGGAGCAGGGTGAGCTCCCACTGTTAGCCCCAGCTTCTTCCAACCTAGCAGTTCAAAAACATGCAAATGTGAGTAGATCAATAGGTATTGCTTCTGCAGGAAGGTAATGGCACTCCATGGAGTCATGCGAGCCACATGACTTGAAGGTGTCTAAGGACAACGCCGGCTATTTGGTAATGAGCACCACTGCCCAGAGTTGGACACGACTAGACTTAATGTCAAGGGGAAACCTTTCCCTTTTATAGATGCATACAGAGAAGGAATACCCGGAAAGGCACTAGAATTGGGAGAGGCCATGCCTTGTTATAGCTCAAGAACTTGGCAAACTACAGCTCACATGGTAACAATAGTAATAATAATAATGGCAGTTCAAAGGGTGTCAAATTGCATGACTTCTACAGAGTGGGTGCACTTGGAGACTTGGCTGGCTCCGGAATGGGGAAAGTCTGACCTTATGGAGCCTCGGCGCCCGCAGATCAGTGCCAGTGTCGACCACGTAAATCCTGGAGGAGATCAAACTGGGGAGGATGAGCCGGTTGCGCTTCTTAGTGGTGTCTCCGAAACAGCTGCTGCAGGCGTTCCATCCGGTGTGGTGCAGCTCATCGTTGACGTTGGGCATCGGGAGGCGATGGATCACCTGAAAAAGCCAGCAGAGGTACGGCTGAAGGCGTTTCTCTCCCCAGTTCCCCCCCCCCCCCTCGTTCTCTGTCTTGCTGGAGGTTTCTTAGTGGCATCCGCACTGGGAAGATTCACAAAATCTCCAATAGTGGAACTATCAGCACTGGGAGAATGTATTGTATTAATCTGATAGCAGAGTTACTACTAATGATCATAATAATCTCTTTTTTTTATTTGAAGGTGCACTCCCCCCTCCAAATAAACATCTCTAAAATGGCGTGCATCTTAGAATAATAGCCCTCCCCCCCTCTCTATATATATATGATGAAATCAGTGCACATTTTACAATCAATGGCGTTTTTGAATCAAGGATACACCATGCTCTTTCTTCCTTGTTCTCTACCTAGCTGCATGTTGCTTATCGGCATAAGCATTAGGAAAGGTAACAAAGCCCCTGATAATGGAGCTCCTTTTGGCACCAAGTTCCCTATTTTTCTCCTCCTTGTTCTCAAGAGAGAGAGAAAAGTGAATAGCTGGTGAGATGATAGATGGATGGATGGATGGATGGATGGATAGATAGATAGATAGATAGATAGATAGATAGATAGATAGATAGAAATGTATGGATGGATAGGTGGTTAGATAGATGGATGGATGGATGGATAGGTGGATGGATGGATGGATGGCTAGATAGATAGATAGATAGATAGATAGATAGATAGATAGATAGATAGAGGGCTGGAGAGAGTAAGAGAGAGAGGTGAATAGCTGGTGAGATGATTAGATAGATAGATAGATAGATAGATAGATAGATAGATAGATAGGGATGGGTGGATGGATAGATGGTTGGGTGGATGGATGGATGGATGGATGGATGGATGGATGGATGGAGAGATAGATAGATAGATAGATAGATAGATAGATAGATAGATAGGCAGAGATAGCTAGAAGGCTGGCGAGAGAGAGAGGTGAATGGCTGGTGAGATAATAGACAGACAGAGAAGGATGGATGGATGGATGGCTAGATAGATAGATAGATAGATAGATAGATAGATAGATAGATAGATAGATAGATAGAAGGCTGGAGAGAGTAAGAGAGAGAGGTGAATAGCTGGTGAGATGATTAGATAGATAGATAGATAGATAGATAGATAGATAGATAGATAGGGATGGGTGGGTGGGTGGTTGGATGGATGGATGGCTAGATAGATAGATAGATAGATAGATAGATAGATAGATAGATAGCGAGAGATGGCGAGAGAGAGAGAGAGATAGGTGAATGGCTGGTGAGATGATAGATAGATAGATAGATAGATAGATAGATAGATAGATAGATAGACATACAGACAGATAGAGATCGATGGATGGATGGATGGATGGATGGATGGATGCATAGATGGTTGGATGGATGGATGGATGGATGGATGGCTAGATAGATAGATAGATAGATAGATAGATAGATATGGGTGGATGGATGGATGGATGGATAGGTGGTTAGATGGATGGGTGGGTGGGTGGAGAGATAGATAGATGATAGATAGATAGATAGATAGATAGATAGATAGGCAGGCAGAGATAGCTAGAAGGCTGGCGAGAGAGAGAGGTGAATGGCTGGTGAGATGATAGACAGACAGAGATGGATGGATGGATGGATGGATGGATGGATGGATGGATGGATGGATGGATGGAGATGGGTGGGTGGGTGGGTGGGTGGGTGGATGGATAGGTGGTTAGATGGATGGGTGGATGGATGGATGGGTGGATGGATGGAGAGAGAGAGAGAGAGAGAGATAGATAGGCAGAGATAGCTAGAAAGCTGGCGAGAGAGGTGAATGGCTGGTGAGATGATAGACAGACAGACAGACAGACAGAGATGGATGGATGGATGGATGGATGGATGGATGGATGGATGGATGGATGGATAGATGGATAGGTAGATGGATGGATGGATAGATGGGTGGATGGATAGATGGGTGGATGGACGGACGGACGGATGGATGGACAGACAGACAGACAGGATAGATAGGAAGATGGATTAATAGATACATAGATGGCTGGCAAGACAGATAGATAGAAGGCTAGGTAGATAGATAGAAGGTGTGGTCTGTGTAGACTCAAATAATGCACTTTAACTGCAGTCAGCTGCCCTGTATGAGACTACACTGACCATACAAGGTAGTTTCAAACTGCATTATATGGCAGATGGGGCCTATGTGTCTATATATTTCCTATATTTTAAAAAAAAAGCATTGAAAGGGTTGCAAAGGAGGGCTGGACTTCTATCTCGGATGACCACCTGTTTTAAACAGAACAAAGGCCATTCAAACATAAAAGAAAGATATACATGGGCACTAGCAGGGTTTTTAAAACACATGGCCATAAAACCAAAATACAGGGCAAAGGCCTTTGGGTGCTTCAGGAAGTGATGCACCAAAGGACTCATAAAGGAAAATAAAACTTCGGTGATGGAATGATAACAGAGAGATTTGGTCAGACCTGCATGTGCAAGATGTGAAGTCTTTGAGGCCCCATCTACACTCCCATATACAATCCTGATTATTTCTTTGGGTTATATGAGTCCACACTGCCATAGAATCCAGCTTAACTGCATTATGAACCTGCATTATATGGCAGTGTAGATGGGGCCATATATGACAACGTTTGCAATCGTTTTGTGCATGGACCACATACTTTTCAAGGCAAAGCTCTCTCCCTGAGTTTCCTCCTACTGCCATCCATTCTATTTCCTTGCATAGAGAGACTCCAGGATCTCATTGCAGCAAAAGTAGCTTGTTTTCTTTCTTTCTTTCTTTCTTTCTTTCTTTCTTTCTTTCTTTCTTTCTTTCGAAAGAGCTTCAATAAGAAGGGGAAAAACAGCTTTCCCCACCCTCCGGCCAAACTGCCCTTGCCAAAATCCAAACTTTAGCAGTCTGGAGACAAAGCAAGAAAGCGGTCATTTGGATCAGATACAAAACTCCGAATCAAACCTACTTTGCAATAAGTGGAGGATTTGGGGTCCACATCCACAGTGGCCAAGTAGTCCGGCTTCTTGATCCCGGTGTTCCTATAGATACAAGGAAGGTAGACGATCTCCTCCCGGGGACCTTTCAGAAAAAAACATATATGGGTTGCTGTGAGTTTTCCGGACTCCACCAAGAGACATCCCAGTGTTCACAACTCTCTCTATTGGTGTGGAATTTTCACGACCCCCACCCACTGCCTCTTCCTTAACCCTTTCCTATTCTGGGTTGCTGTGAGTTTTCCAGGCTCCATCATAGACATCCCAGTGTTCCTGACTCTCTCAATTGGTGTGGGGTTTATATATCTGTGGAATAATGTCCAGGATGGGAGAAAGAACTCTTGTGAATGTTGTAATTAGCCAGCTTGATTAGTATTGAATAGTCTTGCAGCTTCAAAGCCTGGCTGCTACAACTGTAACTGGATTCGCACCTTGGAACAACTGGCTGTTTCGAGTCACTCTTTGAAATGTAGTTGGGCGTGTTTTGTGCTCACCTTTCATGGCCTCCAGCGGCGTTTCGTAGCCGGGTCCGCATTCTCCGCATTCTGCTGCAAACCCCCAAAAGAAAGACAGAAAGGTTAAAGACCCTAATGAGACATGAGTTCAAATCCCATTTCCGAGTAGATCTACACTGCTGCAT
This sequence comes from Anolis sagrei ordinatus, assembly GCF_025583915.1. Taxonomy (NCBI): domain Eukaryota; kingdom Metazoa; phylum Chordata; class Lepidosauria; order Squamata; family Anolidae; genus Anolis; species Anolis sagrei. The sequence goes on from NW_026844700.1 coordinate 7,673,882, forward strand.
TAACACAGTTTGGAGACACTTTTGTTGCCTTGGCTCAGTGCTTTACACTGCAAGTTATAGTTGCATTAAGGCTGGAGAATTTGTGAAACGACAATTGCTAGGATTCTGTAGCATGCATGGAGACCCTGATGGCGCAATGGGTTAAACCCTTGTGTTGGCAGGACTGAAGACAGACAGGTTGGGGGATCGAATCTGAAGAGATCTGAAGAGAGCATGGATGAGCTCCCTCTGTCAGCTCCAGCTCCCCATGCGGGGACAAGAGAGAAGTGTCCACAAAGATGTTCAAACACCAAAACATCCAGGCATCCCCTGGGTAACGTCCTTGCAGACAGCCAATTCTCTCACACCAGAAGTGACTTGCAGTTTCTCATGTCATGAAAAAAATTACTGCAAAGTGGTGCCAAACTGCATTGATTCCGACAGTGTAGATGCTCCCCAAGAAAACCCTATCAAATTTCCGGGGATTTTGCAAACACCCAACGGATGCAGAGAACTATAAAAAGGGACTGTTTGGAAGAGGACAAAACTTGGCTTTGGAAAACTAAACATTGCAGCCTCGTTTTGGCTCAGGATGGGATCTGGAACCGGATGCATTCCCGTTTTTATAGCTCGGTAATTCAGGCTGAACCTTCCCTCTCTTTCAGTTTTATGTTTATGGGATCATAAAAGTCCAGCTGCTTCTTGGTCACGCAAGAGACCCTACGCAGATCCCTACGCAGAGGGCTGCAGAAACCAATTGGGAAATGTGCATGTCGCAGAAGCATTCTCACCTGACGTTTCTCCCCCATCCATGGTAGGCATCCTCAGAGGTTGTGAGGTCTGTTGGAAACTAGGATAGTGGGGTTTATATACTTATGGAATGATATCCAGGGTGAGAGAAAGAACTTTTGCCTGCTTAACAAGTGTGAAGGTTCCAATTGGCCACCTTGATTAATAATAATAATAATAATAATAATAATAATAATAATAATAATCTTTAGTTATACCCTGCCACCATCTCCCCAATGGAGATTCGGAGAGGCTTACATGATTAGCCTTGAATGACCTTGCAGTTTCAAAGCCTGGCTGCTTCCTGCCTGGGGGAATCCTCTGTTGGGAGGTGTTAGCTGGCCCTGATTGATTCTTGTCTGAAATTCCCCTGTTGGGAAATATTCATGGGTTGCAAAAGGCACCCCTGGATCGTTGGAAGCCTTCGTGGTTTTGCAAATTTCCTACAAAACATTGCAATATGTCTTGAACTGTTGAGTCCATGAATGCCACTGGACCCTATAGCTCAATGTTACAGAGATGCAGTTTTACAAGGTCCCAAGCCTTCTTTATCAAACTACAACTCCCAGGACCCCGTAGGATTGAGTTCAGCACCAAAGTTCATTAAGTGAGTTTTCTGGGCTGTAAATGAGTTTTCTGGGCTGAAAATGAGTTTTCTGGGGTGTATGGCTATGTTCCAGAAGCATTCTCTCCTGACATTTCACGCACATCTATGGCTGGCATCCTGAGAAGTTGTGAGGTCTGTTGGAAACTATCAAGTGGGGTTTATAAACTATCAAGTGGGGTTCTTGCCTGTCGGAGGCAAGTCTGAATGCTGCAATTGGCCATGTTGATTAGCACAGTTTTGGCCTTGCAGCTTCAAAGCCTGGCTGCTTCCTGCTTGGAGGAATCCTTTGTTGGGAGGTGTAGGCTGGTCCTGATTGTTCTCTGTCTGGGATACCTGCCATAGATGTGGGCAAAACATCAGGAGAGAATGCTTCTGGAACATGGCCAGACAGCCCGGAAAACTCACAGCAACCCAATGATTCCGGTCATGAAAGCCTTCGACAACACAAAGTGCATTAAATTCTACAGTGTAGATGTTCCCAGGGATGTGGTCTCCACCCTGACCTTCAAAAGTGGATATTTATCCCCATTTTGCCGTGTTTACACTCCCTTGGGGCGCATGATTCTCTTCCCATGTCAGAAGGCTAAGCTTATCTCTCCAACCCACAAACAAGCAGCTGTTGTGTGTCAGCCACAAAAACAAAAAGCAACCTTTTTACTTTTTCTGACATTACATAACTGTTTTTCTTTCCTTTGGCTGCGTTTTCTTTATGGAATTAATGCAGTTCGACGCCACTTGAAACTGCCCTAGCACAATGCTATGGGTTGCTGTGAGTTTTCTGGCCTGTCTGGCCATGTTCCAGAAGCATTCTCTCCTGATGTTTTGCCCACATCTATGGCAGAGGTTGAGTGGTCTGTTGGAAACATCCACCTCCCAACAAAGGATTCCCCCAGACAGGAAGCAGCCAGGCTTGGAAGCTGCAAGGCCAATTCAGTGCTAATCAAGGAGGCCAATTGCAACATTGACACTTGCCTCCAACACACAAGAATTATTTCCTAGGCTGTTAGGAATTGTGGGAGTTGAAGTCCAAAACACCTGGAGGGCCCAAGTCTGCCCTTGCCTGGTGTGGATGCATCCTAAGCCTTCTCTATGGGAAACTACAACTCTCGGGAAGGAATACAGATTGGAATCAATGCAATTAGGAATGAATACAGTTTGGAGTTCCTGCAGTTTGGAATTAATGCAATTAGGAATTAATACATTTTGGAATTAATGCAATTAGGAATCAATAAAGTTTTGGAGTTCCTGCATTTTGGAATTAATACAATTAGGAATTAATACATTTTGGAGTTCCTGCAATTTGGAATTAATGCAATTAGGAATTAATATATTTTAGAGTTCCTGCAGTCTGGAATTAATGCAATTAGGAATTAATACATTTTGGAGTTCCTGCAGTTTGGAATTAATGCAATTAGGAATTAATAAAATTTGGAGTTCTTGCAGTTTGGAATTAATACAATTAGAAATTAATACATTTTGGAGTTCCTGCAGTTTGGAATTAATGCAATTAGGAATTAATAAAATTTGGAGTTCCTGCAGTTTGGAATTAATACAATTAGGAATTAATAAAATTTGGAGTTCCTGCAGTTTGGAATTAATGCAATTAGGAATTAATAAAATTTGGAGTTCTTGCAGTTTGGAATTAATACAATTAGGAATTAATATATTTTGGAGTTCCTGCAGTTTGGAATTAACACAGTTAGGAATTAATAAATTTTGGAGTTCCTGCATTTTGGAATTAATACAATTAGGAATGAATACAGTTTTGGAATTCCTGCATTTTGGAATTAGTACAATTAGGAATGAATATATTTTGGACTTCCTACAGTTTGGGATTCATGCAACCAGGAATGAATACAGTTTGGAACCAATGCCAAACTGTATCAACTCCACAGTGTAGCTGCAGCCTGTCTTGGAAACAGCAAGGCTTACAATGTTGCAAGAACTATGGAGTTTGCTTTCCTAAAAAAAGGAAGCCGGTGTTGAAAACATAACCTTTGCTCCCATCTCGACAACACATAATGCGGCAGAAATAGAACCAGAGGGTATGTCTATATTGTAGAAGGGATGCAGCGTGACACCACTTTGGCGGAGTGTTGTGGGAGCAAAGGGAAGGTCTCTTCTCGCCTTCTTTCTCCCCAGGATCCTGCAGAAAAGTGGCCTCCAGCTGCCGTCCTTCCACACTGTAGATGTAGATAGGAGGCCCAGAGGTGAAGCATTTCTGTTCCGTGATAACAGAATATATATCCTCTTTGGCGCCTTGGGTTGCACAATGTTTGCCCAAGGTGAGGGTGTCACTTACCCATTCCTGATCCAGTTCTCACTCCTTTCCAGACCCAGAAGGCTGTCTCTCTTCTTCTGTCTGCACACAGCCAGGGATCTGCTTTATATACAAGGGGCCAAGCTTTGGGGGCGGAGAAGGAGGATGGGCCACGAGGAAAGTTGGCCACAAAGGCAAGAGAGAGAAAGGGAGGGAGCCCAAGGGGGAATCTCATCCTCTAAAACTTCAGTTCTTCACCCTTTCCTCTTTACTTTTATTTTGGCCTTCACTTCTCTTTCTTTGGGTGCCCACATCCAAATAATGTCCACATCTCCAGGCTAAGCGAGCAACGTAAAATAATAACAATAACAACATATTATCAAAGGCTTTCACGGCCGGAATCACTAGGTTGCTGTGTTTTCGGGGCTGTCTGGCCATGTTCCGGAAGCATTCTCTCCTGACATTTCACCCACATCTATGGCAAGCATCCTCAGAGGTTTTGAAGTCTGTTAGAAACTAGGCAAGTGGGGTGTATATACCTGTGGATTAATGTGGCGCAGTGGGTTAAACTCCTGTGCCAACAGGTCACAGGTTTGAATCTGGGGAGAGGCGGATGAGCTCCCTCTATCAGCTCTAGCTCCTCATGCGGGGACATGAGAGAAGCCTCCCACAAGGATGATAAACATCAAATTGTCCAGGCGTCCCCTGGGCAACGTCCTTGCAGACGGCCAATTCTCTCACACCAGAAGCGACTTGCACGCCGGGCGGAAAGGATGCCCGCATGGTGAGGCCTTGCGGGCAGGCCTCCACCTAGCCCATGCGCCCCTCCTAGTTCGGAAAGGTGCGTGGGTCGGGCGGAAAGGTTGCCCGCATAGCAGCCATTTTGGAGGGGGCGGGGCCAACCAAGGCAGCTTTGCGACCCCCCGAAAATGGCCTAATGACCCTCCGGGGGGTCGCAACCCCCAGGTTGAGAACCGCTGGTTTAGAGAGAAAGCAGCGTACACATAATAATAATAATAATACATTGCAATTAATATTGTATATTGCATTGCTTTAGCACTGATTGCCCCTGTTCAGAGGAAAAGTGGCATACTACTACTACTACTAATAATAATAATAATGCCGTGCAATTACAATGCAGTTCATATTGTACATTGCATTGTTTTAGCAGAGATCGCCAGTTTGAGTCTTGGTTAAGAGGATAATAATAATAATAATAATAATAATATAATGAGATATTTATTCTTCTCTGAGTGTGTCTTCACTGTGGAATTAATATATTTTGGGACCACTTTAACCTCTAGGATTCAATGCTACAGAATCCCGGGAATTGTAGTTTGCTGAGGCGGGGAGTGCCATGCACAACTACCGCTTCCAGGAATCCACAGCCTTAAGCCATGGCACTTAAAGTGGTATAGAACTGCATCAATTCCATTGTGCAGCCAGAGTCCCTTTAAAAAGTGCCATTGAAACATTTTCAAGTCCTGGAGATCCCAAGGCAAAGAGACTGATTTTTGCCTTTGGGGGAAATGCTTTATCCATTGGAATGCGGACAGTTCACAGGTTTTCGTCCTCTTAAACCAGATTGCAAAATGGTCCTTGAGGTCATCTATCAGGGCCATCGACACATCAGTTTCCATTGTATATAATTTCACAACAAGGCCTCCTCTTGCATCTCACATTCTTTTCTCTTCTCTTTGCAGGATGAGAAAACCCAATTCTAACCACCAATGCCTGGCTAGTAATGGTAAATAATAATAATAATAATAATAATAATAATAATAATAATAATAATAATAATAATAATGTTTGCCTCCGGTTTGCCTTCATTTCTTCAAGGTCCAATGCATTTATCGGTTGGGATCTGCAGACTCTTGCCATAATATTACACAACTTTGCGCTTGTTTCGAAATGTTGACCGGCCCTGGATTTAAATCGAAATGAACGTATTAGGTTCCGTAACCAAAGAAATAGAAAATGCCATATTGTTTGCTTCCAACGAAGCAGAGATAAAAACTGAAAAGGGAATTGTGCCGGTCATTGTGAACGGAAGGACAGCTGGAAGATTGTGGCTATGGCGATAGGGCAACACCATTGCCTTTTGTAATGATGATGATGATGATGATGCTTGCACCTCCTCAATGCAGTGTAGTTAAAATACATAGGTGAATGCAAAAGATCATCAAAATGCATACATTCACAAGGCAGAGAACTAAGATCAAAACATATTAAAATGTTTATTTTTTTATACTAGCAACTTCATTTACAATCAGATATGCAATAAAAAATAAAGGAGAAATACATACATATACATATATATACATATACATAGTATGAAAATATTATATAAAATGTCTTATATATTTTTTTCTAATAGCAGAAAAAAACATTATATATATATATTATGTCTCATTAAAATATTATATACTATATATGTCTTTCTAACAGTAGGAATATATATATATATATATGTGTGTGTGTGTGTGTGTGTGTGTGTGTCTTTTTTCTAATAGCAAAAATTATATTATATACTAGCCATCCCCTGCTACGCATTGCTATGGCCCAATCTGACTATATGTGCTTTGTGTGTGTATATATTTGTGCATATGTCTGTTTGCATATATATGTGTGTGTGTGTGTGGTTTTGCGTATGCGTTGTAATGCATATTTTTGTTTTTTGGCTTTTTAAGTGTCTTCTGCTGTGTTTTTCAGTGTTTTTATGAGTGATGATCACTCATTGGCCTGATGGGTGTATTGTGTCCAAATTTGGTGTCAATTCATCCAGTGGTTTTTGAGTTCTGTTAATCCCACAAACAAACATTACATTTTATTTATATAGATTCAATATTATATTTTATATATAGAAATCTAATTATATATGTTATATATAATGTATTTTATATATAATATTGTAATTTATATATTTATATACACACAGACACTACACTTGATCTTAGCCAAAAGGCCGAGAAGCTGTGCTGGTCAAAGACGTAATAAATTATTGATTGATTGATACACACAGACACATATATACAAAGATACAGTATATACTTTAGAATGTAATATCTGAATGGGCCACTTGGTGGCATCAAGAAAGCCTTTCCCTTTATATTTTCCAATGCGATGGTAATAAGTAGTCGTTAAAAATAAATAGCTCTGTGATTTATTACAACCGTCTTTAGGAAAATTGGGTGACCATACTAATAACGAGTTAATATATAAATTGTATTAACCAGAGCTGTGCCAGCAGGCCAGCCTGGTGGTGCATAAGGTTAAACCGCTGAGCTGCTGAACTTGCTGACCAAAAGGTTGGTGGTTCGAATCCAGAGAGCAGCGTGAGCTCCCGCTGTTAGGCCCAGCTTCTGCCAACCGGACAGTTCAAAAACATGCAAGTGTGAGTAGATCAAAAGGTACTGCTTCTGCAGGAAGCTGGAGCTAACAGCGGGAGCTCACCCTGCTCCCCAGATTCCAACTGTCAACCTTTCAGTCAGCAAGTTCAAATAAATGGTGTAACCCACTGCGTCACCGGAGGCTCCCGACATATAATATACCACCGAATGAACAACAACAGCATATTATACTATTAGTATTCTATAATGTATTGTATGGTATTGTAAATTGTATGTGTGTGTGTATACACCACCTGCATATTATACTACTACGTAATGTATTGTATAATAAGTTGTAGATATATATATATTACCACCAGTATACCATTAGTATTATATAATGTAAAAGCTGCCCTCCTGCCATGCGTTGCTGTGGCCCAGTCTGGTGATCTGGAATATAAAGTAATGAGAGAGTGTTGGTTTCTATTATATGTAATGTCTTTCTGCTTGTGAGTCAACAGTATTTCTTGCTGTTTCTTTGTCAGTGTTGATGTAGAGATTGTCTGGTTTGCCCACTCTGGAACATGCAACACATAATTGTCCTTCTTTAGGGGTCCCTTTCAAATCTATGATACTATATCTGTATGTGTGTGAATCATATCTATCTATCTATCTATCTCTATATCTATGACTGGATGGTTCTTTGTCAGGAGGGCTTTGATTATGTTTTCTTGCCCTGGTCAAGGGAGTTGGACTGGATGGCTTTAAGTATTTTCTGATGGTCATGGGGGTTCTGTGTGGGAAGTTTGGCCCAAGTCTGTCGTTGGTGGGGTTCAGAATGCTCTGATTGTAGGTGAACTACAAATCCCAGTAACTGCAACTCCCAAATGTCAACATCTATTTTCCCCAAACTCCATCTGTGCTCATATTTGGGCATATTGAGTATTCGTGCCAAGTTTGGTCCAGATCCATCATTGTTTGAGTCCACAGTGCTCTCTAGATTTAGGTGAACTACAACTCCCAAACTCAAGGTCAATGCCCACCAAACCCTTCTAGTGTTTTCTGTTGTTCACGGGAGTTGTGTGTGCCAAGTTCAATTCAATTCCACATGATCTCTTCGTTCATCTGGAGAGCCCCTGCTCACGATTCCACCTGCTTCACAGGCGTGATTGGTGGGGACGAGGGACAGGGCCTTCTTGGTGGTGGCCCAACGACTCTGGAACTCCCTCCCTAAGGATATTAGGCAGGCCCCAACATTGGCAGTCTTCAGAAGGAGCTTGAAAACGTGGATGTTCCAGTGTGCCTTTCCAGAATAAGGAAACCCTAAGCAACATGTCCCTAATCGCACTTTACTAATGATCTAGGATTGTCTACTCGCTCCATCTCTTGGTGGAGTTCAGAATGCTCTTTGATTATAGGTGAAGTATAAATCCCAACAACCACAACACCCAAATGATAAAATCATAATTTTTTGAGTGATGATCACTCCTTGTGTTGTGAGACGTTTTGTTGCCAAATTTGGTGTGATTTTGTTCATTGGTTCTTTTGTTTTTAAGGTACTCATTATGCACAGAGCATATATATATATACACAATACGTTATCTATCTATCTATCTATCTATCTATAATACCACCAGTATATAATACTATTAGTATTTTATAATGTATTGTAGGATATCATAAGTTGTAATATGTTGTAATATATCATAAGTTGCTTTAATTGTTTAATTTGCCTAGGTTGTATTGTTGTATTGTTGTTGAGGCCTTGGCCTTTGTAAGCCGCATCGAGTCCTGCGGGAGATGCTAGTGGGGTACAAATAAAGTTTAATAATAATATATATCAAACTTTATTATTAGGTTCTTGTGGGTTTTTTCGGGCTATAGAGCCATGTTATAGAGGCATTCTCTCCTGACGTTTCGCCTGCATCTATGGCAAGCATCCTCAGAGGTTGAGAAGGTCTGTTGGAAGTAGGAAAAATGGGTTTATATATCTGTGGAATGGCTGGGGTGGGGCAAGGAGCTCTTCCCTGCTGCAGTTAGGTGTGAATGTTTAGCTGATCACCTTCATTAGCATTTGAAGGCCTGCCTGAGCCTGGGAAAATCTGTTGCTGGGAGGTGTTAATCTGTGCCTGGTTTTTTCCTCTCTGTTGTTTAGCTGTTATAATTTTAGAGTTTTTTAATACTGGTAGCCAGATTTTGTTCATAAACTTTATTATTATTTTTATGACTCCCCAAAAATCATTTTTTCAAATTTTATTGTTATTATTATTTAAAATGACTCCCCTTAAAATAATTATTTTTTTCAACTTTTATTATTTTGAAAAATGACTTCTTAAAAACATTTTTTTCCAATTTTATTATTATTTTATGACTCCCCTAAAATCATTGTTTTTTAAACTTTTATTATTATTTTAAATGACTGCCTAAAAATTATTTTCCCTACAAATCATTAATATTTTTTCAAATGTTATTATTATTATTCCTTAAAAGTCATTATTTTAAAAAAAATAATAAAATTGGAAAAAATATATCCCTAAAAATCATTTTTTTTCAAATTTTATTGTTATTATTTTAAAAAATGACTCCCTAAAATCATTAATTTTTTCCAACTTTATTATTATTTTAAAATGACTCCCCTAATAATCATTATTTTTTTCAACTATTATTATTATTATTTTAAAAGTTTTCCTAAAAATCATCATTCTGACTCTTTTTTCCCTCAGACAAACTTGACCAGGCTGAGTCTTGGCTTATGTGCAAGGGACCAGCCAGTGACGTCAGCGCCGGCTGGCCAATCGGGGGCGGGCTGAGGAGAGAGCGGAGGAAGTGACGTCACGCGTATCCCTCCGCCAGTCCGGGCCCCTCTTTTTGTGTGTGTGTGTAGCGGCGCCTCTGGTGTGTTGTCAAGCGGCGCGCATTTGAAACCGGGCCGCCTTCCGAGCGGAGAAGAGGGAGGCAGGCGAGGCCCATGCGAGGCGCGCCCCCGTCAGGCGCCGGGAGGAGGAGGGGCGTGGGCCGCTCCGAGGAGGAAACAAACCCGCTCCCGCCGACGCCGCCGAGCCCACTGCCAGGTGAGCGAGCGCTTCGCCGCCTTATATACCCCAGGAGCGGACGCGAGAGGGAGCCAGCCTGCGCGAGGCAAGAGAGAGAGAGAGAGGAGAAACAGAGCAAGCGAGGGGAGGGGGGCCGCCGCGTGAGTGCAGCCGCGCATGCGCGTTTCCCATCTTCTCCCCTTTTTTTTGGAACCGGCTCAAACCGCTTTGTTTTCAAACCGAACGGATTCCTTATAGAAGAGAGAGAGAGAGAGAAGGGGACACAAAGCCAGGCAGCGCGGGAAGGGAGGGGGGAGGGAGGGAAGGCGGGACGAGCGCCACTGAGGCGCGCCTGCCATTGGCCCGGAGTATCCTCTCTCGTCTCTGATTGGAGGGAACAAAAGGGGGCGTGGCTTCTCCTCTCATTTAAGGCGGGACCAACCCTGGAAAGGCGCGTCGGGATTGGCTCAGATTTCCCATTCCTGGTTTTGAATGAAGGAGGGGGAGAAGTGGGCGTGGCTTCTCTTCATTAAGGCGGGACTAAAGCCTGGAAAGGCGCGTACGGATTGGCTCATATCTTCTATTGCTGGTGTTGAATGGAGGAGTGGGCGTGGCTTCTCAATTAAGGCGGGACTAGCGCTGGAAAGGCGCGTAACGATTGGTTCATACCTTCTATTCCTAGTATTGAATTCAGAAAGGGGCGTGGCTTGTCCATTAAGGCGGGACTAGCGCTGTAAAGGCGCGTAAGGATTGGCTTATATCTTCTATTCCTAGTATTGAATTCAGGAGTGGGCGTGGCTTCTCCATTAAGGCGGGACTAAGCCTGGAAAGGCGTGTAGGCATTGGTTGATATCTTCCATTCCTTGTATTGATTGGAGGAGTGGGCGTGGCTTCTCACCATTAAGCCTGGGAAAGGCGCGTAGTGATTGGCTCATATCTTCCGTTCCTTGTATTGATTGGAGGATTGGAAAAGTGGGCGTGGCTTCCCTTCAATATTACAGGGATTGGCTCATCTTGGTTTTGAAAGGCGGACTGAGAGAAGTGGGCGTGGCTTCTCGTCTACTAGCCCTGGGATTGGCTCGCATTGGATGAGGAGGACGAGGGGGCGTGGCTCCGAGATCTTTCTCATTTCCACGCCGGAGAAGTGGGCGTGGCTTCTCTCCCCCATTAAGGCGGGACTAGCGTGGAAAGGCGCGTAGTGATTGGCTCACATTTTCCACCTCTTGCTTCTGAGTGGAGGAGGGGCAAAATGGGCGGGGCTTCGCTGCCTGTCTTCTCTCTCCGCCTCCGATAGGTGGCGGCACCGCCTCTTCTCTCGCGGAGGGATCCCAGACTCGCCTCAGAAGCGAGGGAAGAAGGGAAAGAGGAGCCGAGAGGACGCTCTCCCGCGTGTCCTTCCGCCGGGCCTCCTCCCCTCAGAAACACACCCCGATTGTGAGGGTTTGGCGCCTCAAAACAACACAACAAAGTGCCATGGAGGCCCACACTCGCGCCTCATCTTCCAAGCACGATTAGAAAGACCACAAGGAGGCCTTTCCACGGCTGGGCTCTGCTTGGGCGGCCATGTTGGCCAGAGGGACTACTTTCCCTTCGCCTCAGGCATGAGGGGAGCCTTTTCCCTCACTCCTGAGGAGACCAAGGACTGACCACAACCCTGACAGGACTTCCATTCCCTTCAGGACATTTTGGGGAGCAAATAGAGAGAAGATTTGAAGAAGGGATGCTTTTCCCTTTCCCTCATCAACACCTGAGGCATTTTCTCCTCAAATTCCCCTTTCAGAAGTGTGAAAATAACGAATTTACTTCATAATAATGAATGGAGAGCGATAGATCCAGCTCTGAAGGAAGGAACTTGCTTTCCCGTCCCCTTGGCATCCAAATTAAGGCATAACTAGGCCTCTCTTTGGCCTGACTTTCTCAGTAAGTTGTTTTCTTGCGCTATAATAACGAATAGAGTCAGTAATAATGAATTGAGAGAGATAGATAGCAAATGGACTTAATAATAACGAATGGAGAGAGAGAGATCCAGCTCTGAAGGAAGGAACCCGCTTTCTCCTCTTCTTGGCATCCAAATTAAGGCATAACTAGGCCTTCCTTTGGCCTGACTTTCTCAGTAAGTTGTTTTCTTGCACCATAATAATGAATGGACTCAATAATAACGAATGGAGAGAGATAGATCCAGCTCTGAAGGAAGGAACTCGCTTTCTCGTCCTTTTGGCAACCAAATTAAGGCATAACTAGGCCTCCCTTTGGCCTGACATTCTCAGTAAGTTGTTTTCTTGCGCCGTAATAACGAATGGACTCAATAATAATGAACCAAGAGAGATAAATTGTGAATGGACTTAATAGTAACTCACCGAGAGAGATCAAGCCAGGTCTGAAGGAAGGAATTCACTTTCTCATCCTCTTGGCATCCAAATTAAGGCATAACTAGGCCTCCCTTCGTCCTGACTTAATAATAACGAACCAAGAGAGATAGATTCAGCTCTGAAGGAAGGAACCCGCTTTCTCATCCTCTCAGCATCCAAATTAAGGCATAACTAGGCCTCCCTTTGGCCTGACTTTCTCAGTAAGTTGTTTTCTTGCGCCGTAATAACGAATGGGCTCAAAAATAACGAATGGAGAGAGATAGATCCAGCTCTGAAGGAAGGAACTCCCTTTCTCATCTTCTTGGCATCCAAATTAAGGCATAACTAGGCCTCTCTTTGCCCTGACTTTCTCAGTAAGTTGTTTTCTTGCGCCGTAATAATGAATGGAGAGAGATAGATCCAGCTCTGAAGGAAGGAACTCGCTTTTCCATCCTCTCGGCATCCAAATTAAGGCTTAACTAGGCCTCCCTTTGGCCTGACTTTCTCAGTAAGTGTTTTCTTGCGCCATAATAACAAATGGAGTCAATAATAACGAATGGAGAGAGATAGATAGCAAATGGACTTAATAATAACGAACTGAGAGAGATCGAGCCAGCTCTGAAGGAGGAACTGGCTTTCTCGTCCTCTTGGCATCCAAATTAAGGCATAACTAGGCCTCTCTTTGGCCTGACTTTCTCAGTAAGTTGTTTTCATGCGCCGTAATAATGAATGGGCTCAATAATAATGAATGGAGATAGAGCCAGTTCTGAAGGAAGGAACTCGCTTTCTCATCCTCAGCATCCAAATTAAGGCATAACCAGGTCTTCCTTTGCCCTGACTTTCTCCGTAAGTTGTTGTCTTGCGCCATAACATAACATATCTTGCTCCTTGGGGCAATATACAGGGAGCACTCAACTCCCATGTTATGCCAGCTCCACTGGCTGCAATGGAGAGAGATAGATCCAGCTCTGAAGGAAGGAACTCGCTTTCTCATCCTCATGGCATCCAAATTAAGGCACAACTAGGCCTTTCTTTGGCCTGACTTTCTTAGTAAGTTGTTTTCTTGCGCCATAATAACAAATGGGCTCAATAATAACAAACAGAGAGAGATAGAGCCAGCTCTGAAGGAGAAAACTTGCTTTCTCGTCCTCTTAGCATCCAAATTAAGGCATAACTAGGCCTCCCTTTGGCCTGACTTTCTCAGTAAGTTGTTTTCTTGCGCCATAATAACGAATGGGCTCAATAATAACGAATAGAGAGAGAGAGATCCACCTCTGAAAGAAGGAACTCGCTTTCTCGTCCTCTTGGCATCCAAATTAAGGCCTCCTTTTGGCCTGACTTTCTCAGTAAACTTGCGCCGTAATAACGAATGACTCAATAATAATGAATGGAAAGAGTTAGATCCAGTTCTGAAGGAAGGAACTCGCTTTCTCATCCTCTTGGCATCCAAATTAAGGCATAACTAGACTGGGGGAGTGTGTCCCTGTTGGTTCTGCTAGACCTCTCAGTGGCCTTTGGTACACTCAATCACGGTATCCTTCTGAGGTGCCTGCCTCGCGGGGATGGGTCTTGGAGGGACCGTTCTGCAGTGGCTCCAGTCTTTCCTGGAGGGTCGTACCCAGAAGGTGTTGCTTGTTGCTGGGGGACTCCTGCTCAGCCCCACAGCCATTGTCCTGTGGGGTCCTGCAGGGCTTAGTATGGTCCCCCATATTGTTTAACATCTACATAAAGCTGCTGGGTGAAATCATCCCGAGTTTTTTTGGAGTTTTGTTGGAGTTCGATGACGTCCAACTCTATCACTCATTTCCACCAGATGCTAAGGAGACTGTCCAAGTCCTGAACCAGTGCCTGGCTGCTGTGATGGTTTGGATGAGGGTGAGCACATTGAAGTTGAATCCAGACAAGACAGAGGTCCTCCTGGTCAGTCGCAAGGCCGAACAGGGTATAGGGTCACAACCTGTGCTGGATGGGGTTACACTCCCCTTGAAGGCCGAGGTTGCAGTGATGACTCCTCCTGGAGTCATCACTGAGCCTGGAATCCCAGGTCTCAGCGGTGGCCCGGGGAGCTTTTGCACAATTAAAACTTGTGCGCCAGCTGCGCCCGTTTCTTGGGAAGTCAGACTTGGCCATGGTGGTCCACACTCTTGTTACATCTAGGATAGACTACTGCAACGCACTCTACGTGAGGCTGCCTTTGAAGACTGCTTGGAAGCTTCAAATAGTTCAACAAGAGGCAGCCAGGTTAATAATGGGGGCGGCATACAGGGAGCATACAACTCCCATGTTACGCCAGCTCCACTGGCTGCCAGTTTGCTACCGGGCACCATTCAAAGTGCTGGCTTTGGCCTAGAAAGCCCTAAACAGCCCCGGCCCAAATTACCTGTCTGAACGCATCTTTCCCTATGAACCATCGCGGAGATTAAGATCCTCCAGGGAATCCCTGCTTTCCGTCCCGCCATTGTCACAGGTGCGATTGGTGAGGACGAGAGACAGGGCCTTCTTGGTGATTGCCCCCCGGCTATGGAACTCCCTTCCTGGTGAGATCAGGTCGGCCCCCTCCTTCCTGTCCTTTAGAAGGATGGTCAAAACTTGGCTGTGGGATCAAGCTTTCAGGACAGGGCAATACAGCAGCAATAGGAAAGATAGCCAGGCGAATTAGATTTGATGTGGATGACTAGGATGGTTTTAAATGGTGTATTTTAATATTTTGATAAATGTTTTTATGTTTATGTATGTATATAAGAATTTGTGTCCCGGCATTGAATGTTTGGCGTATATATGCTGTGCTCCGCCCTGAGTCCCCTTCGGGGTGAGAAGGGCAGAATATAAATGTTTTAAATAAATAAATAGAGCCAGCTCTGAAGGAGGGAACTCGCTTTCTCATTCTCTTTGCATTCAAATTGAGGCATAACTAGACCTTCCTTTGCCTTGACTTTCTCAGTAAGTTGTTTTCTTCCTTGGGATCCGCCCCATTTGGTTCTGAGCAAAGGAAGGGCTGCCGTACACAAATATGGACGTTTCTGGTGATCAGAGCTGTTTGGGAATGCTTCAGAATCCAATTGAGTCTCATTCCCCAAACAGAGGCTGGATGGCCATCTGTCGGGAGGGCTTTGATTGTGCTTTTCACGCCAGGCAGAATGGGATATTTATTTATCGTGTCAGAAGCGAACTGAGGGTACAGTTGTAGATAAAGGTAAAGATTTGACATGGACTCAAAGCGGCTTTTGCGTTGTTTTTGAATCGTAATCCTGATCTTATCCTAAAATGGCCATTGCATTTTCTGTATCATTTTCCGTATCATGGCAACATGTGGTTGACTCATCTTCACTGAAATCTCTGAATTCTCCATTCGAAGTGCTGCTTACTAGCGAGCGAGTTATGCTCCCCTCTGACAACTGTTGTAATTGGGTTTCTTCGGTGTGTTACTTAATATCTGCTATAACCAAACAGGTTCAGATGACTGTATCACCCTCCTGCTTTTGAATATCACTTGAATATCACTTTGTCAGGTATTTATGTCATTGGTGCAGAGCTTGAAGAGTTTTATCCTGGATGTTGTGGGACATCATGGCAAATAAGCATGAGTAGTAGTAGTGTGTCATTACAGGTGTATTTTAGTGTAAAGGTAAAGGTTTACCCTTGACATTAAGTCTAGTGGTATCCGACTCTGGGAATAGGTGCTCATCTCCATTTCTAGGATAGACTACTGCAATGCGCTCTGCGTGGGGTTGCCTTTGAAGACTGTTCGGAAGCTTCAACTAGTCCAACGAGAGGCAGCCAGGTTAATAATTGGTCTGGCATACAGGGAGCATACATCTCCCATGTTATACCAGCTCCACTGGCTGCCAGTTTGCTACTGGGCACCATTCAAAGTGCTGGCTTTGGCCTAGAAAGCCCCAAATGGCCCCAGCCCAAATTACCTGTCCGAACGCACTCTCCCTATGTACCATTGTGGAAATTAAGATCCTCTGGGGAGGCCCTGCTTTTCGTCCTGCCATTGTCACAGGTGTGATTGGTGGGGACGAGAGACGGGGCCTTCTCTGTGATTGCTCCCCGGCTATGGAACTCCTTCCTGGTGAGATCAGGTCGGCCTTCTCCCTCCTGTCCTCCAGAAGGATGGTCAAAACTTGGCTGTAGGACCAAGCTTTCAGGACAGGGCAATAAATCAGCAATAAGAAAGATTACCAGGCCAGTTAGATTTGACGTGGATGACTAGGACGGTTTTAAATGGTGTATTTCAATATTTTGATGAATGTTTTTAATGTTTATGTATGTATATAAGAATTTGTGCCGTATATACGCTGTGCTCCGCCCTGAGTCCCCTTCGGGGTGAGAAGGGCAGAATATAAATATTTTAAATAAATAAATAATAATAATAATGCCAAGGCTTCTTAAATATGATTTTCTATGGGCGACTACTGGGTGGCATATGTTCTGTGCCAGAAACTAGTGCTGATGTGGTCTATCCAGTGCAATTTCCTGAACCAGCATCCCAAATAACCAAACTGAATCTAAAGTTGACCAAAGACTGATTCGTAACCTTTTTTTGTGCTAATGTTGGAGAGTGGTCCCTGGTCAAAAAAAGGTTGGGAACCCCTGATTTGCATAATGCTTTTCTTTAAAAGGGATCATTCACAGAGGCTGGATCTGTTTGCATTGGCATTCATATCTGAAGAGCAGATTGGCGCTCTTTTCTCTGCGTTGGAAGCCAAGCCCGTTTTCCTAGACAGACTGTCTGGCTTGTTGCTCCGAAGTAGCTGTTGGAGCAGCGTCCTTTTCTGTTGTTGCTCCCGGGCTTCTGTTTCTGTCGATCAAATGCCAACTCCGTCTGGATGTTTTTGAGGCCTGCGTTTAAACAGCGTTCATTCAACCTATTGAGTTCCTTGAGAGACCACAGATTATTTAGCTGATTGAGAGGGTGGGCTGGGACCCTCACCATGGATGGAGTCATCCAGGAAAATACTCCCTTGCTGTAAGAAATGAGGGAAGGTACAGAAGGTGAATAGACATCAGGACATCAATACTCCATCAAGGTTTAAATCTTGATATTAGGCATAGGAAAGATAAAAGATATTGAAAGAGAGATATATATGGAACCCCCCCTCGATGGACTGTCACCTTGTCGTGTTGACCATTTCCGCTCCCTTGGCAGCCACCTCTCCACAAAAGTCCACATTGACACTGAAGTTCAACACCGCCTGAGCTCTGCGAGTGCAGCATTTTTCCGAATGAAGCAGAGAGTGTTTGAGGACCAGGACATCCGTATGGAGACCAAGGTGCTTGTTTATAAAGCTAATCTTCTCCCAACCCTGCTATACGCCTGCGAGATGTGGACTGTCTATAGACATCAACATTGACACTGAAATACAACACCACCTGAGCTCTGCGAGTGCAGCATGTTTCCGAATGAAGCAGAGAGTGTTTGAGGACCAAGACATCCATAGGGAGACCAAGGTGCTTGTTTATAAAGCTAATGTCCTCCCAACCCTGCTCTACGCCTGCGAGACGTGGACTGTCTACAGACGTCAACATTGACACTGAAATGCAACACCGCCTGAGCTCTGCGAGTGCAGCATTTTTCCGAATAAAGCAGAGAGTGTTTGAGGACTGGGACATCCGTATGGAGACCAAGGTGCTTGTTTATAAAGCTAATCTTCTCCCAACCCTGCTATACGCCTGCGAGATGTGGACTGTCTACAGACATCAACATTGACACTGAAATACAACACCACCTGAGCTCTGCGAGTGCAGCATGTTTCCAAATGAAGCAGAGAGTGTTTGAGGACCAGGACATCCATAGGGAGACCAAGGTGCTTGTTTATAAAGCTGATGTTCTCCCAACCCTGCTATACGCCTGTGAGACGTGGACTGTCTACAGACATCAACATCGCCACTGAAATACAACATCGCCTGAGCTCTGCGAGTGCAGCATGTTTTCCGAATGAAGCAGAGAGTGTTTGAGGACCGGGACATCCGTAGGGAGACCAAGGTACTTGTTTATAAAGCTATTGTCCTCCCAACCCTGCTATACGCCTGCGAGATGTGGACTGTCTACAGACGTCAACATTGACACTGGAATACAAGACTGCCTGAACTCTGCAAGTGCAGCATTTTTCCGAATGAAGCAGAGCGTGTTTGAGGACCGGGATATTCGTAGGGAGACCAAGGTGCTTGTTTATAAAGCTATTGTCCTCCCAACCCTGCTATATGCCTGCGAAACGTGGACTGTCTACAGACATCACATGCAACTCCTGGAACGATTCCATCAGCGCTGCTTCTGGAAAATCCTGCAAATCTCTTGGGAAGACAAGCGGACAAACGTCAGCGTGCTGGTAGAAGCAAAGACCACTAGCACTGAAGTGATGGTCCTCTGCCATCAATTCCGCTGGACTGGCTACATTGTCCGGATGCCCAGCCACTGTCTCCCAAAGCAGTTGCTCTACTCCGAACTCAAGAACGGAAAACTGAATGTTGGTGGGCAGGAAAAGAGATTTAAAGATGAACTCAAAGCCAACCTTAAAAACTCTGGCATAGACACTGAGAACTGGGAAGCCCTGGCCCTTGAGCGCTTCAGTTGGAGGTCAGCTGTGACCAGCAGTGCTGTAGAATTTGAAGAGGCACGAATGGAGGGCAAAAGAGAGAAATATGCCAGGAGGAAGGCGCGTCAAGCCAACCCCGACCAGGACCGCCTTCCACTTGGTAACCAATGCCCTCACTGTGGGAGAAGATGCAGGTCAAGAATAGGGCTCCACAGTTACCTATGGACCCACCACCAGGATACTACACTTGGAGGACTATCATCCTCGGACTACGAGGGATCGCCTAAGTAAGTAATATATGGAACCCGTTAGTTTCAGTCACACCTTTGAATTTAATTACGCCCATATCTGATCTTTCTTGGGGAAAGCATGTCTCCAGATCAACTTTTGAAGGAAAAATAGTTGGGTTGCTATGAGTTTACCAGACTGTATGTCCATGTTCTAGAAGCATTCTCTCCTGACATTTCGCCTACATCTATGGCAGGCATCTTCAAAGGTTGTGAGGTCTGTTGGAAACTAGGCAAGTGAGGTTTGTATACCTGTGGAAAATGTCCAGGGTGGGAGAAAGAATTGTTGTCTGCTGAGGCACGGGTGACTGTTGCCATTGGCCACCTTGATTAGCATCGAATGGCCTTGCAGCTTCAAAGACTGGCTGCTTTATTTACCATCCTTATTTTAGAGGGTTTTTTTAATACTGGGAAGCCAGAAGTTGTGCATTTCCATGGTTTCCTTAGGATGGTCCCATGATGTTATCCTCTAGCCCAAGAAGGCACATTGACACATCCTTCCTTTCTCTCTCCTGTCCAGGATGGCGGACACAGACCTATTTATGGAATGCGAGGAGGAGGAGTTGGAACCGTGGCAGAAGATCAGTGACGTGATCGAAGACTCGGTGGTTGAGGATTACAATTTGGTGGACAAAACTGCTACTGGTATGGTTACCCATGCTTTCCAAAAGTATCAAAGAATATCCCGTTTCCTACTTTACCTTCCTTGGCGGTTTCATTTGGGCTCACTGTAGAATCATGTCCTTGTATTTTGCAGTCTTAAAAACAGATATATCATTGTTTTTCTCTTTTGCTTATGGAATCTCACTGTTTTGAGAATTTATGAATTGAAACCTCCCTTGTATTGCTTTCATAGTTCCAGGAGTCTCAACAAAGCTGGCAATGAATGGTGGGCATTGCTACCTTAAGAACTCCAGTATGAACCAGTGTAGGATTTAAGAGGCTGGATGTGATGTATGTCAAAGCCTTCTTGGTAGCAGCACCCCAATCCTGGAAGTTCCTCCTGGAGTAGGTCTAGGAATTCTTGTCCCCAAGCGTTTAAGGATGATTGAAGTACAGTAGGCCCTCCACTTTTCCTTTGGTGAACCAATGTAGGATTTAAGAGGCTGGATGTGATGTATGTCAGAGCCTTCTTGGTAGCAGCACCCCAATCCTGGAAGTTCCTCCTGGAGTAGGTCTAGGAATTCTTGTCCCCAAGTGTTTAAGGATGATTGAAGTACAGTAGGCCCTCCACTTTCTGGGCGATTGGGATATAGGACCTCATGGAAGTAGAAAGAGAGGGGCCCAGGAAGACAGTTCCAGCTTGTCTCCTGTGTTATGCTAATAATGTAATATAATATGTTATAATATAGTATCTATATATATAAATTTCCTCCTGGCGTCGTATGAGGAAACAAAACTCAAAACCCCCCCAACGAAACTCCACCAAACTTCCCATGCCCCAAGGGCAACCAACAAGGTACAAACTAATCCACTCAGAAATCAAAAACACACAACAACAACCACAATAAACGGCAAAGCAACTGAGCATGCGCACTGGCGCAAACTCCCTGGCGCGCGCACACACATGGCCCCTCACCCTCCCCCCCGGCGCGGCACACACACGCGCGCGCGCACGGCCCCTCCCCCCCCGGCGCGGCACACACACACACGCGTGCCCCCTCTCCCACCCGGCGCGGCACACACGCGCGCGCACGCGCCCCCTCTCCCCCCTCCGGCGCGGCACACACACACATGCACACACACGCGCGCACGCGCCCCCTCTCCCCCCTCCGGCGCGGCACACACACACATGCACACACACGCGCGCACGCGCCCCCTCACCCCCCCGGCGCGGCACACACGCACACATGCGCGCGCGTGCCCCCTCACACCCCTCCGGCGCGGCACACGCGCGTGCGCGCCCCCTCCCCCCTCCGGTGCGGCACACGCACGCCCGCGCGCCCCCTCACTCCCCTGGCGCGGCACACACGCGCGCGTGTGCGCCCCCTCTCCCCCCCGCGCGGCACACACGCGCGCGCGCCCCCCTCCCCCCTCCCCTCCTCCCTCTTACCCTCCTCACGTTACCTCCAAGTCACGCCCCCTTCTAAACCCATCCCCCCTCCCCTCCTCACGTAACCCAAGCCACGCCCCCTTCTAAACCCATCCCCCCTCCCTCTCCCCTCCTCACGTTACCTCCAAGCCGCGCCCCCTTCTAAACCCATCCCCCCTCCCCTCCTCCCTCCTCACGTTACCTCCAAGCCACGCCCCCTTCTAAACCCATCCCCCCTCCCCTCCTCCCTCTACCCTCCTCACGTTACCTCCAAGCCACGCCCCCTTCTAATCTGTCAAGGAAGAATCATAGAATCATAGAATCAAAGAGTTGGAAGAGACCTCATGGGCCATCCAGTCCAACCCCATTCTGCCAAGAAGCAGGAATATTGCATTCAAATCACCCCTGACAGGAGAGAAAGAGGGAGGGAAAGAAAGAAGGAAGGAAGGAATGAGGTAGAAAAGGAAGAAAGGAGAGAAAGAGGGAGGGAAAGCAAGAAGGAAGGAATGAGGTAGAAAAGGAAGAAAGGAGAGAAAGAGGGAGGGAAAGAAAAAGGGGGAGGAAGGAAAGTTAGAGAAAGAAGGAAGGAGAGAAGGAAAGAAAAAAGGGAAGAAGGAAGGAAAGAAGGAGCGAAGGAAGGGGGAAGATGTAGAGAAAGAGGGAGGGAAGGAAAGATGGAAAGAGAGAAGGAAGAAAAGAGACCAGAAGAGCAGAAGAGAAGAAGGAAGGAAAGAAGGAGCGAAGGAAGGGGGGAAGATGTAGAGAAAGAGGGAGGGAAGGAAAGATGGAAAGAGAGAAGGAAGAAAAGAGACTGCAGAAGAGAAAAAGGAAGAAGGAAGGAAAGAGGGAGCGAAGGAAGGGGATAAAATGTAGAGAAAGAGGGAGGGAAAGAAAGGAGGAAAGAGAGAAGGAAGAAAAGAGAGACAGCAGAAGAGAAAGAAAAAGGGGGAAGGAAGGAAAGCGATAGAGAAAGAAGGAAGGAGAGAAGGAAAGACAGGAAGGAAGGAAGGAAACAGGGAGTGAAGGAAGGAGGGAAAGAAGGGGAGATAGGGGGAAGGTTGGCCACAGCAACGCGTGGCGGGTACAGCTAGTAATGTATATACATATAATATTTATAATATTATAATGTAATACTATATAATACTACTAATAATAGTTTATAATAATAATAATAATAATAATCTTTATACCCCGCTACCATCTCCCCAAGGGACTCGATGCCGCTTACATGAGGCCAAGCCCACAATACATCAATAATAAAAGCAATAGCAAACAACAATACAAAACAGTTAAAATAAATCTCATAAACAAAAAATAAGCAATAAACATTGACAGTAGCACAACAAATGTTAAAAACTTATGGCTGGGCCAAATGTAATAATTAAAATTTTAAAAATAAAAAAATAGTTTAAAATGTAATGTTTGTTTGTGGGATTAACATAACTCAAAAATCACAGGACGAATTGACACCAAATTTGAACACAACACACTTCTCTGGCCAACAAGTGACCATCACTCATAAAAACACTGAAAAACACAGCAGAAGGAACTTGAAAGGCAAAAAAACCCATTTCAACGCATGCGCAAGACCACATATATACAAACACACATATACACAAATATATACACACACAAACACACATATACACAGACTGGGCCACAGCAACGCGTGACAGGGGATAATAAATGTAATAGTAACTATAATAAATAGAGTAAAATAATAAATGTAATAGTAACTATAATAAATAGAGTAAAATAATACATGTAATAGTAACTATAATAAATAGAGTAAAATAATAAATGTAATAGTAACTATAATAAATAGAGTAAAATAATAAATGTAATAGTAACTATAATAAATAGAGTAAAATAATAAATGTAATAGTAACTATAATAAATAGAGTAAAATAATAAATGTAATAGTAACTATAATAAATAGAGTAAAATAATAAATGTAATAGTAACTATAATAAATAGAGTAAAATAATAAATGTAATAATAACTATAATAAATAGAGTAAAATAATAAATGTAATAGTAACTATAATAAATAGAGTAAAATAATAAATGTAATAATAACTATAATAAATAGAGTAAAATAATAAATGTAATAATAACCATAATAAATAGAGTAAAATAATAAATGTAATAATAACCATAATAAATAGAGTAAAATAATAAATGTAATAATAACCATAATAAATAGAGTAAAATAATAAATGTAATAGTAACTATAATAAATAGAGTAAAATAATAAATGTAATAGTAACTATAATAAATAGAGTTAAATAATAAATGTAATAGTAACTATAATAAATAGAGTAAAATAATAAATGTAATAGTAACTATAATAAATAGAGTAAAATAATAAATGTAATAGTAACTATAATAAATAGAGTAAAATAATAAATGTAATAATAACTATAATAAATAGAGTAAAATAAAAAATGTAATAGTAACTATAATAAATAGAGTAAAATAATAAATGTAATAGTAACTATAATAAATAGAGTAAAATAATAAATGTAATAATAACTATAATAAATAGAGTAAAATAATAAATGTAATAGTAACTATAATAAATAGAGTAAAATAATAAATGTAATAATAACTATAATAAATAGAGTAAAATAATAAATGTAATAGTAACTATAATAAATAGAGTAAAATAATAAATGTAATAGTAACTATAATAAATAGAATAAAATAATAAATGTAATAATAACTATAAGAAATAGAGTAAAATAATAAATGTAATAATAACTATAAGAAATAGAGTAAAATAATAAATGTAATAATAACTATAAGAAATAGAGTAAAATAATAAATGTAATAATAACTATAATAAATAGAGTAAAATAATAAATGTAATAATAACTATAATAAATAGAGTAAAATAATAAATGTAATAGTAACTATAATAAATAGAGTAAAATAATAAATGTAATAGTAACTATAATAAATAGAGTAAAATAATAAATGTAATAGTAACTATAATAAATAGAGTAAAATAATAAATGTAATAGTAACTATAATAAATAGAGTAAAATAATAAATGTAATAGTAACTATAATAAATAGAGTAAAATAATAAATGTAATAGTAACTATAATAAATAGAGTAAAATAATAAATGTAATAGTAACTATAATAA
Organism: Anolis sagrei ordinatus; assembly: GCF_025583915.1. NCBI lineage: Eukaryota > Metazoa > Chordata > Lepidosauria > Squamata > Anolidae > Anolis > Anolis sagrei. Next base: position 7,698,235 of record NW_026844700.1, read on the forward strand.
ATAGAGTAAAATAATAAATGTAATAGTAACTATAATAAATAGAGTAAAATAATAAATGTAATAGTAACTATAATAAATAGAATAAAGTAACTATAATAAATAGAGTAAAATAATAAATGTAATAATAACTATAAGAAATAGAGCAAAATAATAAATGTAATAGTAACTATAATAAATAGAGCAAAATAATAAATGTAATAACTATAATAAATAGAGCAAAATATTAAATGTAATAATAACTATAATAAATAGAGCAAAATAATAAATGTAATGATAACTAATAAATAGAGCAAAATAATAAATGTAATAATAATAACTGTAATGAAGGGTTGAAAAACTCAGCTTATACTCGAGTATATACGGTATATGTCATGGAGGTGTTGGGGGGGGGGGGATCATGATTTTAGAGAGGCTTAGGTGGGGCAGGGCCAAAGAGGATTTTTCTGTGTTTATTATGCTTGATTCATCCCACATTCTTGAATTTGTCATACAAAGGCTGGGGGGGGGGCACACAAAATCATCTATCCCTGGCTATTAATATCCTTGTGGGAGTAACAGATCGGCACGTTTAATGGCTCTTGTTCTCGTCTGGCTGTTCCCACTTGCTCCTTCCCTGCCTTCTGGCAGGTTTGGAGAACAGCTTAAGAAGTGGTAGTCCCTGTTATAGGAACAGACAGTTACTGTGTTCACAAACATTGCAAATGCTTGGTGTCTGGGATGAAGTACAATCAGTGCTCTGGGATGAACTGGCTGACTGCTTCCACTTCTGCAGGTAGGAAAGCCAGCATCCCAGTCAGAGAGTGAAGCTAGAAACATCCCTTCATCATGATATACTAGCTGTCCCCTGCCACGCCTTGCTGTGACCTAGTCTGGTAACTGGAAAATAAAGTAATGAGAAAGTGTTGGGTTCTAATATATGTAGTTTCTTAATGCTTGTGGGTAAACAGTATTTCTTGCTGTTTCTTTGTCAGTGTTGATGTAGAGATTGTCTGGTTTGCCCACTCTGACACATGCAACATATAATTGTCCTTTTTTAGGGGTCCCTTTCAAATCTAGGATACTATATCTCTGTGTGTGGGTCATATATATCTATCTATATCTATGGCTGGATGGCTCTTTGTCAGGAGGGCTTTCATTAAGTTTTCTTGCTCTGGTGAAGGGAGTTGGACTGGATGGCCTTGAGTATTTTCTGTTGGTCATGGGGGTTCTGTGTGGGAAGTTTGCCCCAATTCTGTTGTTCATGGGGTTCAGAATGCTCTTTGATTGTAGGTGAACTATAAATCCCAGTAACTACAACTCCCAAATGTCAAGGTCTATTTTCCCCAAACTCCATATGTGTTCATATTTGGGCATCTGGAGTATCCGTGCCAAGTTTTGTCCAGATCCATCATTGTTTGAGTCCACAGTGCTCTTTGTATGTAGGTGAACTACGAATCCCAAACTCAAGGTCAATGCCCACCAAACCCTTCCAGTATTTTCTCTTGGTCATGGGAGTCCTGTGTGTGATGTTTGGTTCAATTCCATCATTGGTGGAGTTCAGAATGATCTTTGATTACCGGTGAACTATACATCCCAGTAACTACAACTCCCAAATGTCAATAGCTATTTTCCCCAAACTCCATCTGTGTTCATATTTGAGCATATGGAATATTTGTGCCAAGTTTGGTCCAGATCCATCGTTGTTTGAGTCCACAGTGCTCTCTGGATGTAGGTGAATTACAACTCCCAAACTCAAGGTCAGTGCCCACCAAACCCTGTTGGTCATGGGAGTCCTGTGTGCCAAGTTTGGTTCAATTCCATCATTGGTGGAGTTCAGAATGCTCTTTGATTGTAGGTGAACTATAAATCCCAGTAACTACAACTCCCAAATGTCAAGGTCTGTTTCCCCAAACTCCATCTGTGTTCATATTTGGGCATATGAAGTATCTGTGCCAAATTTGGTCCATATCCATCGTTGTTTGAGTCCACGGTGCTCTTTGTATGTAGGTGAACTACAAATCCCACACCCAGGGTCAATGCCCACCAACACTTTCTAGTGTTTTCTGTTGGTTGCAGGAATCCTGTGTGCCACATTTGGTTCAATTCCATCATCGGTGGAGTTCAGAATGCTCTTTGATTGTAGGTGAACTATACATCCCAGCAACTACAACTCCCAAATGGCAAAATCAATTTTTTTGAGTGATGGTCACTCCTTGGGTTACTAGGTGTCTTGTGGCGGAATTTGGTGGCAATTCATCCAGTGGTTTTTGAGTTATGTCAATCCCACAAACGAACATTACATTTTTATTTATATAGATATGCTTATTTACCCTATTTGCTCAAAAGTCACATTAATACAATAATCTTACTGCTGAGCCAAGGCAGAAGAGGAAACTGCTTCAGGAGGTGCACCTAGAACTCCTCTTCGAGGGACAGTCATCTCTTAATTTCATGGCCATGGCTCTGTGTTGTGCAATTTTTGGATTTGTAGTTTGGTGAAGCATCTCCATTCTTTGGCAGAGAAGGCTCAAGGCCTTTGTGACGCTATCTCACGTGGATATTTTCCGCTCCTGCCGATTATATAACAGTTTGGCGCTTTCTTCCCAGCAGTTTCCGTCAGTGTTCAGCCTGTGGCCAACCCCATGCCCATCGTTGCCCATGCGTCCCTCGGCGGCAACCTTCAGACGCCCACCTCGGTCAGCAGCAGCATGCCGCCCAACAGCGACACAAAGAAGACCTTGGTGACACTCTTTGCCAACAACAGTGGTGAGAGTTGAGGGAGAAAGACTTTGTGTAATATGCCGTGGAGTTGTGGATTTTGAGCTGTAGTGTAGGGTTTCCGGGTCACCCAAAGTGGGATTTTGTCTCTTGTTTGGATTGTGAATAGTGCATATTGTCTCTTACATTATGTAAGAACATTTGAAAAGAAAAATCTGTTTCTGGTTTGAAAGTGTTATTTCTTACTAGCCGTCCCCTGCCACGCGTTGCTGTGGCCCAGCTTGTGTATATGTGTTTTGTGTGTATATATTTGTGTATATGTGTGTTTGCGTATATATATATATATATGTGATTTTGCTAGCCGTCCCCTGCCACGCGTTGCTGTGGCCCAGTCTGCGTATATGTGTGTGTATATATTTGTGTATATTTGTGTTTGCATATATATGTGTGTGGTTTTGTGCATGCATTGTAATGTAATTTTTGTTTTTTGGCTTTTTACGTTTCTTCTGCTGTGTTTTTCAATGTTTTATGAGTGTGGTCACTCGTTGGCCTGAGAGGTGTCTTGTGTCCAAATTTGGTGTCAATCCGCCCAGTGGTTTTTGAGTTCTGTTAATCCCACAAACGAACATTACATTTTTATTTATATAGACGAGCTGTACCCGCCACGTTTTGCTGTGGCCAACTTTCCCTCTTTGTCTCCTTCTTTCCTTCCTTCCTTCACTCCCTCTTTCCTTCCTTCCTTCCTTCCCGTCTTTCCTTCTCTTCTTCCTTCCTTCTCTATCTTTTTTCCTTTCTTCCTCCTTTTTCTTTCTCTTCTGCTGTCTCTCTTTTCTTCCTTCTCTGTTTCCTTCTTTCCTTCCCTCCCTCCCTCTTTCTCTACATCTTCCCCCCTTCCTTCGCTCCCTCTTTCCTTCCTTCTTTCCCTTTTTTCCTTCCTTCCTTCTCTAACTTTCCTTCCTTCCCCCTTTATCTTTCCCTCCCTCTTTCTCTCCTTTCTTCCTTCTCTACCTCTTTCCCTCCTTCCTTCACCCCCTCTTTCCTTCCTTCCCGTCTTTCCATCTTCCTTCCTTCTCTATCTTTCCTTCCTTCCCCTTTTTCTTTCTCTTCTGCTGTCTCTCTTTTCTTCCTTCTCTCTTTCTTTCTTTCCTTCCCTCCCTCTTTCTCTACATTTTCCTCCTTCCTTCGCTCCCTCTTTCCTTCCTTCTCTAACTTTCCTTCCTTCCCCCTTTATCTTTCCCTCCCTCTTTCTCTCCTTTCTTCCTTTTCTACCTCTTTCCCTCCTTCCTTCACCCCCTCTTTCCTTCCTTCCCGTCTTTCCATCTTCCTTCCTTCTCTATCTTTCCTTCCTTCCCCTTTTTCTTTCTCTTCTGCTGTCTCTCTTTTCTTCCTTCTCTCTTTCCTTCTTTCATTCCCTCCCTCTTTCTCTACATCTTCCCCCCTTCCTTCGCTCCCTCTTTCCTTCTTTCTTTCCCTTCTTTCTTTCCTTCTCTCCTTCCTTCCTTCCCCCTTTTTCTCTCCCTCCTTCTTTCTCTCTTTTCTCCCTTCTCTACTTCTTTCCTTCCTTCCTTCTCTCTTTGCTTCCATGCTTCCTTATCCCTTTCTTTCCCTCCCTCTTTCTTTCTTTCTTTCCTTTCTTTCTTTTTTTTTCTTCCCCTTCCCTCCCTCTTTCTTCCCTTTTTTCTGTATTGTCATTTAGCTTTTCATCATTTAGCTTTTGGGGACTTTTTAAGTCCCTTCTGCTGTGTTTCTCAGTATTTTTTATGAGTTAAGGACATACATTGGGTTGTTGGGTGTCTTGTGTCCAAATTTGGTGTCAATTTGTTTTTTGAGTTATGTCTCTCTCACAAACGAACATTACATTTTTATTTATATGTATTATAACATATAATATTATTATAGTATAATACATAACATTATCTCTATATAAAAATGTAATGTTTGTATGTGAGAGAGACATAACTCAGAAACCACTGGGCGAATTATATAAATATAATTGTGCCATCCTTACTTTTCAAGTTGTTGCTCTACTCCAGAAACTTCGTGTTTGTGGCTGCCATAAACTATGTTAAATTAGTTGCGGCTCTAGGAGATATTGTTGGGTGAGCGGGCTTATTAACGAAAGACTCTCCTCACAAATTTATTTATTTTATTTATTTTCAGTGTTTATATTCCGCCCTTCTCACCCCGCAGGGGACTCAGGGCGGATTACAATGTACATATACATGGCAAACATTCAATGCCATAGACACACAACATATATAGACAGACACAGAGGCAATTTATCATTCCAGCTTTTCTTGAGGGTATTCTGGCCACCAGGAGAGCTGTCCCTTCATCGACCATTTGTGACACTGATGAAGTACTTCCTCATTGTATTGTTGAAGGCTTTCATGGCCAGAATCACTGGGTTGTTGTAGGTTTTTCTGGGCTATATGGCCATGTTCTAGAGGCATTTTCTCCTGGCGTTTCACCTGCATCTATGGCAAGCATCCTCAGAGGTAGTGAGGTCTGTTGGAAGTAGGTCATTCCAGAGATATATAAACCCATTTTCCTACTTCCAATAGACCTCACTACCTCTGAGGATGCTTGCCATAGAGGCAGGCGAAACGTCAGGAGAAAATGCCTCTAGAACATGGCCATATAGCCCGGAAAAACCTACAACAACCCAGTACTTCCTCATTATTTGCATGCTTGCTGGACATTTTTATGGCCTTGTAAATTGGTTAAATTTGCCTCCCTGCATAAGCGGTATCTAAATTTCTTGACAGATGCAACTGTCTTTCGGGCTGCAAAGGTTAACAGCAAGCTACACAAAATTGATCAGAAGCTTACTCCGACCCGGGCTTGCTTCGAACTCAGTAGTGATCTTAATGTAGCTGACTCCCAGCCAGCTGCGCCACAGTCCCGTACAGCCGAGCAACTTATTAGCGGTGTGACCCAGCACCAGTAAAATGATAACCAGAACAAAAACACACAAAACAATGTTATTTCCTCTATAAGATACTTTTCTTTGTAGCAAAATATTATGATTGCCCTATTTACAAAAACAAAGTTTCCATAACACAAATAAAGTTGGGTTGTTGTAGGTTTTTTCGGGCTATATGGCCCAAAAATAAAGTTCTTTATACTTCCTTCTTTGCTTCCACGCTGGGCTTCTTTCTCATGCAGAAAAACAGCTTTGCTCTCACACAGAACTTACACATGAGCTTCACACAGCAGCTTTACACACAGCAGCCGCCACATACAATGGCTTCTTTTCACTGAAGCTTCTCACATACTGAGGCCTACCTCACACTGAGGCCTTCTCATACTGAAGCCTACTACGATAACACACTGAGGCCCTTCTCCAACAGGGTGTTGTAGCAAGTTGCCATCCTCTTTTTCAATCCACTCTTCTCTCCCATCCAGCGGGAACTCCTCTGGTCCAGCAAGGCGGGCAGCCGCTGATCCTCACGCAAAGCCCGGCCTCTGGCCTGAGTACGGTGGTGACGCAGCCAGTTCTCCGGCCGGTGCAGGTCATGCAAAATGCCAACCACGTGACCAATTCGCCGGTGGCCAGCCAGCCCATCTTCATCACCACTCAGGTGAGGTCTTGGTATCTAGGGCACCTATACAGTCTGGCGTTGTTGTGGTGGTGGTTTTAAAAATTGGGCAAACGTATATTCAAATTGATTCCAAGCAAGTGCAAAACACACCCCTACCCCTTAATTCGATCCCAGTATGACTGAGGATTCTTTTCCCTGCTTCTGTGGTCCAGGGTTTTCCTGTACGGAACGTCCGGCCGGTCCAGAACACCATGAATCAAGTTGGCATTGTCCTGAACGTCCAACAAGGTCAAACCGTCAGGCCCATCACCCTTGTCCCAGGTAAGATAAGGAAGGAAACCTGTCAAGGCTTTTGGTCTCTAGTTGTAAGACTGTAGGATCTATATAGCAATATTAAATGACTACTCACAAGCCGGTTTTGCTTTGAAATGGATATATTGCATGTGTATCTGCAGCAAAGAAAGACACTACTGACTTTTTCCCACCACCACTTCGTTTTATACACCTTTTCTGCCCATCTCCCCTTCTTCTCAGTTTCCTTCTTAGAGCTTGTTGCTTCACAAGTTCCAATACAAGGTTTCCAGCACTCTCTGCTAGCTTCAAAATATCACAGAGAGAGAATTGAGGCAGCCAGGATGATTCAGTCAGGATGTCACAGAAGGAATTTGTGATGTCTTCATGCCATCAGAAATTAACTCCTGACTCTAGTAGACTGAAATGGGTCCATATGAGGTTTTAACTACAGTTGCTCTGCATTTTAAACTGTGTTTTTATTTTTATGTGTTAATAGTGGTTGTTTTTATAACTTTTATGTGATTTTTTTTATACTCGTGTACTGTTTAGGAGATGGTGGCAGTATATAAATAAAATTTATCATCATTATTAATATTATCACTTGTCCCTGGTTCCACCTTGACATATGAGCATTGTTTTGAGTTAAAAGCTCATGCCAGAGGGAGTGCTAGTGTGAGAATACAAGGCTTTAGAGCAGGGGTAGGGAACCTTTGGCCCTCCAGCTGTGGTGGACTTCAACTCCCACAATTCCTTGAGGCTCGGCATTGGGCCAAGGTAAGCCTTTGGGGCGAATGCTGAGCCTCAAGGAATTGTGGGAGTTGAAGTCCATCACAGCTGGAGGGCCAAAGGTTCCCTACCCCTGCTTTAGAGTTTCAAGGGATCAGCCTCTATGCCTTGTGCTCTTGTCCGTTTTGCTCTTGTCCACTTTGAGGAACTTTGGGCTAGTTGATTTGGGTTTTTTTAAATTCCTGGTATGTTTGGCTTCATGAAGAGAAAGAGAGGAGGGGCAAGAGGGGGAGGGAGGCTGGAATGAGTACAGGATGAATGAAAGAATGCTGTGCTTCAAGGGAGCAGCCTCTGTGCCTTGTGCTCTTTTCCGCTTTGAGGAACTTTGGGCTAGTTGAATGAAATAATGCCTCTCCCTCTTCACTTTGTGCTTCCTTGCCACAACTTCGTGCTTCTACCATGGAAAGGAGTTTGGCACCCTTGCTTTGGTTATTTATTTATTTATCACCCCGAAGGGGACTCTGAGCGGCTTACAAGTAATATGTAAATAAAATAAATACAATATCTTCCTGCCACCCTCTTTTCCCTGGTCCCAGAGCAGCAGTGGGGCTCCCAACTTTAGACATTGGGGGGCTGCTGGTGTTGAGAGTACAATGCTGTAGGGCTTCAAGGAAGCAGCCTCTGTGCCACATGTTCTTTTCCACTTTGAGGAATTGGGGTGGTTTTTATTCCTGGTATGTTTGGCTTCATGAAGAGAGAGAGGGGGAGAGAGTAAGAGGGAAACGGGGGCTGGAATGTGTACAAGATGAATGACAGAATGCTGTGCTTCCTTGCCACAATTTTATGCTTCTACCATGGAAAGGAGTTTGGCACCCTTGCTTTAGACATTGGGGGGCTACCAGTATTGAGAGTACAACCTTTTAGGGCTTCAAGGGAGCAGCCTCTGTGCCTCATGCTCTTTTCCACTTTGGGCTAGTTGATTTGGGGTGGTTTTTATTCCTGGTATGTTTGGCTTCATGAAGAGAGAGGGAGAGAGAGGGGAAGGGAGGCTGGAATGAGTACCAGATGAATGAAAGGATGCTGTGCTTCAAGGGAGCAGCCTCTGTGCCTCGTGCTCTTTTCCGCTTTGAGGAACTTTGGGCTAGTTGATTTGGGGTGGTTTTTATTCCTGGTATGTTTGGCTTCATGAAGAGAGAGAGAGAGAGAGAGCAAGAGGGGAAGGGAGGCTGGAATATGTACCAGATGAATGAAAGAACATTGTGCTTCCTTACCATAACTTCATGCTCCTACCATGGAAAGGAGTTTGGCACCCTTGCTTTAGACATTGGGGGGCTACCAGTATTGAGAGTGCAACCTTTTAGGGCTTCAAGGGAGCAGCCTCTGTGCCTCATGCTCTTTTCCACTTTGGGCTAGTTGATTTGGGGTGGTTTTTATTCCTGGTATGTTTGGCTTCATGAAGAGAGAGGGAGAGAGAGGGGAAGGGAGGCTGGAATGAATACCGGATGAATGAAAGGATGCTGTGCTTCAAGGGAGCAGCCTCTGTGCCTTCGTGCTCTTTTCCGCTTTGAGGAACTTTGGGCTAGTTGATTTGGGGTGGTTTTTATTCCTGGTATGTTTGGCTTCATGAAGAGAGAGAGAGCAAGAGGAGAAGGGAGGCTGGAATGAAAGATCGCTGTGCTTCCTTGCCACAACTTCATAGTTCTTCCATGGGAAGGAGTTTGGCCCCTTTGCTTTAGACATTGGAGGGCTGCCAGTGTTGAAAGGGAAGCTGATGGTGACCATTCTCTCCCTTTCCTTGCAGCCCCTGGCACCCAGTTTGTGAAGCCCGCCGTGGGGGTCCCTCAGGTGTTCTCTCAAATGGCCCAGGTGAGACCCGGCCCGACCCTGCCAGTCCGACCATCCTCCAACACGTTCACGACGGTCATTCCGGCCACCCTGACCATCCGGAGTACGGTCCCGCAGCCCCAAGCGCCGCCACAAAGTAAGTCCTCTCCCAGCACCTAGCTATGACTGTTAGTCATTGGTAGACTTCCCTTTAATTTCCAACAGTAGGTTGAGGGTTTCGTGATTAATTATACCTTCATCCTGTTCTTTTTGTGTTCATGTTGCCACAATTCCCATCATTCCTAGCTAACATGGTCAAGGTGGTATGAGAGTGAGACACATCTAGGAGTCATCAAGTTGGGGGATTCACCTACATCTTTCTCTCAATCTCTTCTACTTGAGATATATGAAACGACCCCTTCCTCTCTTTGTTTTCATCCCCCGGCAGTGAGCATAGCGAGCTTTGTGACGGTGAAAAGGCCCGGGGTGACGGGCGAGAACAACAACGAGGTGGCCAAGTTGGTGAACACCTTGAACACGGTCCCTTCGCTGGGCCAGGGCTCGGGCCCCATCGTGGTTTCCAACAACAGCCCTGCGCATGGCTCCCAGCGGGTGGGCATCGTCTCCGAGCCTCCGTCGCAGAAAGGTAAGCATTACATTACGCTTGCTACTGGCCCTGCCCATTGTGATTTATTTTCTGTGTTTAAATTATTGTGATTGTATATTGTTTGATGTGCTTTTCATATTGTTTCTTGTATATTATTTTTAATTTTTATTTTATTGTCATTGTATGTTGTTATTAGCATTGCTGTACTGTATTGTAGGGCTTGGCCTCATGGAAGCTGCCCCGAGTCCCCTTGGGGAGATGGTGGCGGGGTATAAATAAAGTATTATTATTATTATTATTATTATTATTATTATTATTATTACTAGCTGTCCCCTGCCACGCGTTGCTGTGGCCCAGTCTGTGTATGTGTTTTGTGTGTGTATATATGTGTTTATGTGTGTGTATATATGTGTTTATGTATGTGTATATATTTGTGTATATATGTGTGTATATATTTCTGTATTTGTGTGTTTATATGTGTGCATGCATATTGTGTATATGTGTGTGCTTGTTTATATTCATATTTGTGTATATATGTATGTGGATATGTATATGTATGTGTGCATATTTTATTCTATTTATTATTACATTTACTCTTTTACTCTATTTTTATTTTACTCTATTGTTATTATTACATTTTATTATTTTACTCTATTATTTTATTACAAGTTTTAATTTACTCTATTTATTATTATTACATTAATTCTTTTACTCTATTTTTATTATTACATTGTATTATTTTACTCTATTATTTTATTACAATTCTTAATTTACTCTATTTATTATTATTACATTTACTCTTTTACTCTTTTTATTTTACTCTATTATTGTTATTATTACACTTTATTATTTTACTCTATTATTATTACATTTATTCTTTTACTCTATTTTTATTTTACTCTATTATTGTTATTATTATACTTTATTTTTTACTCTATTATTTTTATTACATTTAATCTTTCATTCTATTTTTATTTTACTCTATTATTGTTATTATTACACTTTATTATTTTATTCTATTATGTTATTACATTTTTATTTTACTCTATTATTATTATTATTATTATTATTATTATTATTATTATTATTATGTATCTTTGCATTTCCTTTTTTCTGCCTCGGTGGAGTCTCTTGCCTTTGCCCCTGTTGAACTTCATTGTGTTAGTTTTGGCCCATCATCTCTCTAATCTCTTCCGATCGATTTGAACTCTGCTCCTATCTTTCGGGGTATTGGCTCTCCCTCCCAATTTGGTGTTGTCTGCAAACTTGATCATACCATGCCTTCTCACTCTTCCTCTAAGTCATTTTAGTCCAACACTGGCTCTCTCTGTTGATGTTGCTCCTTCCAAAATGAACTGAAATGGAGAGCAACCAACTTGCCAACTGCAAAGAGGTTGGCAGAGATGAGATTCAAGCTGGGGACTTTCCGGATTCATTCTGGCATTCTCAGCTTCTCCTTCTGTGCGTTTCCTCTCCTCCTTCGCTGCAGATGGGAACTCTTTTCAGCCTCGCTTTGACTTTTAGGAACCTGGTATACGGGGATGCTGTTTTTAGGTATCTTTTCCTCTTCTCGTGCCCAAAAAGAGGAGAAAAACAATGGAATAGGCCATAGGAGTCCTTCCAAGGTGGCCTGGTTTTGGTTGTGACCCTTTCTCCTGATTCTTCTCTTTCTTCCAGTTGGTGCCTCAACCATCCCCAACTTCGACCTGCAAGACAGCGGGCGGAAAGCCTGTCCTCGGTGCAATGCCCAGTTTAGAGTCACTGAAGCTTTAAGAGGCCATATGTGCGTAAGTAACCCCTTCCTGTCTTGCGTGAGAAGGAGGATTTGAAAGGTGTGTGCAGAGCCTGAAATGAAAGTCGTCTTTGGGTCGGGACTGATGGACGTTAAGGCCCAAAGCACACAAGAGAAGGGACTCTGTTGTTCTCCTCTCTCTGGACAGGGAGAGCATGTGACTACAAGGCGATGTAATGGGAGTTTAATTTAGAAAGTTTTCTAGATAGCTAAGCAGAGCTTCTCTGTTCAGAGGCATGCTATCCCTGGACACAAGGGAAGGCCTGTTTCCAAGAAGCATCTGATTGGGTGCCTTGACAGTGAAGGGAGCTAGAATAGGATCTCACCGCATGTGTGGGTTCTTAAGTAATCAAATAAAACAGAAGTTATTGAGCTTTTAAGAAGACCTTGCAGATCCACAGTTCCCACTAGATACAAATCTTATTATTTTTATTATTACTGTATATACTCGAGTTCAGCCATTTTTTTAGGCTGAAAAAGCCCCCCTCAGCTTATACTCGAGTCAAAGTTATTTATTCATTTAGATAACATTTACATTATTGTACTCTATTTATTATTGTTTTTGTTACATTTATTATTTTACTCTATTTTTATTTTGCTCTATTTTTATTTTACTCTATTGTTATTATTGCACTTTATTCTTTTACTCTATCATTTTTATTACATTTATTCTTTTTCTCATGGTTATTATTACATCTATTTTATTCTATTTATTTATTTATTTACTGCGCTTATATACCGCAATTCTCAGCCCCAAGGGCGACTCATTGCGGTGTACAACATAGAAAAACAAGTGCAAAATTACGAAACATAGTGTAAAATAATCCACAATTCATCATTATCAGAAAAACATCTCATCAAAACATCAACATTAACATTATTACAAAAGCCATTCCGAGTCGTCTCATCGTCAAACCCACAATTATTATTATTATTATTACATTTATTCTTTTACTCTATTTTTATTTTACTCTATTATTGTTATTATTACACTTTATTCTTTTACTCTATTATTTTATTACATTTTATTTTACTCTATTACTTTTTTACATTTATTCTTTTGTTCTATTATTACATGTATTATTTTACTCTATTTTTATTTTACTCTATTGTTATTATTACACTTTATGCTTTTACTCTATTATTTTTATTACATTTATTCTTTTTCTCATTGTTATTATATTTATTTTATTCTATTTATTATTCTATTTATTTTTTACTCTATTTTTATTTTTACTCTATTGTTATTATTACACTTTATTCTTTTACTCTATTATTTTATTACATTTAATTTACTCTATTTATTATTACATTTATTCTTTTACTCTTTTTTACTTTACTCTATTATTTTATAATTACATTTTATTATTTTACTCTATTATTTCATTACATTTTTATTTTACTCTATTATTATTATACTATTATTTTAATACATTTTCAATTTTACTCTTATTTTTCTTACATTTATTCTTTTACTCTAGTTTTATTTTACTCTATTATTTCATTACATTACATTATTACATTTTTATTTTACTCTATTATTATTACATTTATTCTTTTACTCTATTTTTATTTTACTCTATTGTTCTTATTACACTTTATTATTTTACTCTATTATTATTATTACACTTTATTATTTTACATAATTATTACTTACAGAAAGCTAAGTTGCTGTGCTTTACAAGAATTTAAAAAGACCAGGAACGAGAAGCAACCAGCTCAACTACTCCACATCCCTCGCTATCCTTTTACTATGAAGATTCTAAGCCAGCCATGAGCAAACTTGGGCTCTCCTGGTGTTTTGGACTTCAACTCCCACAATTCCTAACAGAAATTGTGGGAGTGAAGTCCAAAAACCTGGAGGACCCAAGTTGGTCCATGCCTGTATCTAACCAAGCGTGGGTTTTCTTTCTTTTCATTGTCACTCTTCTTCCGCACAGTACTGCTGCCCAGACATGGTGGAGTTCCTGAAGAAAGGGAAGTCCCTGGAGTCTGAACCAAATATCCAAGTCCCCAAAGCCCCTTCTCCGGAGAAGTCAGCGGGCATGGCCTCCACGCCGTCCTCCACCCCGGTCCCTACCCTATCACCGCCGGGGAAAATGGCCGAGCCGAGTGACGGGGCGAGCGACGGGACGCAGGGCAAGCTGATCATGCTGGTGGACGACTTCTACTACGGCAGGGACAGCGGCAAGCTCAGCCAGCTGCTCAACTTCCCCAAAGTGCCGACCTCCTTCCGCTGCCCCCATTGCACCAAGCGGCTCAAGAACAACATCCGGTAATGGCGGGATGGGGAGAGGAGGAGGGGGTGTCTGCTTTTGTGAAGGGTAGTTGTAAAGGAGGGTAAAACTACTGCCACCAAATTTGTGAGGAAAGCCGGGTAATGATCAACATCAGCTTAGGAGCTGGTTTATAAAGGGACTATTAATTACAGAAGTATTGATAGCGTAGCGTTTTCTGACCCTGGTTTGGTTTTACTTCTTATGCAGGCTGTTTGACTTAAGAGAAACTGTATCAGGCAAGGCTTGAGGAAAACAGTAACAAGTTTATTTTAACAGGAGTATAACATGTTTAATTGTTTCTTCACAAGAGGCACGGATCTTGATTGGTTACATTAGTAAGGTTTCATGAGTAACCTCAGGCACAGACTTCCAAGAGGTTTCTATAAGCAGATGTATCTCTTCTGGACAACTGTTCCAACAAAACAAATAAGCCAAAAGGCCTATTCAACAGAATTGGCTCCCAGCCAAACCTTGATTCTTAACCCAGAATCAATAACCCCCTGCAGTTTTATCACTACCGGGTCCTTTCCTGTAACCCCTTTGGTCACCAATTAATTCCCTGAATCTCCACCCAGAGATTCAGTCTTCCCTGTAACACTAACGGTCACAGACTAACTCCCTGTTTCTCCCACTAGAGAAACCAGTCCTTCCCTGTAGCTCACCGGCTTACAGACTGCCACTTTCAAAAAGCTGCGCCGTGAAGTGACAGTTGGCTCCGCCCCCGTTGCTATGGCAACTCAGCTCAAGACACCAGCCACCATCTCTAACAAAATATAATCCTACATACTTACCATTTATTAACTACTGTTTAAACAACCCATAACCATAAGAATAAAATTTACACATCGTCACAGTAGTAATGAAAATAATTGTTTTTATAATAATAATTTTTATTATTACATTTATTTTATTCTATGTATTATTATTATTATTATTATTACATTCTTTTACTGTATTTTATATTACTCGATTACTGTTATTATTTCAATTTATTTTTACTCTATTATTCTTATTACATTTATTCTTTTTCTCGTTATTATTATTACATTTATTTTATTCTATTTATTATTATTATTACATTTATTCTTTTACTCCATTTTTATTTTACTCCATTAAAGCCACCATGTCCGCTGGGTGAGCACCAGGGAGGGAGAGACTGAAGTGGGGCCACCTTCCAAGAAGGAAGAGGGCTAGGCATGGCTAGCTAGTGAATGGCTATTGGTGTTAATTGTATATTGTTGTTAATTGTATACTTTTCTATAATATGTTATGATGTTAACTGCTTTTTATACCGTGTGTTGATAGCATTGAATTTTTGCTGTTCTTGTTAACCGCTGTGAGTCGCCAAAGGGCTGAGAACAGTGGTATACAAATAAAGTAAATAAATAAATAGGCACACAATAAGGAAGCACTCTGCATGTGCTCAGAAAACCTTGGGTGCTTGGGTCACATCTACTCTGCACTCTGGTGCCACTTGAACCGAGGGAGAAGAGTGGGTGGAGCATCCCTACTTTGCGGTTTTTCACTTATTGTGGGTGGTCCTGGAACGTAACACCCGCGATAAGTGAGGTAACACTGTAGAGCAGCGGTTCTCAACCTGGGGGTTGCGACCCCCTGAGGGGTCGCCTGGCCATTTCAGAGGGGTTGCGAGGTTGAAGACAGAAGGGAGCAGAAGACACTTCCATCTTGTCTTCTGCCTATATCATCACATGAGAGGCCCCTCCCACTTCTGGCACCAACGGCTGCTCTGGCCAGAGCGAAGACAGAAGGGAGCAGAAGACATTTCCATCTTGTCTTTACTAATAATATAATATAGTATATTGTATATACATATAATATTTATAATATTGTAATGTAATACAAAATAATACTAGTAATAATAATTCAATATTATAATTATAATTATATATTTAATTACATGTAATATTACTAATAATATTACAATATAATGGTATAGTGCAATATAGTAATATATGCTGATATTGTACTATGCTAATAATATAATATATAGTATGAAAATATATATTGTAAGCCGCTCTGAGTCCCCTTTGGGGTGAGAAGGGCGGCATATAAATGCTGTGAATAAATAAATTTGTCTCTCCGCCCCCTCCGACTAAAGTAGCAATGAAAATAATGAAAATAATTTTTGGGTTGGGGGTCACCATAACATGAGGAACTGTATTTAGGGGTTATGGCTTTAGAAAGGTTGAGAATCACTGCTGTAGAGAGAGATGAAAAATCGTTCTTGTTTCTGTTTGTGGGAAGTGATCAGAAAGAGAGGGGGGGGGGCCTTTTCCTCCCCCTCCTCAAAGTTAATGCCGCCTGTGGTTCCTTCTCACTGTCAGGTTTATGAACCATATGAAGCACCACGTCGAACTGGATCAGCAAAACGGGGAGGTGGACGTCCACACCACTTGCCAGCACTGCTACCGGCAGTTCCCCACCCTCCTGCATCTACAGTGCCACTTGGAGAACGTACACAGCCCCTACGAGTCGACCAGTAAGTCCGGAGCCCAAAATATGCCTTTCCCAGCTTCGGAACCTTCTAGAATAGAAAAAGAGACATTTTTACTCCCCTCCTGGCCTTGTTTGCATGGTCTACCAGGGCTTTAATTGTGCTTCTTTTTTTGACCTGGGTGATGGTTGGAGTCTTTACATAATATTATCTACATAGTATTACTAAGCTGGGTATTGGAAGGATGCTCTCGCCCCGTCTAATGCGCTTCCTCTTCCTTCCAGCAAAGTGCAAGATCTGCGAGTGGGCCTTTGAGAGCGAGCCCATGTTCCTGCAGCACATGAAGGACAACCACAAGCCGGGAGAGATGCCCTACGTCTGCCAGGTACGGGAGCGTTGTTTCAAATTGGCCTCCTGAGGTTCGCGGACCATTTCCCTGCCTGGTAAAATATCCTGGAGTACCCAAAATATTAAAAAGCGTGGCCACTCCAAGCCCGAAAAACATCCGATTTGGCCGGTAATCTTTTCTCCTTGGGTTTTCATTGCTTCTGTCTCAATGTTTGGTTCCCCGCAGGTCTGCCAGTACCGTTCATCGCTCTACACAGATGTGGACACGCATTTCCGGATGGTGCATGAAGACACGCGGCACCTCCTTTGCCCTTACTGCCTCAAGGTCTTCAAGAACGGCAACGCCTTCCAGCAACACTTCATGCGGCACCAGGTAATAATAATAATAATAGTAATAATAATAATAATAATCTTTGTTTATACCCCGCCACCATCTCCCCAATGGGGACTCGGGGCGGCTAACATGCGGCCAAGCCCAAAAAATAAAGTACAACACAATAAAAACAAAACTTACATCAGAAAATAATTACAGTAGCAAAACAAAAGAAATAAAACCAAGGTAAAACGATTTTGGAACTAATGTGTTGTGAAAGGCTTTCGTGGCCGGAATCATTAGGTTGCTGTGAGTCTTCTAGGCTGCCTGGCCATGTTTCAGAAGCATTCTCTCCTGATGTTTCGCCCACATCTATGGCCGGCATCCTCAGAGGTTGTGAGGTCTGTTGGAAACTAGGCAAGTGGGGTTGACATATCTGTGGAATGATGTCCAGGGTGGGAGAAAGAACTCTTGTCTGTTGGAAGCAAGTGGGAATGTTGCCGTTGGCCACCTTGATTAGCATTGAATGGCGTTGCAGCTTCAAAGCCTGGCTGCTTCCTGCTTGGGGGGAAGTCTTTGTTTGGAGGTGTCAGTTGGCCCTGAATGATTCCTGTCTGGAATTCCCTTGTTTTGATTGTGGAGTATTTTAGACGGTAGAATAATAAAATCATAATTGGAAGAGCAGGAAAAGCACAATCCAAACCCTCCTGACAGATGGCCATTCAGCCTCTGCTAATAATAATATTTATTTATTTATTTACAACATCCAAAACAATCCCAACCCTCCTGACTGCTGGCCATCCAGCCTCTGCTAATAATAATAATAATAATAATAATAATAATAATAATAATAATATTTTTTATTTATTTACGACATTTATATGCTGTCCTTCTCACCCCAAAGGGGACTTATAATATAATAATAATATTATAATGAAATCATAGTTAGTGAGCTCCCACTGTTAGCCCCAGCTTCTGCCAACCTACCAGTTTGAAAACATGCATATCTGAGTAGATCAATAGGTACCGCTCTGGTGGGAAGATAATGGTGCTCCATGCAGTCATGCTGACCACATGACCTTGGAGGTGTCTATGGACAACGCCGGCTCTTCGGCTTAGAAATTGAGATGAGCACCACTCTTAAGAGTCAGGCACGACTAGATTTACTGTCAAGGGGAAACAGTTACTGCTACTACTACTACTAATAATAATAATGTGTGTGGCTGTGCTTCTCCCCCCAGAAAAAGGGCGTCTACGGCTGCAACAAATGCCGGCTGCAGTTCCTTTTCGCCAAGGACAAGATTGAGCACAAGCTGCAGCACCACAAAACCTTCCGGAAGCCCAAGCAGCTGGAGGGGCTCAAGCCAGGCACCAAGGTACCAGTGGACCTTCACAAATTGCTAGCCAGGGAGGGACATTTGGTTTGGGTTGCTGTGAGTTTTCCGGGCTGTCTGGCCATGTTCCAGAAGCATTCTCTCCTGAGGTTTCTCCCACATTGATGGCAGGCCTCCTCAGAGGTTGAGGGGACATTTGGTTTGGTTATGTGTCCCCTGCCACGCGTTGTTGTGGCCCAGTCGGTGTATATGTGTTTTGTGTGTATATATGCATATGTGTGTGTGTGTGTATTTGTGTATATATGTGGTTTTGTGCATGTGTTGTAATGTATTTTTTGTTTTTTTGGCTTTTTCAGTGTTTTTTGTTTTTCAGTGTTTTTATGGGTGATGGTCACTCGTTGGCCTGATAGGTGTCTTGTGTCCAAATTTGGTGTCAATTCATCCAGTGGTTTTTGAGTTACGTCAATCCCACAAACAAACATTACATTTTTATTTATATAGATACTAGCTGTACCTGCCACGGAGTTGCTGTGGTCAACCTTATTCTTTCTCGCCTTCTTTCTTTCTCTCCTTCCTTCCTTCCTTCCTTCCTTCCTTCCTTCCTTCCTTCCTTCCATCCATCCATCCATCCTTCTTTCTTCCCTCTTTTTCTTTCCCTTCTGCTTTCCCTTCTTCTTTCTTCCTTCTCTACCTGTTTCTTTCCTCCCTTCCTTTGCTCTTTGGTTCCATCCTTCCTTCTCTCTTTCCTTCCTTCCTTCCCTCCCTCTTTCTCTCTTTTGTTCCTTCTCTCCTTCCTTCCCTCTTTCACTTTTTTCTTTCCTTCTCTTCTTCTTTATTTCTTCTCTCCTTCCTTCTCTCCTTCCTCCTTTCCCTCCTTCCTCTCTTTCTTCCTTCCCTCCTTTCGCTCTTCCTTCCTTCCTTCCTTCCTTCCTTCCTTCCTTCCTTCCTTCCTTCCTTCCCTCCCTCCCTCCTCCCTCCCTCCCTCCCTCCCTCCCTTTCCTTTCTTCTTGCACTTTATTTCCTTCTTTCCTTACTTCTCTACCTTTCTTTCTTTCTTTCCTTCCTTCTCTCCTTCCCTCCTTTCCCTCCTTCCTTCTGTCTTTCCTTCCTTCCCTCCCTTTCTCTCTTTCATGCCTTCTCTCCTTCCTTCCTTCCTTCCTTCCTTCCTTCCTTCCTTCCTTCCTTCCTTCCTTCCTTCCTTCCCTCCCTCCCTCCCTCCCTCCCTCCCTCCCTTTCCTTTCTTCTTGCACTTTATTTCCTTCTTTCCTTACTTCTCTACCTTTCTTTCTTTCTTTCCTTCCTTCTCTCCTTCCCTTCTTCTTTCCCTCTTTCTCTCCTTCCTCCTCCTTCCTTCCTTCTTTCTGTGTATATGTGTTTTTTGTGGGTATATATGCATATATGTGTGTATATATATATTTGTGTATGTGTGTGTTGTGTATACATGTGGTTTTGCACATGTGTTGTAATGCATTTGGGGGGGGGGGTTACGTCTTTCTGCTGTGTTTTTCAATGTTTTTATGTGTGATGGTCACTCGTTGGCCTGATACATGTATAGATATTATATTATATTATTAGCATAGCACAGGGGACAAGGCGGAACAGTCCCCTGGCCCCCTCTCTCTTCACTCTGGCCCAGAGCAGCAGTTGGCTATCATCCATTCCTTGTTATTGCCGTCTCTGGTACCCAGTTTTCTCTACACAAAATTAATGTAGTGAACTGTGGCATAGCTGTATAGGTGCATGTACATGCACAGATTAGGATTTCATCCCAAAGATGGTAAATCCCAGGCTTTGTAGCCCTATTCTGGCGTGGTGGATTGTGAAGGGGAACATGCTGGTTATTGTTGATGTCACTCCGATCGCCTTGACACAGACTCTCCTCCTTTTACCGGCAGGTGACCATCAGGGCGTCGCGAGGGCCTCCGCGGCCGGTGCCCCTCTCAGCCAGCGACATGCCCCCAGGAATCCTTCCGGACGCCACGCAGCTCTCGTCCTCCGCCGACTCCCAGCTCAACTTCCCGTACCCGCCTTTCCAGAGGAATATCCAGAAGAAGGCCGTCCGGAAAATGTCAGAACCTTTCGCCAAGTTTTTAACTAAACTATTCTCTTAGTGGGGGAAAAATTACAGGGTTGTCATTAGAACAAAGAACGCTGCCCTGGAAACTAGGACTCAATGGAGCATTTATTTATTTATTTATTGAACTATCATTTATTATTATTATTTATCATTTATATGCCGCCCTTCTTACCCCGAAGGGGACTCAGAGCGGCTTACAAGATATATATACATACAATATACTATATTATTAGCATAGTACAATATCAGTATTATATATTACTAAATTGTACTATACCATTATATTGTAATATTATTAGTATACCACAATATCAGTATTATATATTACTATATTGTACTATACCATTGTATTGCATTATTATTATTACATGTAATATAAAATATATAATTATAATATATTAGTAGTAGTATTATATTGTATTACACTATAATATTATAAATATTATATGTATATGCAATATATTACATTATACTATATTATATTAGCATAGCACAATATCAGTATTATATATTACTATATTGTACTATACCATTATATTGTAATATTATTAGCATAGCACAATATCAGTTGACCAAACCTTTTCTCCAGAGTTGTAACGAGGCACTGAATGCCCATCCTTGCTTTTGCCTCTCCCTTCTTGGCCGCTGCAGGAGCATCCTGGGGAGACAGACCTGCCTGGAGTGCAGCTTCGAAATCCCGGACTTCCCCAACCACTTCCCCACCTACGTCCACTGTTCGCTTTGCCGCTACAGCACCTGCTGCTCTCGCGCCTACGCCAACCACATGATCAAGTAAGGATGGTATTATTAATATTAATTTTATTTATTTATTCACGACATTTATATGCCACCCTTCCCACCCCGAAGGGGACTCAGAGTGGCTTACAAGATATATATATATATATATATATATATATATATATATATATATATATATATATATACACACACACACACACACACACACACACATACAATGTATTATATTATTTGGCCCAATTCTATCATTGGTTGGGTTCAGAATGCTTTGTGGTTATAGGTGAACTATAAATCTCAGCAACTACAACTCCCAAAGGTCAAGATTCTATTTTCCCCAAACTCCACTAGTGTTCATATTTGGGCATCTTGAGTCTTCGTGTAGAGTTTGATCCAGATCCATCATTGTTTGAGTCCACAGTGCTCTCTGGATGTAGGTGAACTACAACTCCAAAACCAAAGGACACTGCCCACCAAACCCTTCCAGTATTTTCTGTTGGTCATCGGAGTTTGGTTCAGTTCCATCATTGGTGAGGTTCAGAATGCTCTTTGACTGTAGGTGAACTATAAATTCCAGCAACTACAACTCCCAAATGACAAAATCAATTTTAGTGAGTGAAGGACATACATTGGGTTGTTAGGTGTCTTGTGTCCAAATTTGGTGTCAATTCGTCCAGTGGTTTTTGAGTTCTGTTAATCCCACAAACATTACATTTTTTATTTCTATAGATATGTAATCTAAATATATAATTATAATATCTTTTTATTAATATTCTATTGCATTACATTATAATATTATAAATATTATATGTATGTACAATTTATTATATTTCATTATATATATTTCTATAATAATGATAATAAACATAAACTCAAAATGGCTTTCCAGGTGGGATTTGAGGAGAGGGAGCTCTATGCAGGTGATAGTGTCGCAGGAGACCAGAACACTCACCTCCTGCTCAGAAGCAATGCTGTGAAAGTGATTTTAATTTGGAGCCTGTTGTAACTGCATCTCCTCATCTGCCTGTGTCCTTCCTCCTTTTTTAACAGCAACCACGTTCCTCGCAAGAGTCCGAAATACTTGGCCTTGTTCAAAAACTACACCGCATGGTAAGTGGAAAGAGCTGCCTTTGTTTACCTTTTTTGTCGACTCCTAGACGAGACCCGGGCATGAGTCCATTTGACTTTGGTGGGTGGAGAAAGGTCTTTCATGGCAGATTCTCGGCCCCTTATTTCATTTATTTATTTACAGTATTTATATTCCGCCCTTCTCACCCTGCAGGGGCCCAAAAAATTAATTAATTAATTAAAAATTAATTAAGAATGAAAAACAATAACATTAATTATACAGTTATATAGCCATTTCTGGATTCAAACCTGCGACTTTCTGTCAACAAGTTTAGCAACTCAGTGCTTCAACGCACTGCGCCACCCAGGGCTCCAAAAATTAAAAAATTAATTAAGAATTTAAAACAATAACATTAATTATACAGTCATATAGCCATTTCCATTATCATAACAATCATATGGTCCAGGTCAGTGTCCAAAGTGCCAGCCAAAAACCTGGTTCCAAAACCACAATTTCAGTTTTTTTCCTCAAAGAAAGGAGGGAGGATGCCAATCTAATCTCACTGGGGAGCTAATTCCACAAGCGAGGGGTCACCACCAAGAAGGCCCTGTCCCTCGTCCCCACCAGACACGTTTGTGAGGCCGGTGGGACCGAGAGCAGGGCCTCCCCGGTGGATCGTAAACTACAAGGCGGAACGTAGAGGGAGATAAGTTCGGACAAGTAAATCCATGAAACTAGGCACTTGAATTCATAAACAAAACAACAGCAAAGGCACTTGAATCCATAGAATAAGCAAGACCTTGACACTTGGAACTTGACGTGAATCCGACATTGCTTCAACTGAAGCAACATTTCTCATTCATCACTTACAAAACTTTACCTAATTCCCAAACAGCTAGAAACGGATTCTTAATTTTGGTTTCACTTCCAACTTCTCATTAACTTCTACACCTGGGAGCTTGGAATCAACTTCATTCCTAGATAACTGATCAGAAAACTGCGGCGCAAAGCCTTTTCCAAGCTCGAGACCTTGAGAATCCTCTTGCAACAACTTGAACATCATCCCCATTCCCATCATCCAGATCAACATGATCATCAGACACAATCACAGACAACAGCGACAGCCTTCCTCCTGAGGCTGAGATATTGCAACCCTAGGAGGCATTCTCAGATAGATATGCTTCTCAATCTTTTGGAGTGTCATTCTTTTTTTTTCCCCCTTCCCTTTTCTAGTGGGGTACGGCTGGCCTGCTCTGCTTGTGTCTTTGCGACGTCGGAAGGAGACGCAATGGCCAAGCACCTTGTGTTCAACCCCTCGCACGAGTTCAGCAACGTAATCCTACGAGGTAAAGATGCGGATCAGCCACTGCGTGTGGGAGGCTGGCCAGAAAACATGGACAGGATGCTGAGATGCTTTCTTAAAACTCAGCATTCAAGTGACGACAAAAGAGGGCATTAACCAATGTCGAGGTTATTTGGTGGAGAAGGGGGGAGAGTTGGGGAGGATATTTAGTTTGAAACGTGCTTGTCATCGTACAAGTATTTTTATTGTATGTTAACTGATATCCATGATATTTTGGCTCCTGGAGGCCCAATAGCTTTGCTCAGAATTCAAAAGGCAAAGTGTGACCCTTTGTCAGACTGTAGGATCTAAATAGCAATATTAAATAACCACTCACAAGACGGCTTGCTTTGAAATGGATATATTGCTTGTATCTCTGCAGCAAAGAAAAACACTACTGATGCCCTCTGCTGGCTTCAGAATGTCACAGAGAGAATTGATTCAGTCAGGATGTCATGGAGGGAATTTGTGATGTCTTCATGCCATCAGAAATTGACTCCTGACACGCTTACTTCTCCATGTACTATCGGTTCTCATGAACCACTTGCAGAGAGTGGCCTTGACTGCCTAATTGTGACAAGCTTGATATTGTATTTTTGTTATCCAGCTTACCTTCTACTCCTTGTGTTTTTTTCTTAGGAGGTACTCCTTGGGTTTCCCATTCAAGGTGAGGCTTTGCCAGTTTGCTAACTGGCATAACCTTGTTTGTTTGTTTGTTTCGCTTTTTCATAAGGTGAGAGATGGTAGGGAAAGCTACTCTAAAATATAGCAGAGCATCCAAAAACAAACAGGATACAAAAGTTGAGCGCTCAGCTCATGAGCAAGCAGAGCGTGAAGTGCAATAAAACAGAGCATCCAAAAACAAAACAGGATACATAAGTTGAGCGCTCAGTTCATTAGCGAGCAGAGCATGAAGTGCAATATAGCAGAGCATCCAAAACAAACAGGATACAAAAGTTGAGCCCTCAGTTCATTAGCGAGCGTTTGGATGCTCTGCTAAATTGTGAAGTACAATATAGCAGAGCATCCAAAACAAACAGGATACAAAAGTTGAGCCCTCAGTTCATTAGCGAGCAGAGTGTGAAGTGCAGTAAAGCAGAGCTTCCAAAAAACAAACAGGATACAAATGTAGAGCGCTCAGCTCATGAGTGAGCAGACATAAGGCAGAACATCCAAAAACAAACAGGATACAAAAGTTGAGCCCTCAGTTCATTAGTGAGCAGAGTGTGATGTGCAATATAGCAGAGCATCCAAAAATAAACAGGATACAAAAGTTGAGCAATCAGTTCAATAACGAGCAGAGTGTGAAGTGCAATATAGCAGAGCATCCAAAAATAAACAGGATACAAAAATTGAGCAATCAGTTCAATAGCGAGCAGAGTGTGAAGTGCAATATAGCAGAGCATCCAAATCAAACAGGATACAAAAGTTGAGAGCTCAGTTCAATAGCGAGCAGAGCGTGAAGTGCAATATAGTAGAGCATCCAAAAACAAACAGGATACAAAAGTTGAGCGCTCAGCTCATTAGCGAGCAGAGTGTGATGTGAAATATAGCAGAGCATCCAAATCAAGCAGTATACAAAAGTTGAGAGCTCAACTCATTAGCAAGCAGAGCGTGAAGTGCAATATAGTAGAGCATCCAAAAACAAACAGGATACAAAAGTTGAGCGCTCAGCTCATTAGCGAGCAGAGTGTGGAGTACAATATAGCAGAGCATCCAAAAACCTGCTATTCCTTGTTGAGGACTTGAGACTTGCGCAGTGTGGGGTTGAATTCCAACAAATGACTCTTTCCCTCTCCCCCCTTTGTCTGCCTTCAGGCCTGCTCAGTCTTTCGACCCAGACGCGAAGGCTCCAAGCTCCACGTTTCCCCCAAACAATGCTGCGACTGTGAATGCTCCCTCTCCTCTGCCCCTCGAGGAGGAGAAGGCAGTTGAGGTGGTTGAGGAGCCTTCCAAGGAGATGCCCGAGGAGGCGACCAAAAGACCCACCTCGGTGGCCCTGCCGGAGGAGTGCTTGAACGTCGATGAGCCACCAGAAGAGGAGCCGCCGGCCAAAGAAGCCCCTGAAGCGGCCAGCAAGAAAGAGCAGCTCTCGGTCAAGAAGCTCCGGGTGGTTCTCTTTGCTCTGTGCTGCAACACAGAACAGGCAGCCGAACATTTCAAGAACCCCCCGCGGCGGATCCGGCGCTGGCTGCGGCGGTTCCAGGCCTTCCAGGAGGAGAACGTGGCCTCGCTCTCGGAAGGCAAGTACCTGGGCTTGGAGGCCGAGGAGAAGCTGGCCGAGTGGGTCCTGACCCAGCGGGAGCAGCAGCTGCCGGTCAACGAGGAGAGCCTCTTTCAGAAGGCCACCAAGATTGGGCGCTCGCTGGAGGGCGGCTTCAAGATCTCCTACGAGTGGGCCGTCCGCTTCATGCTCCGGCACAACCTCAGCACGCACAACCGCCGCGCGGTGGCCCACCCACTGCCTAAGGACCTGGAGGAGAGCGCCAATGGCTTCATTGAGTTCGTCCAGCGGCAGATCCACACCCAGGACCTGCCCCTCTCTATGATTGCCGCCGTCGACGAAATCTCGATCTTCCTGGACGCGGAGGTGCTTGGCAGCGACGACCGGAAAGAGAACGCCCTGCAGACAGTGGGTACGGGCGAGCCGTGGTGCGATGTGGTACTGGCCGTCCTGGCCGACGGGAGTGTCCTGCCCGCGTTGGTCTTTTCCCGGGGCCGGGCGGCAGCGCAACAGGCAGCCAACGTGCCAGAGGGCATCCTCTTGGAAGTGAAGGAGGGCGGGTACAATGACGATGACCTCATGGAGGCTTGGGCCGCCAAGGTGTGGCAGAAGCACGTGGAGAGCCAGAACAGCAAGGGCATGCTGGTGTTGGACTGCCACCGGACGCACCTCTCGGAGGAGGTCCTTTCCCTGCTGAGCAACTCTGGGACCCTCCCGGCCGTGGTCCCCGCCGGCTGCAGCTCCAAAATCCAGCCCTTGGACGTTTGCATCAAACGGACCGTGAAAAACTTTGTGCACAAGAAGTGGAGGGAGCAGGCCAAGGAGATGGCCGACACCGCCTGCGACTCGGACATCCTGCTCCAGCTGGTCCTGTGCTGGCTCGCTGAGGCCCTCGAGCTCATCGGCGACTGCCCCGAGCTGGTGCAGCAGTCCTTCCTCGTGGCCAGCGTCCTGCCGGGACCCGACGGCACGGCCAACAGTCCCGGGCGCAACGCCGACATGCAGGAGGAGCTCATTGCCTCGCTGGAGGAGCAGCTGAAGCTCGGGCAGGAGCCGCAAGACGAGGAAGAGGGCGACTCCCCCGAGGGCCCGCCGGCCGAGGAGGGCGCCAACCCCGAGATCCTGCACCAGCTCTTCGAGGGGGAGAGCGAGACAGAGTCCTTCTACGGCTTCGAGGATGCCGACTTGGAACTTATGGACATCTGAGCTCTTCCGGAGCCGGAGAGAGCGGAGTCGGCCTTCCTCTCTCTGTGTTTTTATTTCCTTTTCCAAAATCATTATTGGATGAGACCATTTTCACCTCCCTGTGGATATGTCTGTATAGGAGATTCTTAGACTAATAGCTATTTCCGATCTTAATTTTTTTTCTTCTCCTGTGCTTAGTTTTTTTTCTGGTGGTTTTTTTCCCCCCTTACCGCCACCTTTATCTCCGATCACTGTGTTGATATTTTCCGAGGATATTGTGGGTGATTTTTTTTTTTTTTGCTGTATTATAATTTCTGGGGATTCTATTTTATTTTTTGTTGGCATTGTTTTGTGCAAAATTGGGATTTTTTTTTAATTCTCCGACATCATTGTGACTTTTTTTTAAAAGACGAGGAAGAAAACAGTGTGTAGTTAACGAATGAGTATCCCAAAATCTCTTTTTAATTTTCCCCCCCCTGGATCTAGAATCATAGTTTTCCGGCACAGTAAAAAACACCCATTTTTCTAAAGTATGAGTGATGACCTTGTGACAGATTCATGAGTCGCCCATTGAAAAATTAAGATTTAACAGTAAGGATTGAAGCCCACCAGCAAACGGATCTTGGGACAAAGTAGCGCTGTAGGGTTGAGCCAAGAGGCCATGTCAAGGAACGTTGTTTGGACCATGAGACAATTAAAGTGTCTCTTTTTGAACGGCTGGGAGAAACTGGCCTCTTTTCTTGGTTGCGAACGTGGATTTTCTTACGGACCGATGACTCCACCCTTTTTACAAAAACACCTTTATCCCTAGCGACCTCAATGTGACACTACGCATCCCCCAAATCGAGGGCTTCGGTCCGAACGAAAACGCGAGAGGCACAAAAAACTTAGGGTCCTATCTCCTCTTTTTTCACTGCCAGCTTACAGAGACGTAAACAAAAAAAATTGACATTTTTCTACGGTTTGCATGTTTGAAGTTTTTTTTTTCTAAAAAAAATATGGTAACGTATTTACGGTCTAAAATGATGACGTGAAAAAGGCAACGCGGCGGGGACCTGCTTCTTTCTCCTCTTCTTTCCGTTGGGAGGCTTCTTGAGGCCTCTCTCCCCCTTTTGAAGCCACCCCAAAGCCAACCAGGATCAAAGGGGTGGCCTGGCCTGTAAATGGTTCGTCTTCAGAGAGTGTATATAATGTGGAACATTGAATAAAGCCAGGGAAATGGATTTATAAACACGCGTTTTTCTTGGCCGGAGGAAGAGCCCTGAGCCCCATACTGTGCTCTCGCCTCCTCTTTGTAAACACAGCACGTTGTTGCTAACTGATTTTGTGAAAATGTCTTTGAGCAGCGTTTCTCAACCTGGGGTTTTTTTGTGCCAAATGTGGTACTGCTCCATTGTCATTGGGGGTCAGTGCTCTGTCTTGATGCAGGGTGAACTACAACTTCCATCATACTGAGTCAGTCACCCAAACCCCTCCAGTATATTCAGTTGCTGATTAATTCCTCTCTGTTTGCTGTGTGCCATAGGAAAGGGAAGGAAAGGGTTAAGGGAGAGGCAGTGGGCGGAGTTATGTAAATTCCACCCCAATGGAGAGAGAAACAAACACAAGGATGTCTGCGGAGGAGGAAAAACAAAACCTAGGATGGAATGGTCCCCCCGTGTGAAAACATTCACTTGGGTGGTGAGCAGTGTGGTGCCATAGGAAAGAATAGGAAAGGGTGAAGGGAGAGGCAGTGGGCGGGTTCATGCAAATTCCACACCAATGGAGAGTCAGAAACACTGGGATATGTGTGGTGGAGGAAAAATAGAAAATCTAGGATGGAATGGTCCCCATGTGAAAGCATTCACTAGTGTGGTTCCATAGAAAAGAATAGGAAAAGGTGAACAGAGAGGCAGTGGGCAGGGTCATACAAATTCCACACCAACTGAGAGAGTCAAAAACACTGGGATGCCTGTGGTGGAGGAAAAACAGAAAATCTAGGATGGAGTGGTCCCCGTCAGAAAGCCTTCACTTGGGTGGTGGGCAATTTGATGCCATAAAAAGGAAAAGGTGAAGGGAGAGGCAGTGGGGGGGGGGGGGTCATGCAAATTCCACACCAATGGAGAGAGTCAGAAACACTGGGATGCCTGTGGTGGAGGGAAAACAAAAAATCTAGGATGGAATGGTCCCCATATGAACGCCTTCACTTGGATGATGGGCAGCGTGGTGTTGGTGGAGGACATTGGCAGGGCTCTTGGACATGTTTATGGCGCTTGCTATAACCTACAAGGTCATTGGAGGGAAGGTCATTGGTGTCTCCTGAGTCGTGGGAGCCATAGCTATTTGTGGAAGTGGGAACCTGTCTGTGGAAGTGGACACCCCTGCCACATACATACAGACATATATATATAAGTGATATATGTCAGAATATATAAAATGGGTGAGATAGGGCCAAGGAACAAGGCTACCATCCTTTATCCATGTCAAGATCCAAAGAAAAGTCCGCGATTCTCAACCTGGGAGTTGCGAGGGGGTGTCAGAGGGGTCACCAAAGACCATCAGACAACACAGTATTTTTTGTTGGTCATGGAGCTTCCATGTGGGAAGTCTGGCCCAATTCTATCGTTGGTGGAGTTCAGAATGCTCTTTGATTGTAGGTGAAGTATAAATCCCAGCAACTACAACTTCCAAATGTCAAGGTCCGTTTTCCCCAAACTTTACCAGTGTTCACATTTGGTTGTATTGAGTATACATGCCAAGTTTGGTCCAGATCCATCATTGTTTGCGCCCACAGTGCTCTCTGGATGTAGGTGAACTACAACTCTCAAACTCAAGGTCAATGCCCACCAACCCTTCCAGTATTTTCTGTTGGCCATGGAGTTTCTGTGTGCCAAGTTTAGTTCAATTCCATCATCAGTGGAGTTCAGAATGCTCTTGGATTGTAGGTGAACTACAAATCCCAGCAATTACAACTCCCAAATGACAAGATCAACTCCCCTCCCAACCCCACCAGTATTCAAATGTGGGCATATTGGGTATTTGTGTCAGATTTGGTCCAGTGAATCCTGCACATCAGATATTTACCTTGCGATTTATAAAACTAGCAAAATTACAGTGACAATAATGTTATGGTTAGGGGTCATCACAACATAAGGAACTGTATTAAGGGGTCATGGAGTAGGCCCTTAATACAGAAAGGTTGAGAAATAATTACAAATAGTAATAATATAAAATAATAATATAATATTATTAAAAAATAGTAAATAACCCAATAATCCAGGTATTACCTTCCTTCCTCTCTACCTTAGAATTATAAATAGGAATATTATAATAACAATATAATATAAATAATAGTAAACATCCTTTTGGAGTAGGCCCTTAATACAGGAAGGTTGAGAAATAATTATAAATAGGAATAATATAAAATAATATCATATTATTATTAAAGTAATAATTACTAACCCAATAAGCCAAATATTACCTTCCTTACTCTCTACCTTAGAATTATACATAATATAACAATATAATATAAATAATAGTAAATATCCTTTTGGAGTAGGCCCTTGATACAGGAAGGTTGAGAAATAATTATAAATAGTAATAATATATAATAATAAATAACCCAATAATCCAGGTATTACCTTCCTTCCTCTCTACCTTAGAATTATAAATAGTAATAATATAATAACAATATAATATAAATAATAGTAAATATCCTTTTGGAGTAGGCCCTTGATACAGGAAGGTTGAGAAATAATTATAAATAGTAATAATATAAAATAATAATATCATAGTATTATTAAAATAATAATAAATACCCCAATAATCCAGGTATTACCTTCCTTCTTCTCTACCTTAGAATTATAAATAGGAATATTATAATAACAATATAATATAAATAATAGTAAATATTATTTAATACAAGAAGGTTGAGAAACACTCTGTTAAGTGAAGAAAAGCAGAAGGAAGGGAAGCAATGAAAAGAAAAGATAACTGATGTATATCTAGAGCACATTAAATAATAATAATAATAATTATTATTATTAGCATTCCAGGCCTGTAGAAAACGAGGATATCGTATTTCATAAAGGCCTAGTTTTCTGTGTTTCTTTTAGTGCTGTAGATTTTTTTTTTACTGCAAAACCCATTCTCACTTTCCGATCAGTCTCTCCATAGGAACGTCAGTCAGGTGAATAAATGGATAGAATAGCTGTGGACATGGTGTCAAGTCTCACAATAACAGTCTTAAACTCGAGAGCAGGCTTTCCACTGAGAAACCAATCCCTCTGGAACACCCCAAGCAGTAAGTACAATGAATCCACAAGGGAGTAAGATCTCCTTTTGTTTTATTTGGGTTTACAAAAAAGACATTTATGGACCTGCTAATCCTTGGCACGAAAGGCCTGGGGTTTGATCTCAACAGAAACAAACAAAGTGGGAACCATCTTCAGTTTCATTCAAAGCCACTGGGAAAAAAAGAAGGGGAAATTG
This sequence comes from Anolis sagrei ordinatus, assembly GCF_025583915.1. Classification (NCBI taxonomy): domain Eukaryota; kingdom Metazoa; phylum Chordata; class Lepidosauria; order Squamata; family Anolidae; genus Anolis; species Anolis sagrei. Next base: position 7,729,572 of record NW_026844700.1, read on the forward strand.
ATCAGATTGGCCCCAATCAAATCAATAGTTTACATATGTTTACATATTCAGATATTGCATCAGTGCGTCAACAAACAAAGCCCAATGGGAAATACGTTGGGCTTTGTTTGTTGACATACTGATGCAAAGGATAGGAATATGGCACTATGGCCTCAATGCTGCATTCCTTGATGCAAATATCTGCATGAAAGTACATTAGTCAATTCTTCCCTGTTACTTCCTGAAAAGCCTCTGAATGGCTATTTCATGCTTGGCAGTCTCAGAGAAACATCTGCGACTAAAAAAGGACCCATGACAGCATTGAGGACAACACTGATGCCACTCCTTCGCATCTGCTTAAAGCAGGCACAGGCAAACGTTCTAACTTGGGGGCCGCATGGAGCAGAGTGGGTGGGTGGGCTAGGAGGGAGGAGGTTCTCCCCAAATCCCCTCCCTGCCCTTTCCTTCCCTTCCTTTTCTCTTTTGGAGGGAGAAAGTGAAGGAAAGACGGGAAATGTTTGGATCCCGAAAGGGTTAGCCTTGGTCAGGATGGGATGGTGAATGGGAGGAAGGACCAAAGGGTAGAAGGGAAGGAAGGGAGGAAATAGAACGATGGAAGGGAATAGAGGGAGGAAAGGGAAGGGAGGGAGGGAGGAAAGAAGGGTGGAAAGAAGGGAGGAAAGAGAAGGAAGGAAAGACAAGAAAGGAAGGCAGGAAAGAAGGATGAAATGGTGGAAGGGAAGGAGAAAGGTAGGTAAGGATGGGAGAAGGAAGGGAGGAAGGAAGAGAACAGAGGGAGGGAGGAAAGAGAAGGAAGGAAAGAAGGAAGTGAGGGAAGACAAAAGGGAAGGAAAGAAGGTGAGAGGAGGAAGGAGGAAGAGAAGGAGGGATGGAGAAAGGTAGGTAAGGAAGGGAGGGAAGGATGGAAGAAGGTAGGAAAGAGAAGGAAGGGTGGAAGAAAACGGAGGGAGGGAAGAAAGAGAAGGAAGGAAAGACAAAAGGGAAGGAAAGGAGAGAGGTAAGGAGGAAGAGAAGGAAAGAAGTGTGAAAGGAAAGAGAAGGAAGGAAAGACAAGGAAGGGAGAAAAGAATGATGAAATGGTGAAAGGAAGGGAAGGGAAGGAGAAAGGTAGGTAAGGGAGGAAAGGATGGAAGAAGGAAGGGAGGAAGAGAAGGGTGGAAGAGAATGAATGGAGGGAGAGAGGAAAAAGAAGAAGGAAAGGGAAGAGAAGGAAAGAAGGGTGGAAGGGAATGAAGGGAGGGAGAAAAGAGGGAGGAGAGAGGAAAGGGGGAAAGAAGGAAGGACGAAAGGGTGGAAGGGAGAAAGAGGGATGGAAATAAGGAAGGGAGGGAAAGAAAGAAGAAATAATAATAATAAAATAATAAAACTTTATTTGTATTCTGCCCTATCTCCCCAGGGGGACTGAGGGCAGATTCCAGGAAGGAAGGATAGGATGGTGAGAGAGAGGAGGACCCAAGGGAAGAGCCCAAAGGGCTGCATCCAACCCCTGAGGCTGGGTTTGCCCATACCTGGGTTAAAGAGAGGGAGCCAGGCTTTCCTTTGAGCCACCTACTTTCTGCAATCGTACCTGGGCAGGGTGGGACTGTGAGGCTCAACAACTGCAATGGCACTTGGCAAGGAGAGAGACCATCAAAACAAGGCCCAAACATTTCCGGCTTACCTGACCAGGTGTGCAATGTCCCAGTTGGTCTCCAAGGAGAGAGGCCCCTCCACTTCCACACCTTTCTCTGTGACGGTTGTGATTTCATACTGAGAGAGGAGAGGAAAAGGTTACCCTACAGCCCAGGCCCTTTGACCCTTAAGCCAGTTATTGCCAAGTTCCCCGTCGTGGTCCCTGTGAATCGCACATACGGTATTTCCTGCACCTGCGCAGACAGTTCGGAATCTTCTACAAAACTTATTAAGACACTTTTAGGCGGTAGCCCCGCCCACTCTCCCCTTGAGAGTATATATAACCACAACAAAATAAAAAATAAAATTAAAGTAAAATAAAATAAAATAGTAAAAATTCATGCAGTCCACAAATGCTAGTCAAAGATGAAGAAAAATGAGAGAAAGATTCCTAGCAGCTGCCAGAGCGGCGGATGAAAGGAACTGAGTCAGTAGCCCCTCCCACTGGCTATATCTACTCGCAAGAGGAGAGTGGGCGGGGCTACTGCCTCTGTTCCTTTCATCCGCCGCTCTGGCAGCAGCTAGGAATCTTTCATTTTAATTTTATTATTTATTTTGGCGTGGTTATGGCATGTTGACCACATTAAGAAGTGTCCCTCATGTGAAGGGAAAAGCCACCGATGGATGGGCGTTTTATGTGTCTGCGATGCCTGAGGAGAGGCCGTGGGGTATGATCCGGCAACTTCTGCCCCTATACATATAGACAGACATACAGAGGCTATTTAAATTTCCAGCTTTCATGAGGATATTCTGGCCACCAGGGGAACTGTCGCTTCACTGTCCATTAGTGATAATGATGGAGTACTTCCTCATTCTTTTACACGGTTGCTGGAGGTTTTTATGGCGTCATAAATTAGTTAAATTAGCTTCACCGCATAAGCGGTACCTAAACATATATAGACAAACACACAGAGGCTATTTAACTTTCCAGCTTTCATGAGGGTATTCTGGCACCAGGGGAGCTGTCACTTCACCATTCATTAGTGACAATGTTGGAGTACTTCCTCATACTTTTGCACGGTTGCTGGAGATTTTTATGGCATCATAAATTAGTTAAATTAGCTTCACCGCATAAGCAGTACCTACACATATATAGACAGACACACAGAGGCTATTTAACTTTCCATTTTCATGAGGGTATTCTGGCACCAGGGGAGTTGTTGCTTCACTGTCCATTAGTGACAATGTTGGAGTACTTCCTCATTCTTTTGCACGGTTGCTGGAGATTTTTATGGCGTCATAAATTACTTAAATTAGCCTACACGCATAAGTGGTACCTAAATTTCCTACTTGACAGATACAACTGTCTTTCAGGCTGCAAAGGTCAACAGCAAGCTACACAAATTGGTCGGAAGCTCACACCAACCCTGGCTTTGAACTCATGATGGTAGTGATCTCGTCAGTAGTGATCTCAATGCAGCTGACTCCCAGCCACCCGGTGGGATCTCCTCCAAATCTAGGATTTTGTGATTCCTAGAGGCTGGATGGCCATCTGTCTAGAGGGTTTTGGTGGTGTTTTCCTGCCTGGCAGAACGGGATGGAACTGGATGGCCCTTAGGGTCTCTTCCAACTCTTTATCTGTGACAACAACATGCTAGAGACTTACTCGATTGAAGGAACGAGCGTCTCGATAGTAAAGGATCTTCATGCAGCGCTCAATGAGGGCCCGGGCGTCTGCCTGGGTCAAGCTGGGCTTCTTCTCAATGGCGTCTCTCATTAGAGGCTGCAACGAGAAGACCGGGAGAGAGAGGGAAGCAAGACTGAACTCAACGCCGCGGGTTTTCCACTCGCATCCCTCCTTGGCCCAAGAGACTCACCTGCGCCACGTAGGAGCCGTATCCAGTTGCAAGTGAAGGAGCTTCGTACGCCACGCCGAGCATATCCACATAACCTAGGAAACTGGAGAAGGAATGGTATCGCTCAGTCCAGGAGAGAACAAAATCCACCTCAAGAATGGAATGCATTTGTTAGTGTGAGACTGTAGACTGAGCCTCATCGCTATCATATTGCTTGGGAACCTTTCCCCATCGTTGCCCGTCTCTAGGGCCACCTTACCCTTCTCCGCCAGCATAGCCGCCAATCACCACGGTGTTCCAGAGAGGGTTCATCTTGGACCGGCGGTTGTACATGGCCCGGGTGAGCCAGGAGTGGATGGCCTTGGGGCTGTAGCTGTGGCCGTCGCCCAGAAGTTCCTCGTCGATCCTGGAGGACCCAAATTGACATTAGAGTCACCAAATATGGCTTGTCAAAGCATTTATTATTATTATTATTATTATTATTATTATTATTATTATTAACTTTATTTATACCTCGCAAAATCTCCAGTAGGACTCAATGCGGCTTACAAAGGCCAAGGCCGCCAACAATCGACAACATATAATACACAATAAATTCAAAAGCAGATAATAAACATCAAGCAAAACCATCAAATTGCTCAAATGCCTTGGTACATGTGATAAGGCTTAAGCGTTTAAAACCAGGTAGAAATATCCCAAAGACTGTCTTGGATGCTAAGCAGAGTCGGGCCTAGTTAGGGAGGTGGATGGGGGGGGGGGCTATTAATGCACACTGTGGACTGGGTTTCAGAGGAAAACCACCTCTGATTACTCCTTGCCTGAGAAAACCCTCCAAAATTAAGCCAGTAGGCGACTTTAACTCATAGAATGTGTAGAAAAATGAGATGAACTTAATCTTCGATATGAGAAGGCAAGCATAGCTCTCAGATTGACAAGGCCCCAAAAGATTACACCTAAACATTAGAAACAATTCAGCTGAAACGTTAGGAACATTGCGCCTAAACATTAAGAATGTTCCACCAAAACTATAGCAACATTTCACGTAAACATTAGGCACATTTCGCCTAAAGATTAGGAAGATTCTGCCTAAACATTAGGAACATTCCACCAAAACTATAGGAACATTTCACGTAAACATTAGGCAAATTTCGCCTAGGAAGATGCTGCCTAAACATTAGGAACATTCCACCAAAACTATAGGAACATTTCACGTAAACATTAGGCACATTTTGCCTAATGATTAGGAAGATTCTGCCTAAACATTAGGAAGATTCCGCCTAAATATTAGGAACATTCCACCAAAACTATAGGAACATTTCATGTAAACATTAGACAAATTTCACCTAAAGATTAGGAAGATTCTGCCTAAACACTGGGAACATTCCACCAAATCTATAGGAAGATTCTGGCTAAACATTAGGAAGATTCCGCCTAAATATTAGGAACATTCCACCAAAACTATAGGAACATTCTACCCAAACATTAGGAACATTCTGCCTAAACATGAGGAAGTTTCTGCCCAAACATTAGAAACATTTCACCTAAACTATAAGGAAGATTGTGCTAAACATTAGGAAGATTCCACCTAAACATTAGGAACATCCTGTCTAAATATTAGGTAGATTGCACCTAAACAATAGAAAGATTCCACCTAAACTTCCTGTTTGGCAATGGAATATGCTGCCTTGGAGACCAATGGATTCTCCTTTCTCTGAAGCTTTTTAAGTACATAGCCTGGCTGAACAAGGAGGTGAATGGCCATCTGTCTGGAGGGCTTTGATTGTGTCATGGCAGAATGGAGTTAGTCTGGATAGCCCTTGAGGTCACTTTCGACTTGAGGATTCTACCCTGAAGGCATCAGACCCCCATTTGAAGCTGAGAGAGCCAGGATGGGAGCCGTATATCATAGGTTTTGCAGCCGCCCAACTTACACCATCTGCTCGACGACTTGCTTGAGGTACTGGAAGTCGGCGTAGTCGCCGGAGGCCCCCAGGACAGTGGTGTCGTTGACCTTCATGATCCTGGAGATGTTGCGGAAGCGGGCCAGCGAGCCGTAGGAGCCCAGCATGTCGGCCGCGATGATCACCCCGCCATCGAACTTCACCCCCAGGACGGAGGTGCCGGTCACCATGGGGCTCCTTGGGAGGGACAAGAGAGGCAGTCAAGACCTTCGCCATTGTGTTGGGACTGTTCAGAGCAAGCCTGGGCCAACTTGGGCCCTCCAGGGGTTTTGGACTCCAACTCCCACAATTCTTAGAGAATAATAGTAATAAAAATAATCGAAAATGAAGATACAATAATAGCAATAATAGAAAAACAATAATAGCAAGAAATAATGATAATAGAAAATAATAATCTTAATAGAAAGTCAGGCTACAATAATAGTAATAGTAATATTAGAAAATAATAATAATAGAAAATCAGGATATAATAGTAGTAGTAGAAAATAAAATTAGTAAAAAAATAATAATAGAAAAATAATGGAAACAATAGAAAATCAGGATATAATAATAATAGAAAATAATAGTAAGAAAATAATAATGGTAATAGAAAATAATAATGATAATTTTTTTTGTCGTGTCAGGAGCGACCTGAGAAACTGCAAGTCGCTTCTGGTGTGAGAGAATTGGCTGTCTGCAAGGACGTTGCCCAGGGGACGCCCGGATGATATGATGTTTTTATCATCCTTGTGGGAGGCTTCTCTCATCTCCCTGCATGAGGAACTGGAGCTGATAGAGGGAGCTCATCCGCCTCTCCCCGGATTCGAACCTGCGACCTGTTGGTCTTCAGTCCTGTCGGCTCCGGTGAATAGAAATTTATGATATAATAATAATAGTAATAGAAAATAATAATAGTAAGTAAATAAACAATAGAAAATAACAATAGAACATCAGGATATAATAGTAGAAAAAATAGTAAGAAAAAATAATGAAAACAACGATAATAGAAAATGAGGATATAATAATAGTAAAAATAGAAAATAATAGTAAGAAAATAAAAATAATAGAAAATAGGATATAATAATAGTACTAGTAGAAAATAATAATAGTAAGAAAATAATAACAATAGAAAATAATAATAGAAAATCAGGATATAATAATAGTAATAGCAGAAAATAAAATTAGTGAGAAAATAATAATAATAGTAATAGAAAAAATAATGAAAACAATGATGATGATAATAGAAAATCAGGATATAATAATAGTAAAAATAGAAAATAATAGTAGAAAACATTAACAGTAAGGAAAATAATACTAATGGAAAATAATAATGATAGAAAATCAGGATATATTAATAGTAATGACAGAAAATTATAATAGAAACTATTAATAGAAAATAGGATATAATAATAATAACAGTAAGAAAAATAATACTAATGGAAAATAATGATAATGATGATGATGATGATAATAGAAAACCAGGATATAATAATAGTAATAACAGAAAGTAATAATATAAACTCATAGAAAATAGGATACAATAATAATAATAATAGAAAATAACAGTAAGGAAAATAATACTAATGGAAAACAATAATAATAATAATAATAATAGAAAATCAGGATATATTAATAATAGTAATAATAGAACTGTAGGAGTCCAAAGCCCTGGAGGGAGGGCCCAAGTTGGCCCAGGCCTGTTCCAGAGTGTGGAAGCAGGCCCCCACCTCTGACGTCAGCGCCGTGACGTCACTCCCCTCCTTTCCCAAGCCTGGCTTTGTCCCCTCTTGACTCACAGCGTCCTGGAGACCCCTTCCGGCTGGGCCCCGGTACTAATGCCGGGGCAAGGCGGCGAGTAGAGCTCTCCCGGAGCCGGGCCCGAGGCCCAAAACGGCGGCGGAGGAGGCAGCATCGAAGGCAGATCCATCTTCCCTCACGCAGCGGCAGCTTAGTCACGGAACAGGAAGCCCTCAGCGCCTGAAACACCACTGAGCATGCGCGGAGCTGCGATTGTCCGCGGCGGGGATCCGTAGCCTCGGCGGCCATGTTGTTGAGCGTCGTTGCGGCCATCTTGAGAAGGGACTCTCCTATACAAGTCAGGAATACTTTGGCTTGTCGCCATCTTGAGTTGGTCAGAAAGGTAAGTACGAGCCTAGAAGCTTCCGCTCTAGGAGAAAGAACTCTACTTCTAAGCTTGCTTTTCCTTTTAAGAGCGAGTGAGAAAGAGTCAGGAGGGGACAAAGGGGCGGGGCCAGAGGCAGAGTGGGCGTGGCCAAGAGCCAATGGCGGGAGATTGAAAACCTTTCCCTAGGCTGAGGTTTTAGGGGATTGAGGGTTCAGGGAAGGCCAAAGGGAATTGGGGGAGGAAATAATTATAATACAATAGAATAATAAATAGAACAATAATACAAAAATCAAAGGGAAATATTAATAAATAAAATAAGAATAATACAAAATATTATTAAAATATTAATAAATAAAATATTAATAAATATGAATAAAATATTAATAAATAAAATAAGAATAATACAAAAATTAAAGGGAAATATTAATAAATATTAATAAATAAAACATTAATAAATAAAATAAGAATAAATATTAGTAAATAAAATATTAATAAATAAAATAAGAATAATACAAAAAT